>OVBL01000004.1:0-616920 GCA_900406555.1 Pseudoturritis turrita
GACCCCGATCCAACTCCATCACGATCAAGGGACCCGATCCGTCTGCTTGGTCATGGATCGGGGCACATAACCCAACCTTCTCATGGATCGGGGTACCCGATTCCTTGCTCTGTCATGGATCGGGGTACACCTTTCACGGTTAGGGGACCCGATCCATCTACTTCATGGCCAAAGACCCGATCCACCTACTTCACGGTCAGGGGGACCCGATCCACCTACTTCATGGTCAGGGGGACCCGATCCATTCTGCTTCAAGGCTAAGGACCTGATCCACCTTCACGGTTAGGGGCTTAACTGCTAGTACTTTTTCATACTTAAGCCATTTTTCAATCGTTGATTCTCAAGAGGTGGAATCTGACCCCAACAGCGGTATTGCCACATAATGGAATAGATAGCATCTTTTTCCTTTTGAGTTTGAAAGGGAAAAGGAATATGGTTCCCGCCATTATAATAATGGCGAGACAATAAAATAAATCAAAGGGGTTCAGAAAGCTTTTCAAAGATGCAGAGTCAGATATTCGTCTCCCCGGAGCTTACAAATTGCAGAAAACCAGAAATCTATGTAGAGTAGAAAAAGTATGTAAAGCGTAGCTTAAAAATGGCTCAAACTCGAATATATATATTAAAAACGTTCTGAATGAAAAGATATGGCAAAATCCTGTGAAAATAGAAAATAGAAAATTTCCTTTTTCTGGTCGGAGGAGCTTGGATCGATCGATCTGGGATAAATTTGGTCGATCCAAAAAGTTACGGCATACTGGATTGATTGATTTGGCTGTGGATCAATCGATCCAGCCTAGATCGAACGGTCTGGGCTTCATAGGTCGATCCAGAAAGTTACGGTGATTTGGCTTGAGATTGGATCGATCGATCCATGTATAGATCGATCAATCTAGTATACTTTTTGATCATTTTGCTCCAATCCTTGCTCCTTTTGCAATAGATTTCTTTCAAACATTTTCCGACCCTGAAACGACACTAAAACACACAGAAAAGACTCGAAAAATCTTTGAAAACTTGGGTTAGAATGCGTAAAAAATACAATACATCACTTCCTTAAGGATTTCTTCTCGTAATTCCTTAACGTTGGGAACACACACTCGGCCATTTACCACAATTATCTCATTGTTGGAAGTCTGATATTCTGTCTTATTGTTCTGAGATACCTTGATAAGATTTTCATCTTTTTCTTGAGCCAAATGAATCCGACTCGACAAATCTGCTTGATCCGCTGCTCCCAGACCCAATGTTTCCAGTTCTTAAATTAAGACATTCAACCGTAAATTATTATGCTCACCATTCCCTCAACGTCTTTCTCAGAAGATACAAAAGCTCTCCTTCGGCTTAGTGCATCAGTTACCATATTTACCTTTCCTGAGTGGTAAGCAATATTTAAGTCATAGTCCGCAACTAGTTCCATCCATCTCCTTTGCCTTAGATCCAGTTCTGGCTGAGTGAAGATATACTTCAAACTCTTGTGGTCCGTAAAAACTTGAACTTTCCCACCATAAAGGTAAGATCGCCAAATCTTCAACGGAAAGACCACGACTGCCATTTCCAAATCATGGGTGGTCGGATAATTCCCTTCATATTTCCTTAATTGTCTCAATGCATAAGCAATCACCTTACTTTGCTGCATCAGAACACATCTGAGTCCCCTTCTCGATGCATCAGTATAAACCACATATGGTTCATTCGACTCCGGTAAAGCCAACACTGGAGTACTCGTAAGCATTTCCTTTGGCTTAGAGAAACTCTCTTCACAGTCTAATGTCCACACGAACTGCACGTCTTTCCTAGTCAGTCGGGTCATAGGTTCTGCCATGCTCGCAAAACCCTTAACAAACCGACGGTAATACCCAGCTAATCCTAGAAAGCTCCTTATCTCAGTTGCATTCTCAGGTCTAGGCCAATCCGCGATAGCCTTAATCTTTTCTGGGTCAACGGACACTCCCTTATCCGAGACCACATGACCCAAGAATCCAATTTCTCTTTGCCAAAAGTTACACTTGCTGAGTTTAGCAAATAGTTGATGTTCCCTCAGTCTGCCCAAGACTGTCCTCAAATGAACCTTGTGCTCTTCGGGGTTCTTCGAGTAAACCAAAATATCATCTATGAAGATGATCACAAACTCATCCAAGTAGTCCCTGAAAACACCATTCATGATCTTCATGAAAGCAGCAGGCGCATTAGTCAGTCGGAAGGGCATGACAACGAACCATAATGCACATACCTTGTCTGAAAATCTATTTTCCGAACATCCGTGAAGCTAAATCAATCTTAGAGAACCAAGCAGCACCTCTGAGTTGGTCCAACAACTCGTCTATCCTTGAGAGAGGGTACTTTTTCTTCACGGTCACTCTGTTTAACCCACGATAGTCGATGCAAAGTCTGAAACTCCCATCTTTCTTCTTTACGAACAGCACCGGTGCACCCCACACTGAAGTGCTTGGTCTCAAAAATCCCTTATCCATCAACTCAGTTAACTGCTTCTTTAACTCTTCCATCTCTGTCGGTGCCATAGAAATTGGAGTTGTACCAAGCTCAAGTTCAATCGTGAACGGATCTGAACGAGCTGGAGGCAACCCTGATAACATCTGTAACACGTCCTCAAACTCATGTACTACCAGAATCTCCTTTCGCTCAGCATTTGGCCCAACTTACGCAGTTGTGATCGTAGCCAAGTAAGCTTCACACCCTTTCTCAATCAACCGTTCTGCTTGAATTACCGAGACAATCAAACTCCCTGAAGTTGGTATGACCCCTTGATATTCCAAAATTTTTTCGTCACCTCTCTCAAACCGCCTTAAACTTTCCAAGCCAGTCCATTCCCAAGATTACATTGTAGGACTTAACTTGGTAGATTACCAAATCCGTTGGCATATCAACATCTTCGATCTAGACAAAGATGTTCCAGACCATCCCTAGTGTAAACATGACTTGCGCACCAACCATTTTCACTACACTAAACTGCTCCCCAGGTTCCTTACAGAACCCACATTTTCCAATCATGTCCGGACTCACAAAGCAATGACTTCCTCTGGAGTCAAACAGAACATGGGTTGCCACACCACCCATATTCAAGGTCCCAACACATTCGTCCTAGAATTCTAAGAGCCTAGCAGAAATATGCAACAAGCAATTTACGAATTGAAAAGTTATAGGACTTACCAGTGATCAAACGGGAAAATCAGTCTCTTCCATGGTCACATTATACAAATGAAGCGTTATGGCTAGCCTTTTAGCTGGCGGTGGCAGTCCATCATCTCCGCGTTTCAGTGGACCCACTACTTGCTGCACAATTCCCAGCTTCGGACAGTCCCTCTTGAAATGTCCAGGTTCATTGCAGTTGTAGCACACTCTAGCTACACCATCTTTTCTCGGACTCTTCTCCCTTAGGTCCTCTTCTGGGCAGTCACGGATCTTGTGTGTCAAGCTACCACAGCGATGACAAGCACCTGATGCAGCTCTACACTCCCCACATGCATATTTCCGTAAGTTGAACACACACTGCGTCTAGCAGATAACTTGCCCGTGGAGACATTCTTATCCCCCTTTTTCTTGTTCTGCCCACTCATATTCTGACCCTGTGGTCGAGTAAAAGTCTACGATGCTCCACCCTTAAGCATATTTTTCTCTGCAAAACCAGCTTCCAAAATCGATGCCTTCTCCACCAATTCAGCAACTGTGGCATAGTTGCGAATACATCAACCATTTTTCAGTTCTAGTCTCAACCCACGCATGAATCGGAGGACTTGTACCAATTCATCTTCAAGCTCACGACCAGCATACTTCTTCAACTGGTTAAACTCGGCCTCATATTCACTTACAGTCTTGGTACCTTGATGCATATCCAAGAAAGCTCCCTCAAGCCTGTCATACGCTTATGGTGGGAAATACTTAGTCCCGAACAGCGCACTGAATATTTTCCAAGAACAGTGCGAGTTATCCAACCGTCCTTCAACACCTTTCCACCAGATATGCGCATCACTTTCTAGGTAGTGAACCGCAATATCCTCCACTCATCTGCCTCAATCGGATTAAGTCCACCCGTTTCCAATTTCAGCATGTGATCCATCATCTTAAGGGAAGATGGAATCCAAACTACCGGATTCACTTCCACAACAGCAGGTTCCTCCACTTCCTATGGTGGTACAACTTGCGGTGGTACTGCCGGAGCAGGTGCAACACCCGATAACCTTTCCAACACTTGAGCCAACAGCACAAATACTGCCTCCAATCCAACTGGAGTCGCAGAATTCCCAGCATTTGCTGCATTCCCAACAGCCGTTTCAGCTGTTCCATCCACTTCATTCTCAACATTCACTTGCTCAGCTGCATTCCTGGCAGCGGCATTCGTTGAGTTTTCTCCAGTTTCACCAGCCTGTCCCCTTCCAGTTCGAGTACTTTTTGCCATCTGCGTAATCCGGTTCATAAGTTAGCTGTGACACTAACTTAGATCACAGACTAAAACTTAACAGAAACCTTACTGCGAGACCTTGGCATTGGAAAGATGGATCAACCCACTACCTGTTTATGCTAGAGTGTCCTAGAACCGTTAACGCTCTTATACCAACTTGTGATGACCCAACCCGAGGTTTCTACCCGCGGTTAAGCCTCACTACGAACAAGATACTTAGCCAAATTTTTAGTCCGTTTTACTTAGCCATTGTTCGCGTTTTAAACAGTTAGACAAGTCAATTTCCATGCATAAATGTTAACTTAGATTGAATCATGAGGTTTCAAATACAATGATCAGTTTGCTAATAAGTTATTACATTGAAATGAACCTATCTACCCAATTTCCAAATCCACCGTTCCTTTACGTCTTTGTCTCGCGATCAGCCACTTTCACGGCCAGTCTCATTACCTGCATCCATAAAGGATGCATAAGCAACATAATTTCTTAGTGATGCGGTCATCCCATCTCACTAGGTCACACAACATAATCGCAATAATACTTATCGATTTCAAACAGTCAATATTACTTATCATGAACAGATTTCTCATCAAGCATATCTGATCAGAATATCAAGCAGTCTCTACATGATCCGGGTAAGCCTTGGCGAGAACACTCGACTCCCAAGCGTGTTAACCCGATCAGACTCCGATCAAACGATCAGCACATCAATACAGAAATGCATATTATATGAACATGATAAGGAAAACAGTCAAATTCACCCAAGCAATCAATGACAGTAAGAAATCTAGCAATCAAATGATCCTATAACATTAACCACGGTCACGCACTCACCTTAGCCAATCGGATTCGAAAACTGTTGTGATCCGATTCGATTCTGACACCTCATGTCGCAACGGTCTGCTTAACTGATCCACCAATACTTGATCTCACGACGATCGCAATGCCCAGCCACGTTCACGCTCCAATCCGATGATCACTTTCGACTTTTACTTAGGATTTTCTCTGGATTTACTCTCGTTCGATGTTCTGAGTTTTCTCTGCGTTTTCTCCCACGAAAAATGTTCAGAATGGGACGAAAGTGGGAAGAACCCCGAGTTTAATCTCAGTAACTGCTCATAACCGCTTCCAACTGCCCACTGTAAGTTTTTCTCAAGCAGAATAATTGTTACTGCGCATTTTTAACCCTTTGACACGATTTTTACCGACAAAATTGTTTCCGCTTATTTTTCTAAGGCAAATCCGCGTGTTTCGCTTAGCAACCGTTCCCGCCAAATACTTAGAAAATAATTTGGATTATTTTCACCTTTCCAGATAATTTTTCCCGCCAAAAATGCTTTAGAATATTTTCGGCTTATTTATGCGTTTTTCCCAATAACTATTCCCGCCAAAATGCCTTAAATTAATTTTGGCTATTTTTGTCTTAGGTGAATTTCTGATAAAATCCAGTCTGGATCAAACAGTCCCACTAACTATCTGTCTGAATTCGACTAACTGTCCGAAAAATCCGCTTGGTTTGATTTCTACTACAAATAACTGCCCGACCAGCTCAGTTTAACTTGATCTTTTTCCTTTTTTCGACCAAAACTGCTCATTCAGTTCAGATTTAGCTCGGATTACACTCATCCAGCTCGATCACTTTAATCCTTTACACATTCGGGTTTTCATCAACTAACTTTCCCAACTTATTCGATCCAACTAACCCAATGATCGATCAAACCATTTTTTGGTCAGTTTTTCCGAACACAGACGTTACAAATCTATTTAGGTTCAAGCATTTGGTAAAGGATCTATTCAAAAGTATAGTTTTTCCTATTATTTACTTTTCCATCACTCCTTTTGTTATACTGTAGAAAACAATTGATTCAAGATTGTTCTCCTGTGAAATATTGTTGAGGAGGTTGCTGGAAAATATTTTGACAATATGATAATTTTAATTGACTGGGTGATCTATTTCTTGATTAATTTATTATCTAATTCATGTATATTCTCTTTTTCCTATTATTATTATTATTTTGAACTTTGTTTCCTATTACTATTGATATTTATGCTATAAGTTGATTTTTGATTTTTGATTTGGGAGTGTATGTTTATCCTCACACTACCGCATGTAGACAATATCTAACATTGTCAAAAAAAATGAAGATATGATAAGAAGAGCAATAAGGATTGTCCCGAGACAAAGCAACCTTCCACCTCATACATTTTGGTCGTGCAAGGAACAATGGATTGAAGTTAAGCAGCAAAAACATGAACCCAACTCCTATTCATTGTTTTCAGGAAGCAGGAAGAACTATGTATGAAGCCAAAACATATCATATATGCCTTCCTGACCTATGTAAATGAAAGGGGAACTGCGAAGAACACAAGAACATTTTGGAGGTAAATATGGTTACTAATCTCAAGATCCACTTTTGCTAACATCATTTAAATAAGCGAAGCTAAATTGTGCAATTGAGTTGTGGGTATAGGTAGCAAAAATAACATGAGAAAAGATTGTTAGAAAAACAAAAAACACCTACGGACAGGTATGGTTTCACACCTATGCTACATTTACATCCATTAAAGACTTGACAGTAAATAAATAGAGGGATACAAGAGAAATTTGTGTTCATCCTACTAACAGATGGAAAAATGAGATATGACTGCAAGAAATAGAGGGATACAAGAGAAAGTAAAAAAAAACCATTTTGATTAAAAGAAATAATAAACATATATCTCTTGAACTGCTTCATTTGTCTACTATTGATTAACCATGTTGATCTTGTGGTTAGGGAAATGAGAGAAGAAATTAAGAAGCAGGCTTCATGGGTTTGTGAGGGTCAACGTTTTCATTTTATTCTGCGAAGAGAGAATTATGCTTTTCTTAATCTCTGAATTGTAATGGATATTGGTGAGTAAATAGGAAAAGTGTGAATAAGTCTCCTAACATTTAACCAGTTTATTCTTTTTGAAACTACAACATAGCGGAGAACAAACTTTCACTTCTTACAATGCTATATAAAAGTAAAGATTGAAACCTCTGATTGAATATCAGGTAAGCAACTACAATACCTCACAGTTTCAAACAGAATTACAAGATACTATTATTCATCTAGTGTGAAGAGAAGAAGGATAGGGTGAAGATGGAGAAATCTCTCCAAACCGATCGATTACATTATACCGAACCAAACCGAGACACTTTACTAAGTTGCCGATTGATTCTTCCCTCTAAACTGAATTTAAACCAAATTCTTAAATTTCGGTTCGGTCGATTCGGTTCATTCGGTTCCTACCGAGTTCCCAGGCCTACTAAAACTCTTCTTTTAAACATTTTTCTTTAGTAATTGATTTCAAATATAGTTTTTTAATGTTGAATTGATTTTATTCAAATAATGAAAAAATAAGAACGCACACGAATATGTGGCTCAAAGACTAGATCCGATAAATAGGAAAAAAATAAAGGATGCGAAGACGAATCCAGATCATAATCCATAAAACTGGGAAAACAGGACCACACCACAAAGTGGCTAACCGATCAAAAGTCATAAAATGCTACTAGTTTTTTCTTCATCTTTTTCACCAAGATTTCCACGAACATAAACTTTGAGAAACAGCGTTGGAAACCACGACAACATCATATCCGAACTCTGAACTTCTTACCTCACTTGTTAATGTTACGACTTCGAAAGTTAATACCTTGAGCATCCTTTGGGCGGTTAGACGGAGGAACCTCGCAAAAGGCGATAAGAGACCGTCGGTTGGAAGCTTGGGCCGACTGAGCTACGCGACCTAAAATCGGTAGGAGGAGCCAAGAGATGATACAGATCTCGTCCAGATCTGGGGCATGGATCTAGTGGAGGAGATCTAGAAATTAGGCCGCCCAAAACCGATTCACCATCCACTTGAAGAAACATGGATGGCTTAGGACCGACTCGGTTAAGGGTCAATGAAACCACCGGCTAAAAGGAGACGAAGAGAACATCAACAACAAAGGAAAACCAAAAGCTAAACAAAAAACTCACTGCTGTTTTTAATCACAAACTCTTTTTACCCCAGAAAAAGCTAGATCTAGATCTAGATCTAAACCACCGTTGAGCAAAATTCGAGCTTTAAAGCGAAGATCTAATCCAATTAAAAATCATCATAGAGACAAAGAGACACAGAGAAAACCAACTCCAGCGATGTGGAAGCCGCCAGAGTTGGTGACTGAAATCAACCGACGGTGGCTTGCAGACTTTGTAGGGTTTTTTATTTATAATATAATTTACAATGATACTATCCATATTCATATATCCATAATTCCATATACAAACAAATAGTTTTTTTATAAATAGGGGATGATCCGAGTTTTTACCACTCGGCTAATCTCTCAAGATGAGTGTAGCCATCGAGTAGCCCACTCATCTTGTTTTCTAATGAGACTAAAGCATGACACCATTACGACTAGCCAAATGGAGGTGAAAGTGTTTTCAAAGAAAATCAAACTCATGTTCAAAATATTTATTCATTTCTCTAAATTATTTTGCCATTATGCCACCGCCACTTTGGTTATATACAAAAAATAGTTAATTATAAAAAACGATTGAACCGAAAAAAAACAAAACATGTTATAGAGATATTACCAACACCAATAATTGATCATTTACCCAATTAGCTGAAATCGATGGTTATCTCAACTATTATTGTTTCAAATTTGGTTATTACACCAATTGCCGCATTCTTAAAAATACGCGTAGAAAATGAATGTGTACCATAAGAAGTACATATTGTAGTACCATGGGCCTCCTTTGGTTTTGGTAAACATAATGACAATTTAATGGTTTTGGGCCATCTTGGTGATTACCCGTACTATACTGAATGTGGCATAGCATTCAATCTAAAATTCAGGAAAAAACCATTTGCTTCAGTCCGCAAATTATAGACATTCATATAAGGTTTTAATCAATTACTTGGTGATTACCCGTACTATATATGAGACAGTATTATTATTAAAAATATCAATATAATTTTTAATTATGTAATATGTTGTAAATGATGAAATGTGTAATGGTAAAAAAATTATTCGAATTTTCGATTTTTGTATATAAATATAATTACAAATATATGGATTGCATATCAATACGCTAATTATGTAATTGAAAATACTATATATATTTTTTAATTTTTATCAAATTAAAATATTTATAATTTTATCATATTCAGTCTAATCATGTAATTTAGCTAAAAAATCAGATGAAACTAACTACAACTTTTAAAATTTGGATGCCTATTAAGTTATTAGAACATATATTTGATTATTTATAATATTGAACTTTTTACCAACTAAAAGTATTTAAATATTTTAAATTTTTGATAAGTTAAAATAATTCTAATATGTAAATATTTTTCAAGTTAAAATATTTATAATATTTAAACGTTTTAATAAAACTAAAATATTTATAATATTAAAAGTTTTTATCAAGTTAAAATATTTGTAACAATACTTTTTTTATCGGTTAAACTAGGAAACCTAAACAACCTTCGAACTAGGATGCCTATTAAGTCAGGCTTCCTACTCTTACAGTTTCTCATCATTTTGGTTCTTTTTATAATGTGTTTTTGCTAGTAATCATGATATTCGATGTGAGACTACACAATATTGTTTTTCTTCATAGACTTGGTAATTTATGTTTGTTTTTTAAAATGTGAAACATAACATATACAAAACAAAATCTAGTTAAAAAAAAAAATTATATGGATGATGTGATGATTTTGTTTGGGTCGGATTTCGATCTTCCCTACGAGGTCGTACATCTCTTGCGTCAATCTTAGGGTGTCCTCTGGAAATAGTTGAAGAGCACCGGATATGAGTTTTGTCCTATGGGGGGGGGATGAGAGATGCGCCCTTCATCATCCCCAGGAAATGATCCTCTAGAAATGTGTAGGAACTCTATAAATAGTTGAAGAGCACCGGGTATGATTTTTGTCCTATGGGGGGGGGGATGAGAGATGCGCCCTTCATCATCCCCAGGAAATGATCCTCTAGAAATGTGTAGGAACTTGCACATGTAACATCGTCGGGAATGTCTTCCGGAGAACGAGAAGGGGTTTTCCTCTCGAAGACTCTCCGACATCCAAGTCAGGCTACCACATGAGAGTAAGTTTATTCGGAAAATGTGTGTGGTTTCGTTTGGGGCTACCTCCGAAGATCAAGGCCACCGTCTGATGTTTCTAGGACGAAGCAGAATGGAAGAAGGGAAATGTCTCTAAGGAAAGTGGAGTTGAACTGTTTCCCTAGGGTGGGTTGCCCGAGATACGCTTTAGAAGATGTACTACCTCTATTTTCTTCTTTGGATGTCTCGCCCCTTTGACGTGTATCCGTCTCTCTCTTTCTATCAGCTTCGATATCTTCCTCCTCCTCGACCGACCTCCTCTTTCCCGACCTCCCTTCTTTAAGGTCCTTTATTGAGTATTTATAGAGGAATCGCACTCACTTTTGCCTCTATCTTGGCCGAGACCTTCTGTCTAGTTATATCACCATATCTTCTGTAGAGTGGTTGGCGTTTTTCGTGGAATCGCGGTAGGTAGGGCTATAGGACCGGCCTAGTCTGTCAGAGACCCCCCGGGAGCAGGTTTACTGTCCTGGAACAAGGTTATTCTTTGTCCTTCTGCTGACATGGTAACTTATTACTGGATATAAAATAACCCCCCAACAATTACCCCCGATTCTCCATCATGTTCCACTACAAAAAGGCTTATTGATAGCACATTATAATAGCTCAGTTTTCGTAACTGCTATTAAATGTGGGTTGGTGGGCTTGGCTTATAACGTCTTGCTCTCTTGATCGATAATTAGTATCCGCTTTCAGATTTTTCAATGTATTAATGTTTGTGTAGGACTTGGGAAATGATTTAGAAACTGATAAATGTGATTTCTCTGCATCTGTTTATTGAATCACATTTAGTCCTCTACTTCATTCGGATATCTTACAATTGCTTGTCATTTTATATTTCTCATCAATCTTAATTCATAATTTGGTAGCTGCTTCTCTCTAATAGTCTATAGAAAAGATGTTGTGTGAAGTGAATGTGATATCTTTGTATCTATTAGTAGAATTGTTTGTCATATCTTAATTCATAATTTGGTAGTTGGATTTCTCCAATAGCCTATAAAAAAGTTGTTGCGTGAAGTGAATGTGATCTATTTGCATATGTGTCTTGAGCCGTTTTTGTTTTGGTAGATGGTATTGCTTGATGCATTGAGCTTTACATGAATTTTCCCACCTCATTAAGATTGACTAGAAAGTGCCTAAGAGTGAGAGAGGTCATATTAGTATTCTATGTATATTCTCATAGTGACTTTGAAAACACTCTAATTAATCAGACTCGTTCTCTAAACCAGGTAATTACAAGAATCTCAATTTGAAACCTTGATTGATTTAAATATTACACATGATCCATAACACTAACCATTCTCTGCACTTGTTCATGACTATTTTAAATTCCAGGTGATCTCCTGACGGGAAATGTAGAAGCTGAGAAGGCAACATAAAGCTTAAATTTATTTTGGACTTTTGTAATATATTTATGAATATTTGTCTCTAAAATATTTTTAATTTTTTGTTGGCTTCAATACACTTAAAGAAAATACAACAAAATCCCATGCCTAGTATTTGAAGTCATGAAAAAAATATCAAAATAATTAATTTTGATTTCATATGGGCATTTCTCTTTTTAAATATGTTATTGCTATTCAAAACCAATAAAAAACATTATGAATACAAAACCAAAAATTAAAATTTACTAAATAAAAATAAAAAGTCATGATCTTTGATTCAGAGTTTAGGGCATAAGGTTTAAGGTTTAGGGTATAGGGTATGAGATATAAAATATAATTTTTTCAAGTTCTATTAATAAAAAAATATAATAAATTATTGTTTCATAAATACATAATTTTTTTTATAGTTGAAATTTTTTATGGATTAATGAGTGTTGATTTAACATAGTTTAATATGTTTATAAAAACAGATTATTAAAAAAATTAAAAAAGTGAATTCATGAGTCTTTGATTTTGGGTTTAGGATTTAAAAATTAGAGTTTCACAATTGAAATACATATTTTCTATTTCTCAATTAATAATAAAAAATACAATAAAATATTATTTCATACGAAGATCATAAACTATAAAAAAATTATTAAAAATAGAAAATAAAAATAAGAAGTCATGAGTGTTTGATTTAGGGTTTAGGGTATCGCAATACATGCATAATTTTTGAAATAAAATTTTGACTTTTTATTGATAAATGATATTTCTCAATTAACAAAATAAAATACAATAAATTATTATTTCATACAAAGAACATAATATAGAAAATAAAACATTATTACAAAAATACAAACTAAGAAAAAAAAGTTAGTTAGTCTTTGATTTAGAGTTTATGGTATCATGATATATATAAATCTTTTGATATAAAGTTTTTGCTTTTTAGGTATTTATGAGTGTTTGATTCTGGATTTAAAGTTTCACAATTACAAGATATTTTTTTCTCACAAAATAACAATAAAAATTACCAAAAACCATTATTTTTATAAATAATAAAAAATCTACTCTTATGAATCTCTTAAAAATTTTAAAGTACAAAATTATAAATTAGTATAAAAATAAATAATTGATAAACTCATAAATATAAAACATTATTCATTATAAACTAAGTAAAACATTTTAAAATGCACATAAGAAAAGACATAAAAAAATACACCTTGAAAAGACAATAGCCAATGACTAGAGATCACTTGGATCGATGACGTGGCAAAAATCTCACCACCACACATGAGAAAATATTCTTTGCTCATGATTCTCAGAAAAAATCTGAAAAACCTTTTTCTTCTAAAGATAAAAAAATCAGACAAATCTATCGCTGGAGGTGCAAAGAGAGAGGGATAAAGTTTTTTGTTGTTGGGATATCATTGTTTCCCTCGGCGATATAATGAGCAGGAGTACCCATCTTCTCCAGGTTTTGCTTGGGTGAAACGTAGCTCCGAGAGATTTCACCGCAGAAGGAGTAGGAGGAGGCGGCTTGCTTCTTGACCACTTATTCAGATTTGGCCATCGCGGATCCGGAGAGGCAGAGAGGTTCACATTGGAGGTCACATTGACGGCATTGATAGAGCTTCCATCAAGAGTTCTCCTTCGATTAAGTTTGGAATTGAGAAAATCAATTTTGCGAAGAAGTAGAACGGGGTTGTTGGAGAGAAGACACGCCACGCCGTAGACAGGCTTTTGGAAGCTGTCGGCGACGGATTCGCGATGGCACAGTCATTGAAGAGAGAAAACGAAAATTAGTTTTTGTCGCGTTTGAGAGAGAGAATTGGGGGCCCATTATAATCATCTTCTTCTTTGTATATGAGACAAACTCCCAAATCGAAGAGAAGAACTCCGGCCAAATCGAGATGTCTTAGACAAACTCTGACCAAATCGAGCCTCCTTCAACGATGAAGACGGCGAAGCAAAGTTTAACCGGAAACACCACCACCTCTCAGGACCATGCTCGGTCAATGGACGGTTTTGTGGTGATGATTTGGATCCAAGCATCGACGGGAACTAACTTCGATATCTCAGCTAACTCTTCTTATTTTAAATCAGTCCTCGGAATTTCTCAGGTGAGATTTGATACATTAGGAATGGAAAAAAGCATCGAGCAATTTATGAAAATTTGTATAGTTTTGTTCTCTGTGAATGATAATCTTTAGGAGTATCTTATCGATTTTTATATTAGGTTTTCATATTTCTAGATCTAAGAAACCTGATGCTTAGTTTCTTGTAGTGTTCCCGTCAAAGAAAAGGCGGGGAATGAAATCTTGTCGTGGTCGGATGTGGCTGATAATTTCTTTTCATGTAGACAGTGTATACAGAATATAGTTGATTGTCCTTGCCCTTATGGGGGTTGGAACTGGATACTCCATTTGAAGAATTTTCTCGACTGTGCTGTTGTTTGACCAGCGTTGGTTTGGGCGTACTCGCATTGGATTTGGCTTATCAGGCTTGTCACCTAAGTAACCGTTTGCCAATCTGGGGTAACTTGGAGTTTCGGATCAAAGCTCTCAGATCATAGCACCTGCTACATGGGGGCATCGTTGGTATTTTCCTAGAGTACAACGGAAGACTATGCCGCATGCGACAACTCCCCGGATGGATTATCCCTTCTTGCTTTGTTCGTCACTTAGTATGTTGGGGGCGTACTGCCTTTCTTATTGGTTTTGTAAGTAGGAATTCACTATGACGACCTCAAGGGTCGAGGCTAAGTGGTGACGTTTGACACGGAAGATACCTGTCCAGAGGACCCTTGGGGTGCCCGAGAGAGAGAAGGATTGTCTCCGTGCGTGTGTCGCTAACACAGAGGGGGCCATTACTTTTTGTGCACCATGTGCGTATTAGCTTGTGGCAAGAAGGACATTTTCTGAGGGTGTTATCCCGACCCCCGTACTGCATGGACAGTCTTCATGTTGTGCTTACACAGTGGTTGTTTGGTTGGTTTTGTTGGATTGTGGTTGATACATCCCAGGAGGAAACGCATGAGAATTTTTTAACCCCCGGTGTCCCTGCGAGGAGGGTCACCCGGGTAGGCTAGCTGGGGCCAAAAGTGGATCTTCAGGCGAAGACGCCTTTGGTCTCCGGAGATATGATGATGTTTTTAAGGATGCACATCCTTTCAAAGCACGCGAGTTTGGGTACCCCGGAGGACGAGCCGGCAAAAGCCTATTGGCGTAGGATCCACATGGGATATGACCACTCTAGAGGTGCACGTCCGAGGCAGACGTGCTGGAAAGTTTTTAAGTTTAGGTGTTAGTTGTGAATTACGTGAACACAAATCAATCCTCGAGGGGTACATGTAAGCGGAATGCAAATGTACCCGAGGGGATAAGTAAAGAAGAACCCTAAGGGGAATTAAGCAAGTAAAATGTAGATGATCCCGAGGAGATAAGTAGATAGGAACCCCGAGGGGATGCAAGCAAGCAAAATACAGATGATCCCGATGGGATTGGTAAACAGGAACCTCGAAAAGATGCAAGTAAGCAAAATGCAGATGACCCCAAAGGGATAAGTAAACAGGAATCCCGAGGGGATGCAAGCAAGAAAAATGCAGATGACCCCATGGGAAAAAGTAAACAAGAACCTCGAGAGAATGCAAGCAAGCAAAATGCAGATGACCCCGAGAAAATAAGTAAACAAGAATCCCAAGGGATGCAAGCAAGCAAAATGCAGAAGACCCCGAAGGAATAAGTAAAGAAGAACCCTAAGGGGATGTAGCAAGCAGAATGCAGATGATCCTGAGGGAATAAGTAAATATGAACCCTGAGGGGATAAGTAAACAGGAATACCGAGTGGAAATAAGAAAACACAGTGCAAATGACCTCGACGGGATAAGTAAACAAGAATCTCGAGGGAATGCAAGCAAGCAAAATGCAGATGACCCTGAGGGATAACTAAACAAGAACCCTGAGGGGATGCAAGCAAGCAAAATGCATACCTTTGCGAATACCTGATTATTGTGTTGTTCGAGGCATCGCCTTTGACGATTTTTAATCGGGAGGAGGGGGAGGGGCAGTCCGCCTCATGTTTTACCCTCGGTGTAGCCGTTTACCCATCACATCGCTTTGTTCCCCGATATTAATGATGAACTTTGACCATGTCTCTTTATGAGACGTCTTGTCACGATGAACTGCTCGAGATGTTGAATTTGCACACTTCGTCCCTGAATTTCTTGGTTCTCACCAAGTCTATAAAAGTCGTCCCTGGGCTCTAGGGTTTCTCACCTCTTTTTTCTTCATACTCTTTTCAGTTTGTCACTGCTTCTTTCTTTTCCTTGCAGTGTTTTCGAACATGTCTTTCCTCTTTTGCTTATCCTTTTTTTCTTTGGATCTCCGACTTTCTTTGATATAGTATGTCGAGAGGCAAAGGGATCAGAGGTACTGGTGGTGCTTCCTCGTCCTCAGACAGCGATTTGCTCGGGGCCATGACCGCGCAGTCGTCGACCACCTCCGCCATGTTCGTCTGAGGCGGGATGACTCCTCTCGGGTTGGATCTACACTCCGGAAGCGTGCATGCCGTGATGGTCCCATTCTTTCTCCGGATGGAGGGGGAGGCCTTCTCCTTCAGTTCTTATACATCCTCCGGGAACCTCCCTTCGTCTTTCCCCTCATGAGTTCGTCGATCCTTGTGGCGTCCTCTCTCGAACTTAGGGGGTTATGGCTCTGGAACCGAATGGGGAGAAGAAGGTCTTGCTCAAAACGTCGACTTGTACCTTCGCCTAGGGGACCGTTACTAGGTAGCTGACCACACCACTAGTCCCATGGTGCATGTGATAGGCTTGGTGGCTTATCTTTGAGACACCTTGGCGTGGTCTAGATCCCGGGAGGATAGGGCGATTGTTGGGGTCAGTTTTCACCTCACCAAGATCAACAATTAAAATAGCTAAGTGTAAGACGTAGAGAGCCAACCCTTCGTGGCCCTAGGCGACTTCCCGTCGACAAGCTGTGACGATGGTACATCGCGTCGTCACTGAGTCTCTGCTTGGCTTGATGCGTTATCACTTCGTCGCAGCTCAGCCTGACATGTCGCTGGTCGATGTCACAGCTCGGCATGTCTCCTCATGACCTCATCACTTTGTCGTAGCTCGGCATGTCCGTGCTCAGAATGTTGCCTGCTCAGAACGTCGCCTGCTCGACTTGTCACAACTCGGCATGTCACTACTCAGCCCGACACTTTCCATCTCGACATGTCGCTGCTCGACATGTCGCAGCTTAGTGTGTCTCCTCGTGGCCTCGATACTTCGTCACAACTCAGCACGTCGCCGCTCAGCACAACACGTCACTGCTCAGCCCGTCATAGCTCGGCGTGTCTCCTCGTGACCTCATCACTTCATCACTGCTCAGCAAGACACATCACTGCTCGGCACGTCGCTGCTCAGCACGCCACACCGCTGCTTACTCCAACATTTCACTGCTCAGCTCGGCACGACACAGCTCGGCACATCTCTACTCGGCATGTCGCTGCTCGTTGAGGCCAAGGCAACATTCCGTGAACCAAACAGATGTCCCTTGAGACGAAACAACGTTTCGTGAAGTTGGGACGACGCTGATGTTGACAGTAAAAATATATCGCAGAAAGATCGGAAAAGCAGATCACGAATATAATACTCTCGGATATTCTGAGTGGGGTGGATGCAAGTCGTTGTTTAGCACGTCACGTTGTGACCTCGTCAAAAAAGCAGATCACAAATAAAATACTCTCGGATCTTTTGAGTGGGGCGGCTGCACGTCGTCTATAAAAGGACACAACTCAACACAGCAGAGAAAAAGGCAGAACATAAGAAAGAAACAGACCACAGACGAAAAAACACTTATCTCTCTAAAATCACTTATCTCGTAGATCCTCCACCAGCAAACACAGAAGCCATTTCTGCATCCCTAACCGAGATGAGGTTCCCAGCTCGCCACGTCGCATGCTCGGCGTGTCTCCTCATCACTTCGCCTCAGCTTGACACGTCGTCGCCAAGTCTTAGATCGGCACATCGTTTCGTCGCCTCGTCTCGGCATATTGGATCGTTTCCTCGGCACGACACATCACATCATTGCCAAGTCCCAGCTCGACACGTCATAGCTTGTCAGGCTTGCGGCTCGGCATAATCGCAGCCTCGGCGCATCTTCTTGTGACCTCGTCGCAGCTCGAAACATCGCGTTGTCTTCTCGTGATCTCGTTACTTCTCTGCTTGATGACTTGCCTCGTCTCAGCTCGGTATGATTCCTCGTCGTAGCTGACCCTGTCATCGGCTTGCAACATCGTTGCGTCGGCTCGTTGCGCTGCTTGGC
Organism: Pseudoturritis turrita; assembly: GCA_900406555.1. Lineage (NCBI taxonomy): Eukaryota > Viridiplantae > Streptophyta > Magnoliopsida > Brassicales > Brassicaceae > Pseudoturritis > Pseudoturritis turrita. Next base: position 18,251 of record OVBL01000004.1, read on the forward strand.
TCATCTCTTGCTTAGCTCGTCGGTAGTGTTCACTGTGTCGCCTGCTTACCTCATCGCTGCATTGCCTAGTCGTTGCGTTGCCTCGTCCCTGCGTTGGATTGTTGCCTCAGCTCGACATAACTCATCGTAGGTCTCCACGTTGTAGTTCGGCACATTGCCAAGTTGCCTCGTCTTAGCTCGGCATGCCTCCTCACATCTCAAGGAGCCTACCGAATGAACCAAAATGATTTAAGCAACAAACCAAATGGAATTGAGTCCATATCATTCCAAACCTGACTGGAGTTGAGATTTCAAAACAGTGAACCTGTTTCAAACCCGATTGCGCCTATAGACCAGAAAATGTGCAGTTGAGCCCAGTCCATCACGTCACCAAGTTGCCTAGCCAGCTCGGTTTGTCTCCTCGTCACCTTGTCGCAATGAGACGGCTCGGCAAAAAAAGCTGATGTCGTAGCTTGCCTCAGTGCAGCTCGGCACGTCGTCAAGTTGCCTCATTTCAGCTCGGCGTGTCTCCTCGTCAATTCATTGCCAAGCTGCCTCATATCATCTTGGAGTCTCCTTGCCACCTCGTAGCAGCTCTGCACGTCTCAATTTGGCATTTCTCGGTGCATCGCGTTGCCTAGGTCTATTGCTAGGCACGTTGGCTAGCGCGTCTCCTCGATGCATCGTGTTAATGCTTCACAGCTCGGCGTCTCCTCGCGTTGCCTCGTTGCAACTTCCATTAAGTTTTGCTGCCTTTGTCTTTTGTATGCCATTTTACAAATGTACGTCCAACTGATTTAAAGGTTCTTCCCGTCCAACCACATTCTCTGATCATTCGTGGGTCTTGGTCGAGACGGATCGGGTTCCGTTATCACCCAGCCTTATTATGGGAGTTTCCATCTCTGGCATCGCGCTCCTGAGGTAGGATCATACTGTGGGAGCCTGATGATGAGGTCGTGGGGATCGCTTTGCTCACCATCCCCGCCATGCATGGACTAGGGTCTATCCGGGCGAACGTGCCCACGAGAGCAACGAGAACTGCTTCTACGAAGACTACCTTTGCTTCTTCTGCCATCACTTGGCCTCGAGCTGGCCAGGTATGTCATACGACCTATCATCATTTCTGTGAAACTTTTGTCTTTTTCTTTTTGTGTGGAATGCATGTTCTTCTCCCCTTCTTCTAGCGTCAATGGTTCAGGTCAGATTTTGGGTTTTTCGTACGGGGTCATAGATCTTTTGCGTCTATCTTGGGGTGTCCTCTGGATATAGCTGAAGAGCATCGGGTAAGAGTTTTGTCCTCTTGGGAGATGAGAGACACGCCCATCTGAGTTGTCATCTCCAGAGAAATTGTCGTAATGATCCTCCAGGAATGTGTCGGAACCTTCACATGTAACATTGTCAAAAAATTCTTAGGGAGAACGAGAAGGGGTTTTTCTCCTGAAGACTCTCCAACGCCCAAGTCAGGATACCACTGGAGAGTAATTTTATTCAGGAAGTGTGTGTGGGTTTCTTTTGGGGCTACGCCTGAAGATCGAGTCCACCGTCTGATGTTTCTAGGATTAAGGAGAATGGAAGAGGGTAAATTTCTATAGGGAGAGTGGGGTTGGAACTCTCTCCCTAGGGAATGGGTTTACCGAGATACGCTCGGGAAGATGCCCCGCCGCTATTCTTTAGATGTCTCACCCCTTTGACGTGTGTATCCGTCTCTTTGGTTTTATCGGCTTCGATCTCTTCCTCCTTCTCCTCAACCGACCTCCTCTTTCCCGACCTCCCTTGTTGAAAGTCATTTGTTGAGTATTTATAAAAGAATCGCACTCACCTTTGTTTCTAGCTCGGCTGTGACCTTCCGTCTAGTCACATCGCTCATACTTTTCGTAGGGTGGCTAGCATTTTTTCGGGCACTGGTAAATAGGGCTTTAAGGTCGGCCTAGTATTTCAGGGACACTCTGGGAGCAGGTTTACATTTTTCCGTAACAGAGTTATCATTTTTCCTTCTGCTGACGTGGCAACTTATTATTGGAAGGTATAAAATCCTCCCAAGATATTCAATATATTACAAAAAAATAAAATCAAACAAAGATGAAAGATGAAATATATTGATTAAAACTAATTAATGTGATATAATTGGATATCAAATCTTTCTTATTCAATCAATTATTAAATTTTTTTTTTTGGAAAAAAAATTTAGTTTAATATTCTAAAAAACTCTAAAATTTGAAAATTAACTTAGGTTTTCAAAACTTTGAAAAATAACCTTTTCATTCCTCTTAAAATTTGCGAATTTATAATTACGAAAACATGTATTTTATTAATTCTCTAAAACAAGATTATATCTTCTAGAACAAATTAAATTTATATCTAGATATAAAAATACTTAATAGATATATGCACATTGCTCGAAAATCGACTCATAACTCTTTATGCTCAGTTTTTAATTTTGATTTCTAAAGTTCTCAAATTCTTTTAGTTGAATATATTATATTTCTACACAATATAGAGAGACGGAGTAACAACAGAAATTTTTAAAAATGCCACTTTTGAAATATCACTTTTCGAAAATGTCACCATTATAAAATCTTTTTAACAATGCCACTAAAATTATATCATTTATTCAAAATATCATTTATGTTTGGGTTAACTATTTTATGTTAGGGTTTAGGGTTTGTTAGATATCAAAACATTTTTTAAGATTTAGAATTTTAGGGTTTAAGATTTAAAATTCCTTAATAATAAGCATTTTTAAATAATATTTTAAAAAATTAACATACCAAAAATGACATTTTTAAAATTTCTCAACATTTTTCATAATCCACTACTAATCTACATTATGATTTGAAAGTTGTGAACTTTTTGCAATAGTAATGTGATTGAAGAATATTTCTTACATCTGTTAAGAAACTATGTTGCATCGGTAACCAAATAGCTTTACCCTTAAAAAAAACAAACGTCTAATTTTGTAAAATTATTTTGACCTATCTAAACTATGTTTGGCCTTATGAAAAAATTTTTTTTAACAAAAGCTGATTTTTGTCAAAATTTAATCAAAAGTGAATTCTAACAATTTAATTCCGGTTACAATTGATTATAAAACAAATCTTTATTTTCTAGAGGACTCTAGAGCATACAATATAATCAACAAATTACTATTTTCATTTTATTTAAAGATAATTAATATAAAAATATATATAAATAATAAATACCTATAGATTATGTAATTAGAAAAAACAACAATGTTCAAAAAAATGTGGAGCTGTCACGTAGGGTTCAAATGCTCTTATTTTTATATATTAAAAAATCTTTATTTTTATAAGAGAATATAGTTTCGATTAGCCTTTTCCTTTTTTTAGTTTGATTTGAATTACGGTTCTATTTTATTATATAAATCTTGATGCGTATACTTTGTAGTTAGCATGATCATGACATGTATAAGTCAGTCGATCAGATTTCGATACATGTTAAAAAAAATTTCCAATTAGATTTTGACATGTATCAAAAGAGTTTTATCTATTTTAAAAACCTAATACCATTGTATTTTTTAAACTAATTAAAAAATGAATTATTTTTTATATATTAATTTTTATTTTGCTAAGAATTTAGTTCCCAAAGAAAATAAAATAATAAAAACAAATATATATATATATATATATATATATATGAATAGCTAAATAAATTAATTCAAATAGGAGTAGAAAACCCTAAATATTTGGAAACATATGACAAAATTTAATTGGAAATAAAGAATAAAAAATCAAAATAAATAAATAACTGCTAGGTTTTTCTATTGGTGTTTTTGCGCAGGCATCCTCAAACTTATTTTATTTATTTTAACGGGCAATCTGATTTTATTTTTCACTTTTTCACGGGTTATAAAATATTAAATGATAAATCCGCGTATACACAGGTTCTAATTTAGTATGTATTTAAGTTCGATTCAATTTTAAAATATGATATTTTCAATTCAGTCATGTTCGGTTTTTTTTTATTAAACATCTCAAATTGTAAATAATATATATTCCTTATGTTTGACATAAATTTATTCTCTTAGTTTAGGCGAATCTCTTAGCTTAGACGAATCTCTTAACGCCACATGTAACTAGTTTAGGCGAATCTCTTAGCGCCATTTGGTTAGTTAGTCTTTTGGACCGACCCTAGAAGTATTTGGGCCTCGTCTATAATGGTCAAGATAACTTGACGAATAAGGCCACTTGTCTTTATCCCTCGCTCCCGAGTGGCCACACGCTAGGAACGAACCGGGTAGGAGGTTGAGTGATCAGATGAACAGGGGGCAAGCTGACGGGGAGCTGGACGCACATCCCGAGTTTCCATAACAGAAACCCGGGAGAGGTATGGTTTTTTACTTTGAATAACGCGAATCCTAACTATTCAAACCTCTCTTTTCGATCAACTGTTTAAAGTTATTTACCTTGTGCATGTAATATATAAAATATATAGCATCTTCTCCATGGAACGATTAAAGCAACAAAGGTGATTTCGAGGAACCTCTCGACGTCTGACCCAGCGCATCGCATGCTGTACCTCGTATGGCGGTGACATCATCCTGAGCCTCTGGACTAATTTTTCGGCCAACTGTCAAATAAAGATAAGTGTGGCATGTGAAAAGCACTCAAGTGCTTCGTAGATGTCCAAACTGATGGACGTGAACCCGACCCGACTCCGTTTCTAGCATAGACAAGTAAAACTCTATAAATATTCTTCTCTCCAATGAGTGAAAGATAGATTCCTTGTACTATTTTTCCTTAAGTATTCTCTTAATATTCTTCAAAACACTTGCTTTCTTCTCTCTTAGACACCTAGTCTCACCACTTCCGACCATCTCTGGTTACTTTCCCGACCACCGTTGGTCATTTCTCACATAAAACACTCATTTTCTTTACTTCTTTCTCTGTAAAGTGTTCACTAAACTCCCAGACACACTTTAGATCACTTTTTTTGACCCGGTGTCCTGATCGATTGGTGAGCTATCTACAGTCTTTCTTTTTCAATTCTTTCCTGAGTCACTAAGGAAAATTTGTTAAAAACCAAAGAAAGCAAATAAATTTAGACATGTACCTGTGGTTTGCCTCCCACTAAGCGCTTCTATTTAAAGTCGTTTAGCTCAACTTGGTAGCCATTTTTCTAGGCGTGAGACAAAATGTCTAAGAAAATCGGTCTTCCCTTAGCTTCTCTACACTCAACACTTGACGGTTTGAGATATCGCCTATTTCCATCTTGTTGGTTTCTATTGTTTTCTTGAAGACCAGTCGCACCTTGGAGAAACTTCAATGTATTTTCTAGTTTCTTCTTGACAGCTTCTTCCCCTTTCTCTTTTTACTCTGAAGGAATGATGATTTTGAACTGAGAGAAAGGTTTTGAGGACCCTTGGCGCATCGCCTTTGCCTCAATCGATTCTCCATTATACCTTAAATGGTTAAAAGTCGAATGTGGATCACATGGGATCCTTTTGCTCTTGGACTTTGGCAGTATTTTCAAAGACGTTTTGAACCTTTTTCTTGTCATCTCGTGGGTGAAAACTTTTTTTTTCCACGTCATTCACAATCATACAAGAGATACCTTTGATAGATACTGCATGGTAGAAGACCCTCTTTTTTACTGTGGTAAGAGAGATTTCACTGATGAGGGAGATCAATAACTGCTCCCGCAGTTTCAAGGAAAGATCTTCCAAGAATCAATTGCTTGTCAGGGTCGTTGTTCGCTTTAGAATGTGAAAATCAATAAAAACAAGACAACCTCCCACTTCAAGTATTAGATCATGAATCACACCTTGTAGAGTCATGGTGGAATCATTTCCAAACACGATAGACATCTAGGAAGGATTTATATTCGCAATTCCCAACTTCCTTGCAATGGCTTCAGAAATATTGTTCACATTGGCTCATGTATCATATAGGTAATCTTGAAAGTTCACATCGTTGATTATGCAAGGAATAGTAAACTTTCCTGGATCTTCTTTTTATGTAACATTCATTTTTGTGGTACTTTGTGACCATCTTCAGACAATGCATATGGACAACAAAGATTGATTGGTTCTCATAAATAGGTGCAGCTTCCTCCTTGCTATCAACATCTATGGCATTGCAAGATTTCTTAGGATTTAACTCAACTTTTTCTGGAAGAAAACCAACCGGTCGTTTGTTAGCTTCTGCATTTTTAGCAACTTACACCTCGAACTTCTTGACATGATTAGAGAGATCAAGGAACATCACTTTTATCTCCACATTCTTCCCATGGAGATAGTTATGCATGTTGTCCATTTTCAAACCAAATTTTTCGTTGTCTAGAGCATTTTGCTTCTCACTTTCTAGGATTTGCTGAAACAAAAGCTCAATTTTTTTCTCTTGAGGAGCTACAACCATGTCCCTTTGTACTTGTTTAGGAGCTTGGAAACCATGTTGGAAATTGTTGAACTACAACTTTTGTTTAAAATTTTCTTGACTAGCAATGTAATTAACCTCTTCAAGTTGATCTTTAGATCCATCTCTAACATGATTTCATGCATAGAGAGGTTCCTGATAATTGTTGTTGTTGCTGGTGGCTAAGTTATCAATAAGACCAATGGCTTCCTCTATGGTTTTTGTCATGAAGTTTCCATTGCTTGCTATGTCAAGTGCATCTGGAATTGTCTCTCAATTCCTTTGTAGAAGGTGTTTAACAAATGTACCTCGGTGAAACTCATGTACTTCATATTTTATCCATTTTTAATACATTTTAAATAAATAACCTTCTTTTTTGGCATTTTATTGCTATTTTATTATTTTTTAGTTTTCATAGTGCTTATAGGAAATTAGAGAAATTTGGGTCAAAAAGTATGCAAAACAAGGATTTTAGACATTGGACCGCTTCTAAGCGTCAAAAGTTTTGCATCAGATGGAGACCTTACCACTGTTGGATCAAACTCAAATTTTACCACAAGATGTATGGGACTGTTAGATTTCATTTCGAGGTTAGATCATGCAAATACAACTGTGCGATCACAAGATATGCTCTGATTACTGAAGACTGGTCGTTCTGGATTCGAGTTGAAGCGAGCAGAGCAAAAGAGCCTTGATCGATCGATCAGCACCAGACTGATCGGTCGATTGCACATCCAAAAATTTTGCTGGCCTCAGAATCAAGAGGCAATCGATCGATCCCTATGGACGCAATCGGTCGATTGCTCTTCCTGAAAAAGGAGAATATTCTTTTTCGACGTTATCTCCTAAATCTTTTGGGAATATTCTCATGGCCGACTTAAATTACTATATAAACACACAGAGAGCCACGAAATCAAGAATCTTTAGAGAGAGACACAATCATTCGTTAGAGGGAGAGCCTCACACTCAAACTCCATAGTTTTAAGATTTTTATCGAGTTTTTACGTATGTTTCAAGGGGGACGAACTCCAATCTTTGTACCAGTAGAGAGAAGCTTTTTGAACCATTTTTACTTATTAGATTTATTCACTCTATCTTTGTTATGGTTTCTCTTTCCATGATTGAGTAGTTTGATTGTTGGGTTTAAGGATTTCAAAGGGGTTTTCATGACTCAATAAATAGGAATTGTTCAGGTTCAAGAATTTAAAAGAGGTTCTTTATCTTTGCTTTTGTCTACTACATATTGCTTTTTTTGGCAAACTTGTGATTGAATTCAAACTGATTATCGCTTGCACACTACTTGGTTAATAAGTTGGACCTAGTATTAGACAAATTTAGCGCCATAATCTGCGAGAGTTGAGTTATAGAGTTAGGTTAACATATCAAATATTGATCTAAATATTACATATATATCTATCTGTTTGACAGTTAGTCATCGCTACGAGAGTATGTTGATTAAATTATCAAGTGTATTTGAGTTTAGAATTATACTCTGCTGGATTTACCTACCTAAATACCTGAATAGATTGATCCATGAACCCTGTAGGTTTTCCTGATGCTCAACACTTGTTTTAATTGATAACTTACAGTTATTTAATTACTCGCATTTTAGTATTAGTGATAACAACAACCAACTCCCTATTTTGTGTTAGCTTAACTTTCATCCCATCACTACAAGAAAACAGCTATTGAGCGACTCCCAAAAACGTCACAAAATAGTCGCAAAATATCTAGTTGCGACTACTTAACGACTAAAATAAGTATTCGTAAAATTTTTGTCGCAAATCAAAATAGTCGCAAAGTAGTCGTTAATTTGAGACTAATTTGTGATTGTTTTCAACAGTCGTATATTAACGACTATTTGGAGACTGTGTGTGGTAGTCTTAAATTAACGACGAAATAGTGATGACATAAACTTTGCGACTACTATATGACCGAGTTTGGTAGTCGTTATATGGAGACTAATTTGTGACGTTTAGTGTAGTCGTATAATTGCGAAGTTTTTAAGACTAATACGGTAGAGGGTAATGAACATTGGTGGTCGTAAAAGAGTCACGAAATCGACACTTTTTAACAACTAAAATGCCACTCCTGTTTTTGTTTCCTTTGTGTTTGTGGGAAATCAGTCACAAATTTGAAATTTGTTTGCAACCATATTTTTTAATTATAATTCGAATATATATATATATAATTATTAAAATCCGTAATTTATAGAATTCCAGAATTTATAAGCTAAAAGTAATGGAAGTAGCCGAATGTTAAAATACTAATAGACAAAAAAACTTAAGTCTTGAACAAAGGTAACAAGTATTGAAACATAAACTAAATATCCCAAAAAGATAAGTCATATAGTTTTAAAAGAAGGGCTGATGAAAGGATTAGGAATCGGTGGCAGGTGTGGTGCCTGCTGCAGTAGGTGGTGCGATTCCTGCGGCAGTGGTAGGAGTGAGTCCTGGGGAAGTATCCAAGACAGGGATCTGATCAGTCAAGTAAGCTGTGAGGCCGGGATCTGAGTTTTTCATGTACGAGATCAGCTTCTCCAATGTTGTGATCCGCAATTGAGCTTGTTGTTGTGCCTCATCACGTCGAGCATTTTCCGCTTCTTCTTCATCTATCTTGCGATGAGCTGTTTGAAGTTGTTCATGCATCTCTGAAAGTGCTGAGGAAAAAGAGCTTGCATAGCTTTCTTTCCTTTTCCTTTCGCTGATAAGCTCTCGAAGTTGGCCAAGTCCAAAAGGGTTCCCCTTCTGATCTGTCTGAGTACACTAAAACAACATAAAACATGTTGATAGTTAAGCAAAACAGAGACGTTATTGTGAAGCTAAACAGATAGAATGCTTAAGAAGAAGAAGGAAAAAACAAATACATATATCAAAATTATTCAAAACAGTATGATTCATAAACATTGTATACCAGAATGATTCACACCTTGTACAAGTAAAACCATCAGAATGATTCACATCTATTACAAGTGTATATATCAGAATGAATGATTTCACAACTTTCACAATGATTTGACAATGATGCACAACAAAAAGCATAAAGAAGAACACTATATTGAAAAGATCCAGATGTTCATATGCTAACAATTCATGTTCACCAAAGAAAGACATGAAGTATCATTGAAGCTCAGAATACCAGTGACTCAAAAAAGCAACATAAAATGAAATAAAATTGAGAACAAAATAGCATTGAAGCCTATGATAAGAAACCAGACAGCAAAACAAAGACAATCTTATGCTAAGAAACCAGAAAGTAAAGGAAATTATCTTAAGAAATATCTCATTCTTTTGTTCAATGGTGAGGGTCCGATGAGTAGAGTTTTCAGACGCATCGTCTGAGCAATCTGGGCCATCCTCCAGCCTTTGCTGGATGACATCTGCTAGGTTCTTCTCATAAGCACCAGCTACTTGTTTGATTTTGTGATCAACAAAAGTCCCATCTGCCCTTGTATGTGTCTTCATAAACACTTCTCCATAAGAAACCGGACGCCTTAATTCCTCCTCATGTGATGATATAGTACACATATTAAACACATATTAAGTATATGCAGTTTATAACATTATAGGAAGGTTAAAGGCTTTACCATTTCTTGTTGCACGCGCAAATATGATTTTTGGCCCGAAACATTTTTTGGCAATTCCTAGACCCCCCCCCCCCAATCAGAGTTATGGGACTGTGAAGCAGTAGAACTCCTCTCTATTGCACTGGGAGTGTTCCAATGCATCCACATTTGTTCCCAAAGCATCTCGCCAATCCAGGGTGGCCTTTCACCACTGTTCTTAGCCTGGCTCACTATGCCTTTCATCCGATTCTTGGCAATCTTCAAGAAGTGGTCTTTGACAAGATCTGTGATCTCGACATCCCAATTGTACTTGTGCTACACAGTAGAAGAGTAAAAATCATTAATGAAAGTGTATCTTTAGTACTTTAATATTGAATAAGTAAAACCACAAAACCATACCGCAAATGTTATGAAATATCTCTCTTGGATGTGGATAGGCGTAACCTTCCAGCTAAACTTCCAACGAAAGATTCCAGCAATCACACGAGTCAGTTTTCCATTGTCCCGTGTAAACCTATTACATTAATATAAACATAGGTAAAGTTAAAGTGAAAGTCAATTAGCTTCAGAAGTTTTGATATATAAAAGAACAAACTGCAACACATGGAAGATGACACTACAATGCAAACAGATTCAACTATGCTTACGATTTTGTCTCTAAGTCTTATGTTTGTCTCTATATCTTATGCAAACAAATACAAACATATGCAATGTCACTACGATACAAACAGATTCAACCATGCTTAATTGTTTGTCTCCAAGTCTTATGCCTATCTCTATATCTTATGTAAACAGATATAAACATATTCAATGCTTAGTTGTACATTGACCATGGTTAAACTATGAACCATCTTAAAACAAATAAAATGAGACAAATAATCATCATCAAACGCACACCAAGATGTATAGAGCTACATTTATGCATTAGCAGAACATCACCTATGATAATGCATCAATTTCCTGTAGGCAAATCACATGAAGACCTTAAACGAATATCACCTATGCAAATCAGTCTCAGAAGTACATAAACTTATACATAGATAATCACATGTAAAACTAAAAAGAAGAGCAAACATACCATGTGGTCTTGACGCCGGGTATCGGATGCTCACTCAACAGTGGTAGGTTTTCTCGGCCAGGTAGAGCCAAGAGCGCATCTAACAGATGCTGGTAGTCTTGTTCTTGCAACTTGGGAGCATCATCTTCGCCTTCTTTCTCAATTTCATGTTCATAGTCGGGAACGTGAACTTGCGGTTGTTGCTGTCCAATAGGGATTGCTGGAGGTGGTGGGTTAGGATTTTGATAAGGAGGCGGTTGTTGTTGAGGGTTCAGATACGGAAGTTGACGAGAGGCTTGGGGTTGAGTTGTTAGTTGATACTGGACCGGAAGAGACGTCCTTGAAACTGAAATAGTCGCCTGGGATGACGATGTCGCTGCAGATGAAGGTGTCCCATGCGATGATGGGTTAGAAGAATAGGAAGATACTCCAGTGCCGATAGATCTACCAGGCCTGGGTGTGGGCGTAACCTCTCCGGTGTTGGGTGTCGAACCTCCGAGATTGGGTGAACCATTTTCGCCGTGGGATGTCTGACCTCCACCTGAGGGTCTAGGGTTTTGGTTTGACTGTCGAAGAATTCCGTTGGAGGGCGTACCCTCTCCGCCATTGCCTCGACCGTCGTTGCCTCAACTGCCTCCGGCGCCTCGACTGCCTCCGACGGTTGCTCTGCCTCGCCCTCTAGTGCCTTGAGATTTCACAGTCATCGGTTGAGATTCCACCAACCGACCCAAATCGGAAAGGAAGAGATGAATCTTTCGATTCGATGAAAGAAATCGAGAGGAAGAGATGATGATTAAGAAGGAAATGGTAAGACCGAGATGAAGAGAAAAAGATTTACAGTGAAATTAGAAGAGCAATGGAAATCGGCGTTGGAATCGCTTTTGGTTCGAGAGAAAGCACAAAAGTTAGGGTTTCATAAAATGATTTGGGGATCTGATATCTAGTAGTTGTTTTATGTTAGAGTCACAAAGTAGTCGGGAAATAGTCGCAAACCAAATGTAAGGATGTATAACTAGCCGCCCAAAAGCCCAAAAAATTACAAACCCATTAGCCCAAATTTTAGGAGGGAAAACTACCCTCCCACAAGCGAAATTTTCTGTAGTGGCAAATTAGTCGCATTTGACAAAACGTGGCAAAATAGTCGCAATTTGGTTACTCTTTTGTGACGTTATTTTTTAGTCACAAAGCTATACCCTAAACACTAAACTTTTAGAGCAAAAAAATTGATCCACATGTTAACAAAGTAGTCTTTTGACATTTCTATACCATATGATTTAGTTTATAGGTTAATGTAATACTAATTAACTAAATTAGGAAAAATTCGAAACTTAAATCAAACTTTATATTCAAAACACATGTTCTATGGTTAATATTTTAAGTAAGATGAAAATGGAACTTCATCAAATTGAAAATGTAAAGGTTTCAGAAATGATTTTCTATATTTAGTGTAACAAGTAGTTCAAATGTATTTTGATACGTACAAGAAACGTGTTTACAATCGTCTTTTGTTGTATAACATAAATCACACCGGTACGTTGCTAAACTGTAGCAAATCAGTCACACCTTCAGAGCATCGTCGCTGAGTAGTCACAAAATAGTGTGTATTTAATGACTCTTTTTGACAGTTTGTAAAAATACGTGAAAAAAAAAACTTGGGAGTCGAACCCAGATTTTGAAACTGATAATTATGTTGCATTTCTAGTAAGCTATAGTGACCATTAGGTTTTCTATTACAATAACTTGTATATATATATATAGTATTTTAAGTGAAAGCCCAAATTTTTCAAACCTAAACATTTTAGAAAAATATAAATGTGCGACTTAGTCACAAAATAGTCGCAAAATCGAGATGAGAGTGGCGAAGTAGTTACAAATCAGTCACAAATTTATAATATCGTCACAACGTAGTCACAAAATAGTGTGTATTTAGTGACGCTTTTGTGACTTCTTGTAAAAATTGGTGAAAATATTCAAACCTGTGTATCAAACCCAAGACCTACCAATCATATAACTTCATCTCAAATCCACTGAGCCACTGTAACCATTCGGTTTTTGACACATTAACTTCTATATATAACGATACTTACCATTCGGAAAAATAATTATAAAATATATTTTGGAAACAAAAGCCACAATTATATTACAAACATAAATTTTCCATACGCAAGCATTTATTTAAATTTAACAAGGGTTTTACAAATATTTATTTAAAATGTCATACATATTAATTATTCAAACTCCATCATCATCCTCTAAAGAAGATAAATTTACTTGAAATTCATCGTCTGGTTCAGCGTCTTCAATTTCGAAATCAATATCTTTAACTGGATGATTTCCGTCGACTAAACTATCGACAATTATTTCTTCAACCGTATCCATCACTCCATCATCATCAGTTTGTTCCAAAATGATCAGCTCTTTCTCGTTAATTTTTCCTTGAACACGATTCCTCGGATTAACTTTCAGCACTGTATGCCATAATTTCCGAGGGCGTTTAGTATATGGGTAAGGAAGATAACAAACTTGATCAGCTTGAGACCCTGCCGTTAATTAAAATTTAAATTAGAAGTTTATAAATATATATACAAACATATACATATACACTAAATTAAAACAGGAAAATCATACCTAAAATAAATGGTTCGTAGTTTTGATATTTCCGTGATGTGAGCACGTCAACAATGCCTCCCTCGCTTTTTCGAGTGTCTTTTCCAATCGTAGGGTCAAACCATTCACAATAGAAAAGTATGATCTTTAAATTAACAAATCCGGGATATTGGAGCTCCATGATAGTTTCTACGGTCTCATAGAAATCATCCTCTTCGGATGCTTCAGAATAATTTTGGCCTCGGACACATACCCCATAATTCATTGTTTTCGCGTCATTCCGTGACTATGCGTGTGAAACAAACTTTCTTCACTTTGCATTGATCTGGCCTATAAAGTAGAAAATATGCCAATTAACATAAGAAATTATCATTTAATAATGCACTCGGTGGGAATACATACATATTGGCGGACCCATTGATGAAAATCTTCATCTCTTTTCGCCGTGACCTCATCATCTGATAGTTCCGGGTATTCGAATCGAATCTGCGCGTCCAACAATCTGTGTTGCAAATAATAAGATCTAATTATAACTAAAGTATCTAAAAATATATAAAATGAACTTAAATTAATGTAGAAAGCATAGTTACCTTTCAAGTGGCCGAAAATAGTCACAATTCCGCAAAACATATGAATGTGCACACTTATAATCTTTCTCGCTTAACCAAAATTCACTGCATTTGCCACTTGGACGACCTACTTCAGTAAATATATCCAGTACCGGTACAGTATATACGGGTACTTCACCTTCATCATAACGACTTGCCCTGCAAAAGTTATAACAGTCACAAATTGAGGCAAATCATGATAGCAATATTAACATACATATTAAGTAAATTATTACCTTCTTCTGTTAGCTGTAGAAATTTGCGACGCAAAGTAGTGTTCTGAGAAATAAGATATCTCATCATTCATGTACGATTGAACAATTGATCCCGCTGGATATCTCTTGTTCTTCGCTTTCCCTTTCAAATGTTTAAAAAACATTTCAAAGGGATACATCCACCTATATTACACAGGACCACCAAGCTCTGCTTCGTATGGCAGGTGGATAGGTAGGTGCTCCATCACATCAAAGAAAGAAGGTGGGAAGATTTTTTCCAAATTACACAAAATCATGACAATGTTCTCCTTGAGAAGTTGGAGGCGGGTTTATGTCACGAAAAAAGGCTCCAATCCCTATAAAAACATCACTAATTAATATACATAATTTCCAATAATAGAAACACTTTAAACGATAATATATATATATATATATATATATATATATATTTATACCTGATAATGCTTAGTGCACGTTACGGGGAAAAAGTTCTGCAAATACAAACGGAAGCAACCGTTCCATAAATACATGGCAGTCGTGACTTTTCATTCCTGAAAACTTTCCACCATTGATGTCTGCACAACTGGCTAAATCTGCTACATAGCCATCTGGAAATTTAACCTCATTCTTGACCCATTGTAGTAAAGATTCTTTCGCTTTTGAAGTCAACCTCCAAATAGGAAATGGAGCTCTCCCTCGATCATCGATATGCAAATCTTTCCGAGCACAAAATCTTGCGATATCCAATCTTGACTTAACTGTGTCTTTTGATCCGTCTTTAACATTCATAACAGTATACATGATGTTATCGAAAATATTTTTCTCGATATGTGTCACATCAAGATTGTGTCTTAGATTGAGATCGGTCCAGTACGGTAGCTCCCAAAATATGCTTTCTTTATGCCAATTATCCCAGTCCCCATAGCCGTCCGGTTTTTTTGTATGTCCATTTTCACCACAATCAGATGTTTTAGGTGGTTTGACATGACGTATACGCTCATATAACACTTGTTCACCAGTCAATGATTGAGGTGGGTAGTCGTTCTTTGCGTCCTTTCCCTTCAGAAAATTTACTTTATTCTTCCGCAGCGGATGATTGATGGGAAAAAACCTTCTGTGACAGTCAAACCAACATGTCTTCCTACCAGCCGGGAATTGGAAAGCATTTGTCTCATCCATACAAATAGGACACGATAATCTTCCATGTGTCGTCCATCCCGACAACATACCATATGCCGGAAAATTGCTTATCGTCCACAGCAAAACAGCTTTAAGGTTGAAGGTTTGATCTAATGACACATCATACGCCTCAACTCCATTATTTCATAAATCTTTTAACTCGTCGATCAGTGGTTGGAGGAAGACATCAAGACTGGCCCGTGGATGATTTGATCCCGAATTCAAAACCGTAAGAAAAAAATACTCACTTTTCATGCACATATCCGGGGGTAAGTTGTAGGGTGTCATGATCACAGGCCACAAAGAATGGTTTTTTGACATACCAAAAGGATTAAAACCGTTTGTACATAATCCAAGATAAATATTTTGCGTTTCCACTGCAAAACTCGGATGCATTTGATTGAAATTCTTCCACTCTGCCGCATCAGATGGATGACACATTACTCCGTCTTCTGACACATGCTCAGCATGCCATCCCATCGATGATGCAGTTTTATCTGATTGGTACATCCTCTTCAATCTGTCAGTGATAGGTAAATACCACATACGACTCAACGGTATTTTTGTTCGTCCCTCACTAGCCTTATATCTTGATTTTCCACAAAACCTACAATGCTCCAAATCCTCATCTTCTTTCCAGAAGAGCATACAATTATCTACACATACATCAAATGTATGGTACGACAATCCTAGGTTTCGCATCAATGTTTCTGTCTCGTAGTATGAACCGGTTGCCTGATTACCCTTTGGTAAATACTCCATAAATAATTTGGCCCATGAATCCATGCATGTTTCAGCCAAATTATGGTTTGCCTTAATGTTCATGAACCGAGAAGCTAATGATAACTTCGAATGACCATCATGACAACCATCATAAAGTGGCGTATTTGCAGCATCTAACATGGCGTAGAACCGTTTTGCCTCATGGGTAGGTTCTTCATGAACATGATCATTTCCACTTTGATCATGTTCATAATATTCATTAAATGGCGTAGTACCATGAAATGCATCATTTACCATCCCAGCATATACATTTCCCCCATCATAATTTACTGGTTGATTACCACAACTAAAATCAGCATTAGCATAATGACTACTCGTGCCTTCCCCAACAACATCATAATCTTCACCATGTTCAGACCATACATAATATCCTGGCATAAATTTTCTACTATGCAAATGCTTCAAAACTGTCTTTGCTAGCATTAAAGTGGAATTTTGACATTTAACATGAATTTTGACATTTAACACAAGGGAAATAAAACTTACCTCCACTGCTTAGAGATATTGACTGGTTACTTGCAAAATTCATGAACTGCTCGACCCCTTCCAAAAATTCACTCGAGATATTATTTGTAAGTGGATCGATTCTATTATACATCTATTCTCTGGATGAATTCCACATTTTTTTCTCTTTTCTCTATGTTTTTTTTTCTCTTTTCTCTGTGTTTTTTTTTCTTTTTTTTGCTCTGATGGTGAATGATAATGGGGGTGCTCGGTCGTTGATTTTATAGGCAAAAATTTTGTCCTTTGCGACTACAAAAAAACAGTCACAAATTTGTTACTCTTTTGCCACCCTTTTACGACCATTTTGTGACTATTATCAGTAGTCACACAAGTTAGGTAGCATACCTAACTTTCATATTTTCCACGTTTTCACCTACTTTTAATGACTAAACTGCGACTCTTCTGGCATGATCTATACGAGTAGCAAATAAGTGACAATTTTGGGACTGATTTGCGACTACATTTACTGACTAATAATAGAATCGCAAAACAGT
The DNA here is from genome assembly GCA_900406555.1 of Pseudoturritis turrita. NCBI lineage: Eukaryota > Viridiplantae > Streptophyta > Magnoliopsida > Brassicales > Brassicaceae > Pseudoturritis > Pseudoturritis turrita. The sequence continues at coordinate 35,613 of OVBL01000004.1, forward strand.
CTCACTTTGCGACTCTTTTGCGACTACATTTAAACAGTCTAATAATAGTCTCCATTCAGTCGCTAATTTAAGACTAATTTACGACTGAACAATTCGGTCGTAAATTTGCGACTGAATGGAGACTATATTTTAGTAGTCATTCATTAGTCGCATTTTGGTCCCAAAACAGTCGCAAAACATATATCGCACCAGAATCATGATCCATACTAGGCCTGCACATTAAGGGTATTGGGTCGGGTAATAGCGGGTAAGGATCGGGTACGGGTAGTTCGGGTATTTTAAACTATTACCCAAAGTGTACCTGTAAAAATAAGGGTCGGGTAATTCGGGTATCGGGTAGGGTAAGGGTAATTTGGGTACCCAAAATCACTACCATATTAATACCCGAACTTTCAATAAAACGGGTAATGTTCGGGTAATTCGAGTAATCCGGATAATTTAGTATTTAGATTAATATTTTTGAAACAAACACAATAAAAAATTAAGAAACAGTCTTCGTAACGCCAAAGTTGCAGATACATATATAAGTTGATTTTTACAAGACTCCTGCAACTATAAGTCATTATCCAAAAAACAATTTGATTATCAAATCAAATCCTAATCCAAAAATATATTTTACTATCCAAAAAAAAAATAGTGATTTTACCTTTTTTTCCGGGAAAACTAATTCACTTTTTTTTCTTTGCCCGGGAAAACTAAAGTTTGACTGATTTGGGAAATTTATTTTTAGGAAATTTAGCTAATATTTAACTAATTATATTAAATTTTAATTTTTTAAATTTTCAATTACCCAAACGGGTAATTGGGTACCCTAAATAATTACCCGACCCTTACCCTTACCCGTCAAAATAAATTATCACAACCCAAACGGATTTTGTCGCTTACCCTTACTCGAAAACTTAGGGTAATTTGAGGCGGGTAAGGGTTGGGTCAGGGTACCCGACCCAAAATGTGCAGGCCTAATCCATACTTAAACACGATAAATATATACTTTTAAATATCATGTTTTCAGATAATTTAATTATTCCTTAGTACTTATAAATACTATTTATAAATCGGTTTCCCAAAACCAGTTTATAAATAGCCGAACCGGTCCAATTTGATGTCGGTTTAAAATTAAAACATGACCAAACCAAACACCGATTACATGTGTTTATTCACCTCAACCTTAAGAACCAGTTGATTAGCTTTCCGATTGGGCTAAATCTCTTGGAGATTAAAAAAACTTAATGATCAAATTCCAATCAACTCTGATCTCCGATTGACGAACTGTCAGTGGCGTTGGATTTGCGAGATCGAGAAATTTCTAAAGAGTTATAGATCACACTCTAACTGTCCCTGGAAACAAAATTGCCATTAAAGAGCTTAAATCTCACTTTAATTGAGAAAAGAAGAAGAATAGTGAAGATAGGACTTACCCAACCGTGGGTTCAAGATTGATGACGGCCCATAAGAAAAAAGCTAGCAACAGCAGTTCCCAACGAACCTAAACCACAGAAAACCCGATTTCAATCTCCCAACGTTTCATACAAAACGAAGATGAAGAGATATGTTCCAAAAACTCACCAAAACTTCTCCAATTTGCAAGATATGCGGCGTACAAGATTTGGAGCTTCAAAACACATATATACATATACGATATACTAGGGTTCGGAATCGCGGATTTGAATAGCCAAAATTGATCCCACGATTTTCTGAACAGCAAAACTCGATTTATCCCTGTTTTCCGTTTCTGCACTTTAGTCCTTAAACTGTTTGACTATTAAAAGATCTGGCTTCTACATTTTGAATCGATCATAAAACTTCCTGAAAATTAGACATATTTTCAACTCTTAAATTGATAAGTTTAACCCAAAAGAAATTCTTTTCACTTTTCTTAATTTTGGGTATTACAATTTCATCGCCAGATTGGCAAGTCTTCAGTAAACTTGACATAAATCTCTAACCACAACTCCAAATGACTTAAAATAACTTGAATACACAATTTAACATCGGTGGATATCGTGTCACCAAATTTCAGCTTCATCAAAGATATATAAACCCTTCAACGAACATCGAACTTTGGATGCTTAAAAACTATCTAATCTCCCAAATGCTTGTTTTGCATCTTTTTTAACCAAATTGCTCCAATTTTCTGTAAAGACTATGAAACTATAAAACACTAAAAACACCAATAAATACCAAAATCAAGTAGTTTCTTTACTAAAAACCTATTAAAAACATATTAAAAACCAGCAAAATATGAGATATATCAGGGAACCGACGAAGGATCCCACTATCCTCGGGATAGCTCCACTCTTCCTCCTAGTAGGACGGAGCAAAGAGACCCATCACTGCCACCGCCGCATGCACATGGAACTACTGAGGCACGTGGAAGAAAATAATCACCTCCGAGAAAGGTTGTACATTTTGTCCCAACTGGTCGCTCTCTTGGAATCACAGCAGCAAATCCCATCGAGCCAAGACATAGTACAACCACAGCAATGCGCTAACACCACCCCATACCTGGGGAAATTTCACAGAGCATTTGCGGCCCCACTCTAAAACTGTATTCCTCCTATGCTACGAAAACCCTTCAGGATCTGTTAACCCATGTTCGAGGCGGAGGAAGTTAACACGAGGTGCCCGGTGCCACGACCCTTCGGATTGAGAGGATAGGAAGGGCCCGATGAAGCTAACTCGGCTCACCGAGGAGAACACAATGGGAGAGTCGAAGGAGTGCCTCAGCGGCGCCAAGCAGACCCTATATGGTAGATAAAGCAAAATCTTGAGGAGAGACTGGTAAACCTCGAGGCGGTCCTGAAAAGAATCCCGGGAGTGCTACCACCCGCCAAGAAGGTAGACCGAGACTCGTTCAATGACTCTCTTTTTAGCGAAGAGATCAACGTCGTGGAGATACCGATGAAATTAGTTTCCCAGCCATGCGGTTTTATGACGGACCTCGGACCCCGACGACCACATGGCATACTACAAGCAAAGAATGATGGTGACATCCATGCCGTATCAATTGAGAGAGGCGTGCATGTGCAAAAACATTCGGGTCCAGCCTCGTGGGGCTGGCTTTCCAATGGTTTACCAATCTGGCCAGAGGAAGGATTCAATACTTCACACAACTGCATGACACGTTCTTTCAAGAATTCTCTAGCAGTAAGAAGCCCGACAAAGTTTTTGATGATATGTACGAGATCGTACATGCGCCTAGAGAGTCTCTCAAAAGTTATGTGACACGGTTTAACAATGAGATGGTAGCCATCTCCAACTGCAATGTTTCGACCGCATTGTCTGCCTTCAAGCGAGGACTCCTCACCGATGGGGTCCTCTACATGACTTTAACGAAATATACTCTGGTGACCATGTCTATGGAGCATGATCATTGAAACAGATATTAATGATGATGTTGCAATAACCCTGGAGATCACTAAAGTTCGAATCGAATGGTGTCTTGGTCGACGAATATGAGTTATAGAATCATGCGAAGTGCGTTTTGAAATTTCATCAAACGGATGATAGCCAAAAATAATTTTTGCACCCTATTGAAATTGATGACAAAGAAAAAGTTAACAATTTCATATGTTTGTGGGAAGTCTCAAACAAGACAGATTTAATGCTCTAAAAGAGCTTATTGATATGAAAACGAAAATGATAAAGAAGATAGCTCATAGAGCTTTATTATAATCTAAGAACAAAAGAGTAAAGGGAGAAGGAAGCTTTAGTTGTCACCAAGAACAAAGGATTTAGATTGATTTCATAAGATGCAAGAGAGGCTTTGTTTGAGTAGCCAAAGTTACCATTCTCATAAACATAAACTCATATTATATTTATATGAAACCACTTGAAAGAAAACCCTAAACACATGGACCTTTTTTGAAATTTAACTACTTGTTGGGGCAATATTGGTTTTGGGCTTTACTTCTCTTAACAATGTTAACAGAATTATTAGGTGGACATCATCTTTAAATTTTGTTTCTTGTATCGTGTATTTATTGTAATCACTTGTATATAATAGTTCTTATGCTCATGTAAATTTGATTAGAAATCAATATAATCAATTTATAAGAAGAAAAAAAAAAAAATATATATATATATATATATATCTTATTATATAAAGTTTGATGCGTCAAACTTCGTAATTAACACGATTATGACACGTGTCAGCCGGTCGATCGGATTTTAACACATGTAATTTTTTTTCCAATTAAATTTTCACATGTGTCATACAAATCTTTTTTTCTCTTTTCTTTTACGTTTATTAAAATGAATTAAGTTTCAAAATTTTCTCATTAGAATATTAATTAATACACGTATAAAAAAAATGTGAGTTCAAATAGAGTTAGGTTTACATACCCAAATCTTCAAAGATTATAATATTTTACCTTTATATAACAAGTTTTTGTGCTCTCTCAATCTTCTCACCAAAAAATTTTAAATTTCAATAATCTCTTCCACAAATTTTATTTCAGCTTTTTTATTATAAAAAACCATCGATTACTCTCTTATTTGATAAAAACAACATATCTCAATATTTTTCAATTAGCTTATTTTAGTAATTCATTTAAAAAATGTAAATAAGCTACATATATACACGCTTACATATATTTTGCTTTTTTATAAAAATAGATATGACAAAAAAAATCAAATATATTTTCTTATTAGAATATTAAATACACATGTAAAAATCTTTTGAATAGAATTAGGTTTACATACCCAAATCATTAAGGATTATAATATTTCACCTTTATTTAAACAATTTTGTACTCTCTCGATCTTCCCACCAAACAATTTAAAATTTCAATAACCTCTTCTAAAATTTTTGTTTCCAATTAGCTTTAGCCACATGTCAAAATAAAATGTACAAGTAATATCATTATATTTTGAAATCAGACTAAAAAATGTACATTATATTGTGGTTTTTTTAAAGACTTACCACTTAAAATTGATGTACGAGAAGAAAATTATTTTGAAAGTTTTTCATGTTGTGAAAATTATAAAAAGTAAGAAACCAAGTGATGAGACACATATAATTCGTTTTTTATTCGAAGAAAGATAATACTTGATTCATAAGTGAAAAAAAAAATTTTAAATATGATTAAAAAATGTGAGTAAGTCTAATTCAAATAAAAATACGTCAATCGGTTTGTCAAGAGTTAAAAAAAAAAATTAATTTAAATAGGAATAGGAAAAACTAATAATTTAGAAATATGTGAAAAAAAATTAATCGAAAACTCAGTTAATATAAAAAAAATTATGAGAATCAAAATCAATAATAATTTGTAGGCTTTTCTATGAGTGATTTTATATCGACATTTTCAATCTTATTTTATTTATTTTTACGGATCATATGATTTTATTTTTCATTTTTGTGCGATTTATAAAATATATAAGGAGTCAAAATAATTCAACTAAAACATGAGAATAAATTCATCAAAATTTTAAAAATGGATTAAAAAGTAATATTAATTCAAATAGAATAGAAAAACTAATCATTTGAAAGTATGTAATAAAATTTAATTGAAAATTAAATAATAAAATAATCAAAGTAAATAAATAAAAGTTAGACTTCTGAATTAATGGTTTTGCATTAGCATTCTCAATTTTATTTTATTTATTACGAGTGATTTAATTTTAATTTCTACTTTTAGTTGATTAATTTTTTTTACATATTATAAAATATTAGATTACAAACCTGCATATACGCGGATCCTTTATCTAGTATATATATATTTCTTCATCTAAAAATCACTTTCGGTTCTCACTGGTGGATTAAATTGAGGAAAAAAAAATTCTTCATTCTTTCTCGGCCACGACAAAAGGTATTATTTCTTCTTTTATTAAACACTTTCTTTTTTTTTTTTGGGAAAAAAATTTCTCCTAATTTTTTCTAGACCACCACGAAAAGTATCATTTTTTTTTAGGGATAATTTGCTCAATAACCCATATTTTTTATTAATTAGGCAAGTAACCAAAATTGGCCTATTTGACCGAATAATAGCCATTAGATTTAGGATATTTAGTTACTTGCCTAATTAATAAAAAAAAATTATTATTTAGCAAATTAACCCTTTTTTATCAAACTTTTTTTTTCTCAAAAAAACTTCCCACCAATAAATATTAGGTAGAAGATTTAGGGTATGGGACAAAATACGTGGGAGGCGATATAAATCATAAAAAAATGTATATATATATACATATATGAATATAGATTTTTATCATTGTTGAGTGCGAAACGGTGTGATATGTACCGTCTCCACTCAAAGTCTTACTCTAAATTAGGGGTGGAATTATTATTCGGTATCCGCTCCAAAAATTAGGATATCCGGGCGTCCGGATCCGGATCCGTGAAAAAAGATTTCGATCTGGATTGTAAAATTTCAAGGTCCAGATATCCGGATCCGGACGCATTAAATTTATTAAAAACATATTTTTCATGTATTAAGTTATTTTTATATATAAATTGATTTTAATTTTTTTCTAATATATCTGGTTTAAAAAACAAACTATTCAATTTTTTTTTAAAATTAAGTTTTTAATATTTTATTTTAGTTATTTTAATTATTTTATCATTATTTTCGAATTCGGATTTGGATATCCTGATTTTTGGTCGGATATCCGAAGTTCAGATATCCAGAAACCACGGATTTGGATCCGGATAATTTTGTCACGGATCCGGATATCCTGATTTTTTGGTCGGATATCGGAAGTCCATATATCCAGAAATCACGGATTTGGATCCGGATAATTTTTTCACGGATCCGGATCCGGATCCTTCCCAACTCTATTACTCTTGTTCTCTCTCTTTACCTTGGGCTAGAGAAAACAAAAATTCTCCTTTCTTAGAATCTGACTAGTTTAAATGCAGTGGGTGCGGATGCGGTTGCGGGAGTTTGCGGAAGCGGATGGTAAGTTTCTAGCGTTATTGGACCATTTATACGACTGAAAAAACGGCTGGAAATGGGTGCGTTTGCGGGACATTTATAATTGGTTTACAGCTGATACGATTACAGATTTACATAAAACTACCAAAATACACATAATATATAATTTATATAAAAATCAAAAATATATTATTCTAAAAAATTAAAATTACATATTTTAAATAAATCATAGAATAATTAAATTAAAAAATTTAAAGATGTTTAGAAAATTTTATATATATACAATAACTTTTTATAATTACAAATTAGAAATAAAATTGAAATCAAAAATATATTATTATAAAAATTAAAATTATATATTTTAAATAAATCATAGAATAATTAAATATTATTTTTTAAAGAGGTTTGGAACATTTGTACAATAACTTTTTTTATAACTACAAGTTTATTTTAGTTATGTTAAAATATATATTAAGTGTATATAATTTTATATGATAATATTCGATATAAAAAGTAAATTTTTAAAAATATTTTTTTGTAAATTTTAGTTTATTATTTAAGATAATATTTAAAATATATATATTTTTTCAACTACCCGCAACCGCAAATGCTCGTGGAAATGAGCTTTTGATTTAGAGCGGTTCCAAGCGATATAAAGTGGTACAGAGCGGTATGAAGCGGTTTCTGTGATTGTTGTCAAACGCTACCAATCGCAACCGTCCCAAACGTAACATTTGCGGGTGGTAGCGGGTGAACCAATCGACCCCTTACTCTTGTCCTCTTTCTTTACCTTGGGCTAGAGAAAACAAAAATTTTACTTTTATGTACCGTCTCCACTCGAAGTCTTACTCTTTAGGGATGAAATTATTATTCGGGATCTGCTCCATTCGCTCCAAAAATTAGGATATCTGGGACGTCCGAATTCGGATCCGGATTCGGATAGTAAAATTTCATTGTCTGAATATCCGGATCCAGATCCGGACGCATTAAATTGCCCTTAAATTTATTAAAAACATATTTTTCATGTACTAAGTTATTTTATATAAATATATATATATATATATATAAACTGATTTAAGTTTTTTCCTAATATATCATTTTAAAAAAATATATATATTAAAAAATTTAATTTTTTTTTAAAATTTAAAATTTTAATATATTATTTAGTTATTTTAATTATTTTTAAATTCGGATTCGAATATCAACATATATTCTAATCTTTTATTGGATATCCATCCTGCCAGATCCATCCTAACCATAACCGTCTCTACTCGAAATGTTACTCTTTAGGAATACTCATCTTCTCTCTCTTTACCTTGGGCTAGAGAAAACAAAAGTTCTCCTTTCTGACTCTTGTTCTCTCTCTTTACCTTGGGCCAGAGAAAACAAAAATTCTCCTTGTATTTAACCAGTAGATGCTTCATTTTATATAAATCAGGAGAAAATAAGAGGTCGCATCAATACCGAAAAAGTCAAACGGGGGATTCATATTTAAACTTCGAATTACGACAAAAACTAAAGGAAATCTTGTGAATGTAAAAAAAAAAGTGTTTATGTAGCAATAGATGTGTATGTGGCATCCAATAACAGAGTGGAGAAATCCATGGTTCAAAGCAACCATAAGATTAGCTCAAAGAACACTTTAGATTTCTTTTCTTTTTTTTTTTAATAATCTTTTAACAATTACAAGTCGCTCACTTGTTCCTTTCCCTTCAATTTCTCATCTGTTAGTTCTCACTTCAAAATCTATTATTATTCATTCATGCATCATCATCTTTCGATTTCATTAACGTTTCTTTTGGTTTCTTTTAGGTGAAAAGTCTCTTTTCTGCAAATTTACACTTTCTGCATGAGTTTTTTCAACCTAGAAATTAAGGATTTCATTGACCGACATAGCAAAAAATTAACCATGTATGACTAAATTATCTTAAGAAATTTCTGATCATTCCCATTTTCTTATTTACAGAATCTGATTTTCACATAATCATGCTTGTTTGGTTCTTCCCTCAATCTTCATCTTCTCCAGGTAACTTAGTTTTTCCTGATTTTAGTTTCCCATTCTATGATTATTTGTTTCCATTAATTATGTTTTTTTTTCAACTCATTAATTATGTTTATACGCGTCACTAAAAGGAAACACTTTTTTTTTTTTTGTTCATATATAAAACAAAACAGTGTTCGAAGAGATACAATTGTTGAAACCGACAAATCAAAAACACAATCTTTTTCCGGAATCGAAGAACCAGAAGAAGTGGAGAAGATGTTCGAATTAGAAAACTCTGGAATCGATGAAGAGATCAAGGAATCGTCGTCGAAACTAGTTTTTAAATTCGCTTTCCAGACAGAAACTTTCGAGAGATTAAGCAGAGAAGGGTATAAATCGTTATGTGATGATTCCGGTGAGAGCGACGAGAGCAGTTTTTTGTGTTCTCCTTCTCCGGCGATTTCCACGGCGGCGAAGAAATACGAGTCTCCTTTTCCGGCGAAGAATCTCACTTTCGTTATCGAAAACCCAAAGGCGGCGACTTTTAGGGTTGAAGATCACTCTGTTTCTTCAGTCGAAAATAAAAATCCTAAATTTTCCGAGAAAATCAGATTTTTGACAGAGGAAGATTTTCTGGAAACGGAGTCTGATTTTGTTGATTCAAGTCAAACATTCACAAGCAACGAAGATGGGTTTTTATCTGATTCTGATTTTGGCTCCGGAGAAGCATCAATTGAGGAACAAGGGCAAAATCGTAAAAACCAAAATTCTGGTTCTGGTTCTGGTTCTGATTCAGAGGAGGAAGAAGAAGAAGAAGATAGTAACGAATTCGAGAGTTTATGGGAACATCAAGATTTGATAGAGCAACTTAAGATGGAGATGAAGAAAGTTAAAGCAATTGGTGGGCTTCCGACAATTCGCGAAGAAGAAGAAGATGATGATTGTCCTGAGATTATGGAAAATTTAAAGCCATGGAGGATCGAAGAAGAGAAGAAATTTGGACATGTTGATACGATTGGAGAGGTTCATAAGTTTCATAGAAGTTACAGAGAAAGAATGCGAAAACTCGACATCTTGAGTTTTCAGAAGTCTTATGCTCTTGGTAAGTTCTCTAAATCCATTCTCTTTTTTATTCTTTTATTTATTTTATAAATAGCTTCGGGTTTATTAAAACTTTTAGAAAAATTGGTAAAAATAAACGCTGACAAAATTTGTTAATATTTGGTGTGGTTTTTTCTCGTGTGTGATTTTAATAAATAATGTGTTATCAGATAAAATATAGACGATAAATAAACCAATTTTTCATCATATTTTTGGTCAAATAACTTGGCTTGGATTGTTTTTCAACTACACCAAATTTTGTTTTGTTTGTAGTGTTTTATAAGTTAGAATGAAAAAAAAAAAGAGGTCCCACGAAATCTACTCATTATAGGGTTCTTTAGAAATTTCATTTCTCTTATTAGCGTTTGATTCCGCGTTTTCAAGTGAGCATTGCACTAAACCTAAAAGCTAACCATTATTTAATTATCTTTATGGGTTTCTTAATTACTAGTTTTTTTGTTTTAAAATTAATGTTTTCTTGAATGCTGTGTTTAGTAGTTCATGAAGAATATGGAATAAATTTGTTTGGGAACAGTGACAAATAAAATTGTTAGATTTAGTCTTTTTTCTTTAGTCAACACACATTTTCTTTTTATTGATTAATCGCAAGTCTTTTAGTCTATTGATTATTTTTGGGTGAGAGACTAGAACGGATCTTTGAAAGAATTGAGTGTGTCATACTTCTAAATAGACATTTAATGCATTGAATTAACCTTTTTTATAAACTAATGGAATTTTGTAAAGTTTGTACATGACATTTTGATCTGATTTACCTTTCTTAGATAAGTAGACCACATGTGGAATGCTATGTGATAAATGTTGCCACAACCATAAAGCTATATTGTGGGAATTGAAAAATTAGTCTTAACCAATTTTTTTGTTCTCTATTTTTTAAGCCAATGCACACATGCACATCTTTATTGGCCTATCTCACCAAACGTGTCATTTTTGGGGGAGTTAGCTTTCAAAGTTAGCTTTTATGTTTCTTCTTTATTGCATTGCTCTCTTATGGAACTCCTTTACCTAATTTTTCCCACTCTCCACTAACTTAGTTTTGCTAGTGGGAACCTTATTTTCCATAAATTGACTCCTAATTCCATCACTAATTTCACTTAATTTTAAATCAGCAAATGAAAAACATACAATATACATACATATAAAGGTATTGGTTATTAGGACTTTGGAAATTTTAGTAGGCCAGTAATCATTTGCTTGATTAAGTTTGTGCGTCTATTTTTTTGTTATACAATTGTTTTGAGTTATTACTGTTTTAATTTAACATTCTTGGTGTAATAATTTTCTTATTTGGTTCCCTAACTGAACTTTGATTCTTGGCCATTGTTCTTGAAGGGCTTCTTCAATCAAAGAACCCCTCGACCGTTGGATCCTCTCATTCCCAGGTGTCGTTTTCATCGGTTTTCTCGGTTAATATCCGGTTATGGAAACCGAAGAAATCGGAAACCGAACCAATGGTTCAATTCATAAAAGAGATTCATGGAGAATTGGAGAACGTATACGTTGGTCACATGTGTTTGTCGTGGGAAATACTTCACTGGCAATACGAAAAGGCCATTGAATTACTGGAATCTGATGTGTATGGATCTCGTCGGTACAACGAAGTCGCAGGAGAATTTCAACAATTTCAGGTTTTACTTCAGAGATTTCTTGAAAATGAACCGTTTGAAGAGCCGAGAGTACAACATTACATCAAGAAACGTTGTGTTCTTCGTAATCTCCTTCAAGTCCCGGTTATTCGAGGTAAGAACACTTAAAACCGAAACTTAATAAATTTTTAATCCGGTTCAAGAGTGGCTAACCGGTTCTTGGAATGTTGGTTGTTTACCTAATTAATCAAGCCTATGAACTAATCTTATGAGGTCTCTTAGCATATGCTTGTTTGGTTTAAGTGGGTTAAATTGGAGAAAACCGTCTTTGAAACGGTTTAAAGATGTTTGTTACTGATGAGAAGAATATCTTGATGATGTTAACAGAAGATGGAAACAAGGACAAAAGGAAAGGAAGAAGAAGAGATTACGGGGAAAATGATGACGGTGCGATTAAAAGCGATCAACTTGTGGAAATTATGGAGGAAACAATTCGATTATTCTGGCGATTTGTACGGTGTGATAAGTTTACTAGCTCAATTCATGACCAGAAATCGCGAACCAAATCACAGATAGAACCGGATCATGAAGAAGACTCAGAAGATCTAGAGATGTTCGCCGAGGTGAAATCAGAACTTCAAAATGTAAGCTTTTCCTTGTCAAAATACAAAACTTTTTAACTTCTTGAACAATTTACTAACCCGTTTCATCGCCTTTGATTAATGTGATGGCAGAAGGAGAAAAGGTTGAAAGATGTGTTGAAGAGTGAGAGATGTATCATAAGAAGATTCCAAAAGCACAAGGAAGAAGATTCAACAGAAGATCAAGTGCTTCATTTCTTCTCACAAGTGGACATGAAACTTGTGACAAGGGTCTTGAATATGTCCAAATTGACCAAGGATCACTTGGTTTGGTGTCACAATAAGTTGACCAAGATTAGCTTTGTGAATAGAAGGTTACATTTAGATCCTTCCTTTTGTCTCTTCCCTTGTTGAGATTTTGTATCGACTTGTAGATCTTATACTATGCCTAACTAAATATATTGGAGTAATAAAATACAAATTTTGTCCTGATGTTATTGTAAGTAAAACTCATAAAAACTCCATCAAATGTTGATGTATTACATTTAGAAGCAAAAGGATTCTTCTTCTTCCTTCTTCTTCATACAAAACAAGAAATTCTCGATATCCGTTGAATCTATCTTCACTCTGTGGAAAGTATAGCCAATGCCAAAACAACAATGAAACAAAATCAAATTAAGAGAACTTTTGAAGAGACGCTAATGAGTGAACATAAGAGAGAGAACAAAAGACAAGAAATGCAATCTTTATGGAGCTGATAGGTTCAGGAAAACTAAATCACCAGAATAGTTTCGTGTTTATTACTCAAAGAGATGAGAACAATGAAGAACAATATTTCAAGATTTAACCGAAAAGAAACTAGAAGAAAACCAGAATAGTTTAGTGTTTGTTTTAGTGTCTCGATTAATGATCCAAAGACCCTAAATCTGTTCTCCCTCCCACCCATTTATTTTTACTATTCCTTGTATCAAACAGCTCAGATAATCCTATTGGAGCATAACAAATCAGCAAGTAAAAACCCTCCAAGAAACTTTTAGTTATATGGGTTATGTCTAGAATCTCATCCACGCCGGTCTGAATTTGTTAAGTGATGGATATGTTTATGGGTGTATTACCTAAAATGTATGATGCAAGATGAGTAACTATTCCACCACTAAAACGTTGTTCTCCATCATTCCTTCTCCGGAAGTAGGAAACTCAGGTGAGATTTGCCATTCTCCATCCACTAGGAACTTCATCTCATACCTTGATTTCAAGAATTCCACAAGTGATTGGGGGGAAAAAACAGTTTGAAACATGAAAAATGATGTTGAATGCAAAAAAGTAAATAGTAGAAGAAATGGTACCTCCCGGGACGAAGGTTTAGCGTGGTGGAGAATTTAGTGAATAAAGCTGTGTACTCAGGTGATAGATCCTCACATTGGCTCCATCCGTCGAACGATCCCATTACTTGTACACTCTTATGTGAAGTGAAGATTATCAATACATGAGGTTTACTTTGAGGATAATATTTAACTTCAGAATGTTAAATGCGTTCAATGTCTTGTAAAAACATCTCAGAATGTGAAGATTACTAGGCTACCTCTGCCATGCCAATCCAGAACACATGAACCTCTTTTGACTGTGCAGCCTCAACGTCTTTTATTTGTTCCTTCAGCTTTTTTTGAACAGCTTTAATGGTAGCAAAGAAGAAAAATTAGTATATATTTCCAGGGATTTGAAGAGAAACTAACTAATGGAGAAGAGAAGAACCTTCTAAACGAGACAGAAGATGTGATTGAATGTACTTTCCGCTGATCTTTCTAGAACCTTCTGGAATACCGAGGTTTGCTATTTCTTCCCCCAGTTTGACCAGAGCCTACTCCTCCCAGAGAACAATAACATGAGATGTTTTCTACTATAGAAACCTATACATATGTGCATGTATGTGTGTACATATGATTTGAGAGGATCTAAAAGTGCATACATAAATTTGAAGCTAGAAACTTTCCAATGTTATAACATATAACCAACCAAAAAAAATGTATTTGATTGGCAATAAATATGGTTAGTCGTGACACTGAAAAATCGAAAGTAGATATAAGGACCTGAACTTCGAGCTCCATAACTGCAAGCTCAGTTTTGATGTTAGTTATCTCATTCTCCTGTGTTTTAAGCTGCAAAAAAGAGTTAAGTAGTCAACAAACAAGTCAAATAACTCGTTTTGATACAATGTCGGTTTACAAAAAAAGAGATGAAGTGAAATAGCATGTTTCTGTGCCATGAAATTCCCTTACACCTTTATCTCACTTTCATCAGGAATATAGGTATTGAGAATTCAATCTGAAACAAGATTATTTTTTCAAGTTATCTAAAAGACTGCACATCAAACAATCTAAACATCATCAAACACACAGACGAAGAACAGCAAAAGATACTGGTAAAAACAATGGGGAGTGTACTAAAGTATGCAAATAACTCATCATCATCTTCGGTTTTGATGCAATGCCGGTTTACAAAAAAGAAATGAAGTGAAGGAACATGTTACTGTGACATGCAATTCCCTTAAAGCTTGGACATTTTTTCTAGTTTTCATCAAGAGTGTGAGGAGATTAAACCTGGATAACTGTTACTATTTCCGGGAAGACCCAAGGTTTCTTTAATAGAATAGGATATAAAGTTGCAGGTTTCTCAAACCATCTAAGAGAAAACACATCAAACAATGAACAAATAGAGGTACTAAAGTAAGTAGATGAATATAATACGAGCACCTGGCGCTTGAGGAACCGGTTATGTTGATTGGCTTCACTCAATTTTTTGACAAGCTTCGATCTCTCAGTATCAATGAGCAATGACTTCAACTAAAAACCAAAAGGGAGTGTTTGTTAGTTCCTTCATCATCAGGGAATATGCTTAGCTATAACAAGAGAAAGAACATAAAGCTTAACCTCGTCGCTAGTGAGAGGTCGAGAAAGAGAGTCGTCGAGTGAATCTTCTGACAGTGAAGATTCCTCTGTGCCAACACCAACTAAAAATCTTTTCAAGAGCAAATTGTTCTTGTAATGCTTTTGAGTAGAAGAAGCTACCATAGGATAAGGAAGTTTCTGGAAATGCGAAATTGTGGTGAAAGGAGCCATTTTGCGCAGAAGCATGGAAGAACTACCCAAATTCCATGCCCTTAAGTTCCATGAAAGAGTGAGAGTTTGCTCAAGAGCATGGCTGTTTCAAGAAGAACAATCCTTTCAACTATTAGTAACTACAAAACTTCCTATAATGATGAAACAAAACAAGATCGCCTTCGAAAAAGTTTAATTTTACAGCGAGAAAAATGTGAATGAAATATATATAAAAAGATTGAAATTTTTGTACCTTGAAAAACCAAATTCAATTCTGGGTACACAGCCTGCATCAGAACATTCACAATTTCAAAAATTTCAGGGGAAAAAAGATGATAAAAATCGAACTTTAACTCGTTTCAATCATCAAATTCAGTAATGTCTCAAAAACATAAATTATTTGGCAGAGATTTAAGAGATGCAGAAAAAAGAAATTAGGGTTTTTTATTCCAGAAACTAATGTTCGAAGCCTGAATTGAACAAATTAGGTAAGGTCTTCGTCTTAAATCAAATTAACATTGAATTGAACAGAAATGCTTCATAATGTAGAGAAATGGCGGATTGAAATTGCAGAAACACGTGATATTGAGAAATGTGAAAAAGAAAAAGGATTAATTTTTCGACTTACCCATGACTCGATTAGAATCTCTTCGTCTAAGCTCTACGCGGAAAAATTGATGAAAAATTGGCTAATTTGGTTGATAACTTCCAAAATATATCAACAAGGCTGAAAACACTGGTAAACCCTGAACAATTTTTTTGTTTTCTTTATAAAAAAGATGAGTTGAAAAACGTGTGCAAATCTTAGAAAAATAATTTGCAAATGTGATCCCAACATTTTTCATTTCATCAGTTTACAGACATTATTTTCTTAAATTTAACCGGTAAAGAGAGAAGAAAAATTAAATAAAAAGAAAAATTAAAACTTAGACTAAATTCTTAATCAAAAATTAATGGCGCTGTAAAAATTACGGTGTCAAAAACTTGATGCGAATCATTTTACCCTAAAACTAACAATGCAAAGCTACAAGTAGGGGTGGAATTATTATCCGGTATCCGTTCATATTCGCTCCAGAAATACGGATATCCAGATCCGGATCCAGATAGTAAATCTCGGATCCGTGAAAAACGGATTCGGATAGTAAAATTTCAAGGTCCAGGTATCCGGATCCAAATCCGGGCGCATTAAATATATTAAAAACATATAGTTTTACATATATTAAGTTATTTTTATATAAAAATATATACATATATATATATATATATTAATTTTAGTTTTTTTTCTAATATATCATATTTATTTTGAAAAAAATTATTCAAAAATTTAATTTATAATTTAAATTTTTAATTTTTTTAATTTTTTAGTATTTTAATTTAATTAATTTAATTATTTAATTATTATTTTTGGATCCGGATCCGAATCCAGATATCCGCGGATATCTTAATTTTTTGTCGGATACCCGAAGTCCGGATATCCGGAAGTCACGTATCCGGATCCTGATATTTTTTTCCACGAATCCGATCCGGATACCCTTAAATTTCCTGATATCCGGATCCGTTCTACCCTAGCTGCAAGTGCATAACAAATCAATTGTAGTACTTTAGGAAGAAAAATCAAATAAAAAGAAAAATAAAAACTTAGACTAGATTCTTAATAAAAATTAATGGTGCCGTAAAAGTCTCTGGCAATGGTGCCAAAAATTTATTTCGAGTCAGATTTTACCCTAAAATTAATAATGCAAAGCTGTAAGTGCGTAACAAATCAATTATAGTACTTTAGGAATCGATTCCACAGAGACTTTGAAAGCATTATAATAATTCACAAATAAAAATAAAACTAAGTAAAAACAGATTTTTGTGGGGTTTTAAATGCAAGTAAATAAAAGCTGTTTTTTTTCAACCATAACATTAATGGAAACGGCGATTTTGAAAGCGATATTTATACGGTTATCTCTCACCCTTTGGGTGGCGGTTTTGGTACGTTTCGGCGACGGAGGAGTGGAGGAGTTACTCAGATCTCTCCATTATTGGCCAGTTATCCCCATGATTGATCACACGATCTATCGTGATGAAGTTTCTCCAACGAATTTCAAGGTGTGAAATCCCTATAAAGGACGTGCTCCATATCCGATTCATCTACGCTTCCTTCTCATCTTCTCAATCAATCTTCTCTTTCCTTTTCGCTTTTACAAAATCCTCACAAAGATGGCAGATAACTCACGCAGAGCGATTCAAGATCTCGATTTGGGGGCAAATGACGATCCAATTTCTCTCCTTGTTGATGTCGTCGGTCAAGCAGCAGCAGAAAATCAATTTACTATTATAGGGCGCCCTGTAATCCCTAGATGACAACCATTGCGATCCATCATTGCTAGTCGTCCACGGATTTGGGGTCAAGAAGGTCTGGTTCATGGCAGAATCATTGAAGGACGAAGAGTTCAATTTGTTTTTCCATCAGAAGAGTCGATGGAAACAGTGCTGAGAAGAGGACCATGGGCCTTTGCAGATCGTATGCTCATTCTCCAGAGGTGGATTCCCCATATGAATCTTTTGATCGGAGAATCCCACTCTAATTCATGAACATGGAAGTGATTGCCCACATTGCTAGGGCAATGGGTCAACTATTAGAAGTTGATTACAACGCAGAAGGGTGAGGGTGAGGCTCAATTGGAATGTTGATCACCTACTCCGAGTCTAAAGGGATTTCCAGTTTACTTCGGGTGTAAACACACTCCTCAGATTTCGATATGAGAGACTATGTGGCTTTTGTGAGGTTTGTAGTATGCTAACACATGATTCAAGTAACTGCATTCTTCAAAATGGTGGACATGATAACAACTCAGATGGTGAGGATGATAATAAAGATATTCAGAACCACACTGATCATCACAATCAAGGAGTTCACATTCGTGAAATTGTTGAAGAAGAAAACCAGGAGGGTGTGGATCATGAAGAGAATTAGAATGAGGATTCAACTCTTGCTCCATCGGAATTTTTAGAAGAGGAAGAACTACGTACTATGTATCTGATGAATTGGAGATAAATGAATTATGGAATTTATCCATCTTTCACTACAACTGTGGCATAAGGCAGGACCAAATCGCAAGCGTAAATATAATGCTGATATCAATGATGGAGATTGCTGCAAGGTTACAATTAGAGAGAAAAGTGAAGTAAGTGGGGGGATTTTTTGCCACAAGTATTCCAAATCGAGGCGCAGTGGGCCCTGAACAGCCTATTCCGCCATGATTACAACCTACTGGAACTGTCAAGGATTGGGCATTGACTTGACGGTTCGACGCCTAAAGGAGATACAAAGGAAATATCTCACGGACATCATTTTCCTAGTAGAGACGAAGAAAAAATATAATTATGTTCAAAACAAGTGCCATGAAATAAGGTATAACCAGTATGTAATTGTCTCGCCTCAAGGTCTTAGTGGATGCTTAGTAGTGATGTGGAAAAAGTTTGTTGTTGTTTCTGTTCTTTTTCAATCCCCTAATCTTGTAGATTGTGAACTTCAAAGTAATGGAAGCAGTTTCTACTTATCCTTTGTTTATGGTTACCCTGAACCAGCTAATCGACACAAGTTATGGGAAAGACTTGAGCGTATTCGGTGAATCGTGCTGGACCCTTGTTATTATTGGGAAATTTTAATGAAATCAGAAGTAATTTGGAAAAACATGGAGGATCAACTAGATCAGAAAGCTCTTTCAGAGATTTTAGAAGAATGATACAATCTTGTGACTTGTAGGATCTGAAATTTATTGGGGATAGGTTTTCATGGTTTGGGAAAAGATATTCGTCTGATGTAAGTTGCTATTTAGATCGATCAATGGCTAACTGTGAATGGCTTGCTCAGTTTCCTTCTGCAGAGACCAAGTACCTAGAACTAGCCGGTTCAGATCATAGACCTATGATTACCCGTATCTTTTCAACAACTAGACAAAGAAGAGGATAATTTTGATTTGATAGCAGATTAATAAACAAGGATGGCTTCAAAGACGCTGTCATACAAGGCTGGAAATCAGATATCAACATCACAACACAAGTCTGCATAATCGATTAACTAGTTGCAGAAAGCAGATGGCTAGATGGAAGAAAAGGAACCGAATAAATGCTGATGAAAAGGATTGCAACTTTGAGAGCTCAACTTGATAAAGGGCAAGCATCAGGTTTTATTTCAACTACAGATTTGTTAAAACTCATAAAGAAGTTAAACACTGCCTATATGTATGAAGAACATTTCTGGAAACAGAAAAGTTAAATCGGCTGGTTAAAGGATGGTGACCGTAACACAAAGTACTTCTATGCTTGTACTAAAGATCGTCTTGCTAGAAACAGATTGTTGTGTATAGTTGATGAAAAAGAAGTAGAACATCGTGGAGATATACAAATTGGAGATGTTGATGGACGTTATTTCACTGACCTCTTTCAAAGCAACCCAACCAATGCTACAGCCTATGAAGCTGTGTTTGCTGGGTTTGAACCATGAGTTACACAGAACATGAATCATGACTTACTCAGAGATGTAACTCTACAGGAGATAAAAGATGTTGCCTTCACAATTGGTGCCCAAAGAGCTCCAGGCCCATACTGAATCACATGAGCTTTTTATCATCACTTCTGGGATGAGATTAGTCCTGCAATTCTTCATAAGGTACAGCAGTATTTCCACACTGGATATTTTGATGAAGCATTAAATCATACGAATATATGCTTGATTCTAAAGACTGATCCGCCTAAAGTTATGTCTAATCTTTGACCAATTGCTTTATGCAATGTCAGTTATAAGATTATCTCGAAGATTTTGACACGCAGATTAAAAGCACACCTAGGTTTTATTGTTTCCGAAGAACAAGCTGCCTTTATCCCTGGACGTATGATATTACAAAGGCATATGATAGATTATAGTGTGATGTGCCAATTCCTATATGGCTATCAAAACTGATATTACAAAGGCATATGATAGATTATAGTGTGATTTTCTAAGAACCACGATGGAAAATATGGGTTTTGATCAAAGATGGGTAGGCTGGATAATGCAGTGTGTTCAGTCTGTTACTTTTTCAGTTCAAATAAATGGAAGCCCAAGAATCTTCATCAAACCAGAACGTGGAATAAGGCAAGGAGACCCGCTTTTGCCATATCTATTTATTCTCTGCGCAGAAGTTCTTAGCCAGATGCTTAAAACTGCTGAATCGGAACACAAATTCAAAGGAATAAAAGTGAGTACAAGAAGTCCCTCGGTAAGCCACCTTCTCTTTACTGATGACTCATTGTTCTTTTGTCAAGCAAATCAAAAATCATGCAGAGCTATAAGGAACATTCTATCTGCATATGAGAGAGTCTCTGGTATGAGAAAGTCTCTGGCCAAGCTGTTAATCTTCGGAAATCAACAATTACTTTTGGCTCAAGAGAGAATGATGGTGTAAAACGCAATCTGAGGCGCATTTTGGGTATTAATAATGGTGGAGGATGTGGCAAATATCTTGGATTACCATAACAATTCTGTAGAAAGAAGAAAAAGTTATTTGATTACATTGTGGAAAAAGTTCAGAAACGCACTCGAAGTTGGTGCAACAGATTCCTATCACAGGGGGAAAAGAGGTTTTGATAAAGTCAGTTGCTATGTCAATGCTAGTATACCCAATGACTTGCTTTAGAATCCCATCAGGTATTTGTGATGTTATCAATCGGCTTTTAGCATATTTCTGGTGGAACCCGGGACCCATTTCAAAATCAATGAATTATGTGGCGTGGAAGCGATTATGCTTACCTAAGAAGGAAGGTGGTTTCGGATTTCGAAGCCTAGAGAGCTTTAACACAACAATTTTGGATAAACAAGCATGGCGTATTTTACAAAAACCAGAGTGTCTAATGTCGAGAGGATTAAAAGGGAGGTACTTTGCTACGACTTCAATACTCAATGCAGGAAGAGGAAACCAACCTTTATTTGGATGGCAATCAATATCACATGGTCAAGATTTACTTAAAAGAGGTCTACGGTTCCTGATAGGTGATAGAAAATCGATAAGTTTATGGACGGATCCGTGGCTTATATGCATCCGCCACAACCACCACAACCGAATCCTCATGCGAGTTTATCAGCTACTTCACTTCATGATCTCATCAATCCTATTACAAATAGATGGAATGTAGACAAGATCGCATATATGGTAGATGCAAGGGATATTGATCGGATTCTTCGCATCAAATTACCTCCCACAGAGACTCCGGATTTGCTAGGCTGGCATTATACAGACACATGTATCTACACTCTGAAGTCTGGATATTGGTTGGCTATACATTAACCGGATTGGGATGATGAGATAATACCACCAGTAGGAAATATTGAGACAAAGAAACGCATTTGGAAGCTAGATACAACTCCGAAAATCAAACATTTCTTTTGGCATATGTTGTCTAATGCTCTTGGAACAGGTTGCGCTCTTAAACAAAGAAGAATTATACGAGACGATACTTGCAAAAGATGTTTTAAGGAAGCTGAGACAACATAACACTTGTTTTGTCGATGTTCTTATGTCCAATAGATTTGGAGATCAGCAAACATCCCAAACCCCTTAATATCATATTCAACCAGAACTTTTGAGACAAAGCTAAAAGCCATATTGCATTGTCATCATCGAGCAGGTTTGCCACCAGTAATAAGACACTTGCTGATTTAGATTCTATGGAGAATTTGGAAGAGTCGAAACATTCTCATGTATCAACGCAAATCTGGACTTTGGATAGAGGATCTATGTATGGCTTAAGCAGATGCAGAGGAATGGTGTCAAAACTATAATCATCAAAAAGCAATTCATCATCAACATTCAACTGGTGTTATTCCCTCTGATCATAGTGACAGATTTGGATGGTAAAAACTGGAACCGGGTTGCCTAAAATGCAACTTCGATGCTAGCTTTACCAATTCGATGGATTTGGCTATAGTGGGATGGATGCTGCGTGATGAAAATGCAATATTCAGGGTGTTGCACAAGCCAAAGGATTCCAATCTACTTTGGATCTAAAAGTGGAGGTATAAGCTCTGATTTTTGCGTTGCAAAATATGTGGATCACGGGCTATCGTCGAGTGATCTTTGAAGGTGATTCTAAAATTCTCATGGATCTCATTAATGGGACTTCTCTTTGTTTTGGTCTACACAATTGGATTGGAGAAGCCAATCTATGGAGAGCAAGATTTGAAGAAATCAAATTCCAATGGATCCCAAGATCATCTAATGGCAACATATCGTATTGTTAAATCTATATTGCCAAATTCTTGTAATTTCATCTATCACCCTTTAGTTCCAAGATAAATATCTGATTGTATTCAAAGGGACTACTTTGTTAACAATTTATCATAATGGAAGTTTGTTAGATGTTAAAAAAAAATTGTGAATTAAAATCGATGTAAGCAATAAGATTAAAGCATTGGGTTTTCAGGAATTTCTCATATATTCATAGTTCGAATTATTCAGGACTAACTCCTAGAGGTAATTGACATCGTTTTCTTTTGTTCTATAACTCAAATCACTGTGATAAAATTAACCCACTCTCGTGACGATAATCATCTATGTCTAAACTATCATATATTAATCAACTCTCGCAGTCAATAGCATAGAAAAACATGCAATTATAATTGTTCATCTAACTCAGTAACTCAACTCTCGCAGGTTAAAGCACTAGATCCATCAAATATCAGATCAGAACAATAACTCAAGTAGTGTACAAACCAAAATCATTCTAAAATCAATTCCTAGATGATCAGTAAAGAAACATGCAATAAAATCATATCTTGATGAAGAACTACTCTGATTTATCAAGAGCGTCACTCTAATTGTTAAACCCTATCTATCAAACCATAAAATTCTCCTTGAAATTCCCAACAATGAAACTACTTAGACATGACAAAGTAAATCAAAGCAAAAGTAGTAGATAAACTCATATTCATTAAGAGCAGTATAAAAGGGTTCATAAAACTTCTCTGTGGAGATACAAAGAGGTGAGATCTTCTTCCTTATAGAACAAAAACAAAAGAAACTAAAAATTTTGGTAAAGAATGAAGAACTTTGAAGAATAATGAAAGCCTAATAATTTTGTGGCTCTTGATGTCTTCTTATAGTGTAGGGGTCGAAACATAGGGCATATTCCTTGAAGGATTAGGAGATAACGTCGAAAAGGAATCCCTTTTTAGGAGGGCGGTCGATCGATCGTTGATGGTGCGATCCATCGATCGCTGCTTAAAATATTTCCCAGCCAAAGTTGCGAATAGGTGATCGATCGATCGCTGAGGTGGTGATCGATCGATCACTCTTCAATTCCTCTGTTTGTTTCTCCTCGAGTCTTGATCGACCAGTCTTCAGTAAATCAAGCATATCATGAGATCGCACCGTTAGATTTTCATGATCTAATATGGAAATCGAAGCTAACACTCCCATATATCTTGTGGTAAATTTTTAGTTTGATCCACAGGTGAAAATGTCACAATCCTATGCAAACATTTCATACTCAGAATCTGTCTAATCTCCAAAATGTTTGTTTTGCATCCTTTTGGCTCAAATTTCTCCATTTCCCTTTAAAGAGTAGAAAAACTACAAAAACCTAAAAACACCAATAAAATTCCTAAACCAAGTAGTTTCTTTATGAAAAACTATTAAAAACATACTAAAAACGATAAAATCTAAAGTATATCAAAGTGAACAACAAAAAAATTGTAGTATTTTAGGTTGAATCCACTTAAGACTGAAAGGCTAAGCTATAAGTGTATTCGAGAAAAATTAAGCTAGGATAAAATAAAGGGTTTTGTTGTTGTCACTGAAATTAAAATGCAAGTAATTAAATAAACGATAAGAAATCAATTATAACAAACGTTGGGCATCAGGGAATTCTCTAGGATTCATTGATCAATTTATTCAGGTGTTTAGGCAGGTAAATTCAACGGAGTATGATTCTAAACTAAAATATACTTGATAATATGATCAACCTACTCTCGTAGCGATGACTAACTATATCTAAGCAACCTAAGTACTCAACTCTCGCATGCAAATAGATAGATATGCAATATTTCAGATCAAGATTCGATAAATTAACCTAACTCCATAATTCAACTCTCGCAGATTATGGCGCTAAGTTCATTTAATGTTAGGCCAACCTGATTAATCAAGTAATGTGCAAGCAATAATCAGTCTAAATTCAGTCACAAGTTGGCTAAACAAGCAACATGCAATAGATATAAGCATTGACAAAAAACTTCTTTTAAATTTATGAACCTAAACAATTCATATTCATCGAGCCATAAAATCTCCTTCGAAAATCTTTAAACCCAATAAATAAATTACTCAATCATGGCAAAGTAAATCAAAGCAAAGGCAATAGATAAAATCATTAACATTAAAAACAATAGCAAAAAGGTTTAGAAAACTTATCCAAAAAGTACAAGGAGGTGAGATCTTCTTCCTTATCGAACAAAGTGCAGAAAACCGTAAAAGAAATCTAAATCTATGAAAATTTTGGTGGCTATGAAGAATGGTGAAAAAGCTTCTTATTTTCATAGCTGCTACTGTGTCTATATAGTAGAGGGCTCGGCCGTAGGATATATTCCCAAAAGATTTAGGAAGATTTCGATAAAATCAAAATTTTCTTATTTTTCGGAACAATAATTGAGCAACTGCCCTTAGTGGGATCGATCGATTGCAGTGGCTTTCTGGTGAATTTCTGATCGATCAATCGCCTATAGTGTGATTGATCGATTGCTGCTTTATTCCTATGTCAACACGACCAGTCTTCAATAATTTGAGCATATCTTGAGATCTAACAGTTGGATTTGCATGAGACGACATGGAAATGAAAAGTAACACTCTCAGCTATCTTGTGGCAAACATTGAACTCGATCCAACAGTGGAAAATGCTCCATCTGATGCGAGCTTTTGATGTTCAGAAGCTGACAATCTCCAAAATGCTTGTTTTGCATCTTTTTGGTCCAAATTGCTCTTAATTCCTGTAAAGACTATGAAAATTACAAAAACACTTAAAAACAATAATAAAATGCCAAAACCAAGTAGTTTCTTTATTAAAAACATACTAAAAAGCGGTAAAATTTGAGATACATCACGCATGTTCCAGATCTAAAGGATCGACGGTGTGGCTTTACTGCAAACACCTCAGGTTTCGTCGTCCCTGATCTAGATCCATCTATCGGATCTGTTATTTTATTCATTTTTGTGTAGCCCCTCCAGCTCGCATCTCTGGATATGTTTAGATTTTCGGGTTTCGTCTAGTTTGGTTCTAGGGTATTTGGGATTTTTTAAATTCTTTTGCAAGTTTTTTTCTCTTCAATCGCTGGACTTTTCCTTGGCCTTCACCGTGTCGGCCTTAAGCCTCCCACCGTCTTTGTTGTTGGCGAATTGGTGTTGGGGGGCCTATCTTTAGGTTTCCTCCACTCGAATAAACTTACAGATCTAGGAGAGACCTGATAAGTTCTTAGATCCTCTTGCCAGATCAAAGTCGCTTAGCTCGACATCAGTGGCACATGCTTGCTCCACGGTCCCAATAATCCTCTAGAGAGGTTTCACCATCTGGGCGACCATTAAATGCTCATGATTCTCACTTCCGACATCTTCTTATCACCAATCGAGGCAAGAAAACCATATTTATTATCCGTTCTTGTCAGATTATCCGTTGGCATCAGACAAGACTCTGTTCTCAGAACTTCCAGTGAAAAGAAGAGTTTTGAAACTCTGCAATTAGATTATAAGTCCCGTTTGTTGTTTTTGTTTGTTAAAAGTTTGTGTTTCCCTTATTTAGGGCTTATTGCTTTCTGGGATTTTGTTGTCCACTAACGTATGTACGTAAATTCCACCACGTTTTTAATATAATCTACCAGATGAAAAAAAAATCGATTTTCAGAATAATGAATTTTGAGAGCAAAAGTTTCAAGTCTAGCATTACTTCCTACATCAATAAAATTTTGCCCACCTTGGGTTTCAAGGTGAGTTCGACACTTAGAAAAATGAAATTTTGTTTTAGAGATTTCAGATTGTGGCATGTTTATTTGTATATATGGATATTTACATGTAGCATCCAAATGTGGTATAAAAAATGAACTCTCAAATTAAAAAAAATAAATAAATAATCAAAAATAAAATAAAATATAAGAGGAAATATGTCTGTTCATAAACCGAAGTAATAAAGGCCATTTTAGAATTTTATAAAGCCCAAATTCGAAAAATAGACCAATTGGTATGTGCTAAATCTGGTATCGGTAGCTCAACTGATTGAATCGACCAACCCGGAGTCATGCTTTAATTGGTGGGACTAGCTAGATCTCGAGTTTGAGCATCAACTGCAGAAAAAGACTTTTGTTGTTGTTGTCATCTGGTGTATTATAATAACCGGAAATGAGTTAAGAGACTACAATACGATGTTAGCCGACGAGAGAAAATGCCTAACATTTGGCCAAAAAATTTGATCCACCTGATCCCAACATCAACAAAGATGGGATGAGCCTTATACATTAGTCACACCAAAAAATAGCAATCAAAGGAGAGGATCTCCCTTTCTCATTGTCAAAGATATAGAACAGCCATTGTGGAGGGCCTTTAGCCACATACGAATGACACCGATTTCCACAAATGATACTTTGAACAATGAGAAAGGCTCCTTTATTAGATGCTCGGTTTTGATTTCAAATTTCCAAAAAGTAAGGAGATGAATTTTGTGGGAGTCGAAATCAACACAATTAGATTTGTCATGAAACTTTTAAGGGATCTGAAACTTCTGCGTATAAACCACAAAAACAAAGATCCGAAGATGGTTTTATTGAGCTATTTTGAAAAGTTTTTGCGTACAAGAGTTTGAGAGCAAAAAGTCTAGGGTTTTGCTAACTAAATTTTGGATCCCTTTTTCAAGAGATGTACATAGATATATATACTAGTTTGAGTCGGCCAGGCCAATTCCAAAGAGATAAGGAAAACTTTCTAATCCTTCGGAATTTTTGTTTAGCTAATTCGGCTCGGCTTCATTGGCATTTGTCTTGACATCGACCGAAGTTGGACTTGTTACTTTGGCCCGCAAGTTTGCGTATTCTGCTCGGTCCATTGCCTATGCCAGGATTGGGATCGGCCTTGCTCTTGTCGTCGGTTTAGGCCTTAGCTGCTTCGTCGGCTTTGGCCTTATAGTCTTCGGCAGCTTTGGCCTTGTTCTCTTCGGCGGCTTCGGCCTTGTTCTCTTCGGCGGCTTTGGCCTTGTTCCCTTCGGCGGCTGCGGCCTTGTTCCCTTCGTCGGCTTCGGCCTTGTTCTCTTCGGCAGCTTCGACCATGTTCTCTTCGGCGGCTTCGGCCTTGTTCTCTTCGGCGGCTTCGGCCTTGTTCTCTTCGGCGGCTTTGGCCTTATTCCCTTCGGCGGCTTTGGCCTTGTTCTCTTTGGCGGCTTCGGCGGCTTCGGCCTTATCGGCTTTGTTGGCTTAGGTCTTAGCTGCTTCGTTAGCTTAGGCTTTATCCTGTTCGTCGTATTTATATACTTAGTCATTTTCCATTGATCTTAGTTGGGTGGAATTTGACCCCAACAGTTAGCCCCTCAGCTCGATAGTTTCAGTTATGATAGTGCCGAGGTAAAAGAAGTCTATGCTGGGATCAATGTGTTATGTCAATCGATACGAGTCGAACCAATGCGATCCCGAATCCGTTGCGTTTGATATTCTGCCAAACTTGATTACGTCGAAATTGCTGAGCCAGGTTCTCTGTCTTCAGATCGGTAATTTTATACTCAGTAGAAATTTCTCCATGCAACTGTGTCTTGGCCGATTCCCGAGGCATGATGACATCACCCAATTGCTTCAAATGTCTATATATATCTTCATTCCTTCTCATTTCTCTCTCAATCTTCACTTCTCAAAAATCTTCAAAGAGAAAACGTAACTCCCTTCCTCCCTTCTCTCTCCTTTATTTAAAGACTTTTTTTAAAAGGTTTTTTTTTGTCTCTCAACGCCGGCCGCCGAGCCTTCTTTTTCGTAGAACCGGTCCTTTGCCGATTTTGATTTCTTAGTTGCGTTTTGCCAAAGTGCTCGTATCTTGGCCGAAGTGTTTTTTATTTTTTGGGTTCTTGTCGAGGAATTTTCGTCGCGTCGTAGCCTAGCAATTGTTGCCGATCCAAAGCTTCGTATTTTGTCGAAAAAGTCCTTTTTTGCCGAAGAATTTTCGCCAAAAACTTCTTTGCCTAAGTGATCTTTTCCTAAGACTCTTCAGCCGAAGTGATTTTTTGCCGAAAAAATCTCGCCGAAAAATTCTTTGCCTAAGTGATCTTTGCCTAAGACTTTTCCGCCGAAATGATTTTTTGCCGAAAATTCTTCCGCCAAAAAATTCTCGCCGAAGTGATTTTTTGCCGAAAAAATTATCGCCAAAAACTTCTTTTCCTAAGACTTTTCCGCCGAAAAATTATCGCCGAAGCGATTTTTTGTCGAAAAAATTATCGCCGAAGACTTCTTTGCCTAAGACTTTTCCGCTGAAAAATTCTCGCCGAAGACCTATTTGCCGAAGAAATTCTCCGCCGAAGACTCTTCCCTTTGCCGAAGAAATTCTCCGCCGAAGACTCCTTCCTTTTTCCGAAGAAATTTTCCTCCGAAGACTCTTCCCTTCGCCGAAGACTCCACCTTTTGCCGAAGACTCCTCGCATTTTCACCGAAGAAATTCTCGCCGAACACTTCTTTGCCGAAGACTCTTCTTCGTGCCAAAGACTATTCTCAATTTCACTGAAGGAATTCTTGCCGAAAACCTCTTTGACGAAGACTCTTCTTCGTGCCGAAGACTCTTCGCATTTTCACCGAAGGAATTCTTGCCGAAAACTTCTTTGCCGAGCCTATAAGTATGTTTTCTAAATCTGAAGAGCTAAATGATAGTGCGGATTCAACAATCGATCCTTCTAAGTTTGGGAAAAGGATTGTAGATTCTTGTGATTCTGACGAAGTCGATAATCACATGACAAGCCCGATCGATTTCACTGCTCCTTTGATTGATGAAGTTTTCGATGAAATGGAGAATCCTTTCGAAGTGAAAATCGAACTGGAGAATTGGAGTTTCCATTTTGCTAAGATGAAGCATGATGCGGGTTTCCATGCGTGTTCTTCGAAGCGCCGAGCTTCTAAGAATGGAGCTAAGCGTGAGGTACCCGATCCTCCGGGGTTTACCCTTTCTACTGCAGAATCTTTGGAGAGTCTTAGGCATCGGTTAATATCTTCGAAGAAATTGAGCTTATACTTTCGTCACCATTAGATCGAGCCGATGAGCCTCCAAAGGGGTGTTTCACCTTGTATGACAATTGCTTCTACATGTGCTTTCTCTGGTTTCCAATACCAAGGATCATTCTTGAGTATCTATGGAAGCATAGGTTGGTTTTGGTGCAAATAGCTCCTCGGGGTATTCTACATTTGGTTGGAATTTTAGTTCGTAGTTTTGAGTGTGGCGAGGAGGTTACCGTGAATCATTTGTTGAACTTGCTTTCCATTTGAAAATCTCGTTCTAAGGATAAGTTTCTCTACTCCATTTTGAAC
Organism: Pseudoturritis turrita; assembly: GCA_900406555.1. Lineage (NCBI taxonomy): Eukaryota > Viridiplantae > Streptophyta > Magnoliopsida > Brassicales > Brassicaceae > Pseudoturritis > Pseudoturritis turrita. The sequence goes on from OVBL01000004.1 coordinate 65,398, forward strand.
AAGATCCACCGTAAGATTATCGGAGATTTTTCAAGTAAAGATAGATATTGGGAAGACTACTTTTTCTTTGTGCCTATCTCCGAAGCTCCGGTTGGTGCCAATTGGACTAAGAAGATTAGGACCAGATGGAGAAAAATTGGTAGCCGGTCCGTAGCTTTATGAATATTTTTGCTTTGTTGAATATATTGTGATCCTCTGCTTTGTTTGTTGGTTTTGCAGTTCCTAATCCGATCCAAACGTGTCCTCCAGACATAATTACACTTTACGAGACTCTTGCTTCCAGTGAGTATGATTGGCAAAGAGATTTTACTTTTCAGATAGTAGAGAAAGCACGAGCTCGACATTTCGGTTATTATTCTTCAAGCTCGACTTCTTCATCTTCTTCTAGTAGTACAAGGAACGCTATGGGAAAACGATCAACGGTTCGTGAAAAGATGGAAGCCGAAGTCCGTGCAAAGACTGAGCAAGCAAAGATTAGCCAAACTGAAGTTTCCGCTGAACACCCAACTCCAAGTGTTGCCCTTGCTCTTCCCACGGCCGATCCGGCCGAAGAGGCATCCATGTTGGCTCTGTCCATTTCCAAAGTAAGAAAGCTCGTGTTGGATCTTAGGCAACTAAATTCGTCTCCGGCTCGGCGCAGAAGTGGCAAAGCCGTGGACAAGAGTGAGGAAGGAGACCAGGTGAAGCCAGCCTAGAAGCGTGCCGTGATGAAGGCAGATAAAGGGAAAGGTCCTTCTAAGGACGATGTTGCTAAACATAAAAGGCGTAATGCTTCAATCCGTGACACTACCGAGCATAAATCACCTTTGGAGCCCGTGACTTTGCAGTTCGTTTCTGAGATGGTTTGCGACAATGTATCGGCATCGGCTACTCTTTTTTAGAAAATCCTTTCTACGGGGATCGCTTCCCTCCTCTCGATACTTTGGTTCGAAGCAAACCTTATGCCGATATGTCTCTTTGTGGTGCTAAAGTACTTTATGCCGACCCTCTTCCTTTTTTTTTTTAACTTTGTTGAAACTGCAATATCTAACTTTCTCTTTCTGTTCAGTTTTTTGCTTCCATCAATAAAATTGTGTTTGGCTACGAGTCGGATGCTCGAAAGAATGCGAGAATATTCAAGAGTGCGAGGAAAACGGGTAGAAGAACTTCAAACCAAACTTGACGAAGCTGAGCGTGGGCGCGATGTTGCAATGGAGAGAGCGTCGAAGCAGAAAGAACACTTGGAAGCTGAGGTGAAACTTCATAAGGAGAGGCGCGGCCGAGCCGATGATAGGGTTCTTTACTTAGAGTCTTCTCGAGCTTGTAAGGATGCTCAAGTTGCCGAGCTTCAACGGCTGCTAAGCTCGGAGAAGGCTATGACTGATAAGAAGGTTGAGCAAGCTGAGAAAACGGCGATGCGTAAAATGGCAAAGAAATTTCAGGCAAAGGTTAGTCGAGCCAAGGGGAAGATTCAGAGCTAGGTGGGTCATCAAAAAATAACATGGTCGATCTTGCCCAAGTTGCTGGTAACCTCGAACTCATTGCATTGCTTCGTGGTGACGAACCCCCCCACGTTGGAGGCCGAAGTTGAGAAGCTCCACGAATGGAAAGCTAAGTATGATGGTGCTGACAACGAGTTCGACAAATTGGTTACCGAGTTGGAGAGTGACTTGGTGGTTTCACCGATAACTGAGGATTCGGCTAATGTTATGCTGGGTAACGAGCCCGTCGAAGCGTTAGCAGCAAATGTTGGGGTTCGTGTTTTCTCTGGATCCAACAGGGATACTCCTGGTTTGTCTTTGCTTAGTTTGAAGAAGGCTTCCGAATCCAGGACGATGACAGAATCCTCCGACGAGCCCGCTTCGAGGTCCAATGACGATGTGTCTTCCAAGGGTAAGGTTTCCGATGACGGGATCACCGAACCCATTACTGAGGATGTGCCGAAGACTATAACTTAGCCTATCCTGTTTTATGACATTGTGCTTGACTTTGTTTGAATATGGTGCATGGATGGCTTTATCCATATTGACTTGTTATTTTTGTCTTGTGGTTTTTGTTATTGTAGTGTTGATTTTTTGTTTCCAAATCTCGTTGCGGAATGCTTTATATCCGAGGTGGACCGATTTATTTCCAAATCTTGTGGCTTTTGCTTTGATGTTAATACCAACGATTCGTTTGTTGGGTTTAAGATGAACATTTCAGTTTACGGATACGTTACCGTAAACATATCCGCTCCGATAATGAACATAGGTGTTTCGACCAACGATTTGTTTGTTGGGTTTAAGATGAACATTTTGGTTTACGGATACACTATCGTAAGCATATCTGCCCCGACAATGGACATAGACATTTATATAGCGTGCTTTTAATCCGCTAGGATGTAGTAGTTAAATCCGTAAAGGATGTAGTAGTTCGTTGCTATCGCCAGCAGCAACAAGAGTGAGATGAGATATCAGTTTAGTTAAGACTTTGAGTAATCCGTAAAGAATGTGAATGAGATGCCTATTTTTGTTAAGGCTTTAGTAATCCGCAAAGAATGTGAATGGGATGCCTGTTTTGTTAAGGCTTTAGTAATCCGTAAAGGATGTGAATTAAAGATCTTAGCTTCGAAAAGCTTGCATTAAGTAGACATAGAGTCTATTATAAAGATGGGAGTATATGTGTATACGTACCCACTCCTCCCCTTTTTTAAAGAGGGGGGACAGCTGAACCCATCCGAAGACGAGCTACCTACGTACCCTTTGTAGGGATCAAACCGCCCCGTAGTTCATGTAAAGTGACTCAGTGATAGTACCTCTTTAGGTGCATTGTGTTCCACGATCGTGGTATTGGGGCATCAGACATGTTGGCGAGTTCGTAAACCCCAGGGCGGACTACTTTGGTGATTTTATAAGGTCCTTCCCAATTTGCTCCAAGTTTGCCAGCGTTCTTTTCTGCTGTATTTTGAAAGACCTTCTATAGCACTAGGTCTCCTTCGTAGAATCTACGATGTCGTACGTGAGATTTGTAGTGCTTCGCTGTTGCGTTTTGGTAATTTTGGATTCGGATCAAGGCTTGATCCCGCATTTCGTTGATTAAATCCAAATCATCAAGCATTAATAAGTGATTGAGCCCTTCTTGTTCCGGGAGAAGTCTTCGGCGGACTCCGGGAAAATGTATCTCCGGCGGAATGACGCATTCCGTCCCGTAGACAAGGGCGAATGGAGTTTCTCCAGTAGCTCGTCGCGGTGTTGTCCAATGAGACCACAAGACCCCTTCGAGTTCGTCAGCCCATCGTCCTTTCTTTTCGTCAAGACATTTTTTGAGACTGTCGAGAATCATTTTGTTCACCACTTTCGCCTGGCCATTTCCTTGCGGGTACCTCGGGTGGAATTGCTAAGTCGTATCTTTCACTTTTTTCAGAATGCTTCAAACCTTGTATAAATGAATTGCGAGCCATTGTCAGTAACGATTTCGTACGGGACCCCATGCCGGCATATGATATTCCTCCATACGAAACTTTCGACTTGAGTGTCCTTTATACTGGCATGAGAGTCTGCTTCGATCCACTTGGAAAAATAGTCTGTTAAGACTAATAAAAAGCACTTTTGCTTTGACGAATGGAATGGTCCAACGATGTCCATAGACCATCGCTTGAAGGGATACGGTGACGAGATTGAGGAAAGCATTTCAGTTGGCTGATGAATTGTTGGAGCGTGGCGTTGACACTTTTCACACTTCACATAAAACTTCTCACAATCCTTCACCATAGTTGGCCAATAATAACCGTGACGCTTGATTTTGATAGCCAGTGCCCTTCCCCTGGAATGGTTGCCGCAAGAGCCACCATGAACTTCTTCCATGATTTTCTTGTCTTTAATATCGATTGCTTCTCCTTCATATGGAATATCTTCATTGAGGATGGTTTGTGGATCTTCTTCCATCATTACTAGGTCTTGTTCGATCGGAGGTGTGTTCATTGGATTATCTTCTTTGGTTGTACATGCTTTGTTTCGATTAGAAGGTTGTTCGCTTGACATTTCCTCCATCCCGAAATCTCCTTCGATCGTATCGGTTCTCTCCTTTGCTTGCTTGGCTGCTTGAGATTGAGTGACTGCATTCACTGCCTCTGGAAGAGTTATACTCGGGCGGTTGATGAATTCCACCAGAGTTATTCGCTTAAGATTCGGATCGGAGGTGGATGCTAGAGCTGCAAGTGCATATGCCGAAGTATTTTCCCCTCGTAGAATAAGTGTTAGTGTGAAGTCTTTGAACCGCCTGGCCAAGTCTTTGACGACCTTTAGATATGCTTCCATACGATCGTCTTTAGCTGCGTATTCTCCGCTGAATTGGATTGCGACCAGCTACGAATCGCAAAACACGTGAATGCAATCGATCTTAAGTCCTTGTGCGAGTTTCATTCCGGCGATGAGGACTTCGTACTTGGCTTTGTTGTTGGATGCACGAAAATCTAAGCAGAGTGATTGCTCGAGTAGCTCGCCGGTTCGGGAAGTTAAATGTATCCCAACTCTTGAGCCGTTTTTAGAAGACGATCCGTCGACATGAAGCTTCCAAAGTGAGTTCGGGACTTCCATCTCGATGCTTTCTTCGGGAAGTTCGATTAGGAAATTGGCAAGGACTTGTGACTTCATACATGAGCGCCCGCGGTATTCGATGTCATATTCGCTTAATTCTACCGCCCATTTGGCTAGTCCTCCGGATTGGCTTGGACTGTACAGAACTGATCGAAGTGGGAAAGTACTTAGAATCACTATCGAATGAGACTGGAAGTAAGACCTTAATTTCTCGCAGACATAACAACAGACAGTGCCAACTTTTCCATCTGCGGATATCTAATTTCGGCATCGGTGAGGGTCTTGCTGATGTAAAAGATTGGCTTCTGCTCTCCTAGCTCCTTTCGAACAAGCACCCCGCTTACCACTGTGGCGAAGATTGCAATATACAAAAAGAGGCTCTCCCTCAACTGGTTTGGCGAGCACTGGAGGGGTGGCTAAGTACTTTTTCAATTGCTAGAATGCTTCTTCACACTTCTCCATCCATTCGAATTTCTTGTTTCCCCGTAAGGTGTCGTAGAAGGGAAGGCATTTATCGGTGGAACGCGAGATAAATCTGTTGAGCGCGCGGCCACTCTTCCGGTCAATCGCTGCACTTCTCGTTTTTTTGTTTGGAGATGTCATTTGAATGAGAGCGTTGATCTATTTTGAGTTTGCTTCGATTCCTCGATGGGTAACCAAGTATCCAAGGAATTCACCCGACGTGACTGCGAATCTGCACTTTGTCGGATTCACTTTCATGTTATGCCGGTTCAGCTGCTCAAAGTACTCTTTGAGGTGGACTACATGATCCTTTTCTTCCAAAGATTTGACCAGCATATCGTCTATGTAAACCTCCATCGTTCTTTTGAGCTGACTAGCGAACATTTTATTCACCAGACGCTGATACGTAGCTCCTGCATTCTTCAGGCCGAACAACATTACCTTGTAGCAGTATATTCCGCAATCTGTTATGAAAGCTGTCTTCTCTCGATCATCGGGATTCATCAAAATCTGGTTGTATCCGGAAAACGCGTCCATGAATTATAGGAGCTTGTTGCCTATCGTTGCTTCGACCATTTGATCAATGTGTGGTAGCGGAAAGCTGTTTTTTGTGGACATGCCTTGTTTAAGTCGGTGAAATCTACACATACCCGCCATTTTCCGTTCTTATTTTTTGACTACTACAGGATTCGCCAGCCAATCCGGGTACTTGACTTCCATTATCGAACTGACTCGTAAGAGTCTTTCGACTTCGTCGTTTACTGCTTTCGCTCTTTCGGGCCCCAGCTTCCTCCTTTTCTGGTTTGACGGTTGGGTCGACATTCAACTCAGGATTTGTCACATCGATATCGATCCCGGGCATATCTTCTGCTGTCCATACTCATGTTCTATTTCAAGAACGAAACGAGTTCCTCCCTGATATTCTCATCGAGCTTGGCTCCGACCTCAACGCATCGCTCAGGGTGGTTATCATCTATGCAAACTGATATTACTGGTTCACAGGTCGGCTCGGTATCTTCTTCTTTGCGGCCTTCCGTAATCTGTAATTGTTATAAGAGTTTAGAGAGCTCTTTGATCGGCTCTCTATCTGTCCTCATCTTCTTGCACTCTGCCTTGGCGGCCGGATCAGTAACGGAATTCCTGAGCTTCTGTGCGGCTAAGAAGCAAATGCGGGACTCCTTTTGATTCCCCCAAATTTTCTTTACTCCGTTTGGGGTTGGGATTTTACGCTGAGGTGGTAGGTTGAGGCCATGGTGCGCATTGTATTTAGCCACGGGGTTCCCATAATGACGTTGTAGATTGTCGAGTGATCGACCACCAAAAATTCCATGATTTTGGTTATTTCTTCGGCTCGAATAGGTAGCTTGATTGTTTTGATCGTCATTGTTGTTTCTCTGGAGAACCCAGTCAATTATTTTGGAATCGCTATTACTTCGGACAAGTCGATGTTCATTCTTCTGAGAGTCTCCTTGAAGATTATGTCCACCGTGCTTCCCGTGTCTACCAACACTTTGGCCACAGCGTAGTTGTTGATGATTAGCTCGACTACGAGAGGGTCATCGTGATATCTGTCGATTCTGGTAGTTTCTCTTTCTTCAAATGAGCTTACGTCATTTAAAAACTTAGAAGGATCGGACCAATTGACGCTGACATCGGCTCGTCATTGAAAAGCCTTAATCGATGAGACGATATCTGAGCAGTAATGAGATCCACCCATGATCATGTTTATTCTTCTTCTTGTTCCAGCTTGTGTTGGTTCATCATCCCTCCTTCCGCGCTTAGGGGGCTTGTCATTTGTAGGTTTTATTTGGGCATCACTCTGCTCCAACTCAAAATCCTTGATGCTTACGTTGCCTCCGAGTTTGCCGGCTGCTAGCTTCGCCGCAAGTCTAGAGCCTAGCACCCGACAGTTGGCTGTAGAGTGCCCATAGATGTGATGCAGTTCGCAGTAAGCTTTCTTAGCGTAAGTCGTATTTCTCGTCCAAACACTTCCAAAGCCTCTTCCTTGGCCTCGGCCTCGGCCTTGTCCGTAATCAGGCATATCAACTTGATAATTATGAGCTCCTCTGAAACATCCTTCGTGTTGGACGAATCTAGTCTCTTGATTATTACTCTTCATATTCGGTGGGTTCTGAGGCTGAAACGTGTTGTTGGTTGTTCTCGTTTTCCCGTACTTCTGGGCCAAGACTTTCATCTCCTCTTCGTTAGTTACAAAATATGTGGCACGATACAAAGCATCTTGGATTGTCGAAGGGGTTTTCAAGGCAATTTCTTTTCGGAAGTCTGAATCGAACCATAGAGCTTTTTCAAAGCTTGAAGAGCGGCTTCGTCGCTTATGCCCTTTACTTTTGATAGCACCACTTTGAATCGTTCGATGAAACTTCGTAAAGTTTCGTTTTGCCCTTGGCCCATAGTCCATAGATCAGCGTCCGACGTCTGGCGCTCCATGAATATGGTATAATATTTCAAGAAAGCCGCGGATAATTGTTTAAAATTATCGATAGAATGCCTTTCAAGTCGAAAAAACCACTGGAGGGTTGGTTCTTTGAGATGTTCCACGAACAATAGACACTGGCCGACGCCCTTGTCATCTTTTTTGAAATTAGCATGGCCCATTACTATGATGAATGCGGTGATGTGCTCCTTTGGGTCGGTTTTCCCTTCGTATCTTCGCACCCTAATTTTTTCTGGATCGAAAACTTTCGTCCTGGTGATCCGGGTGGTGAATGGCGTGGTTTACGCTTCCTTGAGCACTCGATCGATCTCTGGAGCTTTACTGGTGGTTTTGTACATTTGCGATCGGACAGCTTTTAGGTCGGTGGCTGCCTGGTTCAAAGAAGCTCGGATCTCGTCCATCTCTCTTTTTTGGGTTTGTGTTGCCGCTTTCCGGGCCTACACTGCTTCTAACTGTTGCACCCAGAGAACGTTCTCTTCTTCTTTGGTGAAATCTTGATCACGACCGATGTCTGCAATGCTTCGTTCGACTCGAGCTTGGCTAGCTCGAGCTCATCGAGGCTTTCCAGGTTGCGATTGCCTTCTGGGTTTTCTTCCAGATCGATCACCGGATTCGTTCCGTCCACATTTTGAGTGTTTGTTTCTTGCGCTCTCGTGTTCGGTTTGGCGGTTGTGGTTGTTTGATACTGAGGCGGCAATCCTCTTTGGGTTCTTGGCGCGCTGATGGGTGTAGAAAAATCAAGAGCCGTTGGTGGAGGCATCTTAGGGGCCATCGAGTTGGATCCAAGCCTGAGCCAACTTGTCTAGCTCGGCTCGCGGTTGCCAAGGCTTTCAGCTCGCCTGTCATCGTGCTGTTCAGCTTATCTTGCTCCTCCGCCTTCTTGAGCAGCATTTCTAGCATCATCTTCATCTGAGTCAGGACCTCCTCGCTCGTCTCCAAAGCTGCAAGCGCTGGTGCATCTTTCACTCCGGATCCATCGGCCTCGGTGGCCTGCGGATCATAAATTTGTCTCTCTCCGTCGCCGGTCATCTTCTTCGAATCGTCCGTACGATGGTTCCTTGGTGTAAGAAAATTTCAAGATCTCCTCAGACGGCGCCAAATTGTGGGAGTTGAAATCAACACAATTAGATTTGTCACAGAACTTTTAAGGGATCTAAAACTTCTGCGTATAAACCACGAAAACGAAGATCCAAAGATGGTTTTATTGAGCTGTTTCTAAAAGTTTTTGCGTACAAGAGTTTGAGAGCAAAAAGTCTAGGGTTTTGCTAAGTAAATTTCGGATCCCTTTTTTAAGAAATGTACATAGATATATATACTAGTTTGAGTCGGTCAGGCCAATTCCAAAGAGATAAGGAAAGCTTCCTAATCCTTTGGGATTTCCGTTTAGCTAAGTTAGCTCGGCTTCATGGGCCTTCGTCTTGACATCGGCCGAAGTTGGACTTGTTGCTTCGGCCCGCAAGTTTGCATATTCTGCTCGGCCCATTGCCTATGCCAGGATTGGGATCAGCCTTGCTCTTATCGTCGGTTTAGGCCTTAGCTGCTTCGATTTCTAAGTAAATTTCGGATCCCTTTGAGTTGTTTCGAAAAGGTTTTGCGTACAAGAGTTTGAGAGCCAAAATTTTAGGGTTTTGCTAAGTAAATTTCAAATCCTTTTTTCAAGAGATGTACATAGATATATATACTAGTTTGAGTCGGCCAGGCCAATTCCAAAGAGATAAGAAAAACTTCCTAATCCTTCGGAATTTCCGTTTAGCTAAGTCGGCTCGGCTTCATGGACCTTCGTCTTGACATTGGCCGAAGTTGGACTTGTTGCTTTGGCCCGCAAGTTTGCGTATTCTGCTAGGCCCTTTGCCTATGCTAGGATTGGGATCGGCCTTGCTCTTATCGTCGGTTTAGGCCTTAGCTACTTCGGTTGCTAAGTAAATTCTGGATCCCTTTGAGTTGTTTCGAAAAGGTTTTGCGTACAAGAGTTTGAGAGCAAAAAGTCTAGGGTTTTGCTAAGTAAATTTTGAATCCCTTTTTCAAGAGATGTACATAGATATATATATACTAGTTTGAGTCGGCCAGGCCAATTCCAAAGAGATAAGAAAGACTTTCTAATCCTTCGAGATTTCCGTTTAGCTAAGTCTGCTCGGCTTCATGGGCCTTCGTCTTGACATCGGCCGAAGTTGGACTTGTTGCTTCGGCCCGCAAGTTTGTGTATTCTACTCGGCCATTGCCTATGTCAGGATTGGGATCGGCCTTGCTCTTGTTGTTGGTTTAGGGCTTAATTGCTTCATCGGCTTAGGCCTTAATTGCTTCATCGGCTTAGGCCTTAGCTGCTTCGTCGGCTTCGGCCTTATAGTCTTCGGCAGCTTCGGCCTTGTTCTCTTCGGCGGCTTCAGCCTTGTCCCCTTCGGCGGCTTCAGCCTTGTTCTCTTCGGCGGCTTTGGCCTTGTTCCCTTCGGCGGCTTCGGCCTTGTTCTCTTCGGCGGCTTCGGCCTTGTTCCCTTTGGTGGCTTCGGCCTTGTTCTCTTCGGCGGCTTCGGCCTTGTTCTCTTCGACAACTTCGGCCTTGTTCTCTTTGATGGCTTTGGCCTTGTTCCCTTCGGCGGCTTCGGCCTTGTTCTCTTCGGCGGTTTCGGCCTTGTTCTCTTCGACAACTTCGGCCTTGTTCTCTTCGATGGCTTCGGCCTTATCGGCTTTGTTGGCTTAGGCCCTAGCTACTTTGTTAGCTTAGGCTTTATCCGGTTTGTCATATTTCTATACTTAGTCATTTTCCATTGATCTCAGCTGGGTGGAATTTGACCCCAACAAAGTTTATGCAAAATTTCACCTAGTTGGAAATGGAAGGATGGCCAAGCTTGTGGTCGATTGATGACCCCAACAAGATTCTTGACTTCAGAAGCAAAAATGACTCTATCGACTTTGTGCGTAGCCATGCTTTCAATCGCCCACAACAGGCTTTTAAGCTCTGCTTCTTAGAGTTAATGTTAGAGATGCCTCTTTTACTATGTAACAGAACTGATCCTACATCATCTCTTAACACCCATGTCATACCTGTCCTGAGCCTCACTTTGTCCCAAGATACCCCAATGTTACACTTCAACCAAGGTGCATGAGGGAGTTTCCATTTGATCCGTTCAATTTACCCACCCTGACCACTGTTATTCCTACTATTGCGGGCTGATGATTGAGCTAGAAACCAGGTGGTCATCTCATCCCTAATCTTCACACTCATATCAATAGCCAAAAAAGTCTTGCCTTCAATAACAAAACAGTTTCTATTTTTTCATAAATACCATAAGATCCACGGGTAGCTCCTCCTCACCTCCACATTTATCCCTCTATCCTTCTCATTTGACATCAATGTATACATGTTTACATACACATAATTCTTGTTAAACCCATCCTCAGGAAGAGGATACTGAGATAGAGCTCATACCTGTCGAGCCAGAGTGCATGTGTATAAAACATGGTTGATTCACCTTCCCTCCCACAAATCTGGCATCTGGTATCACTTTTCATTCCTCTTGAAATAATCAGATCGAAAACTGGTAAGATTCCACTGATGATTCTCCACAAAAATATCATGAATCTTATGTGATGTGTGAACTGACCAGCTGGCCTTATTTTTGTAGTTCATTTAGGGATGGTCTAGCCTCTGCTTCTCTTATCAGTGTAGCCTTGTTCTTTTGTATGGCTAACCAATAGGCTGGTTTCACACTGAAGTCTCCACTTTTGTTAAACCTCCAAGTCCAAAAATCTGCTTTCAATACCACTAGTTGACTAGCCATGATCAAGCTCACATCAGCTGGGTTAAAGTAGTGATTCAGTTTTCCAACATCCCATCTTTTGCTTGTATGATCAATCAAATCCTTGACTTTGAGATCTAGGTCCATTGAGAAATTTTTACTTAGTGCCTCTCTCATCCCATCATCAAAAATCCATTATCACTCCACACGAGGGCTGATTCTCCATTTCCCACATTCCTTATGATAATAGACTTTTATCCAAAAAAATTTGGTTAGAAAAAACACAAGGATCACAATATTTTAACAAAACTTTGTCATAAAATCACATTTGTGTTAAGTTAAAAAATAAAGTATCTTATAACAACGGTATGTAATAAATGACAAAAAAATTTAAAATAATTTAAATTAATCCATAATTTTTATCTTTAGAATATAAAATATAATTTCCTTCCGGTTACTTCCCGAGTACATCTTTATACCGAAATATGGACTTTCTATTTTGGAGAACAAAAGAGGTCGGACTCACCGAACCTCAAAGAGACACCTTCCCATGGATCCTCTGGTATATATGGAAGGTAAGAAACCAACTAGTCTTTAACGGGAAAAAGATTTTTCCGAGAGACACACTCCAGCTCGCGATATTGGAAGCGGAAAGTTGGAACATAACTAACCAAAAAGACGAAGATGAAGAGATATGGGGTTCACAATCCCATAATGGACTAGGAGGACTCCTCGGGGAACTGATGTATTGTATTTTTGTGCATTCCCTTGGCTTACATTCATACTTATTTAGTCCCTTTTTGCATTATATTAGTGCGTTATCTTGCATTTCGAGTGTCATTTCATACTTAGCATCATTGAGTCTAGGATCCATCCTTTAGCATTTTGTGCATTTTTGGTCCTCTTTTTAGGTACTTTGGAGACTTGTTGGAGTTGGCTTTTGGAGGAGGCTTGGTGAGCTAAATTAGATCAAGAAGGTAAAGAAATTCATATGGACCAAAGGAGTTTCAAGTGGATCAAAGAGAGGAGCAAAGAAGAACCAAAGAAGTGATTTTCAAAGGGGACAGAAGGGCCTGATCGACCCACGGTCGAATTGTGGGTCGATCAAAAACGTCGGATTTCACCTTTCCTGCAGCCAATCTGATCGACCCACTAGGTCGAATTGTGGGTCGATCAGAAGTCACGAAATTCGACCATCCTGCATCCAATCTGATCGACCCATTGGGTCGATCAAATCACCCCTGGCCAGTTTTGACTTTTACGTTTTGTGTAATGGGTCGATCAAATCACCCCTGGCCAGTTTTGACTTTTACGTTTTGTGTTAACTTTTTTGGTTTGACCCGGGTTTGACCAGGTTTGTTTCGGGTTGACCTGGGTACCTTTTTGTGGATCTATAAATATGTTTTTAAGTCAAAAATAACCTTAGTTTTGTTATAGTGTTTACCTTTTTTGCGAAACAAAGTTCTCTTATGATTATCTCTTGGATCCTTGCCATTTTCTACATTTAGTGAAGTTTTCCTTAACCTTTTATCAATCTTTTATGTTTATGTCTTTTATTATATTTATCTTTGTATTTAGTATCATGATTAGTGAGTAGTTTTCTTATGGGTTTTTGGGCTTAGTAGATTAGGGATTTTTGATGGGTGATTATTGATGCTTAGGGTTAGATTATTATGATTTCTAAGGTTCAAGGTGTGCTTAAGGCTATATTTGACATGATCAATCAAAATCTAGATCCTATGATATGCTACAACAACTAGACTGTGTTGTTAGCAAGGTCTAGGTACAAATATAATTTGACACACATCAGGAACCCCAAATCCCAATCTGTCAAATCGATGCCTCTTGGAACGATCATGGACCGGTAAGTGGAGTAGGGTGGTTTTTTCAGGACAACATGGGTCATACCACACTAGGAGCGAAAGGGTGTCGTAGGAGCATATCAGCGCTACACGCAGACTGGACGAGCAACTTTGGGCGATGACTTGCCTTGGAGAAAGGCGAGTCGCTTCGGTTAGGTTCGAGACGGACTGTACAAACTTGATACAAATGACGGAGAACCCTTTCGGTTGGCCAGCCTTTCATTCGGAGTTAGACCACCTTTATTTTCTTAGGAGATCTTTTGAGGTTTTCATTTGTTGTTTATCCCTCGGAGTGAAAATGTCCGTACCAATGTTCTTGCAAAAAGAGTACGAGTACGTGGTTATCCTTTTTTCCATGTAAGTAAGACAGATCCGGAATAACTTGTTCCACGGGGCAATTGATTTAATCTATTGGGCTTGTTGAAAAAAAAAAAAAAAAGATATAAAATATAATTGAAGTTGAGAAAAAAATATAATTTATGACTTCGTGTATTCATTCTTTACACTTGTTGGCAAAAAACATATTTTGCAATTTCATATTTTCTTCATTTGTTTTCAAAAGAAATAAATAAATGTCTTAGACCAACTCGGCCATCTTGATTTTTTTTTTTTTGAATTAAATGTAAAATTGTATTCAAATCTTTTACAACAAAATGAATCACGTTTTGAAACCTATTGGATTATTCTAGATAGAACAAACTGAGAGTGGAGAAGAAGTCCGAAGTGTTCCGTGTGCTCTGTTACCGGGTTGATAGCCACACTTCCATGGCTTCCATGTATGCGTAATCCCCCTTGTTGCGGTGCCATCTTGACTTTTGCAATAGAAAGAATTGTTAAATTATAATTATATTTAAAACTAAGCAAAAGTTACATTGTCCAGTATCAAGTTACTTCAAACGAACGAAAGCAATACGAAGCAAGTCTTAGTTTTTCTTTCTTCTCAGTCTCCAAGAAACCAAAATCAAAGCATCATTCATAAAAACTAATACATATTAGCGATGGTCTACACTATTTCAAGTGTTAATACTATTATCTTAATGGTTAGTCGTCGCCGACATCTCACTCGCCGTTGTCTCCACCATCACCATTGATCTTACATTCGGAAGCTCATGAGTCAGCTCCGGTCAAGTTGATGAAGTAGTTATTCTCGTTGTTGCTTAGAAACAGAGCATCCCCTGTTTCATTGTTTCTCAGAAACAGAGGATCCCCTGTTTCATTGTTTCTCAGAAACAGAGGATCCCCTGTTCCACTGTTTTGGACCGTGTTGTACGGAACTCCGAACATATGAGAAGCGAAATAAGTAGCGGATGATTCTGTGAAGGTTGCAGGTTGGTTGACTGGAGAAGAGATACGGTTTTGTCTTGTTGCTATGTGGCTGAGAACGTCTGCTGAAGCTAAGAGAGTTGCGGTTTGTGTCTGTGAGTTGTATTGGTTGGTCTCAGGAATCGCCGGGTAAACCCAAGATTGTGGGATTGATCTTTGTGAGGATACCGAATTCGTCTTCTTGAATATTCTGCAGATCGCCCAAGCATCCTACAAAAAAACGCGCAACTCGATTTTGAAACTATAGAAGTTATTCAAATTAGGAGTGCTCAATCCGAATGAACCAGACAAATCCAATCCGAACGGAAAGAACCGGATCCAAACTTAATTTTGATTTGAAAATAAGGATGTATATGATTAAAAACCGAGTTTGTACCAAAATGATTGATACTAGATTCGGTTCTAGTTTGGTAATTAGTGTTCTTGTAAAGCAAGTCAGGGCAAATCCAATTACTTACGCTTGAAGGAATCTCTTTGCTGTTGTTGTTAAGGTGTTGCTTCTTGTTATTGTAATTGGGATATGTCGAGTGATGAGAATCAGACAGAGAAGGGAGACGAAATTCGTGCATCATCCAATCGGTTTTCACTCCTTTAGCAGCTCGACCACGATAGAAGACAAGCGATTTCTTCAGACCGATGCATCGGGTCGAGTCCAACGAGTATATAGGGCGGTCTGTTCCGGTTGCTTTCCAAAATCCACCTCCGGTTACTCGGTTAGGCCTCGTGCTGTTCCTATATTTCCTGTCTCTCGGACAATAGAAATACCACTCTTTCTCTCCCATCGCCGCCAGCTCTTTTAATCGACATTGATTCAAGAAAATGCATAATCAATAATGTGTTTCCCATAGATTTGGAGAAAAAAATAGAAACTAAAAGTTTTACGGCTTACTTGGGAGGTCCCATGGATCGTATTTGTAAATGTCGACTTTTTTGATGAGTTCAAAGGGAAGAGATTTCTGTAGAACCTTCCGTTTCAAGTAGAAACTTACGAGTTCTTCATCTGTTGGATGAAACCTAAACCCTGGCAAAACGACGTCGTCGAATCTTTCTACGTTGTTACTCTCTTCATCATCCATAACTAGGACCATACCACAAAGAGTATTAATACTTTTGGGATTAAGAAATAAATTGACCAAAAGAGAATGAAGAGAAACAAAGAGATTTATAGAGAAAGAAAGAGCGTTTGGAGAAGAATGAAGAAGTTTCTTAGAGAAGAAGAAATGTGTTCATGGGGAAACGATAATTGGACCGGAATGTGATGCGTATGTTTACGACCAATGTCTCTAGAAGAAGTGGAGGGTTTTGCAAGAAAGATTATGATATATGTTTCTTGGATTTCGTTTTTTCATTTTTAATATATTTTTCTTAAATTTAAGGAGAGATTCAAACTTCAAAGTTACTGTGTACTCCTTGAAACTGACGCGTTTACGAGCCAAAAAAATCTAATTTTTTTGGTTTGATTGGTGACATGCACATGCACGAAACAGTATAAATATCATAGCAAAAACATATAACGACATAATTAGAAATGGTAAGAAATATATAGTAATATCGTTTTTGGTATTGTTTAATATTTTTGTTTTGTTTTTATGATTGATAATCATTGCGCAGTGGCGTGTCCAGACTTCTTGAAGCTAGTTTGAATAATGAGGCTCTTTCGATATATTTGTTTAAAAATAAAACTGGAAAAGAAAACAATGTTTAAAGTAAAGAAGTTGAGTTTCAAACTAAAGAAGGGAGAGCTCATGAAGATAATTATTACCACTACACTATGAGTAATGTTTGTAAATTTGGGGTCCTGAAATGTATATATTATTTGGAGACCCTGAGACAAATGCCTTTTTTTAATCTTAGTAGCACGGGTTTGTCAATGCGATAAATTTTTTTACCAATGTTTAGTTTTCTTTCTCATATCATTTATTATTTAATAGAGTTTCTTTCTAGAAAAAAATTGTCCACAATAGTAAAAATTAATATAAAAAACAATACCTTTATAGGAAAAATTATAAAAATGTACACTTATAAAAAAAATACCAGCGCTACCTTTATGCACTAGCAGAATTTGCGCTGATTCTACTTATACTCTGCTAAAGACAGTCCTTAGCGCAAAGTATAAGTTGAATCAACGCAATTCTGCTAGTGCATAAAGGTAGCACTGGTATTTTTAAAAAAATTAGACTATTTCTACAATTTTCCTTATGAAGGTATCTCTCTTCAAATTAATTTCTCAAAAAGCCTTGGACCAAGACATATCGCAGATGCCACTGGACCAAGACATATCGCAGATGCCACACACATACCAAAAAAAACTATACAAGCAACCTCATATAGCGAATACGATATACCTTTCCAAATTAAAATTCTAAACTTCATATTCGGACATAACGGTGACACAAACGGTACCACAACAAGAAACCCAGAGATGGCGGAGTCGATAGAAGCCAATAATCTGACCAAACCCTGAACCGGTCTGTTGCGTAGACACAAAGAGCGTTGTACGAACTAATCCAGAAGATGCTGATCTCACAGCCTGGAAACAGCAATCGAATGGAACCGGAAATCCACCAAGACTAAAACAAACGAAGATGAGAAAGAACCTATAGAATAAGACAATAATCCAAAGGATGGATTCCAAACCAGCCCCTACATAGGCTCGAAAAATAAACGAACTCAACCGAAGATAATTAAAACCTCGGTGAGAAAAGCCTGAAACAGGAACGATTAGGATAAACTTGTATGGAATTCCCAAATTCTTCTCGACTGAAGAAAATGAAGTCCCAACCAACGGTGAACTGTTGAGCTTCCCCAATCCCCGAGAGTAGCATATCCAGTTAGGAGATCCAAGAGAAAAAGGGACACGGTCAACGACTCTAGCAGGCAAGCCCACTTTGTCGATCTAAAAGATCTGGTGCGACCAAACCGCCTTCGTCCTCAAGATCCATCCACGAACTATAATGACAACTCCCGAACCCTAAGTTTTTCAATCGCTGGAGATTTTACCACTAAAAAAAGAAAGGGCATAAATAGAACAAAGGAGAAGATAGGAACATGACGACCGGCGTCGGCGCTAAGAAAGCCACCGACCGTCGACCATTAGCATAGACATATGAGAAAAAGCTAGCTGGCGGCTGAGAAACGAGAGAGAATTAGGGTTTTGAAATAAATATATTTCGAGTAGAATATGTATGGAAAAACGCATAAAGCTACACCAAGAACAGTAGCATGTACCAATTCCTACCCCATGTTAGAGATTTCGAATTAAACTACACCATGACCTCGAAAATGTAACACATCACCATGAGAAAACAGTAAACACGACCTAAAACATCATCAGAAAAACTTCTGTTTAAACGAACGTTAAACGTGCTGGTGTGGCAATGACATGGCTTTTCTGATGTGGAGCTAATACCATATCAACTCAAAATTGGGTCCTATCTGTTATTGAATTTTTATGGGCCCAAACTAAAAATAATTTATTTAAGCCCAAATCTACAAATTTATTGAACCCGACCCGAAACCACAAAAATATATATCACTACCCAAAGGAAGGATAACCTGAAACAAAAACCCTAAAATCTCAAATTAGAGAGAGACGATTTTGAGAAGAACCCTAATTTTGATTTCGAGGCGATTTCGAGTGAAAGGCGTTAGATTTGGCTCGTAAAGAGCGTAAGTAGTCGTCTTTGTTCCATATGACAGTGTTTATTTAGGTTTTTCATGTTTTTGTTGTCGATTGAGGGAAATTGATTTAGTGTAAAATCAATTACTTTTTTTGTTTTTTTGTTTAATTTCTTGTGCAGAGGCCATGGCGACATAGTTGTCACCTACTAACACTCGGAAAGGTTTGAATGTGGTGAATTTGTTGGTGGAGAAGTTCATTTTCTCAAAGTTAGGCCAGAGACAATTATTGAATATGTTCATCATGGAATGGGCGCAAATATTAAGATATGACACATGTGATACAAATAACCATATGAACCAGGCCGAGCTCAGAAACCTTTGTGGAAAGATGTTGAGGAAAACATAAGAACGATGGATGAAGTTTATAAGTGGACATTTGTTGTTGATATCTTCATTGATGAATGCACAACTGATCCAGATGAGGGTAGAGTTACTGATGATGTTAATGCTGATCTATCTAGTTATGAAGATGAAGAAAATCCTGAGCGTTATGCAACTGAAGTTGAAAGGAATGTTGTTAGATTTATAGATGAGTCTGTTTATCATGAGGGAGATGGATATCCATATATGGGGTCTAGTGGTGATAAGGTTCCACAAGTAAGAGAGCATGTTTGTATGGCTAATAAAAATGGAGCTGGTAGGCTTTGGCTAGGACAGATTTTGCAGACTCGAAAAGATTTCAGGAGACAATTTTGGACTATGTTTTGAGAACGAGGGCTAACATCAAGTACAACAGATGGGAGAAGACTAAGCTTGGACTAGTGTATGCTGAGGACAAAGAATGTCCTTCTAGGATATACTATTCAAAAGAAGAAACTATTCGTGGCTTTATGGTGAAGATATATGACGACCAGCCCACTTGTATACCCAATGGGAGGTGTAAAATTATCTATGTTCTTGTGATTGCATGCTTATTCAAAGAGAAGTTTAGGTTTGATGCAAAGTCGCCACCTATAAGGATCCAAAATACAATCAAGAGAAAGTGGGATTTTGTTACCAAAAAAAACCAGTGCCAAAGGCGAAGCGTAAAGCACTGGATATGATTCGAAATGAGTATGATCGTCAGTTTTCTCGTCTCAGAGACTATGAGATTGGAATAAAGGAGTAAGTTAATCAGTAGGTTATGTTTATCTTTAGGTAACTGTTCTTTTAGTGAAAGTATTTATTAACATGTTGTTATATGGTAGGTCTAATCCAGGAACAACAATAGATATTCAAACAACTCCAGGACCAGATGGTACTGAGTTTCTCTTTCGTTTCTATGTATGCTTTGCTAACATAAGAAGTACATGGTTGTCAACTTGTCGACCCGTGATTGTACTTGATGGATGTTTCTTGAAGAGCATTGTAAAAGGTAAAAATACTGGCAGTTGTTGGAAGAGAAGGAAACAACAAGATTTTCCAAATTGCTTGGTCTATGGTGTCAGTTGAGAATACATATAATTGACATTGGTTCATTCATAAGCTAAAGAAAGACTTGAATTTTGATGATAGCACTAGAATTACAATCCTGTCAGATCGGCAAAAGGTAAGAAAATCTTTATTGTTTTGTTCGTTTTAAGATTACCAATAGTTTCTAGATTATGTTTAACTCCTAACATTTGGTTAAAATCATTGGATATAGAAGGATTACTTAGAGTGGTTGGGGAAGAGTTGTCACAGAGTGATCACCGTATGTGTGTGAGGCACTTGTATGACAATTTAAAGAATAGGCATGGTGGCACGCTAGGTCTGAAACCTGCGTTCTGGGGGATTGTTAGGAGCTACAATGAGGGAGAACTTAAGGGGATGAAGCACTTTATGCCACCTGTCTATCACGACATTATGAACAAGGATCCACAAAACTGGTCAAGAACCATTATGCCTAAAGGAAGCTGTTGTTATGAGCTAAACAACAACTTTGTAGAGTCATTCAACAACAACATAGTTTCAGCACGAAGAAAACCGTTGGTTGAGATGCTAGAGAACATACGAAGACAAGCTATAAAGTGCATTGCTAGAAGAAATGTTGAACAGTGAATTACACTGAGTTTGTCCAAAAGTACATTGCATAGGTGAAAGAACTTGCCAAGAATTATACTACTTTTCCTGGAAAAATGTATGAAGTGAGTAAATGTGGACATGCCTACAAGGTTAACATTCTGAGGCACATGTAGCTGCTGCAGGTGGGCGTTAACTGACATTCCTTGTCGACATGCCTTCAATGCAATTACTAGTAAGGGATACAAGGTGGAAGACTATCTGTCAGAGTATTTTCTTACTTCTCGGTTCAAAGCAACATACATGCATGCCATTTTCCCACTAAATGGAGATAAATTCTGGAAGACATCGCCTTTGGTCACCATTTTACCACCATTAGATAGGATACTGCCTGGTAGACTATGCATGTCTAAGAAATTTGGAAAGATCAAATGGCGACATGAGTCTCCACCAAAGAAGAAGAAAGTGAAACTCTCTAAACGTAGAAGAATTGTCTATTGTGGAAAATGTGGAGCAAGTGGACATAATGCTCGTACTTATGGGAAACAGAAGAATCAAGGTAATGTATATGTCTTTTGGTAGTTTTAGAATCATGTTTTATGGTACTTGTAGAATCAAGCAAAAACAAGTTGTGTGATTCCGATTTTGATTAGGTTGTATTAAGTACTTCTGATTTTGAAATTGATTAGGTTGTGTTAAGTTACTTTTGTTTCTGAATTTGATTAAGTTGTGTTAGTTAGGTTGTGTTAAGTACTTATGATTCTGATTTTGGTTCCTATTGCAAGTCCATCTCAAGTAGAGGAGACACTGACACATGCTGCTCCAATCCTTAGCCATCCGACACAAGGAGAAGGAGTACCATCTCAAGAAGTCTAGTGGAGTTAATATATATGTTACTAGCATTCACGGGTCAAGTTTTTTTTAGAATTCTTTGACATTAACGGTAATGTAAAGCTTTGATATAAACGGTTATGTAATGCTTTGATATTTTAGGGTTATGTAATGTTTTGACATTTTAGGGTTATGTTTTTCTAATATTTGCACATTTAAAGTAACGGTTATGTAATGCTTTTTTAATACTCTGACATTTAAAGTTATGCTTTTGTAATGCTTTTATGCTTTTGTAATGCTTTTAAGGCTATAAACTAATTTATATCACAACATACACAATCCATTGTTGTTTGACAATTACATTCATATCACAAACTGATTCGAAATCCATAACAATTACACTCATATTACAAACTGATTCAAAATCCATAATACATTCACAGGACTGGCCCAACACTTTGGACCGCCTAAAGCAAAAGAAAAAAAAATGGCCCAAAAACAAACAAAAATATGAAAAACTCAAAAATGCAATTTTGGAGACTCGAATTCGAGATATGGAAGTCTAAAAATCTGAGCTCAACCACTGCACTACAAGACATTTTAACAATTTATGATGCCCTAAAATTAATAAACTAATGTGATGCCTAAAACCCTTGTTTCATGGGCTTTAACCCAAGGCCGGTCCTGTACATTAATATCATAAACTTCATTCAGATTACAAACTTCATTCTTATTACAAATTTAGACCTCATATAGATCTTTTACTATCAAACTCACTTAGAATGGTAATACAAAAAGTCCAACCGACAATAAATATAGCCACAAATCCTTGCTTCATTTTTATCTTCAACTAGTCGACCTCAGTTTCCATCTTCTTCCCCTCCAACTCCATTTCCTTCCTCCACTCCTCTTCCATAGATCCCTTTAGCTAAAAAGTAGCTTCTTTTGTTCTTCCATATAACCCTTTAGCTTTTTCTCGAGCTTCTTTTGTTCCTCCCGCAAGATATCGAATTCTTCAACAAACGTCTCATCCACCTATTTTAAAACATGATCAGAATTCGGCTGTAAGAATCACAATCTTTCAAATCAATTATGTAAAGATTAAAAACATTATCAGTGCATCAGTCATTAAATCAATTTCATTCATACCCTCTTATACAACTCACAACGAAAGAACTGGCGATATGGATTTCACTTTATCGTTGATGTAAGAATCACAATCTTTCCACTGCAACCACAAATCCTAGGAATCACATAACCGTATGCTTCTCTGGTGCAGTTTGAATGTACTGATACATTACTCATCTTTCTACCTCGTAGAAAATAAAAAAAAAATATATCATTACGAATAACCAAGTCCACGAAACTGATATACCTTAGATTTTGACAGTTTTTACTATGTTGTAATAGGTTTTTAATGAAAAAACTATTTAGTTTTGCTATTTTATGGCTGTTTTAGTGTTTTTGTGGATCTTAAAGTCTTAACAGTAAATTAGAGTAATTTTTACCAAAAGGATGAAAAACAATTAATTTGAAGATAGGATAGATCATGAGCGTCGAATATTTTTCATCAGATTGAGACTTCATACTGTTGGATCAAGCTCAAATTTTACCACAAGATATCTGGGAGTGCTAGCTTCAATTTTCATATCAGATCATGAAAATCCAACGGTGCGATCTCTAGTTATGCTTGATTAACTGAAGACTGGTCGATAAAGGTTCAAAGAGAAGCAAGCCCAAGACATGAAGCCCGATCGATCGATCGGTGCCCCTGCGATTGGTCGACCGAACATCCGATGGTTTGGCTGAATAACGAGATTTCATAGGTGATCGATCGATCGACCTCATGCGATCAATCGATCGGCCTCATGCAATCGATCGATCGTTCACCCTGAAAAAAGGAATTTTTTTTTCTTTATCTTGTAATCCCTAAAGATATTACCCTAGATCCGACTTTGTCCCGATAAAAACACCACAATAGCCATAAAAATACTAAGTTTTTATCATTCTCTTGAAGATTGATTATTTTCTCTTCATCACCAAAGTCTTTTAGTTTTCTTTACTTTTGTTTGATAAGGGAGAAGATCTCACCTCTTGTACCTCTACGGAGAAGTTTTCTGAACCATTTGCTCTTAATGAATATATTTTCTACTGCTTTTGCTTTGGTTTTCATGATCATGTCTGAGTAGTTTTATTATTGGGAATAAATGTTTTTCAAGGAGAATTTCATGGTTCGATATATAGGATCTAACAATCAGAGTGGCTAGATATGATCTTATTGCATATTCCTTTACTAATCATCTAAGAATTGATTATAGAATGATTTCGGCTAGAATATCACTTGAGTTATTGTTTTGATCTGATATGTGATGGGTCTAGCGCTTTAACCTGTGAAAGTTGAGCTACTGAGTTAGATGAACAATTGAACTTGATAATAATTACATGTTTATCTATGTTATTGACTACGAGAGTTAATTAATAGGATAGTTTAGACATAGATTGTTATCGCCATGAGAGTGAGTTAATCTTATAACAATGATTTGAGTTATAGGATGAAAGAAAAACGATGTCAATTGCCTCTAGGAGTTAACCATGAATAATTTAAACTGTTAATCCTTGAGAAATTCCTGAAAATCCAACGCTTTTCACTTATTGTTTACATCGCTTTGATTTATTGCTTTTATTTACTTGCATTCAAAAACCCATAAAACATGATTTCTCTTAGCGTAATTCTTATTTCTTATTTTCATTGTGCATTCAAAGTCTTTGTGGGATCGATTCCTCAAGTACTACAATCAATTCAATGTGCACTTGCAGTTTTGGATTGTTAGTCTTAGGGTAAAATCTGATGCACCATTATAAACCTAAGCAAATCACACAAATGTTATTCACACATACCTTCTTCAACCTATCTCCTGCAGATTTCGCTTCTGATTCGTCTCAAACCCTATAGATTCGGCTTATGATTCGTCTCCAACCCTACATAGTCTTTGAGATGAGTGATTTCTTATACAATTTGGGTGGACGCTACTGAATTGGGATTTTCGGGTTCAACAAATTTGTGGATTTGGGCTTAAATAATTTTTTTTAGTTTGGGTCCATAAAAATTCAATAACATTTTATTAAACTAGGCCCAATTCCGAGTTGATATGGTTTACTCATGGTGACGTGTTATGTTTTCGAGGTCATGGTGTAGTTTAAGACGGAATCTCTAACATGGTATAGAATTAACACATGCTATTGGTCTTGGTGTAGTTTTAGAATGTTTTCCGATATATATATATATATATATATATATATATATATATATATATATATATATATATATATATATATATATATGTAGTTATGAATCTATAATCTTACGTGAAAAAACTCTCCATTGCAAACCAAGTCTTTTCGAAGTTGTCTCTTGAAAATTCCTTGCATGTTGTCATTTGATGAAGCATTATCTACTGTAATTGTAAACAATCTCTTCTCTAATTTCCATTCTTTCAACAGTTCCATAACCTTCATGGCAATAGCAGCACCAGTATGTGGAGGAGGAAAAGCACAAAATGCCAATATCTTAGTCTTCAAATTCCAGCCACTGTCAATATAATGTGCAGTGAAGCAGATGTAACCTTCTATCATAAGTGATCTCCAAAGATTGGTTGTCAAGCAAAACCTACCGGGAACTTCATTCAACATCTCCCTAAGTTTCTTTTTCTCTTTCTCAAAAATTTTTAGAAATCGGCTGGTGCAGTGTTCCTACTCCAAAACTCTATACTAGAATTAGCATAAAGAAACGCCTCTCTAATCCTTTTGTATTCAACAAATGAATAAGGTAGATCATACTCAATGATTGCCACTGCAATCATTTCCCGAAACACCATCATATCTAGCTTCCTATTTCCACATACAGGAGTACTTCCAGGAGTTTTTGAGCATGTTTTCATGTGACGCAGCAAAGTAGTGGTGCCATTTCTACGTAGATCTATGCAATAGTTATGGTTGCAATAGTTGCATCTAACATCATTCCTACCATCAGGCAATTTATCTTCAATGATTTTAAAATTTCTCCAACACCTCGAACGCTTCCGTTTATTATTACATCTAAAAATAGTCATACCTTTCACCTTGTTGTTCTCAGCCGTACTCGCTAGTGAATCAGCTGCTACCAGATTCTCATCTTCATCTTGATCCATCATCTCATCTCCACTCATATAGTCATCATCGTTGAGGTTTAGAGTCTCCTCGTTATCCATCTGAATCTGAGACACTAAGAATAAAGCAACACCATCAATAAGAGATGAGATCGAGAATTCGAGATCGACCCATTACCATTTTCCATAAGAAAATAAATGGGTCTCTCTCAGAATCACAAAAGCTTAGAGAAGTCGAGTGGTTTACCTGATTCGAAAATATGCTTCAAACAATTGTAGAAGTCGAGATTTCAGATTCGAGAACAAACAAAAAACTTGGCATTATATTTTCATATTTGAAAAATTGTAACAGAGAAGTCGAGATTTCAGATTCGAGAAAAAAAAGATGCTTCGAACAATTGTAAGAGAGAAGTCGAGATTTCAGATTCGAGAACAAAAAGATGCTTCGAACAATTATAAGAATAGAGAGAAGTCGAGATGAATTTTCGATTTTCCCCCAAATCGATTTTGACCTAATTTTTTTATTATATTGGGACGACCAATGTCCACATTGTCCAACCCGTTTTGTCTGTGGGCGAAGTTGGACGTAGCCCAATTACACCTGCTTCGTATATGGGCTTGTCCATGACCGGTCCATAATGGTTTGGACGTGGACAGCCCATGGTCGGCCCGCCCATTTTGACAGCCCTATCTATAAGTCTTCAAAAGATTCAAATTTGAAAGTTGTGCTGTGTCGGAAAAGGCTCTTTTACGTATATTTTTATATTGCAATTCCCCAAAACTACTTCATTTCTTGTTTCTTTAAACACTAAGAGCATCTCCAACCTATTTTGGTGTAAATTTATCACCAAATCCAACACCATTTTCAACACCAAAATGTTGTAAACCCATTTTTTTACACCAAATATGGTGTAATCTCATTTCTTACATCATTTTGGTGTTGAACTTTTTTTATTATAAAAGGTCCTTTAAATTTTAAATAATTTTAAAATTGATTATTATAAAATAATTTCAATGTATAAAATATATGTACAAAAAGATAAATTATGTGAATATTTACATCTTTTTTACTTTCTCATTATTTCAAAATTTATATAAATAATATTTTTTGTTGTAGATACTTAAAAATTAAAATGCAAATAATATATATTTAATAAAAAATATAATAACATAAATCGATAATAAACTTAAAAATACATAAAGAGTGCCAAAATGAGTAACAAAATTAAAGATAAACAACATTAAATAAATTAAAATAAACAACAACAAAGATTAGTAACTCAATGACTTAATAATATGGTAAATCGCTTCTAGATCCATTAAAATTATTAAAATATTGTCCAAATGAAACAGATTGAGACGGATCTTGTTAATATTGTTATTGTTCGGCCCTTTTTTGTAAAATTCATGTTTGTTCAGCCTAAACATATACACGAATATTCGAAACATATATACAAATGATGATGATTAAACCAAAATCTAATATATTTTGTTATTTTATATGGTGTAATGTATTTTTCTTTATATAATAAATGTTAAATTTAAATAATATCATAATTTATGGAAGTTTAAAATAAATAAAAAATAATTTGGGCCAATTCGTATATTTTAAAGATAATAACGTGTATTATTAACGATTAATAATGAAATTGAAAAAGAGAATATACTTAGAATATTTCTTTTTGTGTAAAAAATGGTGTAATACATTGGAGTAAACCCAACACCATTTTGGAGTAAACCCAACACCATTGTGGAGTTACACTATGTTTATGTAAAAAATGGTATAACACATTGAAGATGCTCTAAGATAGATGTCTATCATAATTATCATGTCTATCAATATATTATGAAGTATTACTTTTTTGTATGTGAAACATGCATTATGTATAGTTTAAATTCGAGTGATGATATCGATAATTCGAGTAATATAACTTTAAAAAAAAAATTCACATGTTTTAATTTTTCAATTTATAATAACACATCCAAATAAATTGAAATATCATTTACAAAATGTTGTGAGCATAGCATATGTGATCTATAATAGTATATGTTATATATGTTTGGTGCAAAATGCTGGTCTCTTGTAAAAATATTAGTTTATTTAAATTATAAGCAGTGTTTTGAAAGCTGAACCGGATCGGCCGGTCCGACTGAAATTGTTTACTTAGCCGAGTTTGGATTGAACAAAACTCGAATTTGAGTTAAACCGGCGAAACCGGTCAAAAACTGGTAAAACTGGTGACCGATTTGATACAAAAACCCGGTTCACAAAAATTTAAGTCATAATTTTGATTAATTTGAATTTTTAAGTCAAAATATAAACCATAATTCAAGTAACTGTTTATTAATATTTTAAATTTATTTTAATTAATTTTGCTATCTACCTTTTTCATCGAATTTTTTTTTATAAATACTATATGATCAACATATTTAACATAACCAATAATTATCTTTTTACGTTGCGTTTTTTAGAACAAATCATATTTAATTTTTTTGTTAGATGTAAATGAATCAAATTTGATGATTTTACTCTCAATTTGTTATTTTTGGTTTAGTAAAAAGCAATGGAGCTTTTTTTTCATCTTCATCTTCTTCTCTCCTTCGCGTTTCTGGGCAGTGTCGTTCGTCTTCAATTACCTCTGCTTTGGTGGCGAATCATTTTTCTCTTACTCCTCTTCTTCGATTTTTCCTTAAAATGTTGTATGGATTGAGTTAAATTATTTGGGTCAGTTAAATCAATTTAAATTTTAAATTGGTTAGATTGGGTTGGAATAAATCAAACAAAAATACAGAATTCTGTAAAAAAAGTTGAAAATGTAATTTCCAACATATATTTTTTTTTGTGTGCATATCACTATGTATTAGGTTTTTGTTAGTGTAGATAAAATTACATTTTTTGTAATTGGGATTCGTAGCCATGTAATATATTCTGTGTAGCTGACAATTATTTTTTTCTATATTATTTTGTTAAGAGATAAAATGATATAAGAAAAAAATTAAGTATATTTTGTGTTTCGTTAAATTTAATATTATCTATTTTTTTATTTTAATATGTATATATATAATTAAAAATATAAATATTTGAAAACCCGGTTTAACCGGTTAAACCGATTTGACCAGCTATCCAATGACGATGCCGAGTCGGTGTCCAATCCGGTTTTCCAAACATTGATTTTAAGTAAACATATACCAAGTAAGTCTTAGTTTATTGGTGTTTTGGTGTATCTTTTCAAAAGAGATTGACACTGGACATGCATCTAGTTTGATTCCTACTTGGAAGGGGTCTCATGGATTCCAAACAAGAAGATTTATAGAACTCCTCGATGTTAATCTTAATTTATATAAAAAGGTTAAAAATACATAATTTTAAATAAATTTGAACTGTGTTAGTAAACTTACATATACAAAAATGAGTAAAATTATCAAATCCAGATCTGATCACAAACTAGAATAAGGTTTGAGTAGCACAATCTCAAATAGTCAAACCATATATATACAATTTTAACATCTCTTTTTGAGAAATGAAAGATTTGGTGTTTGATCTATTTATCGTTA
This sequence comes from Pseudoturritis turrita, assembly GCA_900406555.1. NCBI lineage: Eukaryota > Viridiplantae > Streptophyta > Magnoliopsida > Brassicales > Brassicaceae > Pseudoturritis > Pseudoturritis turrita. Next base: position 93,979 of record OVBL01000004.1, read on the forward strand.
AAAATCATACCTCATATCTTCATATATAACAAGCATGTAATAAGCAATAATAAATGTATAAAACAACAATGACAAAAAAAAAAAAATGTATAAAACAATATTTTAACTGGAATAAGGTTCAAACCCACATGTATTAATAGTGCCATACTTGATAATATATAGTGCCAAATAAGAATCGAATGCATTGCAAATCGGGCATTGGTAAAATCGAATGCATTGCTTAAGCTTGCTATATATGTCACCAAGGTTGAGACATGTAAAAACATAAATGTAGAAATGAAGATCTCGTGGTAAAAATGTTAAACCAAAATGGAAAAAGATAAAACAAATCAAATTTAGAGAAGTCCAAAAAGAAAGGCATGGGTTTTTTAACCCACGCAACACAAGTTCGGAAGTTTGGTCAATAGCTTTTAACCTAAGCTTTCTATTTCTCTTTATATGTGAAACATTAAAGTTATGGGTCTCTTAACATAGTAGGCGATTTAAAAAATGTAAAGTATTGTAGCAAATTAAAGAAATAAGTATTTTTTTTATTGTTACACTAATAGATATGTATGAATAAAAAGATGGAAAACAATATTTAATGTTGGGACGGCCATGTGTATATAGTGGCGGTGGACGGCGGTGGACGGCGGTGGACGTGCCATCATGTATACTGAAATTTAAGGTTGTAACAATAAAGTTCATCGTGTTCATTGTCCAACCGCTGGTACACCATTCGGCTACCGTCATCGTGTCCACTGTCCGACCACCAGTACATGACTATGTACACTGTCCGACCACCGGTATACCATCATGTACACCGTTCGGTCACCGTCATCGTGTACACTGTCCGACCACCATGTACACCGTCCGGCTACCGTCATCGTGTACACTGTCCGACTACCATGTACACCGTCCGGCCACTATTACTGTGTTCACTGTCCGACCACTGATACACTACCATGTACACCGTCCGGCCACCGTCATCGTGTACACTATCCCTAACACCGGTACACCACCATGTACACCGTCTGACCGGACGTTGGGATGGCCAGGTGTCCGACCACCAGTACACCATCCTGTATACCATCGTCATCGTGTACACTGTTTTGCCACCGGTACACTACAAATTGAAGAAAACAAACTATGTTTCTATTCAATTTGCAATTTGTTTTTTTTTATTCAATTTGCAATTTCTATTCAATTTCCAATTTGATTTCATTTTCGAATAATTAAATGAAATTTGATTTAATGCAAAATTAATCAAAAGCATAAAAAGAGAGATTAACATGAATCAAATCAATTTAAAAGGTAACTATTGGTTTGAAATGAATCAATTTGCACCTAATACACACATGTTTCACAAACCCAATGTGATTTTTCAAACAAGCAAAAGAGAAATGATATACAAAATTATACCAATTTGAGAATTATGTTCATGAACAAAGTGATGAATTGTCAAATAGAGTAGCCATAATGTTAAATCCAATTGGGGATGTGTCACAAACACTAAATCAGCCAATAGAACATATATTGTCCTGAAAGATGCACAAATTCATGAACAAAGTGACTCAACAATTGATTCTTACAATGAAGGTGATATGATTCAAACTCGGCGATGATGATGATTTCACATTCTTTCAAAGTGGAGATTTATTACCTCATCACAAGAATGAAGCATACGACGGACGTTGGATCGCACGCTCTCTCGTACATCGAGAAAGGCACTGTCATGCCGGTGAGGATAACCTGGCTCGCGGCGGAAAGATTGTTGAGCCGACTCGGTCCGGGAAACGAGTCCGATTAAAACCCAGAGAAACGCAACGTGTTATGAGAGGTCGGATATTTTTTTGGTTTCTTCTTGGACAGAGCCGGAACCACCGGACGCGGCGGTGTTAGAAGTTGCGGCGGCGTAAGTCGATGCGGCTGCTCTGAATCACCCTCCGCCGTGTGATTGGGCTCCGAAACTACAAGCAACGACGGGTCTGGCTATGAAGTCACTGTCTCCGGCGTCACTCGATGTGGCTGCTCTGAATCCTCCACCGCCGTGGTTGGAACCCTCTGGCTCCGAAGTCACTGTCTCCGGTGTCAAAATTAAAGGCAAGGGTGGGTCGGGCTGAGACCCCATCTGTGGATAACCAATAACACAGCCAAGCTGTAAATGACGATGTTGGTTATGCTTATATGAGACGGTCCTTTCTTCTTCTTACTTTATTGCAATAAAGCTTGAGGTTTAATCTTCGCCATTAGTTGCAGAAAACTTCAGATCCCAAAAACACCCTGAAGAAGAAGAAGACGGATCATAATCAGCCAAAAAATCATCAGATTCGAAATCTTAAGAGCAGTTTTAGATTCTGCAGAAAAACAAATCTATGAGATCGACAAATCTCCTTCTCCAGATCTAAACAAGACGAGCAAAATTACGATGTGAATATAATCGAATCATTCGAAAATAATCACAGATCAATCCAAAATTCTTCAAACGAACAGACTCCAAAACTCGGGAAAGAGAACTCAGAATCTGGAAACTAAACTCGAGTAAAGACTTACCTTTTTCATTTAATGGCATTATTGTAAATAAATCAAACTCCAAGAGCTGTTATTTACGCTGGCATATGGGCAGTTTGAGAAAGTGGAACAGTAAAGTACCTAGTTTACATAATATATTTCTCAAAACTATCTACTGAACAAATTTTCTCTAAAGTGATCAACCCTTGTTCTGAAATATTTATTAACTAGATTTTTGATCCGCGTCAAAACGCAGGATTATAATAGCTGAAAAGAAAAAATCTTGAATTTTTTTTAATATATCGGAGAAATTAGAAATAGTAAAGATCAAATGGTATATCTTTCATATAAATAAATATATTTTATCTTACAAAATTTAATTTATATGACACTTGACTTGAAAATAAATATTTTTGGTGTAAATTAAATACGTTTGAGATTATGAGTTTTCTCAAACTTATTTGAGTTCATCAAAACCAAAAAAATATCGCGTTAATATGTAAAAATATTTAAAAATAAAAAATAAAACTGATGATTTTTCAAAATTAAAACATTAATTTGTTGTTTTAAATTTATTTTGTATGAACATTTTGGATTTCACTAATATCAATAAACCTATCGTATTTTCTGTAAAAATTGTAAAAATATTTTATTTGTAAAGTTGTATGTTTATAATAAAAGTTCAATTTTAATTAGAGTAATATGGATACAATTAAGAGATATTAAAGAAAATAATTGTATTATCAATCGTATTTTCAAATATTGTATTCAAATGGATATTAATACAATTTTTATAAATTAAGTAATTGATATCGATAAATAATTCATCGTTAAAAAATTATATTATATTACATTTTAAAATATTAAATTTTAATTGGATTTAAATTTGTAACACATATATTTGTGAATTTATGTTAAAAATAAAATGCTGTGAAAACCCAAATATATGTATTATATAGTACACGTGAAACAAACAAAAAATTCCATACATAGTAAACAAAAATATAATGATTTAGGATTGACTTTTACTGTACATTGATTAAGGTGATGGGTTTCATGCTAATGCTAACGTATCATAAGGTGAGGTAGCCATATCTTTTCAGATAGACTCCTTAAAACTAGAAAACAATATAAATTCAATGGATAAATCAGCGTTCTTAACTCGATTAACATAATTCTCGAATTTAAAAACTCGTTTTAGTTCCTTTTCTCACCTCCTTCATATTTTGAATGTAAAAATATCATGTTTTGCATAAAGTGTTAAGATCTCGATATTATGATCTCAAGTTTTATAAATTTGTTCATCCAATCTAGTTATTCAAAACCATTTAATTGTAGATAATAGGCTGCATGATTTTATTAAAAGAGATAAATACAATATATATAGGGAGTACAAGAGGGATATTAGGTCTATTATATTTAGGGACAGTTGCTGATATGGTGCGTTTTCTAACTTTAATGTCAAGCGGGGTACCTTCGTAAAGAAAATTGTAGAACTAGTACACTTTTTTTTAAAATGTCTAAAATACCCTTACTCTTGGCAGAGTCTGCGTGAATTGTGTAGCCTTGAGGCTAAGGCTGGACAAACTCTGCTTAAACTCTGCTAATTATATAGCCTTAAGGCAGATATAGTGTGCGAATTGTGTAGCCTTAAGGCTAAAGCTGGACAGACGCTGCTTAAACTCTGCTAATTCTGTAGTCTTAAGGCAGATATAGTGTGTCGATTGTGTAGCCTTAAGGCTAAGGCTGGACAGACTCTTCTTAACCTCTGCTAACTGTGTAGCCTTAAAGCAGATATAGTGTGTCAGTTCTGGTAGCCTTAAGGCAGATATTGTGTGTGCTTTTTTGTAGACTTAAAGCAGATGTTCTGTGTGCTTTTTTGTAGACATAAGGCAGATATTGCTCGACCTACTGAAGCATACTGTTCGCAGGGCATGGCTTGACATTTGCAACGTAACTAAATTGTATAAACGGTCGGATTTTGAAGTACTCCTCTCTTTTCACAATAATAACAAGAATGCCATTACTTCTTACTTTTTTTGAGTTTGCTATAAACCTTTTCAACCTCTCCACCTTTAACCTAGATCTACTATTTCGATTTTACCCTCAAAGGGAGATTTCATATTTTCAAAGAGACGGAAGCGAGATTGTTTACAGACTTCGACGATTTTGAACGAAAGTACGTACATTCTTCGGAAAGACGATCTTCGTTTACATCTAAAGATATTTTAGGGGTTGAAGGCGAGCATATTTTCGGGAAGAACGAACACAGGTAACACTTCAAAACATTACACTAGTTATCTAAACCACCATCTTCTAAACTGCGTCTAGAGCTCTAGTACGTCTTTGGCAGAGCTATTTCTAAAAGACCCTGCCAAAGTGTAGAGCTCTGCGAAAAATCTTCTAAGATAGTGTGTTGCAGATCTTTTGAACATTCTCTTTTTGTAGATAATGTTGCATTTGTTGACTGTTTTTGGACAATGGAAGGTAAAAATGGGTTTGGATTTCGACGTTGATTCAAGCAAAGGAAGCAAGTTGTTTGCGGTTGAAGACCAAATCAAGTATGAGGAATTCTCCGCATTGTTTGTGAAGATTACAACTTGGAAACGCAGATGAATGCAGTCGAGATTTCTTATAAGTTGCCTACACATATCATGGAGAAAATGCCTAGCGACACACCTCCTATCTTCTTGAATAACGATAGGCAACTTGCAAACTTGATCACAATGGCGGAAAAAGAGGTTATCCGGCTTTGCGTGTCATGGAAAAGAAACGATGGAATTAAAGCAGAAGCTGCGGGTAAAGATGAAGCTTGTGATGTCAAAGAGGATGGTGGTGTGGATTTTGATGATGTTGGTAATGTTAAAGACGAGCATATGATGCCACCACCGAACAACAGCAGAGACTGCCGACAGTATGCGAAGAAACAGCAGATGCCACCTTTATTCGGCGATGTATTGGATGAGACGCCTACGAAGCCATTACCAATGAAGAAATCTGGATCCATTAAGGTTGGCGAAATATTTGATGACAAGGAAGCATTAATTATGCAATTACGCAAGATTGCAGTCATCGAGAAGTTTGATTTCAAAATCGCCACGTCGAGGAAGAAACTATTTATCGCGAAATGTTTTGTTCCTAATTGTTCTTGGAGGATTCGTGCGTCGACTCTGTCAGTTTCATCTGAATCTCCAGAATTTCTCGTTCGGATATATAAAGAAGCTCATACATGCTCTGCTATCTGTAGGTATTCTCGTCAACGACAGGTTAATGTAAAATTTATTGGAAAGATGTATGTTGATAGGTTTAGTGGTGGTAATGATCTTAAAGGAATCACGCCTAAGCATGTAATGAACTGTATTAAGTCACTACATTGTCTTGACATAGACTATACGAAGGTGCATAAAGCGTTGGCATATGCACGAGAGCTGGTCAGAGGCACTTTTGAGAGGGGTTACCAGGACTTACCTTCTTATCTATACAAAATAGAGCAGGCCAATCCAGGTACGATTACAAAGCTTGAACGTGATGCTCAACAAAGGTTTAAGTATTTGTTCATTGCTTTTGGTGCTTCCATCAAAGGATTTGAGTTCTTGAGGAGGGTTGTTGTGGTAGATGGAGCACATCTAACTGGAAAGTACAGAGGTGTTATGCTGGTAGCTGCAGGTCAAGATGCAAATTCGAGTATATTTTCTATAGCTTTTGGATTGTAGACTCAGAGAATGATGCTTCATGGGAATGGTTTTTTACACATTTGCGTGGTGTGATACTTGATGATAAAAATTTGGCCATTATTTCTGACCGTCATCCATTAATCGCAAAGGCCATTGAGAAGGTTTTCCCCGCAGCTGATAGGGGAGTATGTTACTATCACCTCAAAAATAACCTCATCTTAAAGTTCAAAAAGAACGCAATGCTCAGTTTGGTGTGTCGTGCTGCATATGCATATCGACTGGTAGATTTTGAAAAATTGTTTGGTGTGATTCGTCGTCAGAATAGTGAATTAGCAGTTTACTTGGAAGGGGCGGAATTTCGATTATGGGCTTGTGCACATTTTCCAGGAGATAGATTTGGTATAATGACGAGCAACATTGCAGAATCCATTAATTCCGCGCTTAAGGAAGACAGATCATTTCCTGTTAAACATTTCGTGGAGGCTATTAGAAAGTTGTTGTCAAGGTGGTTTGTGGAAAGGCGAGACAAAGCAGCCTCATTAAAAACAAATTTCCCCCCAAACGTTGAAAAGTTACTGCATGAAAGACACGGTAGCTTGGAAATTTTAAATGTTCATCATACTGATTCAAATTATAGCCATGTTACAGGTGGAGATTATGATTGTGTGGTTGATCTACAGAAGGTATGTAAGTTTTTTTTGCTATTTATCACTGCCAGTTTCAGGAAACGTATCCTGAGCAAGTCTGCCAGTCTCAGGAAACATTTGCCTTGTTTATCTGCTCTGAGTTCGATTCCTTTTTAAAATTTATGAAATTTATGATTGCAGAGACTTTGTACTTGTAAACAATATGATGTCGAGAAGATTCCCTGCGAGCACACGATTAAAGCAGCATTAAGTCGGAAAACTGATGAAGCTACCCTGGTGGATGATCATTTCACAAAGGGCTACTTGTATTCAACGTACTCAGAACCTATAAAACCTGTAGACGAAGATTTGATTCTACCACCACACGTAATTAGTGAACAATGTCTGCCACCAGTCATAAGAGTACCTTCCGGTAGACCGAAGGCAAAGAGATACCTTTCTGCTATTGAAAAGGCTAAGCGGTTCAAGCGTAATCAATGGAAAAAGAAAAAAACAGAACCTTCGCAGAGTACTCCATCCACAAAGCAGAGGACTCAATCCACAATGAATCAAACGAAGCAGAGGACTCCATCCGTTACGAAGAAAACGATGCAGAGTACTCCATTCAGCGATAATATTTCACCCACTACTCCATCCCCAAAGGTGAGAAGGAAACGATCTCGTAATTCTCCGACTACTCAAACACCAAATAAGAAAGTTAAACTTTGGCAGAGTATTCCACCCCCTCAGATGAAAAAGAGTCTTTTCCAGAGTAGCCCAAAAATTCATCACAGGTGCTCAAAATGCCATAATGCAGGACACAATCGAAAACATGCCCATTTTCTTGACTCTGGTTTCACTCTGGTTTTACTCTGGCTTCACTCTGGCTTCAAGTTTATTTAAACAAGGAAACAAATCTTGGTTTATAACTTTATTTATTTATTTGTCCTTATTTATTGAGCTCCGTTGTTTTATGTTAGTCTTTTAGTTTGATGTGGGTATCATAAAATAGTCGGTATCGCAGAGTGTGCATCTGGTATCGCAGAGTCTGCATCTGGTATCGCAGAGTCTGCATCTGGTATCGCAGAGTTTGCATCTGTTATCGCAGAGTCTGCATCTGCATCAAGTATCGCAAAGTCTGCGTCTGATATCTGCATGAATCATCCAGTAACCTGCTATTAATCTTCATGTGCTCTACTATAGATTTTACTTTTAGTTTCATTCAAAAAATATATATGCTCAACAAATCCGAGGGTAAAACATGTTATTCAATTAAAATCCACATCTTGAATTACGGAATCATAACTTTTCAAGGATTTATAAATACAGAAACAAATAAAATTAGAAGAAATAGTTCAAATCTCCTATATAATGCGGTAAAGCTGTCTTGCGAACCAATACAGGTAGCAGTTTTCGTATCCAGGTTGATATTCGTGCTCAGTGGCACAATTTGGAAAAGGCAAATCTGGACAAGTAGGGTATTGCCAGGTTGATGCAAAAGAATGGTTCATGGATGGATAGAAAGCTACAACCGCATCCAGAACCTCCTCCCCAAGCCTGGTGAGTTTATCAAAATCACATTCAGCGTGTACGTCGACACATAATTTGAGAAGTTGTGCAGCCTTTTTCGTACGTCCAGCACATACACACAGCATTCCACAGAGATAAGTTGCGTTAGCACTGAAAGGGAGAAGTTGGCTGCGCTGATGTCTTGTTCTGCGGTCACGAGTCTTGCAGCCTCATAATAAATAGCAGTTGGGTTTCTGGCGTTTAAGCATCTTACAAAAAAGCTGCGATTCGCCCCGTCTAGGAGAATTTTATCTGTGTCTTCACATAGATCGTGGATATTAAGTTCCTTGAGGACTTCATCACTGTACACTACATCTCTACCGATCCGCCCTATTCGGAGGATGTGTCCGACTCTCCACAAGGTGAGGCGGCCAAGTTTTCGTGCAATGACAGAGATAATGTCCGAAGGGAGCTCTGGTATTTGCATGTTAACCTACGATGTGATGCGGTATTTGGATTTTGAAAATAATTAACAGGCACTCTGTTCGTAAACAATCTACTATTTTTATAGATAAGAAAAGATATGAAAGGGGTCGATCTTCCTTTAAATTGTCTTGGAAAATAAAACTCACGCACCTCAGTTAATGGCTCGACACGAGAGGCATGCGGGATGATTACTGTGCAACCGGTCAACTATCATAACATAAGATACTCTGCCTTGGAAAAGACAACTCAATTTAATAAGAAATGGTAGAGAAAGTGCGTAAATTTTCCGCACAATAAATGGCGCGAACACCCATAAGAATAAAAGACAAGTCATTTTTTTACACATGAGGAGATGAATGACAACTCATTTAAAAAGTATACATCAATGAACATGTGTTTATTGCAGTAGTTGAAAACACATTCCCTAGTCTGCCAAAACCCTAGAGTAACGCTTCGTGTTCATATAGGAGAAAGTCGTGTCTGTTTGTCTCTACATCTATTTGTTTACCAAAGACGCAACATTCATCATCTTCGTCTCTCTTACCAAGTTTGTGACCATGGGTTATAGTGTAAGGCGAATTAAAATGGAACTTAATCGGATCCAGAAGGATGTTCCTACACAGTTCATCAGGGCAGGTATAAAATCTAGAACTACCAAGTCTTTTATGCAGTTTGAGGTAGTATTATTTACGGATGATAATAGGAACTTTACGGATGTAGTATTATTTAGATTAAATGTCTGAGTTGAGTCTTATATGTTTTAGGTCCCGTTGGTGATTGTGTTTACGAATGGGAAGCAGCTATCAATGGACCCTTCGACAGTTCCTGTGCCGGAGGGATTTTCTTGCTTACCATCCATTTTCCTCCGGATTATCCGATAAAGGCGCCAATGGTTTGCTTTTTGCTTTTTCAGTTAATTGTTATTTGTTGCAGGATGAAACTTCACTCTTGATCATCTTGCTTTTTATCTTGCTTTTAATTAATATTCTCTTTGTCTTTGCATGCAGGTGGCTTTCAAAACAAAGATTTACCACCCAAACATCAACGCAAAAGGAGCGATTGACTATGATATCTTGAGGGAAAAATGGTCTCCTACTTTAACCATGTCCCAGGTTTGGAATTTTTTCAGATTTAACAAAGTTTTGTCGAAAAAAATACTTCAGCCAAACATGTGTGTTAATGGGATGGATTTTTGTTATGGAATTAGGTTTTGATGTCAATTTGCGCGCTGATGACTGACCCAATCCTATATGATCCTTTTCTACCGGAGGTAGCCCATATTTACAAGACTGACAAATCCAGGTTCGAGTCAACTGCGCGAAGCTGGACGGAGAAGTATGCCATGGGATCAGAGTGAGGTGGTGGAGGCAAAGAAAGGAGCTGTCTCACCTATGTGTTCTTTAGTATATTTTCTATGTTTGCTTTAGTATCTTCAGAAGACTGGTTTGCTATAAGTGTTTCATTTTGAACTCGCGGATCAATTCGGTTATTGGTTATTTTGAACGAATGCGCAGTATCTGCTTGTACTCTGCATCTGAGAGCAGATGATGGGCGGACTCTGCATTTAGGCGGCATCTGTGTTCTTTAGTGTCTTTTCTATGTTTGCTTTCTCTGCGCTTTCTCTGCGCTTTCTCTACGCTTTCTCTGCTCTTTCTCTATTTATAATCTGCTTATTAAATAATGTTAGTTTTTACTTTGCTCTTACTCTGCCTACGACAGAAGAAGAAGAACATACCTCTATTTTTATTTTGCGTATTCTTTTATGTTCACTCCAAATGTTATGCAAATTACACAGATTACGGCACATTTTACGCAGATCATAGCTGAATGTACCATAACATTAACCACCGTTTGTTAGAATGCCCAGTGTCATGCATTTACTTACTCTGCATTTAATTGGTAAAACAAACAATAACGTATAATTACCGTTATTCCGAAATAATATTTTAGATAAGTTATAGGAAAATATTTCAAACTTCCCTACTGCAGAGTACGAACAGACGCTGCTAATTCTCTACGCGTAGTACTGTTTTATCTCTGCATTTATCCTAACCTTATATTAAACTTCCCAAAAACCACTAGTATTTTTATTGTCTCAAAAACATTTACGATTGTGAATATATAGTAAAAATAAAACTAACTTTTCACGATTCCATTATAAATGTTAAGAGTCAAAGCAATATCAACTCACATCACATCATGCACTCGTATACGGCCATACTCTGCAGCCATCAATGGCAAGATCGGGTTGCGCCAATTACTTTTGATTCGACGTAGAACTACTTTTATAAATAAGTTTTTAGCAGCAACCCAATAAACTTATTGAATTAGTAGAAAATTATAGTATAATATTCAAACTTCAAGACAGCAGAGTACGAGCAAACTTCATATACTGCTCTTACTCTGACTAGGACTTGTCGATAATCGCAGACATCTATTTTTAATCTGCGTACTCCTTTCTGGGGCCCATTTTGCTGGACGCTCTATCAGCTGATAGGTCCGAATGGTAGCAACTAGTATCAAAGTTGAGTTGTAGTAGATGTTATATTTGATTTAACTTGCAGTAAAAATACGCTGCATAAACTACAGATTTATGTGGTGAGTTTCCTTTGACTTAGCATTTTACAGAAGAGGCTGGGAAATGTCTATTTTAATTCTACGGTTTAGGGGGAAAATTGAAAATTCAAATATCTTTGAATTTTTAAACATTATCAATCTCGTGCAAATACGGGCTGATGGTACTGCCGAAAATAAACGTTAAAAAAGCACGCATTTGTTATATAACAGAAGAATCAAAGGACAATGTGTAGGTGTAGTGTTTAGTCGCATATCTATCCATTTGGCATATCTCGCCACGTCATCATTATTTAGTCGCAAACCAATGGCAGATCAATAGCAAACCAATGGCAGATCAATAGCAAACCAACGGCAGATCAATAGCAAAACTAAATAGATAAATGTGACAATTACAAAACTAAATAGATAAAAAAACAGGTGATATTCTACGAAGTGTCCGGGGAACGGTCGCTCTTCATCCCTCTAGAACTCCCAGGAACATCGCAGCCAACGTCGGCCGATCCAAACTCGCGACTTATACGATCCAAGAACCTTGACTGCTGGGTCAAATATGATTTTAGAAAATCAGTAAAGTTAATTCAAATAGAAATATAAAATATAATTCATCAAGATTTTGGAAAAAATAGATATTTGAGTAACTTTAAAAAAACAAACATAATTCAAATAGGAATAGAAAAAATTAATTATTTGGAAATATGTGACAAATTTGATTGAAACTATAATAAAAATAAGAGATTCCAAATAACTAAATAACAGTTAGGCTTCTCTATCAGTAATTTTATATCGACGTTCTAAAACTTATTTTATTTATTTTGAAGGATGATCTGATTTTGTTTTACTTTTTTGTGATTAGTGTTTTTCACGGATTATATAATATTACAATTTTTAAAAATTAAAATATAAATATGAGAATCAATTCAACAAGATTTTGAATTTTGTTATAAGATGAGTAAATCTAACTCAAATATAAATATGAGATCCAATTAGTCAATTTAAAAAAAAAAAATAGATGCATGAGTAGGTACATAATAAGAAATAAACTTAATTCAAATAGGAATAGAAAAAAAAACTAATTATTTTAAAAGATGTGATAAAATTTAATTTAATTGAAAAAATAAAAAAAAAATAAAAAGGAAATGTTAGGCTTCTCGATTACTTTATTTACATGAGCGTTCTCAATTTTATTTTATTTACTTTCACGAGTAATATGATTTTGTTTTCTATTTTTTTATTTTTATTTTTTTTCATAAATAATAATTTTTTTATTATAAACCCGCATATATGCGAATCCTAAATCTAGTAATATATATTCTCTTAATTAATGTATAGTCTAAATTGTATGTGGTATAATAAAATATAATTTGATATCACTATTCTTATTGATTTTACATTTCTTATTTCTTTATTCTATTATGGAACAACATTTAACAAAAAAAAAAATCATGGATTAACGTTCACGTGTTTTACATTTTTGCTTACATATTTTACATGGTTCATTCTTTCTTTCTATTTTTGCATTTTATTTACAGATTATTCAAATAAATTTAGTATTTAGATGATCTTCTCTTTTTTTACATGAAAATAGTCTTATCGTTCTAGTTACCATTTTTTATTCCATTATTTAATAAAATTATTTCGGGATTTTTAGTCTTTTGAACGATCTCTGGGGAACAACTTCTTGCGAAATAAATAAACACGTAAAGGTCGGGAAAATACAATTGATGGTGTTTTCCGATGGTTTTCCGACACTCGAGTCAGGAAAAACAACAAACAAAAAGAAAACGAAGAGGAAAGACCACGGGAAAAACGTGGAAAGCAAGGAAAGAAGATCTAAAAACGAGAGAGAAGAAGAAATGAGTGACACTGGGCCGAGTAGGGGTTGGTCCGCAATGTATCATGACATTTAAGTGAAGATATTTAGGTTAGACATATGGAAACTGAGTATTCAGTAGGCCTGTCAATCTGGTTCTTTAACAGCGGGCCCCACCCTGTTTGATCTGCCGCGGGGCGGGTGTGGGTCAGCAAAATAAAAACAAAACAAAGTTGCGGGTTAAGCGGGTCAGAGTGGTATAGGGCGGGGCGGGTGCAGGTCATATGAATTTAGGAAGCGGGTTATGCGGGTACCCGTATAAAATCAAAACTGTGTCGTTTTATTTTGTTTTAATTAAAACTGTGTCATTTTGAAACAATTTAAACTGTGTCGTTTTGAAACAATTTAAACTGTGTCATTTTATGAGACCTAAGGGGAAAAACCCTAATCTCACTTTCATTTCTTCATTCACTTCCGTTGTTAGCCTTCATCTCTATCTCTCTATCTCTCTCTCTCACTGCAAATCGCTTTGTCAAACCCTAGATCGTTAGCCTTCATCTCTCTCTCACATCTCTGCAAATCGACCCTCCCTCACTCTGCAACTCGACCCTCTTCGTAATCGTCTCCGAAAATCTCCCTCTCTCTGCAACTCGACGACTCTCCATCTTCGTCTTTGTCTCCGAAAATTAAATCTCTCTCTCTCTCAACTCTCTCTTTGATTTTTTCCCACAAAGCGGGTCACCCGCCTGACCCGCTTGATTAGTGCGGGGAGGGTGCAGGTATCCAGTTTGTTACTTGCGGGTCTAGCGGATTCCTTTTTTGCGGATAAATTTAACCTGAACCAGCGGCGGGGTGGGTCAGGCGGGGTGGGTCAGGCGGGGTGGGTCAGGCGGGGCGGATCCAACCCGCATGACATGCCTAGTATTCAGAGTGAAAATGGTCAAAGAACGACCGAAAGAAGAGATATCCGAGAAGAGTCGGAGAAAGTAACCCTAAAACAGTCGGAATGGGACTAAGTTCTGGGAAGATTGAGTCTTAGTTTCAAGAAGAAAGTGGGCTCAGTGTATTTTTAGGGCAAAGTTCCAGTTAGGTCTTATGAAGTAAATGAGGAGAGTATTTATAGACTTTTACATGTCTGAACTCGGATACTGGGCTCCGGTTCCTTAGTTGGATCGGGTTTGGATTCTTGGGTTTAACGTGGTACAGTGCACTCGAGTGCTTTTCACCTACCACACTTGTCTTCTAGTGCTAGTTGTCCGACAATACGGCTCTACGATGCTGGACTTTGCTTTTATCGCACTGTTGGCACCGTCTAACGCGGCGAGTCTGACGCTAGTGTGCTCCTTAGAATCAGCTTTGCATGTTTTAATCGTTTTCTGGGCGAGGACCCCTTGCTTTTACCTGGACACGCATAAGGTGAAAGTTTTTACTCTTTGACTAAGGACTTAGCTCCTAAATATTTGAAAGGATTTGAGTTTCGCGCCTAAGGAAAGAAAATCATACCTGGCCCGAGTTCCTGATATGGAAACTCGGACACCGTGTGATGCTTCTTGGGTGTTGTGGGGCGGATCCAACCCTCATGACATGCCTAGTATTCAGAGTGAAAATGGTCAAAGAATGACCGAAAGAAGAGATATCCGAGAAGAGTCGGAGAAAGTAACCCTAAAACAGTCGGAATGGGACTAAGTTATAGGAAGATTGAGTCTTAGTTTCGAGAAGAAAGTGGGCATAGTGTATTTTTAGGGCAAAGTTCCAGTTAGGTCTTATGAACTAAATGAGGAGAGTATTTATAGATTTTTACATGTCCGGGTTCAGATACTGGGCTCCGCTTCCTTAGTTGGATCGGGTCTGTATTCTCGGGTTTGACCTGGTACGGTGCACTCGAATGTTTTTCACATACCACCCTTGTCTTCTAGTGCTAGTTGTCCGACAATATAGCTCTACGATGCTGGACTTTGCTTTTATCGCACTGTTGGCACCGTCTAACGCGGCAAGCCTGACGCTAGTGTGCTCCTTATAATCAACTTTGCATGCTTTAATCGTTCTCTGGGCGAGGACCACTTGCTTTTACCTGGACACGCATAAGGTGAAAGTTTTTACTCTTTGACTGAGGACTTAGCTCCTAAATATTTGAAAGTATTTGAGTTTCGCGCCTAAGGAAAGAAAATCATACCTAGCCCGAGTTCCTGATATGGAAACTCGGGCACCGTGTGATGCTTCTTGTGTATTGTGGTTACATGTACGTCTGATCACTCAGTTTCCGACCTAGATCATCTTTGGTAGCGTGGTCACACCACCCTGGACGGGGATCAGTTACATGTCCCCTTATCCATCAAGTTACTTGGCCATTGTAAATTCAAAAGATTATTTTATCCCCAATAACCCCCCCCCCCCCCGGGTTTATCGAGTCTGAGTATCAGACTCGGGCAATGGATGAGCTTTATTCAATCCTTTCAAGATCGAACACCTAAATAGAGTTTGAATCGCCAACATGATCTCTTGTTTTTGCTCCCTATAATATTAAACACTGGGAGTTATGGAAACTTCTGTAGAGGTCGGAGCCTGAGTCCAGAGACTTATGAGGCACGAGATCCCCCGAGGAGGTCGGAGCGTGAGTCATGAGACCTGAGGGCATGAGAACCTTAATGGAGGCCAGAGCCTGAGTTCGAAGACCTGTGGGCACGAGATCTCTGAAGGTCTTTGCATGAGTCCGAAGACCTAGGAAGGCTCGAGATCCCCCTCGGAGGTCCTGAGACCTTGGAAGGTATGGGAACCTCTTCGAAGATCGCGATGACCTGAGTTTGGAGACCTGGTGAAGGCATGGGAACCTCCATGAAGGCCAAGGGCCTTAGTCAATCGACATGCCCTCTTGGAGACTACTGGACGGGATCCAGTGTTGTGGAGGATAGTGTCGGGGGATAAAATCCTACTCCCGAAGTCTTGATCGACTCGAGGCGTTACGCCGAGCGGCAAAGTCAATAAACGACCGATAAATGCATCGATTAAAATATATAGAAATTACCGGATTTTGATCAAACATGTAGCGTAGAGATAAGGAGCGAATACCAACTATACCAGAAGGAGTCGATTTCAACAAACCGAAGGAGACAACCAATCGAAACATCTTAGGGGTTGTGAGTTCGAATCCTCAATTTACATTATTTTGCTATTAAAAAAATCCAAAACGATGTAATTACCAGTTATATACGGGTTTATATGATTTACAAAATCTATATACAACCAATGGTTATATTGTGGGTTACTATGGAGTTGAGTACATTAATTTGCATTTTTTTTAACTTAAGAGTTTATCTTGCAAAATAAATTAGGGGAAATCGCATAAAAAACCTTCAAGGTGGCACACACTGACATTTTAAACCTCCAAAGTTTATCACTAACACTATAAACCTCCAACATGACATTATTCACAATATAAACCACCAACGTGGCATTTTTGCGCGTCGCCAAAATTTTAAACGGAATAGTAAACGCTATTAAAAGAAAAGTAACTCCGTTTAAAATCAGTTAACTCGGTTTTACTTTAAAAATGAGAAAATTGCATAAAAAACCTTCAAAATGGTGACTGTTAGCACTTTAAACCTCTAAAATTTGACACTCATACTTTAAACTTTCAAGATTAAAACTTTAACTAAATAAACCTCTAAAGTATGTTTTATTATTTGCGCCGACATTTTACTGAACGGAATAGTTCACTCTGTCAACATAATTTTAATTTATGATTATTTTATTGTACATGTGTCATTTTATCAATTAAAATAGAATTTATATATTATTTTTATATATTATCATTAATAAATTATTAGAACAAAAAAAGGAAAAAAAAGAAGAAAAAAACAATGTTCTTCTTCTTCCTCCTCTGCTCTTTCTCTTTCCTCAGATCTTTTCAGATCTCCTCAATCGGAGACTATTTATTGCTCCGATTCTTCAAAAATCATGGCTCGAGTTATGGTGGGTGGAGAGGAT
Source organism: Pseudoturritis turrita (assembly GCA_900406555.1). Taxonomy (NCBI): domain Eukaryota; kingdom Viridiplantae; phylum Streptophyta; class Magnoliopsida; order Brassicales; family Brassicaceae; genus Pseudoturritis; species Pseudoturritis turrita. The sequence continues at coordinate 111,135 of OVBL01000004.1, forward strand.
CTAGGGTTAGGAATCAGAGAACGGTTGGAGGCGGCGGCAACGAAAGATGACAGCGAGGGTTTATGAGAGAGGGAATCGATAAATTGAGTTTTTGAAAGAATTAATTTCTAATTTAAGCCTCAATTCATCATCTTCTTCAATCCCAAACCCTATCTCATCTACTACATCGATCTTTTCACCCACATCTTATGTGATCTTTCACAACCCTATATTCTTTCACATCGTCTTCTTCCTCGCCACATATACTATTCCTAATAGAGTGTCTCTGTCATTGATTTCTCTTTAATCTTCATATTCTATCATTCATCTTTGGAACTACGCAAAATAATTAACAACAAAACAGAAATCCAAAATTAAAGACAAAATTTCGATCATCAACATAAATAAAATCTGAAATCGAAATCTATAGAAGAAGGATGAAGAAGGTCGAACAATGTTTATGTCAGATTGCTAGATAAGAGAAAAAAAATTTAAAAAAAAGATGAAGATTAGAGAAAAAGCGGAGGAGGAAGAAGAACATAATAATAATAATAATTATTATTTTTAATAACTTATTAATTATAATATATAAAAATAATATATAAACTCTATTTTAATTAATAAAATGACACGTGTACAATAAAATAATTATAAATTAAAATTATGTTGACGAAGTTAACTATTATGTTACGTAAAATGTCGGCGCAAATAAAAATGTATTTTAAAGGTTTATTTAGTTAAAGTTATCATTGAAAGTTTAAAGTACGAGTGTCAAATTTTAGAGGTTTAAAGTGTGAGTAGTCACCATTTTGAAAGTTTTTAATGTAATTTTTTGTTTTTAAAGTAAAACAGAACTAACTGATTTTAAACGGAGTTACTTTTCTATTAAAAATATTTACTATTCCATTTAAAATTTGGACCCATTTAAAATTTGGACCTCGCGTACAAATTTTTATTGTGAATAATGTTATACGGGAGATTTAACCATTTCCGAGGTTTTGTATGCAATTTTCCCAGAGAAATTATTGTGATGGATTTTTTTTCGAAAAACAAGATGTATGAGATTATCTTTCTAAGGTCAGATATATTTGAGCCGTCGATCCTATTTTAACTTATCCAGTTTTTTGCAGGATCGATTGGTCTGAGAGTTTCCAGAAATTTTGTGGTAAAGATGCAGGTCATTGCGTCCTGCTCTTTGAAACCTAATCCGATCAATCGACATGAGAATGATTTTGTGGGTCGAAGACAGCTTCTTTCCTCCGCCTGTTCCAGAATTTCCGAAAGTGACGTCGTTTCAGACCGACCAGTTTCTTCAGTAAAGTAAGCATTTTAGATTCTTACACAGCCAAATTTCTGTATTTTGGTTCTGTTTCTCCCTGAAAAGTTGTTCACTTTGATTTGGGTTCCTTAAAAGATTCATGTTTTTAGGTTATTGGGTGTGATATTAAGAATGTTGTTAGGTCTAATTCAATGTTATGAATAGTTTCCAAGGATGGGTATTGTATTGTGTCATTTAGTCCTAACTGGTAAGTTATTTGCCTTGCACCCAAAATGTTATATTTTGTTTGAAACTTGGAACATCCATTCATTAGTGTGTTTCATATTTTGTTTCCTGAGATTTTACTTGGACATTTGATGTTCATGTAGCTTTTGGTTGTGTATATTTTGTTAGGATTGGTCGAGACTGGAAGTCGAATTTGCATGAGTTAGCTATGAGAAGTCTCCCTTTGACGACAAGGCGAATCTTGTTGACAAGTATAATCATGAATTTGTGCTATAATCCTTCAAGGTATTTATCAGGTCTGCACCTTGTTCAGCTATTTGTTTTTCTTCTTAAGCTTTGTTTTCAACAATTTGATGGATCAAATTCTGTGTAGGAAGCTTAGTTGTCACAATCAGAGCATTGTAGTTCCTAGCTACTAATGATCCAAAGCTCTTATTAGAAGGGATTTTGAAATCGCAGGGTTAGATTTCAGAATATTCTTGAATTAGACTTATCAGAAAAGAAACAAACATTTTCTAGTATCAAAGCATATGGCTGCAGGATTTGGTGCTCTAGTAGAGAACATGTATCATCATGATGTGATCTAGCCTTTTTATAACACTTTCAGTTCTTCGTCTTATAATAAGATGGTTTTCGTCGAATCATAGTGATATAATTTGATTTCTGAGCATGCACTTTTGATGAACTACAGCCCTAGCACTTGGCGATCCAACTGTTGCCACAGTTGAAGATGTTAGTCCACCTGTTTTCCCTGCTGGGCCCCTTTTCCCTACCGAGGTTAGTTTCTTTGACGAGGATAATTGGTAATCAAAGTTTTAGGTTTTCATGGATATACTAAGCTCCATATATCTTCTTTCTGTTTCAGGGAAGAATTGTGCAACTGTTTGAGAATAATACTTATTCCGTTGTCAACATATTTGATGTGACATTACGGCCTCAGCTCAAAATGACGGGTGTGGTTGAGGTAATGTTTCTTAATACTAAAAAAAATACCTCGTGTATGTTATTATCGATTGTTTGACTTACAATTGCTCTCGAAATTCAATTGTAGATACCGGAAGGAAATGGCTCTGGAGTAGTTTGGAATGGACAGGGATACATTGTGACCAATTATCACGGTAAGATTATCTGAATGAACCTTGATTGAGTGCACAGGTGCTTGAGACAGGCTCAGATAATATTATAATTGTATTTGTATCTTCTGCTGAATAGTTATTGGAAATGCCCTTTCAAGAAATCCAAGCCCAGGGGATGTAGTTGGTCGTGTAAATATTCTGGCATCTGATGGGTAAGTTTTGATGCGGGTTGAATTACTTTAGCCGTATGAAATCTCTCTACTTATTCTCATGTCTGCTTGTTTGTGCAAATTTTAAAGGGTACAGAAGAATTTTGAAGGGAAACTTGTCGGTGCTGATCGTGCTAAGGATCTTGCTGTCTTGAAGGTATATGTTTGGTAATAATTTTCGACGGAATTTAGAAGGAAGCATCTGCTTATATAGATGTACCAAAAAAATCAGGTAGAAGCCCCTGAAACTCTCCTGAAACCGATTAAAGTTGGGCAATCAAGTTCTCTAAAAGTTGGGCAGCAATGTTTAGCAATTGGAAACCCGTTTGGTTTTGACCACACCCTTACTGTCGGTGTCATCAGCGGTCTTAACCGCGACATTTTTAGTCAAACCGGAGTTACAATTGGTGGTGGGATTCAAACTGATGCAGCCATTAACCCCGGAAATAGGTACGTCCACAGTATCATACAAAAGGGGATTATCATTTTGTCTTGTAAAAACATTTCTTGTGTGTGTTTAATGGATTTTTCTGTATTAAATATTTCAGTGGAGGTCCTCTCCTTGATTCAAAAGGGAACTTAATTGGGATCAACACAGCCATATTCACGCAGACAGGTGATTTTTAGTGACTATAAAAAATTATGTTAGAATTCATTTTAAATCTCACTTCTGGCTTCAACAGGAACATCTGCGGGTGTCGGGTTTGCAATCCCCTCATCAACTGTATTGAAGATTGTTCCTCAACTAATCCAATTCAGCAAAGTAAGCACACAGAAAATCCATTATTTTGTTTTACGAAATCCATCCATATTTGGACTTTCTCGATGTTGTTACGGAATCAAATTTCAGGTCCTTCGAGCTGGTATTAACATAGAAATAGCCCCGGATTCAGTAGCTAATCAACTCAATGTTCGTAATGGAGCTCTTGTCCTTCAGGTATCTAAACAACTCCATACTCTAAAACCTCGAAACCGTTGTTTCTTTTTCTGACAATAATGATTGTGAATGCAGGTATCGGGAAATAGTCTTGCGGAAAAAGCAGGATTACGTCCGACATCTCGGGGTTTTGCTGGTAATATAATACTTGGAGATGTCATTGTTGCAGTTTATGACAAACCCGTAAGCTCGATGAACCTCTAACATAAAAACAAGAAAATGATACTCAAGTTTCTGTTTTTTTGTCCCTATGTGATTGTCATTTCTTGTTTTGATCCTGAAAGGAAGAGACTTTTTTGTTTTGCTCAGATATATCTTCAGGATTTAACTGAGATTCTGAATCTTTTTTCAGGTGAAGAACAAAGCAGAGTTGATGAAGATATTGGATGAGTATAGTGTGGGTGATAAGGTGAATCTTAAGATCAAGAGAGGAACTGAAGATTTAGAGTTACAAATCTCATTGGAAGAGAAAAGTTCATGAAAAATTTACAACATTTGATCTCTCCCTCTCAAATCTCTCTTCCTTTTCTTTTTATGTCTGAGAATAGCAAAGTCACCATTGCTTCTCATTCTTTGCTTCTCATTCTCTGAATATGTATGTCAATGGAAAAAAATTCCCTAAATTATTTGTTTTTTTACTTCAATTTTTTTTAAACTAAAAATATCATTCAAAAGAATACCTAAAATACCATTAAACAAATTTTAATTTAAAAAAAGTCAGAACTTAGTAAAATTTCTAAGAATACCACAAATAAGTTTCTAAAATCAACACATGTTCTAGTGCCTTTTATGATTTGTTTTCATGCCTAGATATTTTTTTCCTCGACTAAAATATTTTTATTGATTTGGGAGAGTTACAGTGAAAAGTGGGCAAAATTTTCGAACCGAGAATAAATTTCTGAATCCGAACTGAAATTCATGAATTCGAATCAAACCAAATTATAAAATAATTCGAATGTAATATAAGTTTCTAAACTGAATTAACTGATCCCAAACCGAATTAACCGAAATTCATTAAAACTAATATTTTTAATTAAATATATAAAAATATTTAAATATACTAAACAGTTACAATATTAATTAAAATTAGTTAATTTGATTTCGAATGAGATCTATTTTCTAAACCCAAAAAACTGAATGGAACCGAATCGAACTATAATTTGATTCTAAATGGATCTATTTTTTAGAAACCGAAAAATCTAAAATCCGAAAAACTCAAACCAAACCGAATCGAATAACCGAATGTCCATCCCTAATCACAATCATAATTTACAAGAGCAGCTAAAAATATTTGGACAGCTATGAAATAGAGACCATTGAAAATTACATGATTTTGCTTTCTTGGTTTACATGAATTTGTTTCACAATATCGAGAGTTGAAAACATACCACACCAACTATGAACAACATCAATGTAATGTTGAAGTCTGAGATTAGTGGTGTTGCCATTGATAATGTGGTTAATGTTTAGATTATCGCTTTTGAGTTTTACATATCAATAACCAAGAGACCAAGTAGATTGCATTGCCCATAATAAAGCTAAACATTCTGCTTCTTTGGTAGAGTGTCTGCGTCGGTATTTCCCCATACCACAACGTATGATCCATTCCACCCTATAATTTTTATTCCCTTCATGATGTGAGGCAACATAATTGCACTTGATACATCCTTTCCTAAGCCTCCTCCACTAATCTTGTCTTTTGGATTGTACTCTAATACTGTTAGCATTCTACTTGTTTAACGGCGAGACCCATTCATACACATGAATTTTGTGGTATTTTCAAAATTTCAGGATTTAATTGATAATTTTGGAAGTAAAAGCTTATGGTTTTATTAAGTTTATACAATCATCTTAATAAAAAAAGAATTAAAGATCCATTAAAGTTTTATTAATCTTAGTAACAAAAAAAATTATAACGGAGGGGTCATCTCATTTTTGGATCTACAACGAATGAATTCAAGAGATAAGAGAATTAAAGATACGATCTAATTAATAGAAATATATTTTAAAAAATGTATAAAATAATATTTTAACTGGAATAAGGTTCAAACCCTTTAAAAAAAAAAAAAAAAGTTCAAACCCACATGTATTTAGTGCCATACTTTTTAATATATAGTGCCAAATAAGAAAAGAAGAAAAATCCACAGTAGGTTAGTCAAATTGGGCATTGGTAAAATCGAATGCATTGCTTAAGCTTGCTGTATGTCACCAAGTTTGAGACATGTAAAAACATTATGTAGAAATGACGATCTCGTGGAAAAGATGTTAAAACCAAAATGGAAAAAAAGAAAAAATTGAGAGAAGTCCAAAAAAAAAGGCATGGGTTTTTTAATCCACGCAACACAAGTTCGGAAGTTTGGTCAATAGCTTTTTTTAACCTAAGCTTTCTATTTCTCTTTATATGTGAAACATTAAAGTTATCAAGCCTCGTTTTGAAATATTCTCCCGTTTGATATTTTAGAGATTTTTTTATTTTATTTTAATTGATTTTTTCAAATTTCTATGCAAAACTAATTGGGTTTTTGTTGTTTTGACTGTTTGAATTCTGCATATTATTTTTTAATTGATTGAATTAATTTGAAATTAATGATAAAACATGTTTTATTTTTAAAAAATCTAAAATTAAATGATTTCTTAAACTGTGTGTAAAAACCTTAAATATCAAATAAAAAGAAATAGAGGGAGTATTTATTAATAATGTGAAAATCCAAATATATGCATACTTGCAAAGTATCCCTGTTCTAAAACTCGACCAAAGTGACCGGTTATACAGCGGCAAGGCGTTCGGCGGACGGGATCCACCGAAATTTTGTCATATACGAATAAAAAATCGTCACTTTAGAAATAATTATTTTTTCCAACATTTGAAGTGCGAAGTCGATAATGACTTAATGGATCTATGATTTTTTTTCATAACATTGTTCTCTACTAAATCTTCTTGAGTAACATTATTTGTATCTAAAAGCCGATTGAAAACAACATAGATTAGTGCTCTAGAAGAGCTTATTGACACACACACATTGACAAAGAAATAGCTCTAAGAGCTTTATTCATAAGCAAAGAAATGAAAGGAGGAAACTTTAGTGTTTCACTAAAAACAAAAGAGATTCGATTCATAATTCATAAAAAGGAGAAAGGGGCTGCTCAAAACGCAGCCAAAGTTATCTTTCACAATGTTATTACACACATTCTATATTTAATAGAGGAGACATTATAGAGAAAAATCCAATGTGTCAAGCAATTTAAGGGACACATCATTTAATTTTTACCAATCAGAATACTTTAATTAAAAATATATGTCATGGTATAAATCTCTACATATTCTCATTAATTTTATAACATAAGCTCATTAATACATGTTTTACAAATTTAAACCCAATTAAATATAATATTTTAGACTTACCATATCTATTTTTAAGATATATTAACAAGTTTTTTTTATTATTATGAAGATTAGTTTAGACGGAAAAAAATGAAGATCAATTTTACACTTAAAAGATATTGAAATAAATAACATTTGTATATTTTTAATCAATTTTACACATAAAAATATTAAAACTAATGGCATTAAAAATATTAAAACTAACATAAAAAATATTAAAAAAGTCATTTGACGAAAATAAGGTTATAGCAATGGCAAAAATGAAAATTATGAATTTTTTTTTTCTTTTTTTTTCTATGTGATTCTTTGCGATTATTTCTGATGACAAATCAAATAAGAGATAGAAGAGTGATTCTGATGACACTAACAATGAATACTATAAGTAATTTCCAGTGTTAGTGTTCGTTTCCATTTTTATTGATCATCTGGATAATTCATCTAAATGAACATTTGTTTGTTTGGTTAGTTTTGTGTAAATTTACATCTCCATCTAGATGATTTTAATAAGAAAATGACTATAATGCCCATGCTTTGATCTAATCATATTTTTAATGTTAATCTTAACTATATTAATTTTAATTTTTGATCTAAAATATATTTACAACTAAATAATTTTCAAATTATTATTTTTGACATTTATATATATATATATATATATATTTATAAAAATCAAAACATTATTTAACAATTAAAGAAGAAACAACATCAAAACCTCAAACAACTTATCTTTTAGTTAAAGTTTTTATCAAAAGACTTATCTTTTTTAATTATAATGGCAAACATAAAAACATGTTTTCTCTAAAAGTAAAAACCCAAATCAAAAAAATGGTAATTGTTTAAGGATTGAAAATTGTATGAAGTCTCACAAAAGTCAAAAGACTTTTCCTTTCAGGCTTAGATTATTCCTTTCAATTCTTCTGTTTCCCCACAAATCAGAACATAGTCTCTATGTCAAAGCCTTCCAATTCTTCTGTTTCCCCACAAATCAGAACATAGTCTCCATGTCAAAGAAATAATTTCTTCTTCACAAGAAGAACATGCCCATATAACTTATGACTCCACCATCTGTTACATGCAATTACTATTTCTTTCAATCCTCTTAAGCCAAAGTTGACATAAAAACTTGTTTTCTCTCAAAGTAAAACCCCATATCATATATTTTTCTTGTAAGAAAGACAAAGCTAAATGTTCACATACATGTTGATATGGAAGTCTAGTTCCTTTCGCCATCTCCATAGTGATAGAATCACGCATAGCCTCTATCATTCTATCACAAACCGGTATGTATGGAACATGCCCATCATTTTCATCACCATGATGTTCATACGTTTACACCGTTTTTCAATGTGCAAAATCAGAATCCTCCTGCTGTGAATCTCGGATAAAATTATGGAGAGCCATGGTTGTTGTCACAATCTTGATCCATTTCTTCAGCTCATACTTGGGGTGTTTCCTGTCTAGAATCCTCCATTTAGCCTTCCATACACCAAAGGTTCGCTCAATTACCGATCTCAAACTAGAATGATTGCGGTTAAACAATTCCCTACTGTTTGTCGGTGGTCCTCCTCTGTTGAACTGATCTAAGTGGTATCTAGTTCTACGATGAGGGCCTAGGTAACCACTTCTGGTTGGGTAATCTGAGTCGACTAAGTAGTACTTTCCAGATGGAGGATGCGGAAAGAAGCTTCTTTTGTAGCACAATATGTTAGCACCTTTGTGTCATGTGCTCTCCCGGGAATCCCAACATAAGCATATATGAATTTTATACTGAAATTGCATATAGCAAACACATTCATTGTTGCTTCTGCTTTTCGACCTCTAAATGGCTCTACATTCCCTGATGGAGGATGAACTGGCACATGAGTACATCAAGGGCACCAATGCAATCCCTAAACTAAGGCATATACCGGTCATTATATAAGGCACTTGTGAACTCATCCCTTGTAGGTTTCACAGCTGCGAGTTTCAAGAGAGCACTCAAAACATCATCCAACTTCCTTTTCACTGTGTCAAGTGAATGATAATTTCATTCTCATTCACACAAAATAAACATGCTTCTCATACACAAAATAAGATACTAGAGTTCATAAGAAACATTGAAAGACACTAGAGTTCATAAGAAGCATTGAAAGCATAAATGGTCCTCATGCATTCCGCTTTCACCAGTTGCAAACTCCAAGTACAGAACCTTGTTCTCATCATCTTTATAAAATAAGAACGTCTGACGATTGGCAATATCTTGCTTGAGATGTTGAAATTGTTGTTTTGTACAAGGGAGACCACATCTTTATAGTAGGCAGCGAGTATAGAACCTCCATAGCTCGAAGCTGACTACAACTAAATTCAGGGTGGCTCTCTATTAGTTGGTTCTTGTGGGAAAGAATCTTATCACGTGACTGAACACTATCCCTAATCACTTTTGATACAGCTTGTCCTGCTTGTACAGACCTTGATCTTTTTCAAGTAGCCCTTGGCCTACTAGAAGATGAGGGACCATTGCCAATATTCGAAGATGCGGGACCATTGCCAATATCAGCATCTGCATCTTGAGTAGGAGGGATTTTTCTTGATTCAGCATCCGAATCTTGAGTAGGGGAAATTTGTCTTGATTCAGCATCAGCATCTTGAGTAGGAGGAATTTGCCTTGATTCACCATCAGCATCCAGATGCATTGTGTCTAAATGCTCTTCACCGTGCTGAACAGTCCAACCTTCAGCTCCACTTATTTGAACCGTACCAAAGACATTTTCCATAAAATCCATGTTTTTCATTGATTTATCTTTTATTTTTCTAGCTCCAGGCCATTCCTGAAATCAAACAATGAGAACAAAAAAGATATATGGCAGCGAATCAAGAAACCAAGCAGTCCTTACATCGAGCCTTAAGACTGAATCAAAAAAAAAAAAAAAAACCAAGTGTAATGAACATATATATACCTTACACCGCTCGTTCCACCAGTCCTCACTCATGTCTATGAACCCATTTAAATCATAACCAAGTCCAGTTATGTTGTGAGTCAATCTCTTGAAAGATTCGTACTAGCCCTTGCAAGTAGTAAACTTGATCCCAAATTTTTTCCATGAATGTCTTTCCCAAAATGCCTCATTGAACTTGTCTATAATTGATTGTCTCCCAGCATCATTCACATTCTGTTGTCTAATATTTCCTTTCAACTTTTCATCAATTCTTAGTTGAAGATAGAAACGGGTTTGCTCATCACTCCACGCAAGATTCTTAGTTGAAGATATAAATAAATATTTATGTGAAAAACCAATCTAAATTTCAGAAAAGCATTCAGTAAATGAGTTTAGAGGTGAAGATATTCACATCAGTACCAGGGACGGATGTCATTGTTTCTCTGAAGAAGTAAAAGTGAATGGCATTGATACTGCAAACTCAAGGAAACAAAAGATAAGAAAACAATATAGCAACTCTTGGAAATGTTATAACACACAGAATGACCAAGGTAAGATGTAACATGTAATACCAAAATAAAGATTAGATATTTTACTCCAAGCTAAACATGGTTAGAGAATGAAAGTCAAAGCAAAACAGCAAATAAATAAGGAAGACAGATGAAATAAAAAAAGGCTTAAGCTTGATGAATGATACAAACAACTGCAAAGAATATCACATCCATGAATTTTTAGAGCACAAGAAACGAAACCGTGACAGTAATATTTCTACATCACCCGAAACTCGTTGAAGATATTACAAAGACAAAGCAACCAATTTATAGAATTTGGAGATTCTTCAAAGTTTCCTTTTTTGAAATTCTCAATTCCAGATATTCAATCTTCTGGAAAGATCAAAGAGATTCACGCTCAATCGAAGGTAACTAACCCAGAAAGATCAAAGAGATTCAGGCTCAATCGAAGGTAACTAACCCAGAAAGATCTAAACATCATAGATATTATTCTCATTCGATTTTGGACTCTAATTTCTGAGAAATTCAGCTAGCTACGAGAAAACAAACCTAAACCCAAGTGAAAATAAAGCTAAAGGGAAGTGTTGAGTGAATCGAATAGGTCGAAGATGAACACAACAAAAAAGCAAAAAAGCTCAGATTGAAATTGAAAAAAATAAATACCTGGAGAAAGAAGATGTTCGTCCAACATAAGAGAAGTCAGAGAGAGAGAGAGAGAGAGAGAGAGAGAGAGAGAGAGAGAGAGAGAGAGAGAGAGAGAGAGAGAGAGAGAGAGAGATTGCAAGAACTTTGGCGTAGGAAGAGAAGCAGAGCTCAAGGTCCTTTCATGGAGGCAGTCGCTCGTTTTCACGAGAGAAGGATGAAGAGAATCATGTTTAGATCTAGGGTTTTTGCATATGTAATTTTTTGGTTAAGTTAGGGGTATATTTGTCATTTCTTATTTTGGACTGAACCATCTCCATCCAGATGGTCCAATTTGGTTCAGCCAGCTGATTTCGAAAATTTTGCCTAAATTTAAAAACTCATCCAATTGGTCCATTTGAATGTTGCTCATTTTTTACACAAAACGAACATCAATTCTCATCTTCATTCAAATGGTCCATCTGAATGAACAAACGAACAGGACCATGTTAACTCCAAGTTTAAATCTCACTCGTGTGGTATACTTAAATCTTACGTATTTTGAGCTCATATAAGTTTTAACTCAACTATTTTAGTTTGTACAAAATTTGATCTACATAAGTTTTAATCGAACACATACATCTTCTTATGTGTATTCAACATTTTCATGTGAATTATCTATTTGTGTGACAAAATATGTGCCATTCTTATGGATGCATTGTTGGCCATGTTTAAAATTTATTATATTATGAAAAATAATATCAAATCGACTTGTACATGATTGATTTTTTTTTTCGGCGATGAATGGTGGTCCTTTTTTATTCTATTTGAGAAGTTTAACTATGGTGATAGAATGAAACATCTATTCTTTTACTGGAATTTAGATTTAAATTAGACAATATTTTTTTTTTCTTTTTAATTACGAGTGTAGCTTGTTTCCTATAACTAAGGACAATATTGTCTTTTCACTAATAATTCAAATTACATTTGTATCCTCTCATAAGTAAAGACAATATTATTTTTACAATAAGCCCAAATTTTTAGCCAAGAAGTCATTTGACGAAAATAAGGTTATAGCAATGGCAAAAATGAAAACTATAAATTTTTTTTTTTTATCTATGTGATTCTTTACGATTATTTCTGATGACAAATCAAATAAGAGATAGAAGAGTGATTCTGATGACACTAACAATGAGTACTATGTTTTTTTTGTTGAACATGTTTTTTTTTTTTTTTTTTTTGACAGAGTTTGAATCATGTTAATTTTTCTACTAAAATTTAAAATCCGCTATAGCTTTTATTTATTTCATATGCAAATAATAATTTGAATTTTTGAAGGCGGTACTTGTGCATCCTCTAGTAAGCGATCTCTTTCTTTGAGTCACTCTTAAGGTTAAAGGTAGAAAGTATGTTCCTTCTTCTTCCTTTTGGGATCACTGTTTTACTTACCCAAAACTTTCGTGTTTTCTAATGATTTTCATCTCTCTTTGACAATGACCCGTTTGGTTCTTTATCTTGATTATATTTCCGTAATGGTGAAGAGCTACCATTTTTCGGCTGACTCAAGCTATAATGTCATTAAAGATATAATGGGAATTCAACATTAGAATAAAGATAGGAGGGTATTGAGATATGAAAAATTATTTTTCAAAGGGAAATGGTACATAAATGTCGTAGGGTTTCTCTTCTCTCGCTTTAAAAGCCCACCATCACCAATTTCCCACATCTTTCTCCCTCTCTCTCTCTTTCTCTCAGGTTTGCTTGAAGGCACTAGCTTCAACTTCGTTTACTATTTTTATTCTTCCTTGAAACCCATTTGAAGTAATACGAAAAAGGAGGCGACTTTTTGTTGAAACAGGGTAAAAACTTTACTGCAAAATAGTCGATTTCGATTTCGATTCGAGTTCGTGACTATGGCGAGAGGCGTAGCTGGAGTTTTGCGTAGAGCGTATACTTCGAGATTTAGGTTTTTGTTATCGACCCGAAATTTACATTCTTATAGAGAATCTGATTCTAGATCTCTTGTTAATCCTGAATTTGATGTGCCCACGAGCCGGTTTTCTTCGGATAATCCGCTTCGGCTTCAGCATCTATGGAATGATTATAGATTTGGGTGCTTTGGGTTTGGTAAAGTTAGGGGCTTTTCGTCTACGGTGGATAATAATAGTGAAAATGATGATATGGAAGATGATTGTGAAGAAGAAAGTCTTGGTTCTGAGAGTGAGGATTATGATGAGGAAGGTGTGATTAACGAACTTGGTGATGTAGATGAGAGCTTGATGAAGGATTTAGCGGTTTCTGAGACGGATGGGATTGGTAATAATAATGTTGTAGAGAGTAGCGAAGCTGCTCGTGCTTTAAACGCTCGGTATCATGATCCTTTGGAACTATATAGAGAGCTTAGGGAAAGTGAAGTGCGTTCTAAGCTTCAACGTAGTGAATGGGATACATTACGTGAGATTTTCGGGTATTTTGCACAGTCGGGTTGGGCAGCTAATCAGGCTCTTGCCATCTATATCGGGAAATCGTTTTTCCCAACTGCTGTTAGCAAATTCCGGGACTTTTTCTTGGAGAAATGTAAAATCGAGGTTGTTCAGGATCTTGTTCGCGTTGGACCGACAGATGAAGCTGTTAAGTTTTTGTTCCCTGTGTTTGTTGAGTTCTGTATCGAAGAGTTTCCCGATGAGATCAAGCGTTTTAAGAGTATTGTTGAATCTGCAGACCTCACGAAACCCGCAACTTGGTTTCCTTTTGCTCGAGCTATGAAGCGTAAAATCGTTTACCATTGTGGACCGACCAACAGTGGCAAAACTTACAATGCTTTGCAGCGGTTTATGGAAGCTAAGAACGGATTGTATTGTAGCCCGCTTAGGTTATTAGCCATGGAAGTTTTCGATAAGGTCAATGCTTTAGGGATTTACTGTAGTCTCTTGACTGGACAAGAGAAGAAACATGTTCCGTTCTCAAAACATGTTTCTTGTACGGTTGAAATGGTGTCTACAGATGAGTTATATGAAGTGGCTGTGATTGATGAAATACAAATGATAGCGGATCCTAGTAGAGGTCACGCTTGGACAAAAGCTTTGCTTGGATTAAAAGCCGATGAGATTCATTTATGCGGAGACCCGAGTGTTTTGGAAATTGTGCGTAAGATGTGTGCTGATACAGGAGACGAGTTAGTTGAAGAGCATTACGAGAGGTTCAAACCGTTAGTTGTGGAGGCCAAGACTTTATTAGGAGATCTTAAAAACGTGAAGTCGGGTGATTGTGTTGTTGCGTTCTCTAGAAGAGAGATATTTGAAGTTAAAATGGCGATCGAGAAACATACAAAGCATCGTTGCTGTGTTATTTACGGTGCATTGCCTCCTGAGACGAGGAGACAGCAAGCGAATCTGTTTAACGATCAAGAAAACGAGTATGATGTTTTGGTTGCTAGCGATGCTGTTGGAATGGGATTGAATCTTAACATAAGACGGGTTGTGTTTTACAGTTTGAACAAGTATAACGGTGATAAGATTGTTCCAGTGGCGGCTTCACAGGTGAAACAGATTGCCGGGAGAGCTGGAAGGAGAGGAAGCCGTTATCCAGATGGACTCACAACAACATTACACTTAGAAGATCTAAGCTATCTAATCGAGTGTTTGCAACAACCGTTTGATGAAGTTAAAAAAGTCGGGCTTTTCCCTTTCTTTGAACAGATTGAGATTTTCGCTGCAAAAGTTCCCGATATGGCGTTTTCGAAGCTCTTAGAGCATTTTGGAAAACACTGCAGACTCGACGGTTCTTACTTCTTGTGTCGTCATGATCATGTGAAGAAAGTAGCAAATATGTTGGAGAAAGTACAAGGATTGTCTCTAGAAGACCGGTTTAACTTCTGTTTTGCACCGGTGAATGTCAGGAATCCGAAAGCAATGTACCATTTATATCGATTTGCTTCAACTTATAGCCAAGATATGCCGGTTAATGTAGCGATGGGGATGCCAAAGAGTTCTGCTAAGAACGATACCGAGCTGTTGGATTTGGAAAGTAGACACCAAGTTTTGTCTATGTATCTTTGGCTGTCTAATCAATTTGAAGAGAAGAATTTCCCATTTGTGGAGAAGGTTGAAGCAATGGCGACAAATATCGCAGAGTTGTTAGGTGAATCGTTGACTAAAGCTTCTTGGAAGATGGAGTCAAAAGAAGAGATATTGAAGGGTCAAAAGAAGGAAGATAGAGGATATGAAAGACCAGCTTCACTAATCAAGTTAGCTAATAAGTAAGTAATTTCAAGATTGTGTGTGTTTTGTGAATCTTTTGAAATTGTGGATTTTGCTGAGTTTTTGTGTTGTTTCAGGAGGAAAGAAGAAAATTTTGGCGTGAAGGAGAAACTCAAGAAAGTAGAGACAAGTTGATTAGTTATATTGTTAAGCAAAAGTTTTCTGGATTTTCTTCATTTTTTTATTGTATTTGGAGATATTTCAGTTGAGTCTTTAGTTTCGATTGGTCTTTGTTGTTGCTTATATGTAAATTAAGTGTAACAAATTGAAGATTATATTAGAAATTCAAGCCCTATTGCGCAGATAATATTCTCTGCCATTTTGTTTATTTTTCAAGTTAAAGAAAGCAGCAAAGATTTGACATAAAACAAGAGAACTCAATCTTACATTTATGCTTTATAAATAATTAAATGAACCATACCTTTAAGTAGTACTTAGCGACCAGATATATTCGGATGACATTTCACTAGGTATGGGAAATACACGGTCAAATCAGATTGTCATACATAGCAAGATAATTTCTTTTTCGGGACTAGATTGTTGTTATATAGGTCATATATCCGGCCTCTTACGTTCATCAATGGAAATTAAACTTGGGTTTTGTCCTAGATACCAGCGACCAGCGACAACGGGAGTTTTCCGATGTCATCAATTTTTTAAAATTTGGATTACTATTTTTTGAAGACTTCCAAAAAACATTTAGGAATGTAATTTTCCTTGGATTTTATGGTATTTTTGGAAAGCGAGAAATGATAAGGTTTTAAAAATATGGACCGAGATCTATTGGAAATTTAAAGAGTTCGGAAAACGAGGCGAGGAAATTGATAATCAATTTCCCGAACATCAACATGTCGGTGTAAATGTTTCCTTGATGGCTCATGGAAAGCAACAAATATTTTTTCAGGGCTGGGATGGTTTAGTTTTTAAGACAATATAGAAGGATCAATTCTGGGAGTTAGGAATTTACGATGAAGTCTCTCTCCTCTTTATTCAGAATTGGAAGCACTTATATGGGTCATGCATTGTATGCTTGCACAACAAAAGACGACAATAGCTTTCACAACAGACTGTTTCGAATTGGTGAAGATGGTGTTTACACCGACAGAGTGGCCAACTTTTGCAATACATCTTGAAGAATTCGCGAGGAGCAATGAGTCTTTCTCTTTCTTTTCTATCTTTGCATATTTCACGCTCTTGTAATTCAAAATCGGATAAGTTAGCACGTAGTACTCGACTGTATCCGTATGATACGATCTATGTAAACTCTGTACCACCGATTTGGGTTTCTGAATTGTTTTAAATTTAGTAAGCTGTTGACAAAAATAAAATAAAAAAATAAATGAAACTTTGTAATTTTTTTAGTGTTTATACTTTATAAGAATATATATGATACTTTCTAATGGGATATTTTTTCACGGTACATAAGAAATCCCCACTTGAAAAAAATTACATGAAATATCTAAATTTATCACAATTGTTGTTTGCAAATACTACTCTTTCCATTTCACAAATAATATCGTTCTAAACTGGATTATATATTTTTTTTAAATGTTGTTTCACATTACTTTTCAAACTAATTTCCTAAAATTACCCTTTTACATTTGCTTTTTAAGTCATTTTGTTTTAGTCAGTGATACATGAATCAGTGGTATGTTTGTATATTTAATATGTAAAATATGTCAAAACGATATTATTTGTGAAATAAAATAAATATCTACTATAATCATTAAAAATGATATAGTCAAAACTATTCGGTTGTAATTTTAATATTAAAAAAATATATAAAAACATGAATTTTTGTTAATTTTGTTTTACAGCATAAATATTTGCTAATTTGATTATATAATTTTAGATCAACATAAAAAAAAAAAGCTCCCGCTGAAAAAACTCTAATAGCCGCTGATCACCCTCCTTTTCCGGTTTGAAGATCTGACCGACGTTGGACGGCTCCGTCAGCGTCGATGTCGGTCCCATCATCTCTGGTTTTTCTTTCTGCTTTAGTTTTCTCGGTGTCTGGTTGTCGTCGAAGCCTCAACGGCTCAGTTTCTTCTCTTCTCGGTGGGGTTAAAGACGATGGGGCTATTGAGGTGCCGACTTAGGTGAGCAACAAAACGGATCTGCTGTTATCACCAATTCTCTGGCTTGCCGTTGTTTTTCTTTCTCCAAATCTGAGTATTTGTGTCGGCGGAAGGAAGAAGTCGATATTTTGTTGTGGCAACCGGCCGAGTCTCTCTCTCTGTGGGCCTCCCTGTTTCTGGATTGTTGGTATCTTCAAGTGTAGTTCACGGTTGTCTCTCTCCGGTTATGTCATTTTGGTGGTGTCCGAAGTCTCAGCCTTTGGCAATAGTGAACCCAGTTTCTGGGGTAGGTGTATAGGTTAATGGTGGTTTAGTTCGAACTAGTAACATCGGCGAGGTTTAGTTTTATTGGTCCATGGCTTTGCTTTTGCCTTCTCTATACTGCTTTAGGTCATTTGGGTTTCTGATGGCTTCTCTTTCTTGCGCCTTGAGGTTTTAATTTTGGCGAGTACCATTTTGTTGTGCTATTTGGGTTGATTTATTACCCTTGATCTCTCTATTTGGGTCTTTTTTCGCTTTCTCAAGCTTATTATAGCAGCGGTGGTTTTGGTTTTGGTTTTGTCTCGTGGATATTCGGTTAAAAGTTTGACATTTGTTCAGTGAAGAATTTGGTTCTGGGGCAGCCTTTCCTCGCCCAGCAGTTGAATATCCTCTCTCACCGCCCTAGCGAATAAATTATTTTCTCATTGGTGCATATCAACATCTTATCCTCGGTGACTTCTTATTCTTGGGTGAAGCAACAAAGCGTGGTATGGATTGAGTATCTTTGTGGAGAAGACTCGGTGTTGATTGGGTTTCCTCTTTTCTCATGGCCGGTGGTCCTCTTCTTCTCAGTTATACCTTAGTTGTCACTCCTTTTGGGCTTAGAATTTGTCTCGTGACTTGAGGGTAAGTGGTTTCATGTGGTCTTTAGTTCTCTCGCATCATTCCAAGAAGTTTCCTTTGTCGATGTCCCTCTTGCCTTGATGATTCGTGCCTCGGACAAGCTCTCCGCTGTTTTTTATGTGCTTTATAGATTATTGACTTTCATCTTTATAGTTTTGGTTTGGGTTTGGGTTTTGGGCTTTATTCCGAAGTCTAGTTTAAAACTTTGTTTTCGGAAGTGTCCTTTCTTAGGGTTTTGGTTCCGGGGAAAATTTGTTTTCCGTCGGTTTTATTTTCAGGAAATTATTTATATTCCATCGATTTTGTATCTTTTCAAAGCTTTTTAATAAAAATTCCGTGAGAAAAAAAATAATATAATTTTAGATTTTTTCTCAAAAAATGTCAATGGCAAATATTTGTTGAGTTAATTGCTTGTTTGACAATGAATTGGTTATTTGTTTTGGAAAGTAATTTTAAAAAAAAATATATATATATATTTTAATAGAAGGCAGTGAAGAAGTCCAATGGGCCAACCCAAACATGATAAAAGCCCAAACAAAAAATGACTCATCGAGCATTTTAGCCACTTTAGGGTTTACATAGTTGTAATATAAAAACGCACTTCTTCTTCTTCTTCTTCGTGATCGACTCTTGTTCGTTCGGGCAACCATGGTGCAAGTTAGATTCTACCGCAACTGTAAGCTCTCTTCTCTCTCTCTCTCTCTCTCTCTCTCTCTCTCTCTCTCTCTCTCTCTCTCTCTCTCTTCGATTGTTTATCGAATTTTTACCTTTTCAATTTTTTTGAAAATGGTTTCTTTCCCCAAGCTGAATTTAGATTCATAGACTCTGTTACTTCTCGATTTTTTTTAAAAAAATCCGTGATTTAGATCATCTGTGTATTATTTAGTTTTGATGTTATAGCTATTGGATTTTTGTTTTCCAGTGATTTTTTCTGTTATTCGTTTTAGTTCTCAACACTGTTGCAGATTTCACCCTTTTTTTCACAGTAGCGACTCAATTTTCGGACATAATCGCGTTACTGAAAAGGATGATTAAGAATGTCGATACATGCAAATGGTGATTAGGGTTTATTTATTTATCTGTTTGATCAATATATGTGTGAAATTTAACTCCGTAAACCATTTGATTATCTGTTTGAAAAATAGGGTCTTTTGGTACTCTGTTTTGTTTTTTTGGTTCCCTTTGCTTTCTTATGATGTTTTGAAGATTTTGATTGTTAATTGTGAGTTTGATCTTTTCAGATGGGAAAACATTCAAGAAGCCACGACGTCCTTATGAGAAAGAGCGTCTTGATGCTGAGCTAAAGCTTGTTGGAGAATACGGTCTACGTTGCAAGAGAGAGCTATGGAGGGTTCAATACACACTTAGCCGAATCCGTAATGCTGCTAGAGAACTTCTCACCCTTGATGAGAAGAATCCTCGACGGATCTTTGAAGGTGAAGCTCTTCTTAGGAGAATGAATCGATATGGTCTTCTTGATGAAAGCCAGAACAAGCTTGATTATGTCTTGGCTTTGACTGTTGAGAATTTCCTTGAGCGCCGTCTTCAAACCCTTGTTTTCAAGTCTGGTATGGCCAAGTCCATTCACCACGCTCGTGTCCTTATCCGACAAAGGCACATCAGGTAATCAGAATTTCATTTTACATCTGAAAAATTGTTCCTTTTGAAATTGGTATAATCTTGTGAACAAGATGTAGTTAACCTGCTTCTACACCTGAACTTAGTTGTGTAGTAGTTTATCAATTTTGTCCGTGCTACAAAATTATGCATTTGAATCGGGTAGAATCTTCTATGGATCCTTCCAATTTATCACACAGTTCACAGCTCTAAATGAGCTCAATTGTGTGAAAGCATGTCTTTGAATTGGTATAATCTTGGGAACAACATCCAGTTCAGTGCCCCAAATGAAACTCAGTCGTGTCTAGGCTTTATTGGTTTTGTCTTACTTGACTCTGGTAGAATCTTGGGTGGATCCTTCCAATTTGTCACAACAGCTCTAAGCAAACTCAATTGTTGTTGATGCGTATCGGTATTGTTACGAGAACTTATTATTTACCTAATGGTTTCCGATTCCGTTTAGGGTTGGGAGGCAACTGGTGAACATTCCATCGTTCATGGTGAGAGTAGACTCGCAGAAGCACGTAGACTTTTCTCTGACCAGCCCATTAGGTGGTGGTCGACCTGGAAGAGTGAAGAGAAGGAACGAGAAGGCTGGTGCCAAGAAGGCTGCAGGTGGTGATGGAGATGAGGATGACGAAGAGTGAAAGTACCAAACCCCAAATCCCTTTAGATAAAACACTACCTAAACCTACATAGATGCTTTTAGTTAGTTAATAATCTTTTGTTTTTGTCACTTTTTTGGTGAGATGTTTATTAAGTTTTCTTAGTAGAAGAAGTGAAGTGTGTTGGTTCGGTGATGAATCTAGTTTTTATGTTATTCTGTTTTTGCAATAATATTTTTACCATTGTGATGTCATCTCGCTTCTTACAAGATAGTAGTGAATATTTTGCTATATATATATTTTTGCTATCTTATTATATAAGGGAGGATGTGTTCAATGTGAGTGCGGTATATAAGCAAAACAAAATTATAATTCACCAGATCGTGATATGTGTCAATTAGATAATTAGATGGTGACATGTGTTAAATATTTTAAATTTATGATTTTATAAAGTTTGAATAATTTAAATTTGTCATTTTTGAGATTTCACATCCATATTATTGTTAAACAAATTATACTTGGAAACATCAAAAATTGAAAGAAAAAATGGAAACTTATGTAGAGGTAAAAAAAATAATGTAAATAAGAGTTGATGTTTCCATTTTAAATTTAATAAAAAGGTAAAGGTAAATGTAAAGAAGAGTTGATGCCTAAAAAAAATATAAAGGTAAATAAGTTATTTAAAGAAAAATGGAAAAAAAAAGAATTGATCTCATGTATAAAAAATGTAAAGGTAAAAAAAATATTCAATGAAAACAAAAGAAAAAAAAAAATAGTTTAGCTCATATATATAGAGTTATTTGTGTTCATATATGTATAATTAAGAATTTTTGTGGTTTTGTTTTTATCATAAGGAGTTTATGATATTATGGTTTATGAATGCATTTATTGTGGTGTTTTATTTTGTTGTCGTGAAGAGTCTATGTGGTTATGATTTGTGAATGCATCTGTTGTGTATGTACAATATATATGATTATTGTTGCGTACGTATTTCTATGTAAAACTATTTATATATTATATTAATTTTGATCTATTTTAGATTATAGCAATAAATTTTTTCTTCTGTTTCAGGTATACTAAAAGATTTGAATTAATTTGTTAAAATTCATCAAAAGAAATATAAAGTAAGTGACTCTTACGAATTACGAATGTATCTATTCTTCTAATTGTTTTTGTTTTTTGATGTTTGCATGTAAAACTATATATATATATTATATTTATTTAATCTATCTTAGATTCTAATTATAATTTTTCTTCTATTTCAGATATATTGGATTTAGATTTATTTGTAAGACCTCATAAAGGAGTGATTGAGATCGGTAAAAGAGGAGTGGTTGAGCTATCTCCTATCGCCTATCCAGATCGCGATCACAAAATCATCACGATTGATTCAGAATTTTCGTGAAGAACATAAAATCGTCATCACAATTTTGTGAAAAAGAGAAAAAAAAAAGTTTCGATCGATTTTTTTTTTTTTCCATTTTTAATTTTGTTAATTTTCTTTTCTTTTTTTAGGTTGAGTTATCATATGAGGATAAAAAAATCTGTGTATCATTTAAATAATGGTATTTAAGAAAATTTTAATCCCTTGTGCTAAGTTTGTCCACTAAACTTGGTTTAATGATATTGTAGGGAATTTCTCATAAATAAATACGAGGATAAAGGATCCCCTTGCCGTACATTATCATTCTACATGCATTATCACTCCTATTATGATTTACAATTTAAAATATATTGAAAGAGAAACATTTGAGTCCTCTACAGTAAAACCTCTATAAATTAATAATTTTGGGATTTTAAAAGTTTATTAATTTATTGAGATATTAATTAATCGATAAATTAATATTTATTAATTTATAGAAAGAAAATCTTTTAGTAAATAAGTTTTTATATTTTTCTTCAAATGATGTTATATTAGTGAATTTAATTAAATCTATTTGTAAAAAATGACATGCATAAACTTGAAATTACGATTAATAATCTCGATTATTGGAATAGAATGGATATTAATAGCAAAGTGAACTATCTTGATATAAATTATACACGTTCATAAGTTCAAAAGTTAGAAGAAATCGTGGTAATTATCTTTAATGTTGATGATGAAGTTGAAGACGATATATATATTACGATATATTTGGAATAAATTACGTGCTAAACAATAATTAGAGGAATTCGTTACAATACCACTAAAATATGTTTTTGTTCCAAACATACCATCACTTGGTTTTTTTTTCTAAAAATACTACTAAAAGTTTTGTTTTTCCAAAAATATCACAAACACTAAAAATAAGTTTTAAGGGTTTATAATTTAAATTTTTGGTTTGAGTTTAGTATTTTGAGTTTAGGATTTAGTTTTAGAAGTTAGGGTTTAGTTTTTAGGATTTAGGGTTTAATTTTGAAGGTTTAAAGTTTAGTTCTAATTTTGTGATATTTTTGGAAAAATAAAAATTTTAGTGGTATTTTTGGAAAAAAAAACAAAGTGATGGTATATTTGGAACAAAAAATTATTTTTGTGGTATTTTTGAGAATTTCCCAAATAATCATCGCATCTAAAATTCTTTGTAAGTTTTAAATACATATCGAGAAAATAACACTAAGAGTTTTTGATGCAATAGGTAAAATTAGAGATCAATTGCAACGAGATTTTAACTTTAAGTAAAAACAAACAACACCGAAGTCAGATTTTAGTATATTATTTTAGATATGTATACATAAGTCTTTATAATTATTAATTTATGATATTATTGGGACCATATATTTACATAGGGGGTTTCTAAAAAAATATTATCGAATTTTGTTAATTTTTACATCAGCCTAACTCGGGACCGACAAAATTTATTAATTTATCATGTTTATTAATTTATCGAGTATTAATTTATAGAGGTTTTACTGTATATTAAAAGAGAAGCATTTGAGTCATACGTGGCAGCTCTACATTTTTGAGCATTTTTTATTTTTTTTATTACATAATTAATAAGCATTTATTGTTGGGAGAATTTCAAAAATGCTACTTTTGAAATATCATTTTGCAAAAATGCCACCATGAGTTGTCCATTTTCAAAAATGCCATAAATTAATGTTTTTTAACACTTAAATTCTAAAATTTAAATTTTAAAAAAGGTTTTGACCATAACAAACCCTAAACCTTCAAAACTAAACCCTAACATAACATAGTTAACCCAAACATAAATGATATTTTGAATAAATGATATAATATTAGTGGCATTTTTGAAAATATTTTGAAAATATGGCATTTTTGAAAAGTGGCATTTCTCAAAATTTCTCTTTATTGTTTATATATATATATATATATATATTTTAATTTTAATTATATTTAATTAAAACAAAAATGATTTAATTATTTCTAAAAAATATTTAATATCCAATCAAATTGAATAAAAAAGATTTGGTATCGAATTATATCACATTAATTAGTTTTAATCAATATGTTTCATCTTTCATCTTTGTTTGATCTTATTTTTGTAATATATTGAATTATCACATCATCCATATAATAAAAAACTTGATTTGGTTTTGTATATGTTATGTTTCAAATTTTTGAAAACAAACATATATTACTCAGTTTATGAAAAAAACAATAGTGTATCATGATTTGTATTAGTACAAAATCACATTATAAAAAGAACCAAAATGATAAAAATCTATAAAAGTAGGAAGTCTAACTTAATAGGTGTTTCAGAGATTTTTAGTCCTCTTGAACAACAACTGGGGAGAACATATCCTGCGCAATCAACAAACACGTGAAGACCGGGAAAACACGATTGGGGGTATTTTCCGACGGCTCTCCGATGCTCAAGTCAGAAAAGAACAAAAAGAGAGAAGAAGAAAGACCACGGGGGAGTCGTGGAGAGCAAGGAAAGAAAGTCGGAAAACGAGAAAGAGATGAAAAAGGGTGACACCGGGCCGAGCAAAGGATGATCCGCATCGTACTAGAGCGTATAGAGGGAGAAATTTGTGGTAAGACAGAGTAAAAACATTGTATCTAGAGAGAAAATGGTCAATGAACGACCGGAAAAGAGAGAAGTCCTAGAAGAATCCGGATAGAATGACCCTAAACAGCCGAAAAGAGACTAAGATCCTGTGGGATTGAGCCTTAGTCTCGAGAGATATTGGGCTTAACAAGTGATTTTTTGAGTTGGGTTCAGGTCCCCTTCTGAAGCAAATGTGGGGAGTGTTTATAGACTTTTACCTGTCCGGGCTCGGATACCGAGTTATGCGTCCTTAGTTGGGTCTGGTTTGGATTTCCAGGTTTGACCCGATACGATGCACTCGAGCATTTTTCGCCTAACAATTTTGTTTTCTCGTGCCAGGTGACCGACAATACTGTTCTGAGACGCTGAGCTCGACCTTTTTCGTACTGGTGGCAGCGTCTGGTGCGGCGGGTCCACTTGCTTTTACCTTAACACGCATAAGGTGAAAGTTATTTTACCCTTTGACTGAAGACTTAGCTTAAATATTAAATTTTTTTGAATTTCACGCATAAGGAAGAAGTTTCATACCTAACCCGAGTTTCTGATACGGAAATTCGGGCTACATGTGATGCTTTCGGGTACTGATGGGATACCTGTTCGTCTGACCACTCAGTTTCTGAACCAGATCATCCCTGATTGCGTGGTCACACTACCCGAGATGGGGATCAGTTACAGGTGGCCTTACCCATTAAATTACTTGGGCCATTGTTGATTTAGGCCCAAATATCCTAGGGCTCGGTCTAGTAGACTAACTACACAAATGGCGCTAAGAGATTCGCCTAAGCTAAAGACACGTGGCATTAAGCGATTCGCTTAACTCGAAGAAGATTATTTTATCCCCAATAATAGGCACCCCAGGTTGAAGGTTTCTTTCGGTTCTTTAGTTGAACCGCATAATTAAACCGACTAAAATAAACATTATAAATATTTTAATTAATAAAAGTAAAAATATGTTAGTTTTATCAAAAAAAATTATAGGTTCTAATGACTTAATATACGTCAAAATTTTAAAAGTTGTATTATGTTTCGTCTATTTTTTTTAGCCGAACCGCATGATAAGACTGAATATGATAAAATTATAAACATTTTAACGATAATTTTTCTTAAAAAAATAAAATATTTGCAATTGCTTAGCGCATTGATTTGCAATTCATATATTTGCAATTGTATTTATATACAAAAAAATTAAAATTTCGTATAATTTTTTGACCACTACACATTTTATCGTTTACAACATATTACGTAACTAAATCTATGTTAATTTTTTTAATAATATATTGTCCCGCACATAGTACGGATAATCACCTAGTAATATTGAATTTTGAAGAGTAACCCAAGTTTCAAAACCTTTGCAAAGTAACTTTTTGAAATGCAAATATATATTTAGTTCTAATTTATTGTAACGCCCCGACCGCCCTCTCTCGGCCAGTGCGTCCCACCCTTGTCCGACGGTCGGTACTTTAGTTTGGGAGGTTCGAAAGACTTGTTTTATGATCCTGCAAATCATCACGTGATCTTTCCCGTGATTTGTTCTTACTCCCACCGTACCGGAAATAACTTCCGAGTAGGTCACCCATCCTGAAATCGCTCTAACTCAAGCACGCTTAAACCTTGAGTTCTGTCACGATGACTTACAAAAAAGATAAGTGCATTTTGGTGATATAGGTAGCCAAATCAATTCTTTTAAACCTCTCCACATGCACCATATTTTTTAAAAATCGGGGTGTTACATTTATGAAATTAGTATATTTTTGGGCTTTTACGAATATAAATTCCAGTTTTTTTCTTTTGCAAGTCTACGTTTCAGCGGCAATAAATCCGCAATATAACCATTTTACGAAGAAATAAGTTTTTTTTTTGTTTATGAAGATTGGTTTTTTAGTTTTTCTATGTAATATTAATGTTGTGAATTCGGATAAAAAATAAGATGAACTTTAGGCAAAAAATAAAGAGAGAATCGAAATTGAGGCAAATACTTTTTGAAGGTTATTGGTAGATAGATTCTTAAAAAATTTAGGAAAATTAAGATTCTATATTTATTGGTAGAGGGATTCTTAAAACTTTTCAGAAAATTAAGATTCTATATTTATTGGTAGTTGGATTGTTAAAAATTCTAAGAAAATTTATATTCTATATTTAAGAGAATTTTAATTTTTTTTTTAAAATAAGATTAAACTTGTGAAAAAATGAATATAAACCTCAAAAACTCAATACCACCAGAATTAGGTATACCAAAAAGGGAAAATTCATAAAAGTAGCTCAACTAAATTTCGATAAGTTTTTTAATATCCAAAATTTTTTGTTATCCAATTTATTACTCAACTAATTATTTTACTTATTTTAATACATCAACTTTTAAAATTGTACCCATTTAATAACTTCGACCTAACAGAAAGATAATGTCCGTTATCTTCTTATTTTTTATAATAAAATATTAATATTTTAATCAAAAAATAATAATACATTTCAAAACAATTTTAAAAAATCCCCAAAAATCCAAAAATTCCATAATTTAAGAAAATAACAATACTTAAATTTTAGATTTAATTTTACTATAGTTTCAGTTTTGAATTTCAAAAACCAAATTAAATTTGAAAAAATCCCAAAATTGCTAAAATCACAAAATTCAAAAATTTAAAAACAATTCTTAAAATTACAAAATTTCAAAAATTATATATCTTGATACCAGTTTATTTGTTAGAAAAAAATAAAACCAATTTTTTTTTTGAAAAATTTTAGTCCACAAATATAGTTTAAAGTATGTTTAACAAAATTAAATAATTTAGAATAAAATACATGAACAACATATATCACACTATTTTTTTTGTAGGAAAATTTTGGGAATTTTGAAATTTAATTTTTTTTTGAAATTCAAAACATAAATTATAGTTTAATTTTCATCTTAAACATCAATTTTTTTTTTAAATTTTAAAAAAATTATTTTTTTTTGAATTTTTTGAATTTTTGTAATTTTAGAAATTTTCAAATTTTTCAAATTTAATTTGTTTTTTAATATTCAAAACTGAAATTATAATTTAATTTTTATCTAAAATTTAATTATTATGTTTTTCTTCAATTTTAGATTTTTTGGATTATTTTTTTATTTTTGGAGAATTTTTTTAAATTTTTTTATTAATATTATATTATTTAAAAAAAGATAACGGATCCTTCCATTAGGTCGAGGTTGTTAATGGTACTGTTGAAAAACGTTTGGGTATTAAAAAGATTATCGAAATTTAGTTGAGATATTTTTATGATTTTTTTTTTTTTTTGAAACTTTGATAAAAAAATTTGGACAATTTCTCGATTTGTGTGTCATTCTTACGCAAAGGCCATGCTAATCTTCTCTGTATCATTCCAATTTTATCGGATGTCCCCGAAGAGACAGAAAAAGGAAATCACGTTCAATATAAATTTTTTATTTTTTTTGAAACTTTGATACCTCAACTAAATTTTCCCTACTAGAAATATATATATATATATATATATATTTTTTTTTTTGAAAAATTTCATTAACTAATTTTTTTGGGTTTTTGTTCTTTAGTACATAATTTTAAATGGATCTAATCAACAAATCCCGGGATGGACCTGATTAGGAACCCAAAACCAAATGAAAATATGGGCTAGTCCCGCAACAGGAAGAAAGGGTACAACAAAAACCCTAATTTTCGGAGAAATATTCGACCATTACTTCGCCGCCGCCGCTGCAGCACACACAAATCCGGGAGCTCTAAACCGCGGGCTAAGGAGGTGGGTCTGGTAAGATAAAGCAAAACACCCATGTAAAGAACGACGGCAAGGAAGAGGACTTCTCGAACAATACTCGCCAAAGAGTTTCGAAACTCGAACATGCCGATGGAGCCACAAAACAGAGAGGAGGGCCAACTGACCGGAGAAGACACACATCCTCCGATCAAGGCAGGGGATGCAGTATCACCCTCCACCGAGTGCAGCAAGCGACAAGAACAAGTGAACGGAACAAGACAGATGCAGATCCGGAACCCACACCATGACCCAACACCACAAATCGGTAAGAGAAAAACATAGCAAGGGGCAAAACCTGGAACGAGACAACAGTTTCTCCTTACCACGGAAGAGGAACGACGGAAGAGGAAAATGTTCCATGGAGGGAAAGCCACCGGGAAAATGCAGCCGAGGGATAGATCCGCCTTCCTCTAGCAGATCTGTCCTCAGGAGAGACATCCGACAGCCTCCGACCAAGCGACCACTACGCCACTTCAAAACCACGACTTAGATCCACCACTACACAGTAGCACAGATCGAGCCTCAATGAGCATGACCGGCTGGAGAACATACATGGAGCATCAGGTAGAGGCAAATCGAACCGGATCCCTTCCTCTGAGATCTAGAAAGATTGTCACACCTAAACGCTAGCATGAACTGTCTGCAGCCGTCACTTTGCTACATAGAACCACCGTCGGACAAAAGAGAGGCAGCCATAGATCACCGGAAGAGGAAACTTCACAACGGATGAAGCACCGTAGACGGAAAAATGGCGGAGGTGTAGCCTCTCGTAACTCCAGCTAAAGCCGGATGCCAGAGAGATAAAACGGAAAACGGTGGCGTGCGGCTAGGGCGAATTTTAGTTTTGTAGAGAGAAAGGAGAGATAATTTCTCTCTCTACCTACGCCGTTATAATTTTTTGTGTTAAAATATTTTCTTTGCTTGAACCGGACATCCGACTTGATATAAACCTCAAAAATCGGATACTTCCGATCTGCGGCATTACACTTTTTCATTCTAGTAGGATTCCTTCAAAATTCATTAAGATTTTGATTCACTTTTAACAGTTTACAAAATGCAAACTTCAATAAATATTGACGAAGAATATTAGAATATTTTGAATACTATTGGTTCATATTTATAATTATGAAGAAGTGTTTAGTGTGGAAAAACGACACATGTATAATATTTGAGAAAATAAGTTAAATAACAATAATTAGTTTAAAAAATAAAAAATAAATACATCTTAATGTGTGTAAAAACTGTATAAAAAGCAATCTTCATGAAAGAGAGAATATTTTGTTTGTAATATTTATTCTTTTATTGTTAAAGAAACAAAGCATCACGTAAATGTTATATTTTCCCCGATTCACTAAGAAAACCAACAAAGAACTCGCCTTAGCCGTCCAAAACAAAGCCTCGTCTTACCCTCTTCGGTGGCCGGATTCTCTACGGAGCCGTGAGTGGGTTGCTTTCTTTTATTTTATTTTGCCTTTTTGCTTAATTTTCTCTTTAACTTGATCTTCATCATTGGGATATGAGCTTTTCTTGTCCGTTTGGTTGTTAGCCCCAATTTCGTTGCGGCGCGTATTCAAGGACAAGGCGGTAGCTCTGGTTTTCTCTATCTTCGGAAGTCCGGATCTGTGAGGACTTGATGCGGTGAAGCGCATAGATCTTCCGGTAGTGGTCGTTGTGTTCTGTCCGGTTGCAGAGATGGATCGTTTCGGAGGCGTGGCTATGGGGTCTCCGATCAGTGGTTGAGGAGAGGTTTGGAGCGGTGCTTCTAGAGTTTGGGGTTCTCGGTTATCTCTGCCCTCGAGATCATGTTTTGCTTGAGGACGGCTTCAGATCTAGGGTATGGGTTCTGATGGCTCTATCCCGATTTTGTGTTCTTCCGATGGTTATGTCCAGTTTTGTTTCCAAGCTTGGTCGTCTTACCCTTTGGGATTATTGGTTATGGTCTTGGCGGAGTTTGGGGATCGCTGGTTTGGTTTTTGAGTATGTTCTTAATCTTGCTACTCTTGTAGTTGCTGCTATGATTTCTGGGGTTTGAGTCTCGTTAGGTCCTGTCACTTGGATTCGCTTTTGGGATGGTATATCGCTATGGAGGCATCTACTGCCTTTTCTCGTTGCCTTAGGTGTTGGGAGTTGGTATCAAGACGAAGCAGTGGTGTCGATTTTCAGCTCTTCTCTTGCGAAGAAGTGGTTAGTGTTCAGTCTAAATATAACTTTGGCTGGTTTGCGAGTGTCCGCGTGTTAGAGTTGGTGATTTTCTTTGGCGTTTTTCCTTCGGAGGTCAAGGCTTTTGCCTTGAGCCTAGGGTTTCTCGAGTTCCCGGGTTCTTCGGTTTCATCGCTTGGGTGTGGTGTCTGTGCTCTGAGCCTTCTCAATTCTGCCGTATTCTCCGTCCTCTCTACTGCTGGTAGAGTTTGATTTTGAGCAGCTCCGTTGCTGGCTCTGTTGGCTCTTGGTTTTTGCGCAGTGGCATCAAAAGTTTCTTTGGAAAGTTGGTTGTTCCGTTACGGTTATGTGGTTCGGTGTTTGGTTTTGTTCCTCTTCTCCCTCATCTAGCGGTTCTCTGTATCCTTTGATTCTGCTTTTATTGTCCCTTCCTTTGGTATTTGACTTTAGGGTTATCCCGTTACCTTGCTTGTAATTCCGAATTTTGTTTTAATATAATTCAGATGAAAAAACAAATAATATATATATAGATATGTGTGTGCGTGTGTGTGTTGAGAAATCTTCACCGATAGCTATGCGATCTCACTCTGAGTCGAACCTCACAAACTCGTCTAACTCTCAAGAATCGAACTCACTCAATTTCTTTCGCAATAACACATTCTCAATCAAACACCAAAACAAAAGCGTGAACGAAAACAGAACGAGAAACACATAGAATTTTTGGTCACCTTGAGTTCACCTCCGATGTGGAGAGCTACGTCTCAGGGGCTGGATTGATCCAGCAATTCACTATCAATGAAGAAGATGAAATTTCAGAATCAGAGAATCTCAGAGGAAGAAGACGAAGTAATGTTGTTTCTCTCTAACGGCCAAAATAGCTTAATCCCTTTGTAGAGCAATATGGATTAAGCCGGCCTTTAACCGGGGCTTCTAATTCAATATAATTTGTCCACAAACCGGACTTAATAAAATTGAACAAAGACCCTTTTGAGCAACTAGAGTCTTCTGAACATTGACTTGATGTGTTCATATTTTAGCACTTCTTAGCATGCATTGTTCTTAGTTTTTGCATTCATTTAGATGACATAATGCATCTTTCTCTTTATATTAGGTTCCATTTAGTTTAGGTTTAATCTTAGAGTCCTAGGTCCATTATGTTGCATTTGCATTGTATTTTGAGTCTATTTCATGTACTATGGAGGCCTATGATCAAGGAGAATCAATTGGAGAGTGAAAGAGAACCAAGGGGAATGAAGAGGAGCCAAAGAGCATCTGATGCAGCCTGCATCGACCACCCTTCTTCAACTGGTCGATGGGAGCAGCAACAGAGAATTCCGGAGATTCTGGTGCACACTGCATCAACCACCCCTCTTCAACTGGTCGATGGAGTGGTCGATGGCAGTTTCAACACATATCCGGGTTTGACCCATCCCGTGTTGACCCGGTTTGTCCCAGATTGACCCAGGTACATCTCTTTTTCCTATAAATACTTTTAAGCAACATTAAAACCGTAAGCTTTTTTGGATTTTTCTTTATCCATTGGACAAAAACAAAGCCTTTGGATCTTGGCATTTGGATGTTAAAGCTTCAACTTATTATGTTTGATTAGTGAAGTTTTCTTTATCTTTTCTCTTAATCTTTTATTATGTCTTTCATTACTCATGTTTTGATAGTTTGTTTGAACATGAGTGAGTAGTCTTCTTAGTGGATTATTGGTGGAGTAGATTAGGATGTTTGATGTGTGATTAGTGATGCTTAGGTCTAGATTTATATGATTTCCATTGATTAGAGAGAACACATTGCTAGGATTGAAGTAATTAATCAACTCTTAGATCAAGGTCTTTTCATGCCCGAAAGGTGTTTGTGAAAATATCTAAGCTAACTCTAATTCATGCTTTTCATATCCTACCCAACTAACACTTGATATTTATGGTGATTAGTAGACTTTTATGGGCATGTGTGATACTGATCTCTTCTCACTTCAATAGACCGAAAAGATTGTCATTTTGGGTGATTAGTAGAATGGATTAGTACTTTGTGAAAATGAGCTAATCTAGATTATAGGATCCATGTCTTGGAAATGGTTTATTATATGATCTTGCATCACTAGTCATAGGTTAAACACTCTTAGTCCATGATCTCTACCCAAAGTCCATGCTTTTATCATATTTGATCATCTTTATTTGTCCGGTTGACTTTTTGTTGACTTTCTTAAATTGCTTTTGAATTTGCTTTCTTTAAGTTTAATTTGCTTATGAATGTTCTATTCTTAGTTTCTTGTTCTTGTTTGATACTTTTCTTTCATCTTTGCATTGGTTTACATAGGTTGTTAGGATTGGTTACAAAACATATCTCTTGAATTTAGCTTAGCTTCTATAGTATCTTGCATTCTTATTGCCTTTGCATACTCCTTGTTGAAGAATAATCCTTAAATGCTAAAATGATATTGACCATGCACTTGTAGTTTGCCCTTAATGTTAAAAGCTAGGTTGAAATTGCATTTATAGTTTACTTGAATTCCAAATTACAATCGAAAACTGCCTCATCATGACTCTATACTTAGTTACATTGACCAGAAGCTAAACACTTCTTTTACAATCTCCACCTTGTTTAGCTTCTGCAACTTGATCTCACTCTTCCTTTACAAATCTTCATGATCTCCTGTGAATCCTTCTATGATCGACACCACCAGCAACTGAGCCCTAATACTCCTTCAATCCTTTAGGACCTTAAGCAAATCCAATGCTGTATTGAATTTGCCAACTGAAACCACTTTAGTCAAAATATCTGGAGGCTGTCTACTTGTATGAATCTTCTGCACTTCAACTTCTTTAACTGCTATAATATCACATATGAAGTAATACTAGACATCCACATGCTTAGTCCTCTCATGAAACACATTGTTCTTTGATAGGCACAAAACACTTTGAGAATCACACCACACACAAGCTGCTTCCTTCTTGAAACCAAAATCCTTAGGAAGTCCGTTGAGCAATACTGCCTCCTATACTGCTTCTGTAATGGCAATGTATTCAACTTTTGTAGTTGACAAAGCAAAAACATGCTGCAAACTCGATTTCCAGCTCACAATATTTCCACCAACTGTGAAAGCATAACCAGAAATCGATCTTCTCCTATCGAAATATGATGCATAGTCTGAATCACAGTAATCTTGAACCTTCATATACTTTTTCCTGGTGAACACCAACTTCAAATATGTAGAGCCCTTAATGTACCCCAAGAGCCACTTTACAGCTTTCCAATGAACATGTACATGATTACTCATAAACCTACTGACTATACCAATTCCATATGCTAAATATGGTCTGGAACCTACCATAACATACATTATACTACCCACAATTGATGAATATGGAGTTACCTTAGCATTGATGCACTCATCCTGGTCCTTGACTTTTGAAAACTTGAAATGTGCACCAATAGGAGTCAGAGCACTCTTAGCACTCTCCATCCTAAAACTTCTAATCACCTCTTTCAAGTACTCAGACTGAGATAAGTACAAAATCTTCTTTTCTCTTTCCTTGACAATATCCATACCCAAGATTCTCCTAGCAGGACCCTGATATGCTAGATAGTTTTACTCAAACCTAAAAATTCTTAAACTGCAAGTGCACAGCAAATCAATTGTAGTATTTGAGGTATCGATCCCACAGAGACTTTGATTGCACAATAGAAATACGAATTAAAATTTAAGCTAAGTTGAAACAGATTTTTATGGGTTTTGTGAGCAAGTAAATCAAAGCAATAAAATAAAACGATCTAAACAATAAGGGAAAAATGTTAGGTTTTCAGGGATTCTCAGGGATTCATAGTTCGAATTATTCAGGTATTGATTCATAGAGGCAATTGATTCTAATCTTATTTCATCCTAGAACTCAAACACTATGATAAGGTTAACCATACTCTCGCAGCGAAAACCATCTAAGACAAATCTATGCTATCAATTAACTCTCGCAGTCAATAACATAAATAACATGCAATTATTATCAAGTTCAATTGTTCATCTAACGCAATAACTCAACTTTCGCAGGCTTAAAGGGTTAGACTCATCAAACACCATGTTCAAAACAATAAATCAAGTGATGTTCAAGCAAATATTGTTCTAAGATCAGTTTCGAGATGATAAACAAGAAACATGCAATAAAATCATATCTAGATGAAGGATTACTTGATTTATCAAAAGCGCCACTCTATTTATCAATCCTATATACGAACCATGAAATTCCTCTTGAATTACCCCTTAGAACCTATCAAAAGACTACTCAAACATAGACATGATAACCAAAGCAAAAGCAGTAGAAAACATGTTTATATAAAGAGTAAGGGTTCAGAAAAAATTCTCCAATGGAGTACAAGGAGGTGAGATCTTCTCCCTTTATCGAACAAATAAAAGAAAACTATAAGATTTTGGTGTGAAATGAACAAAGATCAATCTCCAAAAGAATGATGAAGACTTGGTATTTTTCGTGGCTGCTGGATGTTTTTTATAGGGTAAGGGTCGAACTAGGCTTTTCCCTTTGGGTTTAGGAGATAAAATAAAATAAAAAGGAAATTTTCCTTTTGTTTAGGAGGGCGATCGATCGATCGGTTAGGGGTGATCGATCGATCGCCTCTTTAAAATCGAACTTCAGCCAAAATGCCAGATGAGTGATCGATCGATCGCAGGGAGCTGATCGATTAGGCTTCACATTTTGGGCTTGCTTCTCTTTCGAACCTCTATCGACTAGTCTTTAGTAAATCGAGCATATCTTGAGATCGCACCGTTGGATTTCCACGTTTTGATATCCGAATTGAAACTAACATCCCCATCTCGTGGTAAAATATGAGCTTGATCCAATGGTGGAAAGATCCCATCTGATGTAAAATATTCGACGCTCGGGATCTGTCATATCTTCAAAATGCTTGTTTGCATATTTTTTGGTCCAAATTGCTCCAATTTTCTGTAATACTCTAAGATCCACAAAAACACTAAAAGCAACCATAAAATGTCAAAACCAAGTATTTTCTTTATTAAAAACATAATATAAACGGTAAAATCTAATGTATATCAACTCCCCAGACATAAACATTTGTTTGTCCTAAAACAAACATCATCTCAAGTTTAGAAAAGAGATTTGAAAATCATGGGAACTCACATATTCTTGAGATCATAGCTTTGATTTCTTAACATGTGATCCACATGCAAACATTGTTAATTCAGAACATTGTCATCTTATCCCACCATGACCTTCACAAGCCTTGTCCATACTCTAAATTCCAGACCTGCAAAAACCTTAACTTCATATCAATTGACTCTCTACATTGTTGCATGAGCTTTCTCTTTAAAGGATGTCATTCAGGGTAGACGACACTAGGAGTTAAAAAATGCTATTTAATGGTGGAGTCAAAAGTGTTTAGGGTTACCATATGCTCCGGAGGATGCAAGATATTATGCAAAATTGCAAGAGAGAACATACCTGTTTATGCCCACAGCTTTCCAATCACCAAATGCCTAACTCCCCCAGACTTAGATTTTTCTCCGGGAATCACTGCGAACCACTGCAGATTACTCTATCTCTCTCCAAATCGATTCATGTTCTTCCTGGGATTTTTATTTGACCTTGAGACTCTTAATAGTGATCAATTTCCTTTCCCATTTGTTTTTCACGTTGTTTTTTGTTTTTGTTTTTTTGAAAGGGGGAAATTGATCTATTAGAAACATGGAGTCTCAAAAGCACGAAAATTACCATGATATATGCAAATCCCAGGAAAGAACCAAGCTCTCGAATCAACATCAATGTACTTCACTAAGTATCATTAATCTTTGCATCTGCAGTGACTAGAAAACTGTGTCGATCCTCTTTTTCTCCGACATTTTTACACATATCTGCACATATGACAAGGAAGACAAGAATGTGTAAGGTTTGAAAAGAAGTAAGAGTTTAAGGTAGGGTACCAACTAAAGATGAGATGGCCATTCAGGATCAACAGAGAGTGGTAAAAAGGAATAAGAAGTCATGAATGTTTGGTTTGTTTCCCTGATCTAAAACCTTTAAAGAGAAAATTTAAGTGAGGTTAGAAGTCCAATAATATAGAGTCAAAATCAGATCCATCAAAATTAATGCAAACTGAAATTTTCTGGGGGAGTCCAATCATAGTTTTTCTGAATCGTCTGTCTGAACAACTCCACTGCAATGGTCACTGGGTCTCAAAATCAAAGCATCTGTTCCTAGAAAAGATCACAATTCCCTACAAGTTTGATTCAATAAAAAAATTTGCTCTAAATTTTTTAAAATTACTCAATAAAAACCAAAAGTAAACCAAAAGAAAACAAATATCGTCAAATACCGAGGAATCCTCCCCCATACTTAAATCACACCTCGTCGATCGATCGATTGCAGAGTCTAAAATTCTGCTTCTTCAATCTTTCCTGAAACACTAAGTAATTTTTTTCAGAAACCAAAGAAAATAAACTAAAATAAAACCTCCCACTAAACGCTTTTATTTAAAGTCGTTTAGCTCGACTTATTTGCTATTTTTCTAGGTGAAAGGTGGAGTATCGAAGGAAAACGGTGCTTCCTTAGATTCTTCGAAGATGCTTCTTGCTGGATCAGGGGTTTCATGCTTAATTGTCCATTTGTTTATGTCCTTCTTCCTTAGAACATCACTTTCGAGAAGTACCTTCTTTGCGAATTCCACCATTCGTTTGATTCTTTCTGGTTTCGCATCTTTCAACTCAGGGGACATCATAATTCTGAGGCTGGCAAACATTCTTCTTTTTGTTTTGCCAACGTTCTTGATAATATTGATCTCTTCTTTAGCAGCCTTAGGAGTGCTTTTCTTATCTCCATGATCTACATCCATCTTTTTCCCAATGCTAGTTGTTCCTGTAGGAAAATTATCTAAAGAAACTGCAGGGTAAAAGACACTTTTATCGATTTTCTTAAAGGATATCCTTTGATTGAGGAAGTCAATGACATCCCCCACAGTAGTTAAAAAGCTTCTTCCAAGTATCAAGGGTCTATCTTCTTCCATTTACAAGACGTAGGAATCAGCTGGTATGAAGGTTCTTCCGATTTGAAGTTGTAAATCTCGAATCACATCTTTTGGAGCCTTCATCGAGGAGTCTCCAAACACTAATGTAGTGTTAGATGGTATGAACTTATGGAATCCAAGCTTCTCCGCAGCCACTGTAGACATAACGTTAACGTTAGAACCAAAATCACAAAGAGAGTTAGGCAACTTGTTGCCTGCGATTTTGCATGAGAACATAAATTGTCCTGGATCTCTTTCTTTGAGAAGTGTCCTTATTGGAGGTTTGGGTTTATTAGCCTTGTTTCCTCCTGGTTCCAGGTTGTTGATTTGGATTTCTCCTTTAGAATCTGAGGACAGAGATTCGTCGTCCAGCATCAAGCAGGGATGAGGGGTCAAGACGTGCTCTATGGCATTGCATTAGTTCTTTGGATTCTCTTCCACCATCCCTGGAAGTACTCCATTTTTCCTCTTGACCGCATCTGCGGTTTGAGCAACTTGAACATTTAGAACTTTCCATTTAGCTCGGTGTAGATGCCTTCAACTCTAAATTTGAAATCCTTTGTTAATTGATTTTGATTTACAATGATTTGATGTAGCAATATTTCCATCTTGTTGTCTTGAGAAGAGCTCGCTGAATTTTCAGGTGTTTTTGGTGCATGAAAATTGTTAAAAGATGGTTTTTGCTGGAAATTGATTCCGCCAAAGTCAGTACTCTGGCCAAATGATGGCTGCTGGAAATTATTCCCACTTAGATTAGGTCCACATCCATAAGAGTTGCCTTGTTGTTGGCTTTTCTCTTGTGGAGGATAGAATTGATTTTGTGGATTTTCCACATTAGGAATTCTGTAAGACAAATAAGAGTTATTCTTAAAGTTATTGAAGTTTCGGTTTTGGAAGTAACCTTGAGCTCCAATGTAGTTGCTTTCTTCTTCTTTTCCTCCATGTTCATGATTTATGAGTCCTTGTCAATTTCCAGCCCCCATCTCGTTGAGAGTTTCACAGGAATTGATCGAACGTTGTTGATTTTTTAGAAGTTGGCTCATCATGATCTTTACTCGGCAATCTGCCATGATTTGCCTTCATGGATTCTCGTCGTCCTGTCAAAATCAGTAGCATTGTTACTATTACTAGCAGCAAGATTATCAATTAAAGCTTGACCTTCTTCAGCCGTTTTGGTTGTGAAATCGCCATTGCTAGCTGTATCGAGCGAACGCTGATATTTCTGATCAATGCCCCTGTAGAAGGTACTTAAAAGGTTAGCTTGTGTAAATACACGATGTGGACAATCTCTTAAGTATTCTTTAAAGCATTCCCAAGCATCGTGGGAGCTTTCAAGAGGTCCTTGTTGAAATCCATGTATCTTATTTCTCAAAAGGTTAGAACGAGATTTAGTGTAAAAATGATTGAGAAAAGCAGACTTACAACCTTCCCATGTAGTGATAGAGCCTAGTGGTAAAGATTAAAGCCACCTATGAGCTTTGTCATAAATAGAAAATGGGAAAAGTTTACACTTTAGATAGTCTGAAGGGACTCCATTTTGCCTTGTTATAGAGCAAATTTCCTCAAAGAACTCGACGTGGTCCATAGGCTGTTCGGTTGGCAGCCCATGGAACCAGTTTTGCTCGACCAAAGTGATGATCTGCAGCTTGATCTCGTAGTCGTTTCTTTGTGGAAGTTGTGGATGTATAGCTGTCCGATCATGGAAGTATTGATCAGGTGCATCACAATCAGCAATTATATGTGGAGCTGAAATTGGTGCTCATTGTTTGCTACAGGTGCAGGTGGTGCTCCACCAATGCGAGGTTCCTGTGCATTCTAATTAGCAGCGCGTTTGACAACGAAGATTTGACTGCCCTCCGCGTCAAGAAGTGGCTGTCCATGCTCGCCAAATTGAGACTATCGGCCTTGGAGATTAGCGACGTTATCGTTATTAGCCATTTGTCTTTCTCTAGCTAACCTTCGATTCGTCCTAGCAAGTATTTCGATGTCTAACTCAAGTGGGATCAGATTGTCAGAACCTTGACTTCTGGTCATACACCTGAAACACAAAGACAAAGAGAAAAAGAAAACTGAAATTAAATATCGAAGAAAAATAAAGACTTAGACGAAATTCTTAATCTAAAACTAATGCTAATGCAAAAATCCCCGACAACGGCACCAAAAAATTGATGTGCTAGATAAGTTTTACTCAAACCTAACAATTCCTAACTACAAGTGCACATCAAATCAATTGTAGTATTTGAGGTGTCGATTCCACAGAGACTTTGATTGCACAATAGAAATACGAATTAAAATTTAAGCTAAGTTGAAACAGATTTTTATGGGTTTTTGTGAGCAAGTAAATCAAAGCAATAAAATAAAATGATGTAAACAATAAGGGAAAAACGTTGGGCTTTCAGGGATTCTAAGGGATTCATAGTTCGAATTATTAATGTATTGATTCCTAGAGACAAATCATTCTAATCTTATTTCATCCTAGAACTCAAATACTATGATAAGGTTAACAATACTCTCGCAGCGAAAACCATCTAAGACAAATCTATGCTATCAATCAACTCTCACAGTCAATAACACAAATAACATTTAATTATTATCAAGTTCAATTGTTTATCTAACGCAATAACTCAACTTTCGCAGGCTTAAAGGGTTAGACTCATCAAATACCATGTTCAAAACAATAAATCAAGTGATGTTCAAGAAAATATTGTTCTAAGATCAGTTTCGAGATGATAAACAAGAAACATGCAATAAAATCATATCTAGATGAAGGATTACTTGATTTATCAAAAGCGTCACTCTATTTATCAATTCTATATATCGAACCATGAAATTCCCCTTGAATTACCCCTTAGAATCCATCAAAAGACTACTTAAACATAGACATGATAACCAAAGCAAAAGCAGTAGAAAACATGTTTATATAAAGAGTAAGGATTCATAAAACTTCTCCAATGGAGTACAAGGAGGTGAGATCTTCTCCCTTTATCGAAGAAATAGAAGAAAACTATAAGATTTTGGTGTGAAAAGAACAAACATCAATCTCCAAAATAATAATTAAGACTTTGTATTTTCGTGGCTGCTGGATGCTTTTTGTAGGGTAATGGTCGAACTAGGGCTTTTCTCTTTGGGTTTAGGAGATAAAATAAAAGAAAAAAAAGAAATTTTCCTTTTTTTAGGGGGTGATCGATCGATCTGTTAGGGTGATCGATCGATCGCCTCTAAAAACTCGAACTTCAGCCAAAATTCCGGATGAGTGATCGATCGATTGCAGGGGGCTAATCGATCGATCAGGCTTCACATTCTGGGCTTGCTTCTCCTTCGAATCTCTATCGATCAGTCTTTAGTATATCAAGCATATCTTGAAATAGCACCGTTGGATTTCCACGTTCTGATATCCGAATTAAAACTAACATCCCCATCTATCTCGTGGTAAAAATATGAGCTTGATCTAATGGTGGTAAGATCCCCATTTGATGCAAAATATTCGATTCTCAGGATCTGTCCTATCTTCAAAATTCTTGTTTTCCATCATTTTTGGTCCAAATTGTTCCAATTTCTTGTAAAGACTCTAAGATCCACAAAAACACTAAAAACAACCATAAAATACCAAAACCAAGTAGTTTATACGATAAAAACCTATTAAAACATAATAAAAGCGGTAAAATCTAAAGTATATCAGACCCACATCCTTCATTTCAAATACTGAGCTTAACGGATTTTTTAGTTCCTGAACTTCTGACATATCTCTTGCTGTTATCAACATGTCATCAATATATAGCAAAATGTATATTTAATTTTCTTCAGAAACCTCTCTTGT
The DNA here is from genome assembly GCA_900406555.1 of Pseudoturritis turrita. Lineage (NCBI taxonomy): Eukaryota > Viridiplantae > Streptophyta > Magnoliopsida > Brassicales > Brassicaceae > Pseudoturritis > Pseudoturritis turrita. The sequence goes on from OVBL01000004.1 coordinate 152,483, forward strand.
GTAAACACAACTGTCATGTTTACTCCTGATAAATCTTTGTTATACCATGATTTGGTCAAATCACTTGTTCCACTGCCTTGGGTATTGTTTAAGCCATACAATGACTTCTTGAGCAAACACACATAATATTTATGTTTTTGATCCTCAAAACCTTCTGGTTGAGACATGTAAAGGTCCTCTTCCGAATCTCCATGCAAGAATGCCGCCTTCACATCCATCTGTTCAAGCTCCAAATTCAGATTTACCACAACAAATAACAAAGTTTTGATAGAGACATGTTTCACCAGATGAGAGAATAATTTCTGATAGTCAATTCCTTCTCTCTGAGTGAAACTACGAGCCACCAATCTTGCCTTATATCTTGGATGCTCTGTCTCAGTAACATCATGCTTAAGTTTAAACAGCCACATGCAACTAATAATTTCTCTGTCTTTTGGCTTTGGAACCAAAACCCATGTCTTGTTCTTATCCATTAAATCATTTTCTTCAAACATAGCTTCACTCCACAAATTCCATTCATCACTAGCCCTAGCCTCTACATAACTCTATTGCTCATCCACTTCTATAGTTCCTGCAGTCGCAAGAGCTCATTCCTCAGTAGAAATGTCCTTAAATGACAAAGCAAATGCAAAAGTGCCTTCTTCAGTGTATCTCACTGGCTTGACTATCTGCCTTTTGACACAATCTCTAGCTAGTTGGTAGTTGGACAAGCTTTCTATTTCTGTTACAGTGCCTGCTGTAATAGGTTCTCCATCTTCACTCTCACTTTCATCAATTAACTCTAGTGTAGCTCTACCTTGAGATGAACCTACCTGATCACGAGTAATAAATGCAAGTCAAATATCAGTTAATACCTTAGCCTTAACTTCTAATCTCTTCACAGTAGAAATTAGCTCATTCCATGTGTCCTTTTGTAGATATGTATACACCATATCTTCATGGAATTTCACATGTCTGCTAACCATACATTTATCTTCATCAAGGAGCCATATCTTGTAACCTTTGGTACATGGAAGGTAACCAATAAACACTCTTTTTAAAGCTTTAGGCTTAAGTTTCCCTTGATCAATATACACATATGCCACATACCCAAAAAATTTGAGATGTTTATATCGTGGCTTCTTGTTCAGCCACCTCCTCTGGTGTCTTGAAAGGAGTTCTATTCATCAAGTACACTGACACAACTGCTGCCTTAACCCATAATTTCTCACTTAACCCTAATTTAGTCAGTAAGCATCTCACTTTCTCCATAACGGTTCGATTCATCCTCTCGGCTACTCCATTTTGTTGAGGAGTATATGTACAAATACGATGCCTTTCTATACCTTGAGCATTGCAGTGATCATCAAAGTTCCTATTAAAAACTTCTAGTTCATTATCAGTGTAAGGCACTTGACATTTTTACTTGCCTTGGTCTCCACCAATGCCTTCAACTAAAAAAACTTTGCAAAAGTCTCATCCATAGTTTTCAGAAAGTAGATCCATGCCTTCCTAGAATGAACATCAATTATGGAAAAGAAATATTGACAACCTGACATGGATGGTTCTATATTTGGTGAACCCTATAAGCCTGCATGCACATAATCAAGAACATGTTCTGTGTCATGCCTACCAGCTTCAAAACTGAGCCTCTTCGATTTTTCCATGACACAATGTTTACAGAAGAAACTCATTACCAATCTCTTTTTTCTTCAGAACCCCTTCTTTAACCAGCATTTGTAGATTCTTGTAACTCATGTGACCAAGACGGCTGTGCCACACTGGTACATGATTACTTTTAGCTTCCACTGGACATACTTCATCTGTAACTGTCTCACCATCAAGAAAGTAAAGACCATTTTGCAAAGTGCCACGCAAGGCCACCTTACCATTTTTTTGGGAAGCAAATTTACCATTACCACCTGAGTGTAGATTATCCAACATGTCAGTGTTCATATTGATATCATGTCCCTTATAAGATTTGGAACATATCTCACATTTTGCATGATTTACACTGAGCCTCCATGATTATTCAGTTTTATGGATCCAGTGCCAAGAGTCTCCACTGTGTTAAAATCTCCTAACAGAATCTTTTTTTTTAATTGAATGTAAAATTGTATTCAAACCCAAAAAATATTTTTACAATGGATGTTACAAGGTATTGGAACTAAGTTTTAAAAGCTCAATATAAATGGAGCAATCTGCCGAACTTTATGGTGTCGAAGTTGTGAATTCAAATCATTTGACCAAACCCTCTTCGTAGGTTTCATCCCCCATTCTGTGTATCGAGAATAGCCGATTGCGGATATTTTTATCAATGAGTTTAACAATGCTTGCAATTGGGAGTGGGGTTTCTCCATGCCTGCGATTGTTCTCTCGCGCCATATGTGGTATAGTGTTGACTGAAATGCATATTTGAAGAGGATAAGCCTAACTTCACTACAGAAAATGTGGGTATTAATAACAATAAATGATAGCATTTTGAGTGTTTTTGCTATAATTGACTTATGGTGAATTTTTTATAGCGTTTGTGAAATGTCAAACGCTATGATATGTTAAGCGCGAAAATTTTTTCTAATCTCGTTTATTTTGTTTGGTTTACCATGATTTATAATATCATATACCACAATTAAAACGTCATCGTAGAGTGTAGCGAAAATAAAATTTTCATTATCCGCCTAAATAAAAATAGGCGTAAAAAAATTGTACAAGTAGAAATTTTGGCAAAAAATTGTTTGCTGAAAATCCTCTTTTGCTAAAAAATAGTCCATTAAATTAAATGAAGAAGCAGCGAGGAAGAGGAGGCGAAGAGGACTTAGAATCTGCGGCTGAGGAAATTTTGTGGTGGTTTGAACAAGGGAAACGGCGTGGAGGCATGCGGCGGAGGAACTTCGGAGGTAAAGAATCAGATCATGAATAAAGCCGAAATCAAACAAGCAGATAGGAATCCCGGTGGAATCTCTCGGATTAGGCGGCGTTGAAATAGGTAACGAGAATCATAGGCTTTGGATCTCTCTTTCTTGAGATGAGATTGAACAAAAGAGAACCAAAACCTTGCAAAAATTGTAAGAACACAAATTACTAAAATATGGGCAAACTGATATTTGTAAAGGAATTGCATAAATAAATCGACAATTCAACAAAAATACCGATACAAGAATTAGGAAGAAGATGGATTTGCAGAGGCAAAATATGATCTTTATCCTTAATTCTAAAAATGTCCCGTAGTGTGACGGTTGTGTGGCATTCCGAATCTCAGGATACAACTGCAATCAATTCTGTTTTGCACAACTCAAGAACAGAATCTAACGAACGCTTTTTCTACGTTGTACTCTCAGACACTAATAAAATAAAATAAAGAAGATGTGAGAGATTTGTATTGTTGATCTTGTGATCATCTAAAGAAAGGAGGATTAAGGCTTGTTTTTTATCAAGCCAACAAGCTCAACGTACAAGAGCACTAAAGAGGAGATGGAGAATTGATTTCTCATAATCACATTGACTAATTGAATTGTAAGTTACAAAATTCAATTCAAAATTGAATTGTAAGTTACAAAACTAATTAAAGAGATATATATTTATTGATTTAATCAACAAATAAATTTTGGCAAAACAAAAGATTAATCTTTTGGGTTGCTAGCCCATTTGCCATATTTCGAGACCCAATGCCGAAGCTCGGTCCGTATCTCTTTTCTCCAATACACCAAAATGTATTCAAGGTTTTTAACCTTGTTATGTGTTCTCCACTTTATATTTTAAAGATTTTATATCCAAAATTCCAATGTGAGATATTTGCTAGTTTTAACACTTAGTCAAATTTTGAAGTTTTGCAAGCTTTCAATTCATCCACTTTGGACCTCCATTTCTTATTAAAATCAATTCGATTTTGACAAGTAAATACACTACGTTATAGTGTTTACGGCGACGATTCTATCGTGCCTAAAATCCGGTCATCCTGATGGACGTCTCCATCGGAAAATGCACCGAAAAATGGTTTAAAACCATTTCGTCAAAAATGAGTTCCAACAATCCCCCACATGAATAAAAATGACTCTAGACATATGACTCCATGGACTTGACAGACGCGACAAGACTCGAGAAAACGGACTTTTGAGAGTACAAGCGAAAAATCCACTGTATATGGGTTGGTAGCTTTTTCAGCTTTGAACCAATCATTGTTAATAGCAATCGGGTTTACTCGACCAGGATGTGAACATGATGTCTTGAACCACCCGGACTTTGATGTAAACCGAGACAACAGCTATAACACAGCTTCATTCTCTCACAGAACTAGGTTCTCTATTGTGTTCATTGTGACCTTGAACATGCCTGGTTATCATGAGTGAATTTAGAGAATATAGCCTTTCATTTATTCTCCTAGAAACGGTCTCATTTCACACTCACTAGGTGATATTTCAATAGACTTTGTTTTATGAAGTATCATGTAATACTCCACGAACATATCAAAGCTATGGTGAATATCATTAAAAGCAACGCTTATCCTTTTTATACAGGAAGCACGGTATATCATCTTAGAAACTGGGTAGAGACTAGAGTCTCATAATGCTTTTAGCAGAATCAGTTTGACTTAGTTTTCCCCTTGAACCTATTTCCTGGGATCTCCAGTCATGTAGGTAGGGTTTCCATCAAACATACGCGTAAGTCATAGGCTTTAAACCCAATCCTTTTGATGATTTTACAATTTGATCTTGTGACACACCTTTAATAAATGGATCCTAGGTTGTCCGATGAGATATAATCTGTTGAGATTATTCCATTTGAGATCAATTTTCTAATGCTTTGACGTCATCTTTTTTAAAAGACATGACTACCCATTATAGATAAAACTTAGTGTTGGGCTATAGTCGTAATGCTCACACTAGTTTTTTTCATCATGATATCTTTTACCAACTTTTGAAACTACTAGGCTTTCTTAGCTTTATCTCAAGGTATGAACTTAGGTTCCATGATTAATCTATTCCGCAGAGTTAATTTGGAAGATTTTCATGATGTTGTTGCACCACAATGCGTAAAGACATATCCCACTTGTGGACTAATTAGTTTCTGGAAGTCGATAACCAATTATCATAATTGTATCTTTCCAAAACTATTGGTTCTTTACCATAATGCAAACCATAACTTTTAGTATATTGCACGTAACTCAATACTTTAGTTATTATTTTCCAGTGTTTACAACCTGGATTACGTGTGTAGCAACTTAGTACATAGACTACGTCTGCCGAGAACACTTGAGTAGATCTTGAACAATATTAATTTGTTCGACCATGTCTTTATGTCTTCAAATAATGTGATTTACATACAAACTTAGCAAAATATATCTGTGAGGTACTTTTGATGTATATAAACTTATCACATTTATTGATGTGAAAACTATTTGACAATGTCAAATATTTCAGGCTATTGTTTCAGAGCTTTTGTATGCCCAAATAGAGACTTCACAAGTCTATAAACTTTGTGTATTTTCGACTAAGACATAGTTTTTCGACTAAAAACCACTTAACCTTAGGACTATATGCCCTTGTGATAAATCGATTATCTCCCATATATGGTTTTTTCATAATGGAGTCGATCTCACTAATGAGGTTTTCCTTCCACGAAGGATTGTCTAATTTAGACTTGGCTTTAGTGAAAGTTACGGTGCATTCTGTCGGAGAAAGACCAATAAAAATCTTTACCAAAAGATTTACAGATTCTTCTGCATCATCTCACAATGTGCCAGAATTACTTGCCTCAATTACAGAGGTGATAAAGTCTTTTTCTTACGAGTTCATTTTGGATTTTGTTATCCTTACACCGAAACACGTGTTCCAAGAAAGATGTATTTCTTGATTTTATGATTGTATTTTCATGGATATCCGGTATGTCTGATTTATAAACCAGAAACCCATAAACAATTTTTTATGTGTATATCCAATAAAATACAATATGCCATTTTTGGTCTGAATGCGACCTTTCTAGGAGGTAGCACTGCGACTTTTACGAGGCACCCCCACACTTTCAGGTATTTGTACGAGTGTACTTTACCTTTTTAAAAGTTCATATGACATTTTGTCAATAACTTTATGTGAGAAGCAAAGTTTCCCCCCATATTTCTTGAGATAACTCAAAATCATGGATCTTTGCATTCATCATCTCTTTAAGAGTTCAAAATTTTTGTTCCATAATTCTAATATTTTCAAGTTAATAAGAAGCAGTTTTTTTCCGATGAATAATGGTATTTCTGTAAAGAATGCATTTAATGTTCATCAAAAATCGCCTCATTTATCACATATATCCATTTTTATGGATTTTTCAAGTTGGTTTCAAATTTCCATCTTATATGCTTTGAATTTGTTTTCCAAGTGCATGTTCTTGCTTCTTAGTAAGTATATATCTATTAAAATAGATATTGATGGTGGTAGGAGCGTAATGCCACCATTCCATTCGATTGTTCCCAACCTGGAATTGACTTCTAAAAGTACAATACATGTCTTGGTTTTAGTCAGATTGGTCTGGAATTTTTCCATTGTCTCTGCATGGTTAATCATGGTACGACATTCATTAGAATTGCTATGATATGCGTAAGCCTTTTGACCATCCATAATGCCACAATTGGGACATTTTTTTCATTGAACTTCTTTTAAGCATTTTGCTTTTTGAAGCTACTGGAGGCTTTCATAGAAATTTTATGTTTTTCTTTGTGCTTGTGGATTATATACGCAATCCGCTGCCTGACAATCAAGTCTTTAAGGATCTTAGCCTTTTACTTATGCCAGAGATAATTCTTGAAATATTTCCAAACTAGTGGAAAATTTTAATTAACCAACAAACCTAGTATTTCAAAGTAATTGACATCCATGCGGTCATTATCTCATGCATAAGCAATCACAGCTTTTTTAATTATATATGATGAATTTAGAGATCACCAATTTAAAAGTCCAGAAATATCGTCATTGCGAATTTCTTAGAACGTGTGTTCTTTGAATTGTACTTCATCTCAAGGAAACATGAGTTCCTTAGAAGTATTAACCTCACTATAGATATATCCAACGGTTTTATCAGGCAGATTTGATCCACTTTTGTATAAAATATTCTCAATGGTACAAAATTCAACACTTACTAGAGTTATACCGTTAGTATTCTCAAGAGAAAGCATATGCTATATCCTCTTTGAATTACTTCTCTAGTTTCAGCATGAATCGAGGTACATCGAATTTGTCTAGTATTAGTCATATGTTTACAATATAAGGTACTAACATGACAATCTGATAAAAATCAGAATTTGGCACAGTCATATGTGGCAGACCACTACCAAACTGAATTTGGTGTGTTGACTCACTAGACTTGTAACCATAATACCTCCACCGCTATCGGTGTAAATAGGATCTAACATTCTGATAAATATCAGAGATGTAGTCTGTATAACACACAAGGCCATAAGTGGTAGACCATTCTCAATTTGAATTGTCCACTCACTATACCCGTTGTCATCTTTGTTAGGCAACTTTTAGACATCGGAAACACAAATGTATATTTATATACATATGTTCGATTAAGCTGCTAACTCGTTGATAGTTGTAATTAAAATCAAATCTGTTCAAAAGAACCAAGATCAAATTGGTACACTATCATAAAAAAAAAATTAGAAGTTCAATTTAATATATACTCAACAATTTAAACATATATGAATAAATTACAATAAATAATTAAATTAAAATTTTCAGTATAACTAAATTCTAAAAATTATAAAATAATTAAATGCAAAGACATGATTAAGCAATTTAAACTTATAAAATTGCCAAAAAATCAGATCTAGAGAGTCAACAAATAATGACAAAAACCTGTTTGAATTATTGCTCAAACCAAAACCAAACCGGTTAAACCAGAATGAAAAAGAAATTCAGCTTCGTCCCTGGTAACAAACAAAATCAAGCCACATTAAGAATTTTTTTTTTTTTTTTTCAGATTCGTTTGAGATGGCAAGAGAGAACCAATATGAAGTGGATCAGAAATTGACTGGAGACAGATTAATCCAAATTTCTGTTTTCATGACAAAAACACTTCGCAAAAAATCAGTTTTTATAGTGCAATAAGCATAAACGAATTTTTTTAGAATTAAGATTGCAAGAACACAAATTACTACAATATGGGCAAACTGATATTTGTAAAGGAATTGCATAAATAAATCGATAATTCAACAAAAATACCGATACAAGAATTAGGAAGAAGATGGGTTTGCAGAGGCAAAATATGATCTTTATCCTTAAATCTAAAATGCCCCATAGTGTGACGATTGTGTGGCATTCCGAATCCCAGGATACAACTGCAATCAATTCTGTTTTGCACAACTCAAGAACAGAATCTAACGAACGTTTTTTCTGCGTTCTACTCTCAGACACTAATAAAATAAAATAAAGAAGATGTGAGAGATTTGTGTTGTTGATCTTGTGATCATCTAAAGAAAAGAGGATTAAGGCTTATTTTTTATCAAGCCAATAAGCTCAACGTACAAGAGCACTAAAGAGGAGATGGAGAATTGATTTCTCATAATCACATTGACTAATTGAATTGTAAGTTACAAAATTCAATTCAAAATTGAATTGTAAGTTACAAAACTAATTAAAGAGATATATATTTATTGATTTAATCAACAAATAAATTTTGGGAAAACAAAAGATTAATCTTTTGGGTTGCTAGCCCATTTGCCATATTTCGAGACCCAATGCCGAAGCTCGGTCCGTATCTCTTTTCTCCAATACACCAAAATGTATTCAAGGTTTTTAACCTTGTTATGTGTTCTCCACTTTAAATTTTAAGGATTTTATATCCAAAATTCCAATGTGGAATATTTGCTAGTTTTAACACTTAGTCAAATTTCTTTCAAGTCATCCACTTTAGACCTCCATTTTTTATTCAAATCAATTTCGATTTTGACAAGTAAATACACTACGTTATAGTGTTTACGGCGACGATTCTATCGTGCCTAAAATCCGGTCATCCTGATGGACGTTTCCATTGGAAAACGCACCGGAAAATGGTTTAAAACCATTTCGTCAAAAATGAGTTCCAACAGAAATATCTCGATGTAAGTCACCACCAGGTGTTCGACGAAATGCCTCACACAAACAAGATTGCGTTTTTGTGTTTAGCCTCTTATATGTTCTTGGCGATTGATCTCATCTAGGTCATTTCACCTGGATTGTGTCTTGTGGGTATGAATGTTGATTGCTTCAGAGTATCCAATTCTCCGGCTAAGGTCCGCACATTCGCTTTGATCAATTTCACTTAGTTGCTCATTTAGGCTTGGATCAATTTCACTTACTTGCTTGATTAGGATTTAACCAACCTACCCTATTTTGCTACATTGTACGAACTGGATGAAAATTTGGTGATAGAAAGTTTCATACTAAGAGTCTTACAAAGACCCCAAATTTAATTTGTAGAGCTAATTAGCTTTACATAATCTAATGGTACCGTTGCTTATGAATTCCATATGCAGCGATGATCGATCTATTTTGCGAGTTTGACAAGGGTCTTTTTGGTGAAGAGAAAAGGAGAAGTCATCTCCTTGATTGAAACTCAGCACTTTGATGGAAATGCTAATGTATCATTCATTGTTTGATCTTCATAGTTGTTTGTGGTTTGTTGCAGGGTAGATAGGTATGGTGGTGATCAAGATAGGAAGAAGAAGATAAAAATCTCAGAGACATGTTCTTGTCTCGTATCAAAACTTAGTATGAACAAAATTTTGGCAATTAATGTTGTTTCTTCTTCCTTTTCTTACTGAAGTTAAAGGAAATGTGTTTGGAGTCGAACAAATTGGACAATATATCAGCTCTGTTCTGGATGTCTATCTCCAAAGAGCCAAGGTAAAAAAATACTCTTTAGGTCCAAAATTGGCTGCCTCAGACGCGCTTTCATGCCTAAGCTTAAAGGGAACACTTATTTTAGGTCAAAAGCTACACCAACACTCATGTCTTGCATTGCTGGAAGGCTCTTGATCAATGTTCTCGTGAAGCAGGTATGATGCTCAACTCTTACAAGCAATGATCTGAATATCAGTCCCTTCATGTACATCTAGTTCGTGCCGGTTATTATTCACTAGCTTCATCACCACCATTGGGTTTGTTTTCCTTTTAACTATCTCAAAAGACTAGAGAATGTTATGTATGTTTCTCTCTTTCTTAGACATCTCACTGGGTCTACTGGTGAACGGTTTCGAACCATCACCACTGGTGAGTTTTATTTTGAGTGAAAATATTAGACAATGAGTTTTGTTTGAATCCAAACTAGTTTTAATGATGAATGGTAAGATATAAATATTGATGTATGCTTCTTACTACAATCAATTGCAGCAAAGCAATGGAAGAGGATGGTAACAATTTCACTTCCCGAAGAAGAAGTATCAGAATTCTTGATGGATGGAGTTGTAATGTTGACATAAGGAGGAAGACTAATAGTCTCATTCTTATGTTTATGTGTGTATAATCTTTCATTTTGTATATATTTTAATTTCGTAAATAGTGAATTTCCTCTTTTTGATACAAAATCAATAATCAAGACTTAGACTTACAAAATAAAAAATAAATGTCATGATCATTCATTTAAAATTTAGAGCATATGATTTGGGGTTTATGGTTTAAAGATATAGAATTTAAGGTTTAGATTTAGGGGTTGAAACATAATTTTTAGGGTTTTGGGCATAAGATTTGGGTATAGGTTTAGGGTTTGAAACATAATTTTCTAATTCTATTAATAATAAAAATAAATAAATTATTGTTTCATAAATACATAATTTTGATAGTTTTAAGTTTGTATGGATTAATGAGTGTTTTAATTTAGTGTATAGGGATTTACACTTATAAGATATTTTTCACATTTCTCAATTAAGAAAAGAAAATACAAAAAAAAATTATTGTTTCATTTAAATATCATAAACTAAATAACTTCTTAAAAATACAATATACGAAGAGAATTCATGCCTTCGATTAAGGGTTTGGGGTATTATAATACATATATAAATATTGATATATGGTGTTGGCTTTTATAATAATGAGCGTTTAATTTGAGGGTTATGAATAAGTTTTTGATTTAGAGTTTTCAAATTAGTGTTTAGAGTTAGAATTTGATTTATGATTTCGGATTTATGGTTTAAAAAATGAATAAAAGTGTTTGTTTTAGGGTTTTCAACATTTTGTGGTTTATGTTTTGTGGTTTAAAACTAAAAAATAAAATTAATAGAAAAATAAAAAATTATAAACTCATATATATGAATCATTATCCACTATAAATTATAAAATATTTTGAAAATGCATAACAAAATACATAAAAAAATATACTGAGAGCCAATTAAAAAAAATCATTGGGATCAATGACATGGCAGTCTTGGAAATTTTTTTTAGCGAATCTTGTCCGTTCATTTTTTCAGTCTCCTTTAATGTTGTCCGTCCACTATCCCCTTCTGATCTCTTAACCTATAAAAAAAAAAGAGAGAGAAGCCGATAGATCATCAACCACTATTATCTGCCGATTGGCCTTCTCCTCTCCCTGAGAAATCGATCTTTGTGCCCTAAGAAGAGGACGATTCATCTGAAGCAAGGATGATGCAGAGATTTCTTCAACCTCGTTTCTTGGAGAAATGCTTTATTCTCGAGGTTAGAGTTTCTGAAGCTATGTCTCCTTCCCTCTCCGACGCTTCTTCTTACGGATCTCTTCCGTTGAATCTGGTAAGTGATTGAATCTTCTCTTTCTTTGCATACTGTTCCTCTTAGGATCTTCATTTCATATAGTTTTTGAGTCATAATCTGGGGTTTGTTCTGCATCTCCAGCAAAGGAAGTTCCTTTGGCAAGACCGATAAATGTAGAAGAAGCAAAGTAAGCCATGATCTGGGGTTTGTTATAACTAAGTCATCTGACCAATGATGCAAATACTCCATGTGCTAAGACTTCTTCAACCGAGGAAAAACCTGGTTAGTGCATTTATTCATTTTACTGTTTCTTGATTAGTCTTACTTTGTTTCGTTTTGCATATCTGTGATAGGTTTATTCGATTAATAGCATAACATATTGATTTCTTCCCATTTGGTAAGTTGTTCAGCGTGAATCATGGTTTGAGTCATAATCTGGTTTTGTAGCGGCAAGTCCAACAAAGGAAGCATCAGTTTTTGTTGAGGAAGCAAATGATGTTGTAGAAAAGACACAGCTCAAGGCTAGTGGTACGGTTCTTTCACTTTAGAGGTTAAACAAACATTTGTTGGCTGTTGCTAGCATCTCTGCCTACTTTAGAGGTTTTGAATCCATTGTTTGGGGTTTATATCAGCGTTCCCAGCAAAGGAAGTTCCGGTGGCAAGACCGATAAATGTAGAGGAAGAAAAGTATGTTGTAGAGAAGACACAGCTCGAGTCTCTTGGTAATGTTCTTCCAACTTTTTCTCATGTAGATTAATTGGCAATTTCGATACATTTTTCAAGTAATCGGATAACAAACAGTGAATATAGCTTTATATGCATAGAAGAGTGCAGAGCATCTACTCATTACTCTTAGAGTCTCGTAGCTTAAAACCAGAGTACTAACATTGTCGATTCCTGGTTTTTTAGCTGCTAGTGTGTTTGGTTTCATGACTTTGGCAATGTTGGAGTTTTGCATTCGAATTCTCATATTGTTTCTATAAATCTCTGTAATTTCTTTTGCAAGTGATTGTCTTTAGTAACACGGCTGACATGTTATTGGGTGTTTCAGATTGTCAACGGGATCATAAGAAAGAGGCATGTGTGTGTGTGGAGCATGTGCATCGGTCAAGTTGTGCGGAGGAGTTCAAGTTGAGGATGAAGTTAACGTCAATTATATTAAAGATCAAATTCACAAGTTTAATTATGTATTTGAATATCTTTATAATATGAGTTATTTGTATCATGGTTTTATATTAATAAAATATGGCAGTTTTTTTTTAAAACATTTTATCCAAAAAAAAACCCAGCAATAATACATTTTAAATTCAAATGTTTTAGAAATACTAATTATAGAGAACAAAATACATGAATCATTACATTTTACTGAATGTTATAGTACTTTTCAATATACGTTATTAAAAAAATAATTAATAACAACAAATAAATGTTATTCTAAATAAATATCATTGTAGGTAAAAATACGATATATTAATCTCACCAAAAAAATACGCTATATCAAATGACGTTACGATAGCAAGACTAAAAACGCTATTGAAAGCCCGTGATCTATTGTTGTGGGGGTAGACATAGTGCTTCTAAAACCGCTACGATATCGTACGATAGCGATTTTCGGACGCAACAAAAAATTTATTTTTCCTGTAGTGTTTGTCGTAGTTTGAGCTATGTAGAAGCTGTAATAATCGATCCCAGTCCAAGGAGAAGTCTCGAGAGAGCAGTTTTGATACCAATGGTATCCAAATCTATTCTGAAAAATGACAAGCAAAGAATAGATGGCTTTGTGTTTCAACCGCACCATAAAAACAACAATCCGTTCTCTGGTTTGCATTCCATTTTTGAATTCTGTCACCCGTTGTCAATCGATTATGCAGAGCCAACCAAGTAAAGAATTGGTACTTAGGCATTGCATGGGAGAACCAACTACTCTTGTACCACTCTTCTGTCGGATGATTCTGTCTCAGAAGCTTCCAAATTCTCCTCGAACTGAACTGGTTTGTGAATTTGTCCTCTGCAAATTTCCAAAGAGTGATGTCCTCCCCTGCATGATCACCATTCTGTAACTTCCGTATCTCGCATTCAATCGCATTAAGAGTAGCCACTCTATGGCTTTCATTTCTATACTGTTTGAGTACCATAGCCACAATAGCATGAGCCGGGATGCCCATATCAATATGTCCCCTTGGACCCGTAATATCAAAGATCCTTTCAAATGACGACCAATGATCGAACCAGAAGGAGCTATTTTCCCCCATTCCTTATTTGCACACGATGAAACTCCTTAGCAATGTCTATGAATTTCAGTAATTTTTTCCACATCCACGATCCATCATTCGAATTTTCCTCCACTGTCCAGAACGTCTCTCTCTTAACATACGATTTTTTAATCCACTTTACCCATAATGTGTTTTGAGCATATAGAATTCTCTATATCAATTTGAGACAACTGACCCGATTTGCTTCCTTTATAGATTTGATTTCGAGACCTCCCTTATATTTTGTTTTGCAAACATCTTTCCATGTGATTTTAGCCTTCTTCGTATTCAGATCCGGACCAGACCATAGGAAATCTCCACAAAGCTTCTCAATCTCTTTACACATCCATTTGGTAATCGATAAGCAGCAATCCAAAAATTCACTAAGCTAGTAATAACAGAGTAAAGTAGTTGGAGCCTCTCCGCGTAAGAAATAAATCTAGTTATCCATGAACTCATCTTCAACCTTATGCCTTCTACCAGAGGCATGTAATCTGTCGTGTTCATTCTTTTCGTTAGCAAAGGAAGTCCTAGATATCTCACCGAGAGTTGTCCTGCAAAGGGAAAAGAAGAAGTGATGTCCGCTTTTATTTGGTCGCTAATACCCGCCAAATACAGTGTGGATTTCTCGATGATGATCTTTAAGCCTGGCTTTTCTACAAAATCATCAAAAATACTTATAATTACTTCAATAGAACTACGTTTTCAGTCCACAAAAACCATTAAATCATTCTGTTTTAGAGATGAGTGAGCTGAATCTGTTTGCATTTTGGGTGATAGCCTATCTTTTTCTCCACTGCAGCCTTGTCAATCATCCTCGACAATACGTTCATACAGATCACAAATAGATACAGAGATAAAGAGCATCCCTGTCTCAGTCCACGGTCGCTGCAAAAAAATCCTGCCAATTCACCATTCACTTGTACAGAGAACGAAGCAGTTGTTATACACAAATTTATCCAATGTATGAAACGTGCCAGGAAATTCAAAGCTGATAACGTGTTCAGCAAAAAACTCCATTGAACCAAATCAAATGCTTTTGATATACCAATCTTCATTGCACATCTAGACGAGATAACTTCTTTGTGATAATGTTTCACAAACTCTATCGCTAAACGGACGTTCTCCATTAATAGCCTCTCTTTAACAAAAGCAGATTGACTTTGAGAAATGAATCTCGGCAAGATACCTTTGAGACGATTTGCTAGGATTTTTATATTACCTTGTAGAGAACATTGCAAATCAATATCGGACGATAATCTTGCATTTCGATATCTTCTTCCTTTTTCGGTATCAGTGCTAGGATCGTCGAATCCTAACAGAATCTTACTAGACTCTTTCTCATTAATATCCATAAACCAGTCCCTTCTAGATGTCATATGATAGATACATCCAGAGTCTATCACCCAGTTATTTCTACAGACGCCATCAGACACATTCAATGCATATGCAGTCTCCAAATGCTCAATCAACACATCAGCCTCTCCATCTCCATCACTATCATACTTCTTATTTCTAGCAAAACAATATTTCTTTAAATGTCCTTCTTTCTTGCAATACCATCATATCACTTTAGAACCAAACCTTGACCTGCTCCTTGATCTTATTTTCTGACCACTTTGGCCCCTCACAATATGTGTACCCATTTTCCTAGTATACAACACAGTAGCTTGCCCTTTCTCTGTTTTATTGTTCTCAGCTGATTCCCTTTCTCTAGACTTAGCTGATGAGATAAACTCTTCTAGTGTCAAGAGTTTCTTCCATACTTGAGAACATGTTTTAGCTGATAAAAACTTGCAGGCAACAAACTCAAATACAAGATAGCCTACACTTCTTTAGAAATAATCACATTCAAACTATTCAATTCAACCACAATCTTGAGATACTCATCAACATTTGCATCCACAGATCGAGACTCTTCAGTTTTAAATGTGTAAAACTTCAGTTGCATATATATGCGATTAGGTAACATAGTTGACATATACAACCTATCAAGAAGTGCCCACATTGAAGCCGCAGTTTCACAGTGTTAAACCTTCCTTCAAAACATTATCACTAATATGCAAGATTATCAGATTTCTTGTCCTATCATATAGTTCAAGTTTATAAGGGTCGGGAACAACCTTAGTTAATGATGTGAATGGGCCAGAAGATTCATCAGCATGCTGCTTCTCCTCACTCATTTGAATCTCCATTTCCAGTTTGTCATCCATCAAGACATTCTTTAAACAAAGAATTCCAAAGTTTGCCATCACTTGGATCTTCCATAGCTTAAAATCACCGGAAACCGTCAAATCGCTTCACCTCAATCCGTGGACTCGACATCTTGATCTTGAGCCGAGGCCAATTGTTGAGAATTCTTCACCGATAGCTATGCGATTCCACTCCGAATCAAACATCACAAACTCATCTAACTCTCAAGAATCAAACTAACTCAATCTCTCTCGCAACCGCACAGTCTCAATCAAACACCGAAAAACGTAAACGAAAACAGAACGAGAAACACAAAGAATCTTTGGGCACCCTGAGTTCGCCTCCTATGTGGAGAGCTACGTTTCAAGGGTTAGATTGATCCACTAACTCACTATCAATGAAGAAGATGAGATCTCAAAATCAGAAAATCTCAGAGGAAAAAGACAAAGTAATGTTGTTTCTCTCTAACGGCCAAAACAGCTTAATCCCTTTATAGATCAATAGGGATTAAACCGGCCTTTAACTGGGGTTTTCTAATTCAATATAATTTGTTCACAAATTAGACTTAATCAAATTGAACAAAAACCCTCTCGAGCAACTAGAGTTTTATGAACATTGACTTTATACGTAGTTACGTTGACGAAAGGCTAAACACTTATTTTACAATATGGTAAATAATGATAAAATCTTGAAAAAGAGTTCTTACACTAATGTGGTATAGTCAAATAGAATAATGATCTAAAAATATTTTTTCACGAATTCGTCTAGCCAATAAGCTTTGGAGCGAAATATGAAGGGATTTAGTAGATAACTAAAACAAGACTAACATTGGGTGGTTTTATGACCTCAAGTCATATTTCTCTTTCAAGAGCAAAACATATAAAATATAGTTTACGAATTGGAAACTTGTGTGTGGTTGTTTTTTTAAATTTTATTTATAATAATTTGCTAATTTCTCAAATCTCATAAAGAAAAACGAAACCGTTAGACCATAAACAATGGAGGTGTTGAATAATTTTTTGAGCAATTTAATTCATACAATGAGGCTGTTGAATTATTTGGGAATACAGTGGATTAAATTCAGTTGAATGAGAAGAAACTGGGACCCGCAGTGGCACATGGCGAATTGTTAGAGGAGATTATGTTGGGGCGCGTAGCTCACGCGCGAGCAGAATCTGTCTATTTTTTTATAGGGACACGTGCTGTATTCTAATTGGTTGTTGAGATTTTTGTGATTTTTTTCCATCCTAATTACTTGAGCTCAATTATTTTGTAGTAACCTATTAAATTTTTTTTTTTTTTTACCAAATTCAGCATTTTTTATGATCTATAAATAGAGATTAGTCTCATTTTATTTGGACATAGAAAAAACGCCATTTTTCCCTATAATTTTTCTATTATCTTCCAATTAACTCTTTTTGTGCCTTTAAACTTTTTTTTTTTTTTTGTTAAATGGATCCTAATAATAATCATTTTAATATCCAAAATTCTACTAATTTTCCTTTTAACTACCCAAATCCCAACAATTATCAGTTTCAAAATCAATCTGCCAACCAACCCCAAATATACCAAATTATGGTTATCCACCAAATTTCTTCATGCCGTCATCTGTTCCAAACTATCCTCCATATTATGGATCGATGATGCAATATTCATCTCAAGCACCCCCTTATTCTTCTACTCCGACGGGTCATAAAAATGTTTCGAATGTTGGAGCAATTGAATTTCCCGGATTTTCTACACAAACGGCTCTTGGAGGCATAAGCGGTGTTAATGAAGCGACTCCAAATGCAGAGGACTCAACTCCTGCTCGCAAAAAAACTCCAAATGGACCACTACGCAAAATTTGGTCATAGTGAGTAGGTGGATTAAATATGGAACAAACAGTGTTGTTGGCAGAAACTAAAAAAGCGAAGCATTTTGGGGTAAAATTGCTGAGTATTGTAATGAGCATTGCTCATTTGATCCTCCACGTAAAGGAAGTTCGTGTAGAAATCATTTCAACTACATCAACAAAATGTTGGGAAAATGAACTGGCGCTTATGATAACACTAAGCGTATGCAACAAAGCGGGTGGTCGGAGAATGATGTATTGGCAAAAGCGCATGAACTATATGAAAGTGGAGGGGATGGACATTTCAATTTAATGTCAGAATGGGTCGCTGTCCGTGATCAACCACGTTATATTAGTCAGGTAGGAGGAAATACTGGCTCTGGAAGCAGTGGATCTAAGAGAGCCCACGAGAGTGATGCAAGTGACTCCAACTCTATACAATCTAGTGCTCGTCCAATGGGGAGGGAAGCAGCTAAAAAGAAAGGTAAAAAGAAAGGTAAAAAGAAAGGTAAGGGAGCAGCTTTGGAAGTGGTCAACGAAGAGTGGAATGAATATAAAGAATTGAAGAAGAAAGAGTTGGAACGATTAGAAAAAATAGTCATGAGGCAAGAAGAGGCAAACCAATTGATGAAAGGCGAGACTTATGCCAAGAAGATGAAGATGTGGATGAAGCTAACTGAAAAGGAGCATCTCGATGATCAGAGCAAAGAGCTGTTGTTGAAGTTAGGTCACGATCTATTTGGAAATTAATTATTATCAAGTGTCAATTTGTATTTTGTCACTTTCTGCTTTAATAATGTTTGTTTGTCGCTTTCTGCTTTAATAATGTATGTTTGTCGCTTTATGCTTTAATAATGTTTGTCAGTTTTCGTCAATGTAATCCGTGACTTTTGGCTTTTATTTGAAGAATCCAATCATATCTATTAATTAATTGCATTCTATTATCTTTCGAAGTCCGTCTATTTCAACCACTCAATTTCTTATAAATGGGGACTCATTCTTCCATTGATGTACCAACACCAAAAACCTCATCTTACTAAAAAAAAAAATCAATGGATCCATCATAATTTCCTTTTGATATCGAAGCTTACGAAAGGCAATCTGAAATTGAAGAGAAGTATATCCTCAACCGGTTTAGGGATCGACGAAACAAAATAGAGGAAGACTATGCACCTCGTAGCAAGAGAAGATACTTCAAGAGAGATCATGTAGCGGCAAACCAAAGACTAATTGACGACTACTTTGCCAATCAACCAACATATGATGATGCAATGCTTCGTCGGCGATTCCAGATGCGAAAACATGTTTTTCTTCGGATCGTTGGGGACCTAGAAAGCAGTGACAACTACTTCACCCAAAGAGTTGATGCAACCAACAAAGAAGGTATATCTCAACTAGCAAAGTGTACCACAGCCATGCAAATGTTAGCATATGGTATGGCGGCCGACGCGGTTGATGAATACATCAAAATAGGAGGTACTACCGCATTGGAGTGCTTGCGTAGATTCTGTAAAGGAATCATACAATTGTATGAGCAAGTGTATCTCAGAGCCCCAACTCAAGATGACTTGAAAAGAATACTGCATGTTAGTAAAATTCGGGGGTTCCCGGGGATGATTGGGAGTATTGATTGCATGCACTGGGAATGGAAAAATTGTCCTACAGTGTGGGAAGGTCAATTTACTCGGGGAGATAAGGGAACCACCACTGTTATTCTTGAAGCAGTTGCATCTCATGATCTATGGATCTGGCATGCCTTTTTCGGGTGTCCGGGCACATTGAACGATATCAACATTCTAGATCGTTCACCAGTGTTCAATGATGTTGAACAGGGAACTACTCCAAGAGTGAACTTCTTCGTGAACCAACATCCGTATAATATGGCATACTATCTAGCTGACGGTATCTATCCTTCTTATCCGACTTTCATCAAATCAATTAGACTTCCTCAGAGTGAACCATACAAGTTATTTGCAAAACATCAAGAGGGATGTCGGAAGGACATCGAACGTGCATTTGGAGTGTTGCAGGCTCGATTTAAAATTATTCGCGAACCAGCTCGCATGTGGGACATAGCCGATTTGGCTATCATTATGAGGTCATGTATCATATTGCATAATAAGATTGTTGAGGATGAACGAGACACATATGCTCAAAATTGGACTGATTATGATCAATCTGAGGCAAGTGGGTATACGACACCGTAACCATTCTCAACTGAGGTGCTACCTACATTTGCAAACCATGTGCGTGCTAGATCCGAGTTGCATGATTCAAATGTACATCACGAATTGCAAGCAGATCTAGTCAAACACATATGGACAAAATTCCGTGATTAAAGAGATTTTTAAGTCTCTATGTGTGATTTTAAGAGTTTTATTGTTTGTGAGTTGGGTCTTTTGTACTAATTATATTATGTGTGTTTTATTAGTTGTGTCGTGCGTTTATCAGTGTATTGTATTGAATTTTAAAAGTTTCGTAATTTTATTTGTTTTACAATGATTATTTCTTATTTTTATTACTTGTAAAAAATAATAATAATTCAAACTATAAATAAAATAGAAAATAAAAATTATATTAAAATTATTAATTCTAAATTATTTTAATTTAATTTGAATCGATAATTGTTATTAATATTTAATCAGAAAACATAAAAGAAAATAAGAATAAAAAATTAAAAAAATGATGGGGTAGGATGTTGAATTTTATTAAACAAAACAATTGTAAATGATAAAAATTAAATAGGTGTTGAATTATTAGGTGGAAGAGAGAGAAAATGATGTGGAGTGTTGAAAAGTAAAAAGAAGGGTGTTGAAATTTTTTTCCATTGTACATGATTTTATGTCTTATGTGGTTCGCTCAGATTTTCTAATCGTTTTGGTGGCGTGCAGTTTTATGTAAACATATACTACGGTTTGATTTTAGTAGTCTACTTCTTGCGAACCATGTTTTCACAAATTTTTAGGTCGGATTCGGTTCGATTTCTCTGTTCCGGGTGTTTTGTCCAGTCCTAGTGATCTGATTGATAATATAATGAGAATTGAAAAAACTCAACTATTAGAGTTAATAAAAGAAAATAAAGTTTAATAACTATTTTTAGATGATTTTCTAGTTTTAAGACATAAATTATACATTTATTAATTAAATTATGCTATTTTAGAAACAATAAAAAAATGGGAATCAAAATCTTGCTACGTTCCCTACATTTCCCAAACAAAAATAAAAATCTTATTTCATTATGGATAGGAACTCAAGAACGAAAATATGATGGAATATAAATAGGACAAGGCGGAATTGAATAAAATAGAATGATCCAAACGATAATTTTGTTCACTCGATTTGGATATGGTCAGTTTCTAGAGTGATATAATTTCCCATCCAAGGTCTAAAGATGAAAAGTCGATACAATATAATGAATAGATGTAGGTATTGAAGCTTTTTATTAATTGAGGAGGTTCTCATTGTTTTGCAGAAGAGGACTATACCTCATTGTGTAATTATGAGAGCATATCGGTTAAAGGGGACCATTTATATGTTTATTGGTCTACCTGGACCCTAATGTGTTACATCTTCCTTATTATTAAAAGTTGGTACCAAAATCTGGAAAAATATACCGGTAAAAAATCCAGATATTCGTCCCGATATTATACTCTATTTTACTTTTTTTTTTTTTTTGTAATTAGACAAGAATCCCGCAAGGGAGAAACATTTATCTATTGTTGGCAACATTGCGCTAGCTATTTTATCGAATTATGTACTTTAATTGGCTTGAAAATTTAATCAAAATTTTGTATTATTTGATCATTGATATATTTTTTTTTAAATTCAAAAACTTATTTTATTTGTTTAATGATTTTTAAATTTTAGTTAAAATCCGAAATTTGATGTCTCATTAAATTTTAACAAAGATTTGATTTCACTTTGAGTTTTAACGAAATTCATATTTTTTTAAAAATTCTTTAAATTGTTTTACTAGTCAAACCCTAAAATCTTTAAATGATTTTTAAAGAAGTGATAGAGTCAAACACTAAAATTACATTGATTTTTTTTAATCATAATTAATTTTTTTTTTTTTTAATTTGTAATCCTAATGATCTTAACATTCATAACGAACGAACCTAACTACATGCAGCAAAAACCACATAATATTTTCACAGACGGTTCCACAACAGACAATTCTATCCGCCTCACAAAAATGCATGATAGACGGTTCTATATGCAACACACTCACAATGGAACGGTCCTTAACATACAGAACCACAACTAACGGCTCTACTTCCACCACGTTGAAGATCTCCGGTAAAATTATCTCTATTAATCTATATAATTCATATTCTTTAGGAATCGAACACTAAATATGATGTAGAATTATTAATCAAAAATCTTAGTCAACGACGGGACCAAAGAAGCTCCACAATTAAATTTTATTTTTGGTCTATTTTCTTTTCGCCAATCAAAACAAAATGTAAGAAATTTCTTGCCAACTTTGTTTTATTGGAAAGCAAAAAAGAAAGGTAATAAAAAGGGAGAAAATTTCTCTACAAAATTTATAAGAAAGTTTTCAAAAGTTTTTTTTGGTGCAACCAATACTTTAATTCACTCGAGTCTAAGGTTACAATCGTAGATGCAATTTTTATTACCCTCTTTGCTAGGGAATCCGCCAGAACATTGGTATTCATGGGTACATAAGTAAAGGAAATGATACAAATAAAGAGAAAATGTGTTTTATATCTTGGAGAATTTCATAGAGCTCTACCATGGAGTCTGTGACTATGGTTCAGACCAAGCTCTGAGCATCGGATGCGAATGCAATCTTTTTCCAATTTGCATCTTTTGCTTGATTTAATGCTGTTAATATGGCCAGCGCTTCCCCATCATAGGCGAACATACATGTGGAACCACATCATAACCTTGTGAAGTAACTTATTTGGTGTGGTTTTGAAAGACTCAACCCAATCACATGGTTTGGGTGTTTGCTCTCCATGCTGCATCTATGAAGCAATGTAATGGTTCAATATTTATGGGTTACGTAGGACGTTTAGGGTCCACAGATAACCACAATGGTTCCTTTGTTAGTGCACCTTACCATTCTCTTGCTTTGTTTAGTGCTTTGCAGATTATTTCCTCCGTAAAGCTGCAATTTTCAAATAATTAGTAGTTTCGAACATTCCACAGAGTCCAATAGAGCCAGGGAAACAATGGGCCTGCTCCAATTCCAGTTGGTGGTAGACATAACATGTTCATAGAGGCCAATGCTCCATATTTGAAATCGAGAAAAGTGGTTGAATTCACTATTGTAGAAAAAGGAGCTGCTCTCCATATACGTTGGCAAATTGGCAGTGGAAAAAGAGGTGGGCTCTTGTTTATAGTTCTCCACACTGGTTGCAGTTAACGGCTGTTGTTGGGATCAGTTTTCACCGCCGGAAGATCAACATAAAAATTACTAAGTAATGGCTAGACGCACGATGGGTTTTTGCAGAATTGAACAAGCTTTGGGCCTAACCGAAGAAGACGAAGCCCAAAAAACTTCGTGGGCCGAGGGAACGGCGTCTTGGGCCGAGGCAACGGCGTCTTGGGCAAAGACGAAACCTTCTACGGCTGAGGTAACGTCCTCATGGGCCGAGGCAACATCGTCGCGGGCCGAGGCAAACTTCATGGGCCGAGGCAACGTCTTCATGGGCCGAGGTGGCGTCTTCGCGGGCCGAGCCATAATTAGGGCCAAGGAAAAGTCTTCGTTGGGCCGAACCAACGAATAATTCGTATCACGTAGAAGTCGGCCGAGGGAGAAAAAGGAAAAACAAGTCCCATAAGAAAAAGGAAAGATTCCGATATTCTCGCTGAGATGGTGGAATCTTATGTCTATAAAAGAAGAAGAAGGCTTTCGAGAGAAGGATCCGCAATTGCACACAGAAAAATACTTACACTTTTTTTTTTATCAAATCTTGTAGCCAAAAGCTTATCAAATCAGCAATAAAAAACCATCTTTGGACCTCTATTCTTGCAGTTCGTACTTAGAAGTTTCTGTTCCCCTAATTTCTTAACCAAGTTTAGTTGTTCGAGTTTCGAATCCTAGAGTTGTGACGACCTGTCGTTGAAGTAAATTGCACTTACCGATAGTGCTTCTTGTAGGGCTTTCAACATAAATATTTTCAACTTTGGAGAGTATTTTCCATTCTAAACTTCGACATTCGAATTAAAGGTTGCTGGTGTAGAATGATTTTTCACTGCTGGTTTTTTTGTTTGAGTAGGCAGTGTAGTATCCGGATTTATTGCTGAGCCACTCATCTTTGTCCTTTGCTTGGCCGGATACAAAGGATATCGTCCTTATAGTTGGGGAAATTTTTTTTTTCTATATCCTAATCTAGTGAGTTCTCGATAAAGAGATCATCCTCAACTAAGTCATGGTAGATTTATGTTGGAGGCCCCATTGGTTGCATTGACCTGGTAAGTGATAATCGGGGGTCGTGCCAAATCAGTGCCGAGAAGGCATTTCCAATAACTTTTCCCCTTTGTTTTGTCATTACGTCACTAGCTATCATAATTCCCCTTCAACCATGTGATGCAGAGCCTGATGTTGAGCTTTCCATGAAGCTGTGTGTTTGACATTATTTTCCTTGAAAAACTAGCGATAATGGGCTTGAAGGATTTGAGAGGATTTGCCAACTGAGTTTTTCGAGCAAAGCATCATTGAAAGTTTGGATTTCGCAAAATCCTAGTCCTCCCTCTGGTTTTGGTTGAGCAAGCTTTGTCCATGAAATCCAACACATCTACTTCTTGTCAATCATCAGAAGAAGAATTAGGCAAAACATTAGGATATCTGGTTAATTTTCCCACCAGAAGCGAGTTAGTGTTGATTGGATGCGCTTGCAGAGGCTCGCCAGGAGCTTGAAGCAATATATCACGTACGTAGGCATAGTGGAGAGCATTGATTTTAGCATTATGAAATTGCATGCGCTTGAGATAAGTTTGTAGGACCAGTTAGCAGCCTTCTGTCGGATCCGATCAATGATTATTCTGAACACATCTTTTTTTCGTCTCCCAAAGTGTTCCGGGAGTCCAAGGTACTTGCTTACACCACCCTCTTTTGGAATATGCATATCCCTTTTTGTTTTCTCTTTAGCATGACTTGGTGTTTTCCAGGAGAAAATGTTAGCTGATTTGATGGAGTTAATCTTTTGGCCTGAGGCAACTTCATATTTCCGCATAATCATGTTGAGCGTACTACATATGTGAGCATCCAATTTGTAGAAAAATATTATGTCATCGGCGAAGAGCAAGTGAATTATTCTCGGGCTTCCTCATGAAACTATAATCCCCATAAGTTTCCATCTTCTTGAGTATTTTTACACATACCAAAGAGAACCTCGTTGCACAAGATGAAGATATATGGCGACAATGGGTCTCCTTGGTAGATTCTACGTTACAGTTTAATCACTCATTTGGCAGTCCCGTTTATGAGGAAGGAGGAATGTACCGTAATGATACATTTGAGTATCCAATTGACCCATTTATGGTGGAAGCCATGTTGTTCTAAGATCATTCTCACAAATATAGCGACAATGGGTCTCCTTGGTAGATTCTACGTTACAGTTTAATCACTTATTTGGTAGTCCCGTTTATGAGGAAGGAGGAATGTACCGTAATGATACATTTGAGTATCCAATTGACCCATTTATGGTGGAAACCATGTTGTTCTAAGATCATTCTCACAAAGTCTCATTTGATTCGGTCATAAGCTTTATGCATGTCCGTTTTCATGGCCCATGTAGCAATGCTTTTTGGCTGTTGACATTTTAAGGTAGCAGAGGACTTCGTGGGTGATGAGAACATTATCGGATATTGACGTTCCCGGCATTAAAGTCAATTGATTCTCGGTACAATTGAGTCAAAGGTAGGCTGCAGTCGCATGAGAACATTATCAGATATTGCCCTTCCCGGCATCCGCTACTAACTTTGCTCCTTGGATCTTTGGGATTAGCCTTATGTGTGTGTTATTGATATTTCTTGGCAGAAAGAAGAAGAAGTCTTGGATTTCTCGGACTATCACATGTCTTATTGTTGTCCAATTATAGTGGGAAAAGCACGCCAAAACTCCATCAGGACCTGGAGCTTTATCTGCGTGGATTGAGAATATTTTAGTTATAATTTCATCTGGTGATGGCTCTACGATCAGATTCGCATTTGTGGCATATGAGATGCATGGTTTTAAAGCCTCCATCACCGTGTCTGAGCTATCAGTTGGTTGCGATGTGAATAACCCATTATAGTACCTCATGATGAATGTGATTATTTTCTCTTCCTCGTGGAAGACTCGTCCTTTGTTGTCTTTGATGACGGAAAACTTGTTGATGGCGAATCTTCCTCGAGTTGCAGCGTGGAACTAACCAGTGTTTTCATCTTAGAGAGTGAGCCAAAACCGTTGACTTCTCTGTTTCTAAAAGGCTTATGATGTATGGTAAATTAAGTTTTACCCAAAATAAATGCAATGACCTAACTGCAAGTGCACATCAGATGATTGTAGTATTTTAGGATCGAATCAATAGAGACTTTGATTGCACAATAGAAATATGAATTAAGAATTAAACTAAGAGAAAACATATTTTTATGGGGGTTTTGAATGCAAATAACTAAAATCAATTAAATAAATTCGGTGTAAGCAATAAGAGAAACGCGTTGGATATTCAGGGATACATAATTCAAATTATTCATGATTAACTCTTAGAGGCAAATGACATCATCTTTCTTCCATCCTAAAAACTCAAATCACTATTTTAAGGCTAACCTACTCTCGCAACCATAACCATCTACGTAAAATCTATATTATTAATCAACTCTCGCAGTCAATAGCATAAATACACATGCAACTATTATCAAGTTCAATTGTTTATCTAACGCAATAACTCAACTCCCGCATGCTAAATAATTAGACTCATCAACATCATGATCACAACAATAACTCAAGTGATGTTCAAGCCGAAATTGTTCAATAATCAATTCCTAGATGATCAGTAAAAGAACATGCAATAAAATCAGATGTAGATGAATGATTATTATGACTTATCGAGAGCGCCACTCTAATTGTTAAACTCTATCTATCGAACCATGATGTTTCCATTTGAAAATCCCCTATTACCCAACAATGAAACTACTCATACATGAGTATGCAAACCAAAGCAAATTAGAAGAAAACATATTCATTAAGAGCAAAAGGTTCAAAAAAATTCTCCGTAGAGGTACAAGAGCTGTGATCTTCTCCCTTATCGAACAAAAGTAAAAGAAACTAAAAGTTTTGGTGATGAAAAGAACAAGATCAATCTTCAAGAGAATCGTGAAGATTTATTATTTTTGTGTCTACTGTGGTCTTTATATATGGTAGGGGTCGGATTTAGGTGTATTCCTTCAAAGATTAGTTGTAAGATCGAAAAAGGAGAATTTTCTTTTCTCAGGGCCTGCAATCGATTGATCGCAGTGGACTGATCGATCGATCACCTCACAAATCTCATTCTCCAGCCAAAGCTGCGGATGTTTGATCGATCGATCTGAGGCGAGTGATCGATCAATCGGGCTTCATGTTCTGGGCTTACTTCTCCTCGAACCTTCATGGAGAAGTCTTCAGAAAATAGAGTATATCTTGAGATCCCACCGTTGGATTATCAAGATCTAATATAGATATCGAACCTAACATTCCCATATATCTGGTGATAAAATTTGAGCTTGATCCAACGGTGGGAAGATCTCCATCTGATGCGAAATATTCGAAGCTCAGGATATGTCTTATCTTTAAAATGCTTGTTTTGCATCTTTTTGTCTAAATTGATCCAATTTTCTGTAAAGACTCTAAGATCCGTAAAAACACTAAAAGCTGCCATAAAATACCAAGACTAAGTAATTTTTTTATTAAAAACCTATTAAACACATAATAAAAACTGGTAAAATCTAAGGTATATCAACTTCCTCCGATTGGTAAGCTTTCTTTTGGTCCGAATTTAGGGATTGGATGAGTAGGTCATTGTTTAAAGGACTAGTCATTGTCTCATCTAGTGCTTTCCTCTTCTCATCTATTAGCTTATGGCTAATATTTTGTTGTTCTCTATTCCATTGAATGATTGCTCATCGTAGTCGGCCTATCTTCTGTTCAATTGATAGTGGATCGAATGTTTTCCAGATTTCTGCCACCAGTTTAGACACCTCATCATTTCTCTTTAGGCGACGATTATATCGAAACAGTCCACGTTTCCTCTATTTTTGTGGCTCGAAGTAAGAGATGAGGGGAGCGTTGATTGGGAAGCATTCAATCTGTTTCTATTTGACAGAGACTTGTCTAGACGACAGTGGACTGTGTGGGAATAGCGATTTCCTCTCCACAAGAAGAAGTTTCCACAGTGTCGAAAATCATAGAGATCACACTCTGAGATGAAAGTTCTGAAATCACTAAAGAATCCGTTTGTTCTTATCAGTCCTCTTGATTTTTTGAATTGTCTACGTGTCGTTAAAATCTCCCCTTAAAAACTAAGGTGCATCTCTTGCTGAGAACATACTTTTTACCTCTTCTTTTCATTTTGTGCAGACTTGTTTGATGTTTAGTATGCATACAATTCTAGTGATGTTATAATCAAAATACTTTTAAGTTTTTTTGTTTCGTAAACAATTTAGAATTAGAAAGAAAGTACCATCAGTTAGCACAAGATGATGTCTCATTAAGCATAATCAAATGTGTAGCTGCATGAACATATAGATATATTATTGTATCCTTAACTGTCAATATGCGGTCTAAATTATTTATTTGTGGTGAGATTACGAAAAATTCTTTGTTAAGGGACATGTTCATCCATAGAATTAGTTGGGCATTTCAACGAAATTTGGATAACCGGTGCTAAATCCCAAAAAACTAAAACACTTTATATTGAAACTATATAAGTACGTAATTTAATTTTTGTTGTATATTTTGAAGTTTTCAAATATGTATGCATGATATTCCAAGACTATCTCCCTATAAGGTACGTAGGAGTTCCTCTGTGTACAACAAAGCTTTCTTTTCTCAATTGTGAGCCTATGTTGCAACAAGTTAAAGCAAGAGTTACTACATGGTTAGGTTGATGTCTGTCTTTTGCTGGTAGGCTACTTATTATCAACACAGTCATAGCTGGTCTCCAACTTCTGGTGTTATACATTCTTCTTACCAAAAAAATGTATCCAAAAGGCTAACTCCTTGTAGTGTTTTCCTCTGGAAAGACTCTGTAAAGTTCATCACTCAGCAAGAATTTTTTGGGAATCAGTAACAAAACCTAAGAACCAGGATGGATTGGGGATAAGTGACCAGCTCTCCTAGAACAGAGCTTGTAATATCAGGTTAGTGTAGATATGTTATTCATCCAGTATGGTTCAATATGGGTTGTGTGGTATTGAGAAGAGATGTTTCATAGATGTATCAACAACTATTGGACCCTGCAGAAAAGAAGATATTATTCTTGGTAGACAAGTGTATGGTTGGATAAAACTACGGGCAGAAAATGGGAAAACTTGTCGGTTTTGGTCTGATAATTGGTCGCCTTTTGGTAGCATCTCATAGTTTCTCCCCATAGCCTGCAACTCCAGACTGCGAATCTGAACAGATGCAACCCTCAATGACCCGCATAACCAAGGTCAATGGCTAATCCCACCTGCTTGATAAAAAAATAAAGTTTCCCTGCAAACCTTCCTAACTACACTAAGTATAACTGATGCGGAATACTAATATGAGTGTAAGATAGAAAACAAAATCCACCAATGATTCTCTATGGGGCTAGTCTACAGGGAACTATCAGTCACAACACCTATTGTACCTTGGTGGAGAGCAATATGGAACATAAGAGGTATCCCACAACATTACTTCTTCTATTGGTTATTTACCCTGAATTATTGTCCCACAAGAGATATAATCATTTGTTGGGGTTTGATTACGAAACCCAAGTGCCTCCTCTGCAAAACTGCTGCTGAAAGTCGAAATCATCTATTATTTGATTGCATATTTAGTTGGTCACTTTGGAGCTGGATATCTTTGATGAGCCAAAACTCGTAACATTGGTCCTGGAGCATCACAACTAACACCATGCAATCATTGTCCGAGCCTAAAGAAAACAAGAGACTATCACTTCTGGCTTGGTAGTGCACGATCTACAACATATGGGATGAATGGAATCAACGCCTCCATCATCAAAATTTTCGATCAGTTGATTCCATTGTCGGGATCATCAACTCCACGATCTGTAACCGCATCTCAAGTACCAGATACTCAAACCCTTGAGTTATCTCAACCAGCAATGGCGCTCTAATATATAGTCTCACCATCGATTCATTGGTTATATCGAATGCATCGACTGAATACTTCATCTTCCATTACTCTGATTTGGGCTATTTCGTATATTGTTACAACATTGAACTTCATTTACTATGTTGTTTCGGCTTGTAATGGATAAATCCCTTCCAATATTGGGCTTCACCCACAAAAATCCTAGTTTGGGGCTAGACTTGTATTATTTTATTTCTCAAGCAATTAATAGAAAACTTTTTTATATAAATATATATTGTTGCGGATAGTTTTACATTTCTACCCCCCCCCCCCAATAAAGAGCTGCCATGTCAGCTATGAGGCATGGATCTTTTATTTCGTAGTAGGTTAGGTCTACTTCTGGGTGTCAGAGGCAGAGCAGGCATGCTCTAGGTTCACATGCCACCGCCCGAAAACAGTACCAACCACCCTACAAAAGGCAAAAGCGATGTAACTAGACATAATGTCTCGACTGAGCTAGATGCCAAGGTAAATAAAACTCCTTTATAAATACAGGGGATGGGATATACTAAAAAAGGAGGCATGCTGGGAGAGGGTTGCAGGGATGATCTCTTCAGAGGAGGTTGGCTGGAGGAGAGCTATCTGAGGGCGCTCGAAAGAAGGATAACAGAAGACCGGTAGACACCAAGCGACTAAAAAAGAATCAACAACATACTAAAGAGGATCTCCTTGACAACCTTATCATTCGGGATACTATCCCTAGGAACCCTTCTTCCTCCTCTCCTTGTTCACTTTATAAATAACAGACAGTGGTCATGATCTTCACACGTGGCACCAAATAAAATCCACACTTACTTCCTGAATAAACTCACTCTCTAGTAGATGCCTGACATGGACATCGGAGAATTTTTGGGAGGGAAACCTCTTCTCATTCCTCTCGAGGACCTTCCTAACAATGTTACTTGTGCATGTATGACAACATCCTGGACGACATGCATGGCTATCTCCCGCAGATAATACCAGCAAGGGACGAGTCTCTCATCTCCCAGGAGAACGAAACTTCTATCCGTTGCTCTAACGGCTATTTCCATAAAGTACCCTAAGGTCTACCGCATGAGATCTACCAGCTCTGGATGGAGGATCCAAAGACCGACCTAAAAAATTGGCGTTAGACGGATGGGGGGGGCGGGGGATAGAACAGACACTCCACTATAAGAAGTTAACCCGGGAGAGGAACAAGAGGTTCCCGGGGGCAAAATAAAAAATCGTATAGCATACTTGGCTGCATTCCGGGGAAAACGGGGATAGTCTTCGTAGAAGCAGTCCCTGCTACCCTCGGGGGTGCTCGGCCGGTCAAACCCGACTTTGTGGACGTTTAAAATGATTGGATGCCGTCCGTCAAGGGAAGTTGGCATTTTTTGACAAATCGTGACATACTCAAGGACACGGCGTCTCCTCGAACCCATATCCACTACGCGGAGGAGCCGTAAAAGAGAATATGAGATACGAAAATGAAAAAAACTTCTTTCTGATAAAAATAAAGGTACTCTTTACAAAATGAGAAAAAGGGAACTCCCTCCTAGGCGGGAGAGACATGCTTGACACTATAGAG
Organism: Pseudoturritis turrita; assembly: GCA_900406555.1. Lineage (NCBI taxonomy): Eukaryota > Viridiplantae > Streptophyta > Magnoliopsida > Brassicales > Brassicaceae > Pseudoturritis > Pseudoturritis turrita. Next base: position 184,308 of record OVBL01000004.1, read on the forward strand.
GATGACGAGTCTTAGGACTCTGGCTTACAATTAAACAAAGAGTGTACAGTCACAAGCAACTCACAGAATGCCGGAAGGGAACGAAAAGGATTCGGTAATTACCTCGGTGCTGCCATGTCAACGGTACTAAAGAATGGATAGGGACTGGCCAGAAGAAAAATCATCTCATCCAATCCCGAGCCGGATAGGGCCACGATTATCTGAAACTTTGCACTTTGACAAGCGTGGAGCGAGTATCTAAGAAGTCGTTCACCAGGCTTTCAAGCCAAAAATATTGGGTGACAAGGGTTCCGTAAACAGGAATCCTAGACAGGCCGGAGAAGACCTGGTACGTAGTCAAAGTGTCCCACGCCACGGGGAAAACTAACTCGGGGAGATCCCTGGCAGACGACAAAATTCCTCGAGGGCGAAAGGAAGTAAGCCCTGGAACTCTCGAGGAATGTAGCCCTCATAAATCTTAATGCGCCAACGGGGAGGAAAGTCAGCCTGCTCTAACGATCTAGGTAACATATCCCCCAACAGTATGCATGACGTAGAAGCAACGTCAGCGACCGCCATCAAGTAGCCGAGGTGTAGGTCGATGCGGGACTTAACCTCTTATATGCCACCTTAGGCGGTGACGCAAATGTCTCACTAGAAGGAGACCTCCTCTCATTCGACGAAGAAAAAGAAGTTGGATAAGCAGCAGGGGGACGACATCCAGAATGGTTACTCGACAATTCGAAGGTAAGTTAGAGAAGAATCATGGAAAGTTTTTGAAAAACAGTAAAGAATCGCGAATAAAAAAAGTACGAGAGAAGAGATGAAACCCTAAAGACAACGAGGCACATTTTTATAAACCGTCGGGGTCATGGTGAAAAGTAGCAGAAGATCGTGAACTAAAGTACAAAAATTATCTGAAACTTTGCACTTTGACAAGCGTGGAGCGAGTATCGAAGAAGTCGTTCACCAGGCTTTAAAGCCGAAAAGATTGGGTGACAAGGGTTCCGTAAACAGGAATCCTAGAAAGGTCGGAGAAGACCTGGTACGTAGTCAAAGTGTCCCACGCCGCGGGGGAAAACTAACTCGGGGAGATCCCTGGCAGACGACAAAATTCCTCGAGGGCGAAAGGAAGTAAGCCCTGGAACTCTCGAGGAATATAGCCCTCATAAATTGTAATGCGCCAACGGGGAGGAAAGTCAGCCTGCTCTAACGATCTAGGTAACATATCCTCCAACAGTATGCATGACGTAGAAGCAGCGTCAGCGACCGCCATCAAGTAGCCGAGGTGTAGGTCGATGCGGGACTTAACCTCTTATCTGCCACCTTAGGCGGTGACGCAAATGTCTCACTAGAAGGAGACCTCATCTCATTCGACGAAGAAAATGAAGTTGGATACGCAGCAGGGGGACGACCTCCAGAACGGTTACTCGACAATTCGAAGGTAAGTTAGAGAAGAATCATGGAAAGTTTTTAAGAAACAGTAAAGAATCGCGAATAGAGAAAGTACGAGAGAAGAGATGAAACCCTAAAGACAGCGAGGCATATTTTTATAAACCGTTGGGGTCATGGTGAAAAGTAGCAGAAGATCGTGAACTAAAGTACAAAAATTAATACCTCGAGCAGTTAACCATGAGCGGATGTGTCATAATGGGGCATGTTCAATGTCATCATTAACAAATGCGACACAAAACGACGCGATCAATAATTTTCCACCTCACGTGTTGAAAGTAACTTTTGTTGCATGTCTTAAAAAACCACCAATTGCCACGTGGAAAACCCAACAAGATGGCAACCAGGAATAGTGAACAAATTAATTACATGAGCACCCGAGGGAAAGGTTGCTGGGCAATACATCAACAAGTGATCACTCTCCCAATGGCCGACCTTAACCCTCAGGGGCCATCGCAGTGTGCGGCATGCGGATGCATCCAGAGGATTATCGGGAGAAACCCGACAATGAATTGATAGGCAAGAATCAAAGTGGATCCCTCTATATTCGCCAGTAACCGCTCCGAAAAAGTATGCATCTCATGTGCATTGCATCTCCACGGGATTCCTTTTTATTTATCCCTTTGAGGTCATGTTCATTGCATCCCCTCGGATTCCTATTTATTTATCCATTTGGGGTCCTGTGCATTGCATCCCATCGGGTTCCTATTTATTTATCCCTTCGGGGTCATGTGCATTACATCCCCTCGGGGTTCGTATTTATTTATCCCTTCATGATCATTTGTATTTCATCCCCTTGGAGTTCATGTTTATTTATCCCTTCGGGGTCATGTGCATTGCATCCCCTCGGGGTTTATGTTTATTCATTCCTTCGGGGTCACGTGCATTGCATCCCCTTGGGGTTCCTGTTTATTCATCCCTTCGGGGTCATGTGAATTGCATCCGCTTGGGGTTCATTTTTATTTATCCCTTCAGGGTCATTTTCATTGCATCCCCTTGAAGTTCCTGTTTATTTATCCCTTCACGGTCTTGTGCATTGCATCCCCTTAGGGTTCATGTTTATTTATCCATTCAGGGTTATTTGCATTAAATCCCCTCGAGATTCTTATTTATTTATTCCTTCGTAGTCATGTGCAATGCATTCCCTCGGGGTTCATGTTTATTCATCCATTCAGGGTTATTTGCATTAAATCCCCTCGAGATTCTTATTTATTTATTCCTTCGTAGTCATGTGCATTGCATTCCCTCGAGATTCATGTTTATTCATCCATTTGGGATCATGTACATTGCATCCCCTCGGGATTACTGTTTATTTATCCATTCGGGTCATGTGCATTGCATCCCATCAAAGTTCTTGTTTATTTATTCCTTTTAGTTCATTTGTATTGCATCCCTCGAGGTTCATGTTTATTTATCCATTCGGAATCATGTACATTGCATTCCCTCGAGATCCTTCTTTATTGTTTGGCCATTTGCTTACATGCTTCCTAGAAATAGTTTACACTAACATAGGACACGACTAACTTATAACTTAAAAAGGCCTTTTAGCACGTCTGTCCTCGGACGTTGATCTCTAAATTGGCCGTCTTCCACGCGGATCCCATGCCAATAGCCTTTCGACGGCTTGCCCTCTGGTGTACCAAACTCACGCTCCGTAAAAACATGCATGCCTGAAAACGGTGTTGTCTTTCCGGAGACCCAAGGTGTGCTCGCTAGAGGTCCCACTTTTGGCCCCAACTGGCCTACCCCGACACCCTTCTCGCAGGGACGACATGAATAAAAACACAAATGCTCATGCGCTCTCCTGGAGACGTACCAATCACGAACCAACAAAACTAACCAAACAACCACCGTGTAAGGACAACACGAAGACTGTCCCGATAGTATGGGGTCGGGATAACGCCCTCCGAAAACACTTTTTTGCCACAAGCTGGTACATACATACTGCACAATAAGTAACGCCCCCTCCCTCTGAATTAATGACCCACACTTGGAGATAATCCTTATATCTCTCGAGGCACCCAAAGGGTCCTCGTGCAAGTGTCTATCGACTCAAGCGTCATCATTTAGCCTCAACCCTTGTGGTCGGCGAAGTGTAGTCCTGCTTACAAGACCAATAAGGAAGATAGAACTCCCCAAAATACCAAGTAACGAGCGAAGTAGGAAGGGCTAATCCCTCTGGAGATATGTCTCATATATATAGTCTAGTGTAGTACCCCTGGGAAACTACAAAAGCTGCCCTGCACAACAAGTGCTGATATATCTTAGATTTTACTAGTTTTTGTTATATTTTTAATAGGTTTTTAATGAAGAAACTACTTGGATTTGGCATTTTATGGCTGATATAGGTGTTTTTGTGGATCTTAGAGTCTTTACAGAAAATTAGAGCAATTTGGACCAAAACAAAATGCAAAACAAGCATTTTGAAGATAGGACAGATCCTGACCATCGAATATTTTCCATCAGATGGAAAGATTGCCACCATTGGATCAAGTTCAAATTTTACCACCCAGTTAGCTTCAATTTCCATATTAGATCGGGAAAATCCAACCGTGCGATCTCAAGATATGCTCGATTTACTGAAGACTGGTCGATGAAAGTTCGAGGAGAAGCAAGCCAGAGCATGAAACACGATCGATCGATCAGCCTCCCTGCGATCGATCGATCGAACATCCACAAATTTGGCTGGAGAACAAGATTTCATAGGCGATCGAACGATTAGCCTATAGCGATCAATCGATCGTAGGTCCTGAAAAAAAGAAATTTTCTTTTCTTCAAATTTATCTCCTAAAGCTCAAAGGGATAAACTTAATTCGACCCTTATCCTATATAAAGACCACAACAGCCACGAAAAGAAGAGAGTCTTGATCATTCTCTTGAAGATTGATTTTGTTCTTTTCATCACCAAAGCTTTTAGTTTCTTTTACGTTTGTACCTCAAAAGAGAAGTTTTCTGAACCTTTCCTCTTAATGAATATGTTTTCTACTGCTTTTGCTTTGGTTTTCATACTCATGTTTGAGTAGTTTATTTTTTGGGTAATAGGAGATTTTAGAAGGAAAATCCATGGTTTGATAGATAAGTTTTGATAACTAGAGTGGCGCTTTTGATAAATTAGAGTAATCCTTCATCTAGATCTAATTTTATTGCATGTTTTTTACTGATCATCTAGAAATTGATTATAGAACGATTTAGGCTTGAACATCACTTAAGTTATTTTTTGATCATGATGTCTGATGAGTCTAACCCTTTAGGCTGCGAGAGTTAAGTTACTGTGTTAGATGAACAATTGAAATTGATAATAATTGCATATATATTTATGTTATTAACTGCGAGAATTGATTAATAATAAATATTTGACATAGATGGTTATCGCTGCGAGAGTAGGTTAGCCTTATAATAGTGATTTGAGTTCTAGGATGAAAGAAATGTGATGTCAATTGCCTCTAGAAGTTAGTCCTAAATAATTTGAACTGCGAATCCCTGAGAAATCCCTGAAAACCCAACGCTTTTCTCTTATTGCTTACATCGATTTTATTTAATTGTTTTTAGTTATTTGCATTCAAAAACTCCATAAAAATCTGAGTTGGCTTAGTTTAATTCTTAATTTGTATTTCTATTATGCATTCAAAGTCTATGTGGGATCGATTCCTAAAGTACTACAACTTATTTGATGTGCACTTACAGCTTGACATTGTAGGTCTTAGGGTAAAATCTGACACACATCAAGTGCCACGACCTGGGAGTTCTGATCCGGAATTCCATGTTACTCCGGACTAGCAAACAATTACTTAGCTGGCAAACCAAGTAACCCGGACCAAACGGGAGCGCGCCCCGACTAACACCAGATAAACACTGGCACGGTTATAAAATTCTCCCTGAAGGAGTATCCAGTTCGAAATCCCGCAAGGGCGAGAACATGTAACCGTATTCCTAACAATTCTATGTTGGGAGGAATCATCAGCCACACTCAAACACGACGAGTTAATTTCGATCTTTTGACTTTTACAAGTTGCTATACAATTTCTTTACCTTGTAGTATAAAGCTTATGTCGCCGCGTTCCTCCGTAAGCTTACTATTCTATGTTTTGATTTTCCTCGAACATGTGTTTCAAATTAATATTTTCTTCTGAAAATACTTAAAAATGTTTATCATTACACACGTGAAAGCATGCATGTGTCTCAAACGGTATGATTTTACCCATTTTACTAACGATCGATCGATCAGCCTCCCTGCGATCTTATTTTATTTTCATCTTTTTGAAATCGAGATCTCTAGAAATCATCACATAGTAGAGCTTACAATTGATGTGTATATGCTAAAAAAATGAAGACACAAAATTACAGAGCAAAAAGAAAAAAAAAATCGACAGGTTTTTGATGTCTTTTTATTTAATTTTTTTTTATAAAATTGTTATAAAAACACACAATGGTATATTTCTGGTTTTTTTAAATATTATCATTCTTTCATTCTTTAAATCTTTAATGCCTAGCCTAGAACTCGATGTTGATTGATAGATTTGTTTTTTCATAAGGTTATGTATTCAAGTTGTTTATGAACATTTAAGTATAAGCATATTGTTCTTTCTATAAGGGCTCAACTGATTTAAACCCATCTAGTATGGTACGGGTGCAGTTGCGAAAATTTGCGAAAGCGAGCGGTTTCTAGCGTTATTGAGAGATTTATACTACTGGTATAGCGACTGAAAACATGTGCATATGTCGGACATTTATGATTGGTTTACACCAAATCTGTTAGCGGATTAATATAAAACTACCAAAATACACATAATATATAATTTATATAAAAAAATCAAAAATATATTATTATAAAAATAAAACAAAAAATTTAAATAAATCATGGAATAGTTAAATAAAAAAATTAAAGAGGTTTGGAACATTTTTGGATGTAATAAATTTTTAAAAAAATCTTTTAAAATATTTATTTTTGTTTTTTTGTTAATTTTTCAAAACAATTCAACCACTCGTAACTGCAAACACTCGTGTGAATAAACTTTTGATTTACAGCGGTTCCAAGCGATACAAAACGGTACGGAACAATTTCCGTGATTGTTTTCAAACGCTACTAACCATAATTTCCGCAAATGCTACATTTGCGGGTGGTAATAGGAGAACCAATCAACCCTTAAATAAAATGTATTTGCCTATAGAAAAATGCGTATATCAAAGGTTATCATCTTTTCTTTTGCGATTTTGAACTTATGAATATCACAAATATTTATTCATCTTTAGTAATATTTTTTATTTACAAAATAAAAAATGAAATTACTACCACACTACAATATCAGCAAAACTAAATATATTATTTATATAATTTTAAAATTATATAACAATTTTGATGAAAACCATGAATAATAATTTTAAATTAACGGTATATAAATCTAAATAATTATTTTAATTTATAATTTAAAATACATTTAACGTTCGTACTGGATGCAAGATATGGATGGTATGCTTTTCAGGATGGAGATGTAGAGACCTTGATGGGAGCACTTAATTTGAAAAGGAGTCTCTCCCTCTGCACTCAGAGATTGAAGCACTTTCGCATTCCACCTCGAAGAACTCTTAAAGCTAAAGGAGAAGTTCTCGTTCTTTTCTCTTTCACTTATCCCGTGCACACTTAATTCCAAAGCCGGCAGACTTGCGAATTGTGCCCGTTTAGTTAATGTTGATTTACTTTTTGTAAACTCGATACCACCGGTTTGGGTAACTGAAGTGGAGTAAGGTAGTTTTTGAAGCTGTTGACAAAAAGAAAAATGTCATTTTAACGATTTTTTATTATTATTTTATTTCACTGCGATGATATGATTGGTGCTATTTTTTTTCTTTTTTTATAAAAAGGATTGGTGCTATTAATGCACATTTTCGTACTATAGTGTTTTCGCTATTCATTGAAAAAAAAAATTCTCATCTTTTTCCAAAAGTGAAATTTTTTTTAGTGTTTACAAATTACTTATTTAACTAGTCGTTTATTTCCACATGATTAGTCGTTTTTTACAACTTGTTTGTAAAGATGTGAATTAATTGCGAAAAAAGTAGACACAAAAACATCGTGGAGCCTATGAGACCAAACATTTAGTACCCGAACCCACATGGACTAACATGTAAAATCTCCCTTTGCAATTTATTAAAATAGTCAATTTCTTTAATAATCTTTTGTATATATAAAACATACACACACCAACACACTTATATTTATATATACTTGTGTTCACATATATAAAAAATTTAGTATATGCTCTATTCAATTATGTGCATTATTGATATAAAAGATGCGAATTATTTAAGAAAACAATATGAATTAAAGTTTTCATTTAATATATGTGGTGGATAAATCATATAAAGATATTTATATATACTTATGGTTTATGATCCACATATCATTCTCTCCATAATTATCAGTGTGAATTTCTTGTCAGATGATAACGATTAGACTAAATGAATAGTTTGGCTATGTAAATAAATACGATGAAAGATCGAGATATGTAGTTTAATAGTTTTTGTTAGTATTATTGTTGTATTATTATCTGAATTCAAACATATTAGTATATATGGAAATATTCATCTAATATATATTGTTTAGATATTCATAGATTATTTTTGTATATTTTTTTTATTGTCATCAAAATAATAAATTATTTTACCACGATTCAGTTACCCAAATCGGTGGTAATGAGGTTACATAGAACATATCAAAAATAGCTACTCGGGCACCATTTGCAAGCCTATCGGCTTTGGAATTGAGAGTGCGCTGAATATGAGATAGAGAGAAAAAGAGAACTTCTCCTTTACCTTTAGTAAATCTTCAATATGACCTGCAAACGCCTGTCACTCCGTCGGTGTAGACACCATCTTCACCACATCAGAGCAGTCTGTTGCGAACACTGTCTTCGTCTGCTTTGCATGGCCCATTCTAGAGCTTCAATCTCCGCGTGTAGTGGAGAAAGGCTTCTTTGTACATCTATATATAGAGAACCCAATATCAATATACGCTCAAGGAGCATTCATATCATATATTATGGTATCAGAGCATTAACCCTAGCCTCCAAGCTGGCGTGCTTGATCCTCTCTAAATTCACGCTTCTCCTATGTTTTTCTTTTTATCGTCTTTTCTCTTCTCCTCGTCCTTTCTCTTCACGTGTCTTCTCCTCTGATCTCTCAAATCTCTTACTTTCTCTCCTACCCTTAACATGGCTCTCGTGAATCATCAACCCACTACCTTTGAAAAACCGTTTGACATCTCTCAAATCAAGGCTTATATTTCGATCATCCTTGACATGAACAAACTCAACTACCACGTTTGGAGGGAGTTTTTTTTAGACACATTGTCTCAGTTTTAGCATCCTTGGACATCTCAATGGTACCTCTACTCCAACATCACAAAACGAGACCCAATGGAAGGAGCGTCATAGTCTCGTTAAGATGTAGATATACGGTACAATTTATGATTCTCTCCTTGATACGGTACTGAATAAAAAAAGTGATCTACAAGGGAGTTATGGCTTATCTGGAAGAACTATTTCGTGACAATAAATAGGCATAAGCTATTTAATTCGAGAACGAGCTTTGCACTAGTACCATCGGTGATCTTGATGTTCACGAGTATTGCCAGAAAAACAAAACTATTTCTGATTTATTGGCAAACATGGATGCACCAATCTCTGAACGGGCTCTAATTATGAATATTCTCAATGGCTTAACATACAAATTTGACTTTGTTCTTAACACCATTAAACATAGGATCCCATTTACTACCTTTGCCATTGCTCGTTCCATGTTACTATCCGAAGAATCTTGCCTCAAACGCAATCCAAAGCCAAGTCTGAGCCATCAACAATATGTATCTGTCCCTAATCTCTTATACACCACATCTGAAAAATAATCTCGCACTACGCAACAACAGAGTAACGGCAGAGGAGATCGTGGTTATCATGACCACGATCGTAGTGGTCATAACAACCACAGAAATGGTCGCTACAACAACAATTGGCAGTCTCACAGCTGCCAACATCCTTGGAGCTATGGTCTGTAGCAGTGGCTCATGTCGTTTCATCAATTGGTGCATCCTTCTTATTCGTCAATGGGGTACCACACCAATAATTATGTGCACTATCAAGCCTATCCAACTCCGACTCCTTAGCAAAGTGTGCTCCCCGCTGATCCGCTAAAGTGCACCTCATCGACTATATGAAGCAGCCACCTACTAGTCATTCAAATTATCTACCAACGACTCTTACTCATGGTTACAATACAATGACCATACAAGACCCACACGATGCAGCATGGTACATGAACACGAGTGCAACCAACAACATTGCATCCACTACAAGTAGTCTTCGTTCCATTTTTAATTCGAACATTAATCCATCTATTACTGTTGGCAACAGATATATTGCCAATGTTACATCGCGAGGTTCAGGTGTTCTCTTCTATCCATCCCGTTCTTTTCAGCCTAATGATATTTTCATTTGTCCTACAATTGTTAAAAAAATTGTCTTTGTTCGAAAATTAGACGCTAATAACTCTTTCTCGCTCGAGTTTGACCCTTTTGGTTTCTGTGTTAAGGACCTTCACACTCGGATGAAGCTTATCTGGTGTAATAGTCCAAGATCTTTGTACCTGATGACACCATCTCCTCCTTCTTCTCATCAAGCTCTCACGGTTTTATTTTCTCTAACATCCATTTGGCATCGATCATCCTAATCACTCCACTTTACAAGAACTTCTCTAATCTCTTTTTTATCTCTTATAATAAAAGAAACTTGACAACCTTGTGTCAAGCATGTCAATTTGGAAAAAACACATTCGTCAACCATTTTTTTTATTCAACTTATATTATTTATGAAAATGTTGCTATAATTCATGTTGATATTTGGACATTTCCTATTATGAGTGTTAGTGAAATTAAATACGATATATTATTTTTGGATCATTTTTCTCATTTCAAGTGGTTTTACCCATTTCATTGAAAAAATGACACGTTTGGAAAGTACACATTTCAAACTATGTGTAGACTCAGTTCAACTGCAAGATCAAAATACTCCAATGTGACAATGGTGGTGAATTTGACAATCGATATCTCTGATAAAAACTCGCATCCGATTGAACAACTCTCCACTTCTCATATCCATACACGTCTCGTGTGCACCTTGCTATTTCAAGCATCCATGTCACTTACATATCGGGTGGAAGTTCTCCATACGGTTGTGCATCTTTTCAACATTCTTTCATCATCAACGATTGCAAATAAAATACCATTTACCACGTTTTCGGTAAGTCAAGCCAACTACAATCATCTCTGCACATTTGGTTGCCACTGTTTTTCCTACCTCCTTCCCATGACAGCGCACAAGCTTTCCCAAAGATCGATTATGTGTGTCTTCTTGGGTTACCTGACGGATCATCGCGGTGATCGTTGCATGAATTTTTCTTATTGGAAGATCATTTTATCAAGCTGTGTCACTTTCGGTGAAGCCCAATTCCCATTCTCAGCAACATCTTCTTCTCATGCTCTTTCATCGGCCTCCCAACCATTTCTTCCACCTCCTCCTATCTCACGATCTATCTTCAGTTCTTTTCCTAATCCACTGTTAAATCAGTCTCCTCCTCATGTTCCAGCTCCATCTCTTCCTCTTGTCTCTCATATATCACAAAATTTCCATCAAATGACTTTTCACAGCAAAACTGCTATCGTTAAACCACGAATTCCATTGTGACTTCACACGGACACAATTTCTCCTCTTCCATTTTCTCATGTACATGCGGCAAAAGATCTTCATTGGAATAATGCCATGGGTGATGAATATCATGCTTTTATTAAAACTACCATGTGTACTCTTGTACCGCGACCACATGGTATTAACATTGTTTGTTTCCTGTGGTTGTTCAATCACAATTTTAATGTAGATGGAAGCTTATCTCGCTACAAGGTGCTACTTGTGGCAAACTAGCGTTCTCAACAATTGGGCATTGATTGCGACGAGATGTTTAGCCAAGTCAATAAACCAACCTCCATCCGCACAATACTTCATGTGGCGGTAGCTCAAAACTGGCCATTTCATCAACTTGACATTAAGAAATGCTTTGCTCTATGGCAATCTAGAAGATACCGTCTACATGCATCAACCTCCTGGGTTTGTTCATCAGTCTAAACCCGACCATATATGCCTTCTTAACTGAGCTTTATATGGTCTTAAGCCACCACACGCTTGGTACAACCGCTTCTCTGCCTTTGCCCTTTAAATTGGCTTCGTAGAAAGCAAAATGGACCATTCTATGTTCGTATTCTCTAACGGCAATGAGATGGCATATTTTATCTTTTATGTTGATGACATCGTGCTCACTACCTTTAGTATATCGTTTCTTCAACGAATCATCTCACATCTCAGTTCCGAGTTTGATATGAATGATCTTGGCATCCTTCACCATTTCATTGTCACCTCGGTGACTCATGACGATAAAGGCATTTTTCTCCATTAGCGTAACTATATCGCAGACATCCTCCATCGTGCCAACATGTTGGATTGTAATATGTGTCTCACCCCTGTTGACACTAAATCAATTTTTGCAGTGGATCACAGTCCACATGTATCAGATCCTACTCTCTAGTGTAGATTGGCTGGAGCTCTACAATATCTCACTTTCTAACTTTCACAAGACCTGACACCGTCTTTACAGTTCAACATGTGTGTCTTTTCATGCATGATCCACGTGATCCCCATTTCAATGCTCACAATCGCATCCTTCGCTACCTTGAAGGCACTTTATCACACGAAGTTCGCATCAATCACCCCACTAACACCGATCTTGTGGCTTATACTGATGTTGATTAGGTTGGATGTCCCTCCACACGGAGATCCACTTCGGGGTACTGCAGTTTCCTTCGTGTTAACCCGATCTCCTGGTCCTCCAAACGAGAAGTTATCGTTTCTCGCTCAATTGCCGAAGCTGAATATCAAGGAGTGGCTAATGTCGTATCCGAAGCTACATGGCCATACCACTTTCCCGGGCTACAGTGGTGTATTGTGACAATATTACTGCCATTAACCTCTCATCAAATTCAGTACAACACCAATGTATGAAGCATGTGGAAATCGACATTCGTTTTGTCCGTGAACGTGTCGCCATTGGTCAAGTAAAAGTTCTTCATGTTCCATCCGCTCTTCAGTTGGCGGACATGTTCACTAAAGGCTTACCTTCTCCACTCTTTCTTGATTTTTGGGACAGTTTCAACGCACTGAACCGTCGCTTCAACTGCAAAGGAGTGTTAGGATATATGAAAATATTCCTCTTATGTATATCGAAGATATATTGTTTAAATATTCATAGATTCTTTGCACATTTCTATATAGAGATTTCAATATTAATAGAGCATTTATATCGTATTTCAAAACCCATCTAATGTTTGTTGTTAACAAAAAATATGACAAAAAGAATTCATCTTTTGTAGAGTAATTTAGGCATTATTAATAATAACATTTACTTAAAGAAAATTACAGTACATGTATGATGATGTATCGAAAGGAAAACTATTTTGAACTTTAGAAAATTTGTTGATTGAAATAAATGAATTTACTTAACTATTAATTTCCAATTTTTTACTAAACATGTCATTGAACTACTATTAACATATAGGAAAAAAATGCAAAAAATCCCTTCAAGTAATAAAAAAATACAAAATCAATCTTAATCTAAAAAACTGGAATATATTTTGATCGGCGTTAACATTATTAAAATTAACGTAATTTTATATTATATCATTTTGATATAAAATAAAATATATTTTTTTGGAAGTTAAAAGTTTAATGATGATAATGTCAAGGATCAAAATTTCAGTTTTTAATTAGATGAAAATTTATTTTGCAATTTTAAAAAATGGAAGTTGATCTTACATTTTTTTTTGTTGTTTGGAGGCTTTTTTCTTTTTGCAGTTTTTTCTAACATGTAATAATAAATTGATGCTTCATACAAATGTAATATTTTAGGGAGAATGAGATATTTCCATTTTTTATATCGCTTTCCAAAAATAATAATAACAAATAGATTTTGATTTTGTCAAGCGCAGAATTAAAAAATACGGTAAATTAAATGATGGATATAGAAGTATATAAAGTACATGTAAAATATATATACACCGAGAAGATATAATTCTTACATGAAATAAAGAAAGATCATATCGTGTATTATATACACATAAGAAGTAAATATTTTGTTCTACGTGATTGTAGTTAGTTTTAAAATAATATGAATTCATCTTATTATGGTGTGTGTCATATGTAAAATAAATCGATAATTATATATTTATATACATTTAACAACATTCAAAAATGTTTTAACAGATTATCAAAATTCAATGCGTATTTATAAATAAACAATTTCATGATATTGTAAATGTGATAATATTAATTTTACTTTTACATTATTAAAATGTGTATATATAAATATATGAATTAACAAATGTGAAACTTGTGTTCCCGTGTTATATTATACATTTTATTTAATTGAATTAAAAAAGAAGAAAAAACTCGCATAATAATTTTCAGTTTTACTAAAAATTAAAAAGGTTACATGCAAATTGCATAAAATTAGCTTTAAAGTTTTGTTATAACTTGTATGTTGCCTCCATGTATATAGAGAATTTTTATCATAATATTCTTTGTATCCTTGTAAAATTCTAGTTTTGAGATTATGTTATTAAATGACACAATTCTTTTATGAAAAACAAAATAATGAAAGCTGTAAAATGAGATGATTATTTCGATTATATTGAATTTTGAGTTTTGAATTGGGCTTCGTTTTCTTAAAAAATAATATTGGTAGATTAGACTTTCAATATGTGCCAAAATTCTCTATAATATCACATATGCACATTTTAATAAAAAATTACGTATCTTTTCTTTTTTTCTTTAAACGACACTTTTTTTTTGGTCTTCTTAATTAATATATATATATATATATATATATAAATAAAAGATATGTTCACACATATATAATTATATTTTCGAGTGTTACATACTTGTCGGATCTTTATTGATAATGTTATTGGAGAACAAGATATCTAAAAGTTTGATTTTATGGACCCGGGGGGCAGCATGTAGCACGAGACATGGGTGTGACACGTGTCATAGTCGATGTAATGAGATTTTTATTTAAGTTTTAATACTCAACCAATAATGGACCAAACAATTCGATCTCAATTCTTAAAATAAGTTATATAAATGAGATGAGACATGCATTTTCATCACTTCAAATTAACTTTATTCAAATAAATGGCTAATTAACAAAAGAAAAATTAAATAAATGGCTATTGTTTTAGTCAAATAACTGTCAGTGTGCAGTGTACTAAGAAGTTTAAAATAATTGGCTCGATTGTTACCAACGAAGTTAAAAACCAATATATTTATCGAAATTTAAAATGACCGACGAAGTTAAAAACCAATATTGAGATGTCTCTTTTATGCATTAAATTTGGTTCTCACGCTTGTTAAAAGTTGTTTTTTGTTTATTTAGTTATATCATATATGGACCGTCTATATTTAAGAAAAAAAAATCAATACACAATATTGGCATTCTATGGCAATGGAAATTTAAGAAAATAACAAGACATTTTTATTGCTGGAAAATAAGAGCAAATCTTGACTATTAATTTAAGCGTCTTTTTATTTAATTATTACAGAACTAGTTATTTTTTTATGTAATATATTCTTTTTCATGTGAACATTTAATTTATCGAATAAAGTTTTTATACGATTTTATGTCATCTAATTGTCACTTAGATATTTACACAGAAAAATAACATGACTAGGGTTCTATACTTTTTTCGTATCATATACTACTTTTTTATGTAAACATCTAATTTATCATATAAATTTATACATTCATCATATAAGCATTTGATCGATTATTTTTCTATGTAAACATCTAAATTATCAAATGAATTTATATATTCGTCATATAAACGTTTGATTGAATATCTTGGAGTTTTATATTATCATTTAGCATATTAAATATTTGTATATCAATCTCTTTACGAGAATACACAATTAATATATATTTTTAAAGTACATTTAAGAAAGTTATGTGTTATATTTTATCCAAATTTTTATTGATACTCTCTTAATATATTTCTACTAACAACTTTGGCATTTGTTAGTTACTTAATCTTTGTTGACAATTTTTGAAAAATGCCATTTTTTAAAAAAAAAATTTCAAAAATGTTATCTTTCTAAAATATTTTCAAAAATTCCACTAAAATTATATTATTTATCCAAAATAACCTTTAAGTTTGGGTTAACTATTTTAAATTGAATGTTTAGTTTTTAGGGTTTAGAGTTTGTTAGGGATCAAAATCATTTTTAGGGTTTATGATTTTAGGGTTTAGTGGTTTAAAACCCTAGACCCTAAACCATAATTTCTATAAAACTCTAGTTTCGTTAAATAAGGATAATTTAGTCAATTTACACTTAATTAATAACATTTTTGAAAATAGACAATTCATAGTGACATTTTTGAAAATGGACGCACCAAAAACGGTATTTTGAAATTGTCCCATCTTTGTTCTATGTTATTTACTTAATTTAACTCTAAATTTTAATTAGTATGTATGGAAAGGGTACAATTAACATATTTCTCTCTATCCTCTTTATTATACAAGTTTGAAGCTATTTTTAATCTATGGAGAAATTTTAAACTGCACAACTCTATCGTCTTTATTTTTAATACATACTGTGAATAAAAATTTGGTAACTTTACGGTATTTGGTAAAAAATTTCTAAAGACTGAGATAAATTAGTCATGCCATAATACGAATTCTAAAATTCATCAAATGAAATGAAAAGTCATGTCATCACATGGTATTTGCCTTTTTGTGACATTGCAGATGAAGGGCCACAATGTTAGATCAACATGAAACACTTATCTTAAATCCCATTGACCTTCATCAACCCCATCTATGGGAACTCTTAGTTTCCTCCATTTAACTATTCAAATCTCCTCCAATTATTCAACACATTTTATATATTACAACTCCCCAATAACAATCTTTTAGTACCAACTTATATATTTATTTCTCCTATATAGGAAAATATATACTAGTATAAGAATTTACAATCTCAGTGTGAATTTTGTAATGACAAAGCATATGTAATTAGTAGTTTTTGATATAACATAACTGCTGAACATGCCATTTAATTTATTTATTCATCTTTACGTGTAAAATATTTTCTTTTTCTAATAATAGTTTACTTTATCATTAGTTTCTGATATACCATAAATATAACTACTGGATTCTCTTTCATTTTTTTTCATTTTTACGTGTAAAGTACTGTTGTTGGAAACTTGTAATCGAAGTGATGATTATAGTTCGGGAAAATCGCATAAAAAAATCTTTAAGGTAATTCGCACTGATATTTTAAATTTTCGAAGTATCTAACTAACACTTTAAACTTTCAGTTTAAACTATTAACACAATAAACCATCAAAGTGGCTTTCGAATAAAGGCCATCATAAAATTTAACGGAACTGTTTATTTTCCGTTTAAAAGTGATGACGTGGTTTTAAATTTATTTTTTAATTAAAAATAATAATTTTATATATTATTTATAAATAATTATTAAATCTAAAAAATTGAAAATGAAACAAAAAAAATCTTTTTATAATAAAAATATATTTTACCATTTTTTACATTTAATTAAATAAAAATAACAAACTTCTTCACTTCCTCTCTCCGATGAAACAATCGATTCAGGTTTCCTCTCTCCGATGAAAAAATCTAAGAATACTCTCTGGTTCGCCGGGACAAGAATATAATATTCTTAGACTGATTATGTTTGGCGATGTAGTGGATCCGGATTCTGGGTTCGTGGGTTTCGACACCGATTCTGGATCCGACCCGGTAATTGATAATTCTAATCCACTATTTAGCTATGGCTTCCCTTTCCACGAGCCACCACCACCGTCGGAAGAAGAACAGAAGTTTTAGATTACGACGAACCAAAATCCGAGTTTTTTTTCCTTTGTCGGGTCGTCTCATCTTGCAAAACGGCTCAATTCGGGTCAACCCGATTCTAATCATCACCACCAGTGGATTTTCCCGTTCTCGGATCCAGGTCACGAATCTCACGATCCGTTTCTCACGGTGCCAAAAACAGTCGAAAACGACGACCAGTCGTCAACGATAATCATCGACCAACTATTCAATGCGGCGACGGAGTTAATCGGAACCACCACCACACACGGCAGAGATAATAATCCCCTTCTCGCGCAAGAGATATTGGCGCGGCTCAATCACAACCTTAACCAAAACACTCACAATCCTAAACCTCCGTTTCACATAACGGCTTTGTATATAACCAAAACTCTCCAATCTCTTCTTCTTTTTTTTCAAGACTCACCACCGTCTCTCTCCTCCACAAAGCTTAATCATTCGAATCACAGCTCAAAAATGTCACCGTTTCTCCAATTCGTCAATTTCACAGTAAACGAGTGATCCTTGAATCTTTCGAAGGGTCTGATCGGATCCACATTGTCGATTTTGATATCGGTTACGGTGGTCAATGGGCTGATTCAAGAGCTCGCCGGAAGAAGAAACAGATCGTCATCATCACTAAAGATCACTGCTTTCGCATCTCCTTCAACTGTCTCCGACTAATTCAAACTCCGATTCACAGAAGAAAATCTCAGAAGTTTCGTCGGAGAAACGGAGTCTCGTTCGAAATCGAGCTCTTGAATATAGAGGTTCTCCTAAATCCGACGTACCGACCTCTTTCTCTGTTCCGATCATCGGATAACAAAGCAGCCGCTTCATGTTCAGGAAGAAAATGAATCTTTTTTGGGAATCTTCAATCCCGAGACGAACAAAAAGAGGAACAGAAGATTTTTTATTTTTATTTTTTTATTCAATTAATTGTAAAAGATAATAATAATATATATTTTTATTATAAAAATATTTCTTTGTTTTTTTCGTTTTTTCTCTGAATTTTTAGATTTATTAATTATTAAAATAATATATAAAACTATTATTTTTAATTAAAAAATAAATTTAAAGCCACGCCATCACTTTTAAACAGAAAATAAATAGTTCCGTTAAATTTTATGACGGTACGTATTCGAAAACCACTTTAATGGTTTATTGTGTTAATAGTTTTAGGATAAAAGTTTAAAATATTAGTTAGATATTTCGAAGATTTAAAGTGTCAGCGCATATTATTTTAGAAGATTCATGCGATTTTTCCGTTATAGTTCTACTGATTAAACGAGTATCGTTTCAATACACGGAACCAAATTTGGAATGAATAGTTGCAAAAAGTGGACTCATGACAAAGAAAATAGTAATGAAGACAAGTAAAATACTGTTTCTTTATGTTTTTTCTTGTAACCTTTTTTTGTGAGCGTCTAACTACATTTATTAAATGCAGGTTAGGATTTAAATTTAGTTGTAGTCCATTTGATAAAATAGACAGCCACATAAAAACTAACACATTATGGAAAAAACTTAATTGTCCCGTAACAATCAAATGAATTATAAAATCTTTATATAGCAAAAGATTTACTTTGTTTCATTGCAATTTAGTATTTACCTAATTAAGCCAACTGCCATCTCCGATAAAATCCACATTAATTTTCGAAATATGTAAAAAACAGTTGAATAATCTTGCTACTATCACTACAAGAAAACAAGACGGATCCGACGGACAAAACCGTCGGATATCCGTCGGAAAGAGCCAATTCCGACGGAAAATCAACGCGAAAATCCGTCGGATCCGTGTGGTCGGAAAAAAAACATACGTCGGTTTTCCGTCGGAATTTCCGACGGATTACCGAGGTTTTAGTTCCGTCAGAAAAACCGACGGAAAACCGAGGCTTTAGATCCGTCGGAAAATCCGACGGAATACCGACAACTATTTGCGTCGGAAATTCCGACGGAAAACCAACTATTTGCGTCGGAAATTCCGACGGAAAACCGACAACAATTTTAGTCGATTTTTTCGACGGTTATCCGACGACCTTATCGGTCGGAAAATAAATCCGACGATTATCCGACGGATCAAAAACCGACGGATTACCGACGGTTTCGAAAAAATATATATTAATTAAATTGAAAAATAATAATTTAAATATAATTTTGAAATCAAAAATAAAAATAAAATGTAATTGAAATTTAATTATAATAATATCATTAAAATTAAAATTAAATTTGTCTTAAAAAAGTAATAAAATTTAGTTTTGAAATTATAAAAACATAAAGCGAATTTAAAATAATATCATGTCTAAAACTTGTGTCCCGGGAAAGTTAACTCGAGAAACGCCTTCATCCTCTCGAAACATGCTCGGGTTTCTTCATTTTCCTTATCCTTCTTTTCTCGCTCTGCCCGCTCCTCGTTCAGTCGCTCGGTCAACCTTTCGATTTCATCCACAAGATGCATAGAGCCGTAACTGCTAGAAGAAGACGTCGCTTGGTCTCGATCCGGAAGTCGACCAACCCCAAACTTACGCCCTTTTTTTGTTGGAACATGCTACAAAAAAGAAAAAAGAATTAGTTTTGCAAAACTTAGAAATTTAAGAGAAAAAAACTAAATAAATTGAATACTTACGCTCATTACGATACGGTTCATCTCGTCGCGGGGTAAGTCTTCCGCATTTGACCCAGCTTGAGAGAGCTGAGTCAGCTGGGTATGGCGCTCTTCCTCAATCGCGTCGAGGGTCTCTGCAGCCAACTGATCTTGAACAACCATGATCTTTCGATTAGTGTGCGTGTCTCTCAGCAAGACCCCATAATGCGGTGGCACACCATCATTAGCGATTGTCTGCAAAAGATAAAACATATGTTAGTGGTATTTAAGTGATAATATCAAAGAAATAACACTTATATGAAATTAATAAATCTTACCATAGCTCGCTCTCGGCTTTCGATTGTCTTCGGGCCACCGTTCTGAGTAGCGATCCCTTTTCCACCTCGGTTGCTCTTCCGGTTCCTTGAGTTTGTCTCTGATAGCACCTTTGTCTCGGGCTTCATCTAGTAATGTATGAGGCCCTCCCAAACGTGCAGTGGCAAGTCTGTTGGCTTGTCTGCCGGGTTCTTTAGCCACTTCTGCTTCCACTCAAACTTATGGTTCTTGTATGACTCTCGAACCTGCTCTCCGAAACCCTTTCGAACCTGGGAGATCAACGCTGGATCCCACGTGAACTGTTGCTGAAAATATGTAAAACGAAAAAAAAAGAATTATTAATATTCAATAATATGAAAAACACATATAAATACAGATGCTTGAAATAATATAACTTACCGAGAAAGTACGCAACCATTTTTCTATCTCGGTCTCGGGGATCTTAGAGGCCTTCTCGTACGGGTGGGAGAGCTGCGTCTTGAAAATAGAAAGAATTGCCTTACTGATTTTCCCCTGCGGATCACATCTAAACCTAAAACATAAAAAAATAAAAAAATATCAAATTACAATATTTGGTAAACAAAGTAATAAAATATGAATTTGTTATACTTACCAAATGTGCCCTCCATCTAGCCGGGTAGGATGCAGCAGAAAGCAATGCTCACGTCCGGGTAGTAGGACAATTTCCTCGAGTGACAATGGACGTCGAGTACTGGACGTCTGTGACTCCGGCCCCTCGAATCGGGAACCGCCTCTAATGGATCTACTAGAATGAGACCTACAAAAAAATATTGACATTAGTAATATAAAAATTAACAAAACTTAAAATAAAATTAAAAAAAATATTTTATATTTATCAAGCTCAAAATAATTTAAAATTTTTGCAAAGGCATCTAAAATGATTTAAAAAAAATCGTTATATAAATAATTTTCACGAGTTAATATTATTTTAAAAACAGTGACGAAAAATTTTATATGATAAAATTTTATATCAAAAATTGTATACATATAAATTATATACAAAAACGTTTTTATATACCAAAATCCAATAAACTACAAATTGTTAAAATCAACAACAATAAAAACTAAAAATATAGACATTAGTAACAAAAACTAAAAATCAACAACAATAAAAACGTTTTTATTGTCCAAAATTCATATGAAAAAATACAAATTATTAAAATCAACAAAAATAAAATCTAAAAAGCATAATAATTCATAAAAATTTGTTAATCCAAAGATTTCAATTAAAATTTTGAGTTGTCTTAACATATCAATATATAACAATCTAAAATTCCTCAACAAATCCAACTAATCCTCCTACTCATCACTAACCAATAAATTTGAAGAAGTTATCCTAAATCTACCAAACTAAAACTAAATCTATCAAACTAACAATGAAATCATAGGGATAAAGAAGACTTACATGGGTTTTTTCGCCGGATTGAAGAGAGAGTAGAGAGAGAAATCGAGTTAGAGTGAGAGAGAAAGTTTCGGTTGTGGGGAAGAAGAAGATTGTGTGGATTATATTTTTTTACAACACCGACGGCCATAACCGTCGGTTTTCCGTCGGTTCCAAAAAATATTGACCATAAATTTACCGCCGAAATGAAAAATAAGGCGGCAATTGTTAACCGACGGAAAACCGACGGATTTAATTATTCTCTGCATGCAATGCGATTGGTCGGTCAACATAAAAGATTATCTAGTATCCGTCGGAAATCCGTCGGTTTTTAGGAAAAAACCGACAGATTTCCGACGGCCACCACTCAATTTGGTGTTTACGGATTGCGATTCTCGCATCGAACATGTTTAAACCACTTACAACATTTCTTTTGTGTAATAGATTCAACCTATAATCAATTTTATAACAATTAATTATTTGATTTCATCACACTTTCTAATCCTAGTAAACATACATGTACACTTTAGGATTTATATTCAAATATGTACATATGTTATGAAAATTACAAACATGCTTTAAAAAGTGTTTGAATAACTTTGTCAACAACCTAATTTGTTTATATTTGGGAGACGTAGGCCGTAAACTACCAAATTTGTGACAAAAACAAAAAAAACCATAAATCCGTTGGAAATCCGTTGGAAATCCGTCAGAATTTCAAGAAAAAAAACGACGGATTTCCGACGGAATCAAGAAAAAAAAAAGAAAAACCATAAATCCGTAGGAAATCCGTCGGAATTTCAAGAAAAAAACCGACGGATTTCTGACGGAATCAATAAAAAAAAATCATAAATCCGTTGGAAATCCGTCGGAATTTCAAGAAAAAAACCGACGGATTTCTGACGGAATCAACAAAAACAAAAAAAAACCATTAAATTCGTCGGAAATCCGTCGGTTTTTTTCTTATGAAATTCCGACGGATTTCCAACGGAATCAATAAAATCTATATTTTATGAAACCCTAAACCCTAAATCCGATAACTTATATTTTTTTCTAAACCCTAATCCGTCGGAAATCCGTAGGAAATCCATTGGAATTTCCTACGGATTTCTGACGGATTTATAAAAACCCAATAAAAATTACTGAATTATAAAATCTTGGACGATTTTAAAAAAATCCGAAAACTTGCTTATTTACATTAAAAAAATTACAGTTTTAATAATAATATTACAAAAGCTTAAAAAGACTTCTAAAATATTACATATTATAATTAAATAAACCGAAACATTCGAAGAGATTATGGTAAACTATAATCTGAATCTGATGAGTAGTCTGAAGCCGCGGAATCAGAATCTTCATCAAATTCTCCTAACTCTTCCTCAGATTCGGGAAACACCTCCTCCTCTAGTCCGATTGTAAAATCGACAACCAGCTCCACGTTGAGAGAAAGATCAATAGTACCTAATCCACCCTCTGCGTCTTGTTGCAAAGCATCGTGCTCAGGTACCCCAACAAGCGTTCCTCTGGGATGAATTTGTGTGACTGTGATCCATGGGTCGGGAACAGACGTTGACACTGTAGGGGGGCGAATGTAGCAAACCTGATCTGCCTGTGATGCTAGGACAAACGGATCATACTTCTCGAGATTCCTTCCAGAATGGACCCATGTAACACCAAATTCGTCATGTCGTACTCCAGAGCCGTCTTCTGGGTTATACCAATCGCAATTAAATGCAATGAACCTTAAGTCTAATATGCCTGGGAAATGGACTTCCAATATCTCACGAAGTACGCCGTAGTAAACCATGTCACTTGATTGCGATGAAACACCCGAATTAATTGTTGATCTGGTACTTCCTTCTTGAAACACCTTAAACTTATATCCACGTGTAAAATATGCCGGGTACGAATGTGCAACATATAGGGGGGGGGGGGGGGTTTAGCAACTCTTCGAACCATGTGGGAAATGTATGTCCTCTAGTCATCATGTCCTGAACCTGTGGTCATTGCATGAGTGAAGAACTTGTATACATAATAAGGAAGATATGAAAATGAATTCATTAACTTATATAAGAACTAATCCATCCCGCGAACTCATTTTCCTTAAGCTCTTCAATTTGGTCCTCTGTTATTGCAGGGTATTTGTGCCGTTGTATAGCTTTGTAAATCCTGATGTCATTAACCATTGTAAAAAAATTATATACTAAAAAAAAATTGTATATATCCAAAGATTGAAGTTAAATACCTCTCGTACTCCAAGAATTCTTCACAGTTTGTAAGGATATACAAGTGTAGATGACCTCGTTCCTCCTGTGTAAGCCTTCTCTTACGGCTTCTTCCACTAAGACGTCCAATTTGGGCGAATTCATTTGGGACATTAGCAGAGTAAGTTGGGGCTACGCCACCATCATCATTTCTCGTGGGTTTGCGACTCTTTGCTTGCCTTTCAGGTGGGAAGTAAAATCCGGCAAAGTTAGCACTTTCTTCAACGATAGAACCCTCGACTCTGCTCAAATTCTTCACCTTCTTCTTTAGATGGAACATATACCGCTCAAATGGATACATCCATCGGTAATGAACAGGCCCACCAAGTGCTGTTTCCCGAGGGAGATGAATCGGGAGATGCTCCATAGCATCAAAGAAGAACGGTGGAAATATTTTCTCTAAATTGCAAAGGATCTCGGGTATCTTCTCTTCCAAATTCTGAATACCTTCTTCTGTAAGTGTTCTAGAACTTAAATCCCGAAAGAACGAAGCAATCCCTGCAATATAAAAAATCTATGTTATCAAATGAATCGCAAAGATTAAAGAACATGGACATAATAAGACAGAACATACAAAAGAAATAGAGAATATACCTGCGATAGTTATGTGTACTTGTCGGGGTAAAAGTCCTCGAAAAGCGAATGGCAGGAGGCGTTGCATAACAACATGACAATCATGACTCTTCATCCCTGTGAATTTGCCTTCTCTTTTATCAACACAATGCCGCAAATTTGACACGTATCCATCCGAAAATTTTACGTTGTTCAATATCCACTCGAAGAACTCTTGTTTTGCAAGCCTGTCCAACCGGAAAGCAGGGATCAGAGCTTTCCCTTGGGAATTAACGTGAAGCTGCGTTCGAGAACAGTGCTCCTTAAGGTCCAACCTCGACTTCAAATTGTCCTTCGTCTTTTTTTGCACATTGAGGATGTGTTCATGATGTTATCGAAAACATTCTTCTCAATGTGCATAACATCCAGATTATGCCTCAGAAGATGATCCTTCCAATAAGGTAAATCCCAAAAGATACTATGATTCTGCCAGTTGTGGTACTCTCCAGCACCATCTACACGGACATGTCCATTACCACCACATTCAACAGTCCGATCCGCTCCAAAATCTCGTAACTGATCCAACATAAACTGCCCACCTAACACAGGCGGTGGACCATGTAAAACTTTTACATCCTTCCTGAACAGAGTGGTGCTCTGCCGATAGGGATGGTCATGGGGTAGAAACCGCCAATGGCAATCAAACCAACACGTCTTCCTTCCGTGCTTCAACTGGAATGCATCAGTGCTTTCTCCACAGGACGGACACGCCAATTTCCCAAGCGTTGACCAACCGGAAAGCATCCCGTAGGCCTGGAAGTCGCTTATCGTCCACATTAAAACTGCATGCATATCAAAATTCTCCTTCAGTGAGACATCCCACGTCTCAACGCCGTGGTGCCATAACATATGCAACTCCTCGATCAATGGCTGTAGGAAAATATCAAGTGATTTCTTAGGATGGGATGGCCCGGGGACTAGGATACTCAGGAACAAAAACTCTCTCTTCATGCAAAGAGATGGCAGCAAATTGTAAGGTGTCACAATTACAGGCCATAGTGAATATTGCCTCCCATGCTTCCCAAAAGGGTTGAAGCCATCAGTGCTCAATCCGAGGTATACATTCTTTCGTTCTGCCGCAAACGTGGGATAGACTGAATTAAAATGTTTCCACGCTTCTGCATCTACTGGATGCCCTATTTTTCCTTCCCTTCTATGCTCTGCATGCCATCTCATTGCGGTCGCAGTTCGCTCAGATTGGTATAACCGCTTTAACCTCGCTGTCAATGGTAAGTACCACATCCGCTTAAATGGGACTGGAACTCTTCCTCCTGTATCCTTATACCTAGGATGACCGCAAAATTGGCAAGACAGAAGGCCCTCGGTCGCTTTCCAATACAACATGCAGTTCTCCTCGCAAATGTCTATCATCTGAAATGGCAAACCAAGACCAGCAACCAATTTTTGTATCTCATAGTACGAAGCTGGTGCAAGGTTATCCTGCGGCAAAAGACCTTTAACAAAATCCGCAATCACATCCACAACCTCCTCGCTCATATTGTAATTCGACTTAATGGTCATTAACTTAGTCGCGGTTGACAAAGGAGAATCACCCTCTCTACAACCTTCGTATAACGGCTGTTTCGCTGCATCCAACATATCAAAAAATCTTCTATCATCTAAATTAGGCACATGTACCCTTTCAACATCCTCCCCGAATACCCTTTCACCATCCTCTCCGAATCCTGATAAATTTTCCTGAAATGCATCATTGACCATCTGCACCATACCTATGCTAGGAGGTTCCGTTGCCGTTTCTTCTATCATATCAGTTGCATAAGGTTCACTACAACTACCATAATCTACCATTTCCTCTGTTTCTCCATGTGAATACCAAATTTTGTAACCCGGCATAAATCCATGATTATACAAATGCCCATATACACCTTTATACGTTCCTCTCCTACGATTCAAACAATCCGTACAAGGACAAGGAAATTTACCATTTCGAATGGCTTGCGGATTTTGCCCAACAAATTCCAAAAATTCCTTAATCCCAGCCTCGTACTCCTCTGTTACCAATCCGCTCGCTTGATCTCGCATCGGCTTGTCCATCCACGATCGAAAATAATTAAACGGATTTGAAGAAGAAGAACAAATATTTTACTCTCTCTCTCTTTTTTATAAAATGTTGTTGCATAAGAATGAATGAATGGAAGAAGATGTCTGATGTAGGATATATACCTAAAAAACCGACGGATTTCCAACGGATTTCCGACGGATTACCGACGGATATTTAAATTTCAAACGGATCTATTAAAAGGCTATTTTGAAATTATTTCCGACGGATTTCCGACGGATATTTAAATTTCAAACGGATCTATTAAAAGGCTATTTTGAAATTATGATCCGTCGGAAATCCATCGGAAATAAACCGACGGATTTCCGACGGATGTTTAAATCTTACGAACCGTCGGAAAGCCGTCAGATATCCGTCGGAATTTCCTACGGATTTCTTGCGGTCGGTAATCCGTCGGTTTTTCCGACGGATATCCTACGGTATTTGGTTTGTCGAAAACTCGTCGGAAATACGTCGGAAAATTACCGACGGATGGAATCCGTCAGAAATTCCGTCGGATTTTGTCTTGTTTTCTTGTAGTGTATATCCTATATATATATATATTAATAGAGGAGACATTAGAGAGAAAAATCCAATGTATCACTCAATTAACAATTTAAGGGATACATCATTTAGTTTTAACCAATCAGAACATTTCAATTAAAAATATATGTCATGGTAGAAATCTCTACAATTCTCATTAATTTTATAACATAAGCTCATTAATACATGTTTTACAAATTTAAACACAACTAAATATAATAGTTTAAACTTGCCATATCTATTTTTATTTTTTTATGATATATTAAAAAGTTTTTTATTATTATGAAGATTAATTTAGACGGAAAAAATGAAGATCAATTTTACACTTAAAAGATATTGAAATAAATAACATTTGTATATTTTTAATCAATTTTACACATAAAATATTAAAACTAATGGCATTAACATATGTTCGATCAAAAGTATTTAATTTTATTATATTTATGCATAATATATATTATTTTATACGTTTATAAATATTAGAAATCATATGTTTTGTTATACACGTTTAAATATTCATCAACCTATTTAATCATTTAATCTCGTGCTTGGCATGGATAAAATTTAGTATTATACAATAACAAACAATGATTGAAATCGTAATGAAAAAATTTGATTCTTACAGTTTTATATTATGATCGGTTATAGTCTCGGCTTGATGAAATATATCAAAAAGATATGAGGTTAGAAAATCTGTGATTAAAAAAAAATTTGATTTTCAAGATTTGTGGTTAAAGGGCATTCAAACCTCACTTTCTTCCCCCCGTGACATCATTGTCGAGGTTTATTGCTCTCCTTCTCTCTCTCTTTCTCTTTTGTGGTCCTTGGCCTCTTTAAATCTCTCTTATCACATTCTCAATTTCTTTATATTTCAAGTATATTCAAAACCCCAAAACACTTTCTCGTAATATCCTCCTCTCTATTTTCTTCTTCCTTTCCGTTTTTTTTTTCTTTCTTCTTGGTCGTCTTTTCTTTTCAACATAGAACCTTATCATAACATAAAAGCTATACACCTACTTGCCACATAGCTTATCTCATTTCTCCATTTCCTTAACTATTCATCAACTAGTGAGAGATAGAGTGAGTAAGAGAGAAGAAGCACACAAGTTAGGCTCGTTTTCTTGCCACAGTGTAGAGCATGTCTAACAGAAGATCAAGACAATCTTCAAGTGCTCCAAGGATCTCCGATGATCAAATGATTGACCTTGTAACTAAGCTCCGTCAAATTTTGCCGGAGATTGGTCAGCGACGTCGTTCTGATAAGGTATCACACATACTGTTCCTTTTACCATTATCCTTCATGTAAACCTCTTTTATCCAAAAAAGAAAAAAGGTTTTGTTAAAAGAAGAGAGAGGACATTAAAATCAAACAAAAGAAAAAGAAGTTGGAACTTTTTGACTCCGGACATCAAGGAACATAACAATATTCACAACCTTTTTCTTCCATATACAAACAAATTTTACATAAGTTTATCCATCAAAATTATCACCTTGCATGCATCTGCATACGCATAAACATGCATGCATTGGTGCAAATATATATACGAACCAAGAACGTGTGGTCTGGTCCAGTGGTTTGCTCGAGTGGATAGATGACTCATCGAGTTCCTTCATTTACGAAAATTGATGTGGTTAGACGTTTAAAATAGCAAAAATATCCAGTTTCTATAGGTCTCGAAGATTAGTTTAGTTTTCGATCCAGGATCCACCCATGTTATATATATATGTGATTATAATTAATGGTTTTTATGTTGTTTTGACGGTATTATCACTTTTTGTTGTTGAAGGTATCAGCCTCAAAAGTGCTGCAAGAGACATGCAACTACATAAGAAACTTGAACAGAGAAGTTGATAACCTCAGCGAGCGTTTGTCTCAGCTTCTCGAATCCGTTGATGAAGATAGCCCTGAAGCCGCCGTTATTAGAAGCCTACTCATGTAATCTTTAGTTAATGAGCTCTATAATTATAAATATTTTATATATTTGTAACCTAATCGTCTTTATTATATAAACTTTAAAGAGACGGGCTTGATCTTTAATTATTATTTTTTCACAGGCTTGGTCTTTAATTAGTTTAATCATATTCGAATTTGGTCGGGCAGTCACATTTAATTCCATAGTCAAAAAAAGTCTCCGACACATATATGTGTAGCAGAACTGCATGAGTTTCGACATTATTAAAATAAGTTAATGAAATGAATTTTGATAGAGAAGAATCTTTCTTTTTTCTCCCTAACAAAAAAAAAAAAAAAAAACAGAGATTGTGATGTCTGAACTCGATTGTGTCAGTCAAGGACAGGGAAATTGGGAAAATAATTATTGGTTGCGAACATTTAATATATTGTATATGTAGAAAGGTATTTGATATATTATTTTGAGGTAAGAAAATCTAAACCTCAAAATAGAGATAAAATAAAATAAAAATAGAAATTGAAGACAAAGTAAAATCAAATCAAATCAAATATAATACAGCAGTTCTGAGGAAAAACTATATCAACTGCACAAAATATATTGATAAGAAGATATATAATTTTTTTAGATTTTTCTTTACCAAAATACACATGACTCTATGATCTATAATATTATGAAGAGTAAAACTCTTGTACAAATAGATATACTCAAAATTATTTTATTGAATAACAAACGCGATAATAGACAATAAAGTTTAAAGTGTCGTTCATCAATATTTTCAAAAGTCCCATCTCAAAAATGAAGCGAAATATCTTTTGAATCATCGAGTTATCGGATCGATCTAATTTGATCGTGTGTCAATAGATGTAATGACTTTTTAATATATATTATTTTATTCTTGAAAATCAAAATTTCAAATTGTGAATACTGATAGAGTGATAAGTCGTGTCAATAACCCAATATCCAAATATAAACGTAAATCTAGAAAAAAAAATCCTCAACTTTAACCATAAGGTCCATAACCACACAATCACGAAATCACAACCAGCATTATGTGAGAATCATTGTTAGAATAAACAAAAATTAATCATGCATGTACACAAAACGATAATCATGTACACGAAACGATATTCTAAAAATTATAAGTCGCGGCTTCAACTAAGAAAACTAAAGTTTGACGATCTCTCTCCTTTAATGTAGGCATAATATACTGAAAAAGATTGAAAAATAAACATAATTATTACAGGCATGTTTCACAATTATTTGACTTTTATTATTATAAGGGGTTTAGTGGGAGTTGGATTTACATAGAGTTAATTTACTAAATTTGTTAGAATTTTTTTTCCTCAAAAATTTTAGTTATACAAACGTTAAAAAATTTTTAAAAAATTATAATATTCTCAAAGTCTTTTTATCAACTACACAATAAATATATAACTTCAAACTCTTTGGTTGGTCATCCAATTTGGAGGAGAAATGTTTACACGAAAAATTTATATAATCTAATGCGAGAAGAGTGTGCTAAACAATCTGCCTTCGAATCGCGTGCTCGTAGAATCAACGAGAGGAAAAAATCATGGAATATATTACAGAGCACTCCAAACTTGTCGAAATTATTGGCAAAGACGGCCAATCCTCAGAGGCTCTGGTAATACTAATCAGATTTGAACAGTCTGTCTCAAAGGCTTGACATCGGATTCCTCTCTCCAATATGTTCGAGATTGCCCACATTAATGCTTCCATCTCAAAATGTAAAGGAGATAGACTCCATCTAACACCTCGAGCACCGAGAAGTAATATATGCTCCCCATGTGTGCAAATCCAACCCAATCCGGAGGTTGTTTTAATTTTTCCAAGACCCATCTTCTCTGCACCTTATAAGTGGTAGATATTGGTTCTCAACCTCTTGGATCTCTATTTGAGCCGTATTAATAATTTAAGCCTCTTTCCAGACTCAGAACTCACTATTTTCATGATGAATTATATTTGTAGGTTTCGGTTCTATTCCTTGTTAAAAAAATTATTTTTCGCTTTCCAAATAAACCACATAATCCATGGAAACATATTTTGATTCCCACTCTGGACTCGAGACTATTCTTGCCGCCTTAGATTCTGCCAAGAAAAAGAAAAAAAATGGAGATTAGAATACACTGAACTGGCCGAAAATGTATCTCTGCCTGAATATGTCGATGATAAAGCCCATGTTTGCACCGTCGACGGACATTCAAATAATGCATGATTTACCATCTCTTCCTCTCCACCACATCGTTGGCATGTGGGTGGAGTATTAATTCCACGCATATGTAATCTCAAAACCACTGCTAACGATCCATTCACAACCTGCCAGATAAAATGTTTTATTTTTGTCGGACATTGTAACTTCCAAACATATGCTTTTAGGGCATTGAGACTTGGTTTGGTAACATAGATGTCTCCTAATCCTTAATCTATATACTGTATTAACCAATACCCCGACTTCACCGCATATTTTCTGAAATTTGTGAAATGCCATATAAGACTATCGTGCCTAGGTGAAGGGCTTTTGGCAAACCCTCAGACAAGTTGAACATATATCGGGTCCATAAACTCCTGGAGAATAAGGAGATGTCAAGCCTTTGTTATTGGATTTATTAAGTGATTCACCTTCATATTCAGATGGAAGACACTTCCTCTCCCTCTAGTTGGCATTGGATATGCATCTAGAATCGAGGGATCATTCCAGATCGAAATATTACCACCCGATTCCAACCTCACGTGACTGCCTTGTAGTAAGATATCATTTTACGAGAAGAGACTCTTCCATCCAAAAGAAGGAGAATGAGCCTTCTTTTCTTTCAAAGGATGAAAACTTCTGAGATACCTCCCTTTAAGGACTCTCACAACCAGAGAATCTAAAATTGATAAAGTTGCTATAAATATTTTACCAATACTGAGCGGAAACTAAATCCCCCCTCTTTCTTAGATTTACACAACTTGTCTCATGCTATCCAATGGAGACCGCGATTATATCCATTAGTGTGCCACCAGAAATAGAAATTACACTGGTTAACTTTGAAGTTAACGACTAGAGAAGCTTAAACATTACATAATATAGGTCGGAAGAGCAAGAGCCACTGACTTAATCATGACCTTTTTCCCCCTTTAGAATTTTTTTTCCGACCACCATTTCAATCAATCGTGAAGTCGCTCATTAATATCAATGTTTGAAAACTCGCTAGACACTAATCGGGCGGTTGGGTAGCGCCTAGCGCCTAATTGATTAAGCGGAGATTATACGGAGATTAATCGGGGATTTTTAATACCTTTTCAGTTGAGATACATTTATATATTTTTATAACAAAAATAGACAATTGGATATGCATCTGGAATCGAGGGATCATTCCAGATCGAAATATTACCACCCGATTCCAATCTCACGTGACTGCCTTGTAGTAAGATATCATTTTCCGATAAGAGACTATTCCATCCAAAAAAAAGAGAATGAGCCTTTTTTCTTTCAAAGGATGAAAACTTCTGAGATACCTCCTGTGGGAGTGGAAATCAACACAATTAGATTTGTCGGAGGTTTGTTAAGAGGGATGAAATTTCTACGGATGAACCAAGCAAGCGAAGATCCAAAGACGGTTTTTATTAAGCTGTTTCGAAAAACTTTTCGTACAAGTGTTTGTAGAGTAAAAAAGTCTAGGGCTTTTGCTAAGTAAATTACGGATGCTCTTTTCAAGAGATGTACATCGATATATATACTAGTTTTAAGTCAGTCAGGTGAATCTTAAAGAGATAAGAAAAATTTCCTAATCCTTCGGAATTTCCGTTTTAGTTAGTCGGCTTGACTTCGTGGGCCTTTGCATCGTTGTAGGCCAAAGATGGGCTTGTTGTCTTCGTATAGAAATAACTTTGGCCGCGTCGTCTTCTGGCTTTGTATAGAAATGACTTTGGCCGCGTCGTCTTCTGGCTTTGTATAGAAATGACTTCGGCCGCGTCGTCTTCTGGCTTCGTGTAGAATTGACTTCGGCCAGACAGCTCCGTATGGAAATGACTTCGGCCAGACAGCTTCGTATAAAATGACTTCGGCCAGGCAGCTTCGTATAGATTTGACTTCGGCAAGACAGTTTCGTATAGAAATGACTTCGGCCAGGCAACTTCGTATAGATTTGACTTCGGCAAGACAATTTCGTATAGAAATGACTTCGGCCGCGTCGTCTTCTGGCTTCGTGTAGAATTGACTTCGACCAAACAGCTCTGTATGGAAATGACTTTGGCCAGACAGTTTCGTATAGAAATGGCTTCGGCCATGCAGCTTCGTATAGATTTGACTTCGGCCAGACAGTTTCGTATAGAAATGGTTTCGGCCAGGCAGCTT
Source organism: Pseudoturritis turrita (assembly GCA_900406555.1). Classification (NCBI taxonomy): domain Eukaryota; kingdom Viridiplantae; phylum Streptophyta; class Magnoliopsida; order Brassicales; family Brassicaceae; genus Pseudoturritis; species Pseudoturritis turrita. The sequence continues at coordinate 217,791 of OVBL01000004.1, forward strand.
CGTATAGATTTGACTTCGGCCAGACAGTTTCGTATAGAAATGACTTCGGCCAGGCAGCTTCGTATAGATTTGACTTTGGCCAGACAGTTTCGTATGGAAATGACTTCGGCCAGACAGCTTGGCCGAAGTGGACTGCTTGGCTGAAGTAGACAGCTTGGCCGAAGTCGACAGCTTGGCCGAAGTGGACAGCTTGGCCGAAGTGGACAGCTTGGCCGAAGTGGACAGCTTGGCCGAAGTGGACTGCTTGGCCGAAGTGGACTGCTTGGCCGAAGTGGACAGCTTGGCCGAAGTGGACAGCTTGGCCGAAGTGGACAGCTTGGCCGAAGTGGACAGCTTGGCCGAAGTGGACAGCTTGGCCGAAGTGGACAACTTGGCCGAAGTTGACTGCATGGCCGAAGTTGACTGCGTGGCCGAAGTGGACAGCTTGGCCAAAGTGCTTGCTGGCCGAAGTGCTTGTTGGCCGAAGTGGAGGCGTTTGCCAAAGTGAAGGCCGTGCCGAAGTGAAGTTTTGCCGAAGTGGCCTTCGGCCGAAGTGGACCCTTGCCGATGTGGGCTGCGCCAAAGTGGAGCCGGAGCTGTGCCGAAGTCTCCTTCCCGATGTGGGCTGTGCCGAAGTGGAGCTTGTGCGTGTGCCGAAGTGGAGGCTTGTGCGTGCGCTGAAGTGGAGGCTTAGAGCTGTGCCGAAGTTTCCTCTCTTGCTGAGGTGAAGCTCGCCGAGGTCTCCTCTCTTACCGAAGTGGAGCTGTGCCGAAGTCTCGTCCTTGCAAAGTGGATATCGCGCGTGGTGCCAAAGTGGATCTTCTTCGCTGAAGTGGAGCTGTGCCGAAGCGGAGCTCGCCGAAGTCTCCTCTCTTGCCGAAGTGAAGCTCGCCGAGGTCTCCTCTCTTGCCGAAGTGGAGCTCGCTGAAGCCTCCTCCCTTGCCAAAGTGGAGCTTGCCGAAGTCTCCTCTCTTGCCGAAATGGCCTTCTCCGTGCCGAAGTGGCTTTGCCGAAGTGGGCTTCTCCATGCCGAAGTGGCCTTGTATCACGGCCGAAGTGAGCTCGTATCGTGCCTAAGTGGATTCGCATTATGGCCGAAGTGAGCTCGTATCGTGCCTAAGTAGATTCGTATTACGGCCGAAGTGAGCTCGTATCGTGCCTAAGTGGATCTGTATCACGGTCGAAGGGAGCTCGTATCGTGCCTAAGTGGACTCGTATAGAAACGACTTAGGCCACGACTTCGGCCTTATTCGATTTCTCATACTTCCATACTTAGCCATTTTCCCATTGATCACAGCTAGGTGGATTTTGACCCCAACACCTCCCTTTAAGGACTCTCACAACCAGAGAATCTGAAATTGATAAAGTTGCTATAAATATTTGACCAATAGTGAGCGGAAACTAAATCCCCCCCCCCCCCTCTTTCTTAGATTTACACAACTTGTCTCATGCTATCCAATGGAGACCGCGATTATATCCATTAGTGTTCCACCATACATAGAAATTATGCTGGTTAAATTTGAAGTTAACGACTAGAAAAGCTTAAACATGACATAATATAGGTCGGAAGAGCAAGAGACACTGACTTAATCACGACCTTTTTCCCCCTTTAGAAAAAAACTTTTCCGACCACCATTTCAATCAATCGTGAAGTCGCTCATTAATATCAATGTTCGAAAACTCGCTAGACGCTAATCGGGCGGTTGGGTAGCGCCTAGCGCCTAATTGATTAAGCGGAAGATAATACGGAGATTAATCGGGGATTTTTAAGACCTTTTCAGTTGAGATACATTTATATATTTTTATAACAAAAATAGACAATAAGTTAAGGTGGTCTAGAGGGAAAGCATGCATTCTATGTTCCTCATGTTGCGGGTTCGAGTCATATGTGTTCTTATGGTTAGTTTTTGTTATTTCTCTTTAATGAAGGGAATAACGGTAATTTTTCTGTCTTCTTCCCCAAGTCTCCTTCCTCTGAAACCCTAATCCGCAGCCGCCGAAGATATTTTACACATGGTTCTCATCTTTTTTCGTTTTTCTTGTTTTTTACACACAAAATCTATAGATCTATCATATACAAACATATTCTAAACTTAAAAAACAAAAAAAAACAAAAATTAACTGCTCCGAGTTTGTGGCCGATCACATCAAAATCTCGGTGACTCCCGACCACCGAGCTCTTAACTGCCGCCTGAGCGGCTGCGGAGACCGCATTTTTGAACATGGATTAATATAATTGAAATTTTTTGTTTTCAATCCACCCAAAAATTTTGGAATGCCGAGATACGAACCCATACCTCCTTCCTTATTGATACCGAAAATCTGTTTAAGATTATTTCTAGAAGGGCTCGGTATGTCATTGCCAAACATGACCGAGGACTTCTCAAAATTAATATCTTTTCCTAAGGTTTTTTGTACGCATTGTCATAGAAAGTCTTATATAACCTTGCATTTTGCCTCCTCTACTTTATAGAAAAATAAGCGGACATCAGAAACAGAAGATGTGTAATCGTTGGACTTCCCCTCGCTATCTTTATTCTTGTGAGCGATTTATCCTGCTCTCTTTTTCAAATATTGGGGATAATGTATCCCATGTCTTAGGCCCCTCATGGGGGTTATTTCACCTTGTGGGTGGCCGTTTATCAATACTTTAAAGAAAACCGACCTTACACACCACATGATCCAAAAAATTCAGATACGTCCGAAGCCTAATCGTGTTAAGACCACTTCCAAAAATGTTCATTCGATTCTACCATAAGCTTTCATCCTATCCATTTTTACTGCCATGAATTTTTGCCTATAGGCTGAATTTGTCTGTATACCATGAACATCTCTTGAACTATCAAAATATTATCAATTATGAGCCTGCTTGAGACAAACGCTGACTGAGTTTTTGATATTAACTGCGGTAAGAATTTCTTATGCCTTAAACGTAAGACCTTTGAAATGATTTTGTAGCACACATTGTAAAGATTTATTTGTCTAAATGTTGCCATGCTCTTTGGTTTCTCTGTGTTTGGTATAAAGCTAATATTGGTTTCATTTAACTTATTATCAAAGACACCCGATCGAAAGAAATTCCTAATTAAAATGACCAAATCCCCTCTAAACGAAGCCCAAAAATGCTCGTAAAACAAGGTCGTCATACCATCTGATTCCGAGGATTTTTCCGGATGCATACTAAAAAGCGTATTTGTAATTTTTTCGGATATATCCATCGTTAGAGTTCTATTCATATCTTCCATTATTATTGGTTGTACCTCTTGAATAACCTCTAAAGAATCTCCAAACATATTCGATGCGAATAAATTCTTAAAATAGTCTGTAACCATAGATTTTAATCCTTCTTCTGTTTCCTCCCAAATCCCATCTCCGTTAAAGAGGCCGGTAATTATGTTTCTCGCTCTCCTTTACTTAGTAGAGGCATGGGAATATTTGGTATTTTTATCTCCATCTTTTAACCATAGTTTCCTTCTTTTCTATCTCCAATAAATTTCATCTTCCTTATAAGCCCCATGTAACTTTTAGTGATCCCCATAATGTCATCTTGAGAAACAGAGTCATCGTTTTTAGTTTTTTCAAGCGCTTCCTTTAACGCTGAAATATTCACCTTACCCGGTAATATATTATTCCACCAGGAAATAGAGTTCCTGCAATTCGTAATCCTATCCATAAAAATTGAATTACAAAATTTTCTTATCCTATTCCATCCTCTTTCCACCGTCTCTGGGAGCCATTCTTTACCCAACCATCTTTTAAACGCCCTTTTGTACGATACAACCTTGGAATTACATACAACCAATATCGGGCTATGATCTGACCCAATCATCTCCAAGTATTTAACATTGGAAGGGATATAAAGGCAGTGTTATTCCTCATTACCAAGAGCTCGATCGAGCCTACACTGAATCCTCTTTTATTTCTTCGTCTCCGCTACGACCATTGGTTACTTGAATACTAGAACTCCAACATTCCACAATGACGTAACATATTATTAAAAGGTATAAAAAAAATTTGTGGGACGCATTAGGCCGTTTTTCTTTTGATGATTTCCTATTTATTCATTGAAATCTCTTACCATTACCCATGGTTTTGATATTTGGGTACCTATCCGGGTTAACCTTTTCCACACCAAATTCTTGTATTTAAACACTGATTCTCCATAACAAATGATAAAAAAAAAACACTTTATTCCCATAGAACGTTGCATTCACATAAATTATTCGAATAAAGAAATTCAAGTTTTATTTCATCATTGAAAAACAACGCTAATCCTCCGCTAGACTCACGACAATAAATCGTAAACAACTTATTGTAACCAAAATAAAGCTGGAATATTTTTAAATAATGATAACATTGCTTAGTTTCCGATGAAAACAGTAAATTCGGCTTAAAATTCTTCCACAAATATCATAAATCACTGTCAAGTCACTCCCTATTTCTTGAAAGTTCCATCTCAATATCCTCACAGTTTAATCGGTGGCTTCGGAAAATCCACCGTCCCTCTTTTCTTGGTTTCCTTGAACATGTTGGATGCCTCCTTAATCTTTGTTTTGTTTCCTTCCGCCTATTTTTGAACCCTCATTTTAGAATTAGCATTCTTTCGAGGAGATACAAAAACCATCAAATTTCTCTTTTTAGTGTTTGCTACTTTAAGCACTACAGAGCTGCGATTCCCTTTGCTATAGATTCCTTTTTTGATCAAATTAATTTCTACAATCCCCTTATTAATCTCCCCCATGTCCTTGTTCCCAATAGGAGAAGAAGAAGTTATAAATACAATTAACTCTGCCTTATCTTGAGTATCTTGCTCAATCTTGTCCATTGCTTTCTCCTCCATGAGATGCTCATTTATGTGCCATCTAACAAATATTCCCCATCTCAACGAGAAGAACATCTTCATCATCCTCCAATTGTCCATTCACATGCATCAGATCATCAAAAACCAAACCATCATGCAAGTTTTCCTCTGAATTCATCACCACATGTTTCTTCTGTTCAGAGACGGTAATAATTCCCGAATCACTTTGCAAAGCTGAATCAACTTTTGCTTTTCCAGACTTATCCATCTCTGCTCTTATCTTGTGGAGAGGAGCTGGCCAGGTTGAGGAGCCACCTCTATCCCTCGATTGAGATTTTCTATGTCTGACCATGTACTTTAATTCTGGCTCCTTCTGTTTATCCGATTTACTTTTACTGTTCTTATCATCCTTCAAGAGATCTTTATTTTCGTCTCTTCTACCGCCTTTATTCTCTCTGTTTGAAGTACCAATCCTCCCTGGCCTTTGGTATGTACGTAACTCTGTCCCTGTGACTGTAATCTCTCTTCACATATATCTCCTCTTTGTTTGCAAAATATGTCATATGAAGTGCCCTTTTAACCGCGAGCCTCTTCTAAACCTCCCATATAGCCTCCTCTAGTAAGCTATTAATCTGGTCACCCTTAACTTCATGGGAACCACTTTTCACTCCCTCGGTCATCCTTTTTGAACCACCAACTCAAAGCATTCTTCAACTAGATGAGAAAGATTAAGACAGTTGTGACTGTAATTTATCAGCTTCTCATAAACCAGACTCATTTTCCCTTCCTCTCCATTGTCAAACAGTACGATAGTCTTGAGTTTCAACAAACTAAAACCGTTGAAAGTTACTCTTACACTTCCAAAATCCTCATCCACCTCCTCCACATGCCCTAGAGCCTTCCCAACGATTCCGATAGTTTCAGAAGCCCAATAATGGAAAGACAGGTCTCTGACCGTAACCCAAAAAGTTATATCCAACGGATATGAACTAGCTATCACTGGCTTCCATCTCTCCACCGAGACCATCCACGAATCATAATGGTAAGAGGCATTACTCCGAACTTCCAAAAGATCTTCTTCACTCTTAAAGTTGAATTGAAACTTTGCAAAACCCAAAAATCTTGTCTTCCAGCTTCCAGATTTTTTTGGCATATTGTGAATCAGAGACTCCATGTTTTGGAATCTCGGATTTCATAATCTCCCAATAAGCGTAAGATAATACTGCTAAATACGCCTCTCCACATTTAACAGAGCCACCTTAACCGTTTCAGTCCAAGCGATCGAAACATTTCCTACCACAATATCGGATTGAACCATTGTACACGCCCACAAATAACCCATGATACACAGAGTTTTAACCCTAAAATATCACTGCAAGTGCACATCAAGTGAAGTAGTATTTAGGGATCGACTCCACGAGAACCAAGTGAAACGCTACGAATCTATATGAGTGAAATGAAGCTAAGATGGCAATATGATTGTTTGTTGCGATGCAAAAATAAATAACAATATAAAAACGATGTAAAATCAATTAAAAGCAAGCGTTAAGTCTAGGGCGATTCGCGGGAATTCAGAGATCATGAACCAGATAATTTATTTAGGGAACAATAAGCGCAGTCTTAAACTCAAACATGAATGTTTAACCAATTCACTATCATGGTATCAATTACTTTATCTAGCAACCTAAAAATCTAAACTGTCGTTTGATCTTAAAATTCTAAACAAGCATTAACGAGCAGGTTTGATATGTTCACAAATTGCCTTAACCTCAGCTTTCGTTGGCTAAGGACAATTTGCTCACCTATGTTCTATCAAGCAATCTATAAAACTTTTGATGAATAGATTAAACCTAAAATCAGAGATTAAGTGATCAATTTAATCTAACCAATAAGAACAACAATAGGTGAAGACAAGATGAATAAGCCTTATCTATGTCTGATTCAATGTTCATAAACTCCTTTGAAAACCCTAAACCTAACTATGAAAATACTCAAGCATGGAAATAATCAAAACAAAAGAAGATGATGAAAAACTCATAATAAATACTCAAAGGGGTTCAGAAAAACGTCTCAAAGATGCAGAGTCAGAGATTCGTCTCCCCGGTGCTTACAAATTGCAGAAAACCAGAAATCTATAAAGAGTAGAAAGAGTATAAAAAATTTAGCCTAAACAATGGTTCAAACTCGAATATATATATATATATTTGAGAAGGTACCTCAAAGCAGCATGATCAGTGTGTACAATCACCTTAGACCCACAAGATATGACCGGAACTTCTCAAAAGCAAACACTATGGCAAGAAGCTTTTTCTTTGTGGTAGCGTACTGGCATTGAGCATCATCAAGAGTCCTACTCGCATAGTAGATGACATGAAACATCTTCTCCTTCCTTTGTCCCAAAATAGCCCCTACTGCGTAGTCACTAGCATCCGTCATTACCTCGAAAGGTAGCTCCCAATCCGGTGGTTGAATGATTGGTGCGCTAACAAGTGCTCCCTTGATTGTAAGAAAGGCCTCAAGACAAGCATTGTCGAAGTGAAACTTCACATCCTTGCACAAAAGCTGAGTCAAAGGTCTAGCAATCTTGGAGAAATCCTTGATGAACCTCCTATAGAACCCATCATGTCCCAGAAAACTCATAATCCCTTTGACATAATCAGGTGGTTGCAGACTTGTCATCACCTTGATCTTTGCCTTGTCTACCTCGATACCATTCTCTGAAATTCGGTGTCCCAAAATGATCCCATCTCTGACCATGAAGTGACACTTCTCCCAGTTTAACACAAGATGTTTCTCCTTGCAGCGTCGTAACACCCTGCACAAATTAGAAAGACAAACAGAAAAAGAAGATCCATAGACAGAAAATCATCCATAAAAACTTCCATTATGTCCTCAATCATGTCAGTGAAAATCGACATCATACATCTCTGGAACGTGGCTGGTGCATTACACAAACCAAATGGTGCATTAAAAATCCATGCTCGCTCGTAGCCTTTGTAAAAGCAATTTCCAATGGTTCATCAACTAGAATCTCTTCCAGCCTCGTTAGAGATCTCTAGTGAGTCATCGACCGAGAATGTCTGCCATCCAACATAGGCTTTTTCAGCAATTTTTCCATCTCAAACTTCATGATAATGTCTCCCAGGTGGAGATCTATTCGCCCATTCTTCACATCTATGATACCTCCAGCAGTGCATAAGAAAGGTCTTCCCAAGATGAGGGAATCCTTTGGCTCTTCTTCTAGCTCTAGAACCACAAAATCTGCAGGAACAAAAGCATTGCCAATCCTCACATGTAAGTCCTCTAGAATTCCAACCGGTAACTTCACAGAACGATCGGCAAACACCAAGGAGATTTTGGTTGGCTTGAACTTTGTGAATCCAAGTCGCTTAGCCACAAAATATGGCATCAAGTTGACATTCGAACCTAAATCACACAAAGAACAAGCAAACATCATTGCTTCAATCTGCACGGATAAAACAAACCTCCCTGGATCTCCAAGCTTCTTAGGTATCTTGTTTTGAAGGACGGCGCTACAATCTTTTGAAACCTTGACGAAGTCATCTTCTCCAGAAACTTTACTTGTCACCAAGCCTTTCACATATCTCTTCATCGCAGGTATCATCTGGATTGCATCGGCAAGAGGGAGCTTCACTGTTAGATCATCTAGCATCTCTTTGCACTTTGCCTCTTCTAGGTCCTTTTGCGACTTCTTAGGGCGAGTAGGGTATGGAACCCTTGGAGCATAGACACGCGCAGGTAGTGGTTTCTTTGCAGTCGTGTCGCTTGTAGTCTCTCTCACCAGCTCAGCTTCTGAATCGTCCTTCTCTTCCAAGTCAATGACTTCATTGGCATTTTTCCCTTTTCGCGCAACAGTCTCTAACACTTTTCTACCTCTGATCGTAATAGCATTTACGAACTCGTTCCTAGGATTCTGCTCTGCCTTTCCTGGAAGGACTCCCTGTGGTCTCTTGATCTCTTCGACCATCTGAGCTACCTGAGTATCCAGCTTCTTCACATAAGCAGAGAGCGACTCAAACTTGCCATTGAGATCACTGTACATGTTATCCACCTTAACATTGATCTCGTTGGCAGATTTTTGTTGGTTGAGCAAAAGCTGCTGCATGAGAACCTTGAGATCATCACCAGAGTTGTTCGCAGCGCTCGTAGAGGCTTGGAATGGGGCTTGTGTCGTTGGTTGGAAGTTGTTGAACGGTTGTTTCTGCGGAAATCCCCCCTGAAATCTGTTCTGGCCCTGATTTTGCACGAACTGATTTCCCTGCAAACCCTGAGAGAAGTTTTTTTGGAAACCCAGATTTTGCATGCCAATCTGTCCTGAAAACCCCTGAAAAGCAGGAACACCCGCGTTTGCACGGTTGGTTTTCCCTGAAATTATTGATCCTGAACGTTCACTTGCTGTGGGTAGACTTAATCTTGCGAATTCTCGACATTCATGCTTCGGTAAGACAGATTTGGGTGGTTTCTGTAATTCTGGTTGAAATCCCTATTTTGCATGAAACCTTGCCCGTTCACATAATTCACCTCCTGCAACTCATCAGCCCCTTCTTCAGCGAATTCCTGGTAGAAAATAGGGTCCATTCCACTCTCGTAAAACTGAACACCTCTTCGACCTTGACTTGCCTTCAATAGCTGATTTACCTTCTCATTCAGCTTGTTGATCTTCTGAGATTCCACGCTGTTGACACGCTTAGACCTATCATACTCAGCACATCGGTTGTTGGAACTTGCAGCCAAGTTCTCAATCAGTTGGTAGGCTTCATCCTTACTCTGAGCGTTCTTGTAATCCCACTCGACTCAATCAGTTGGTAGGCTTCATCCTTACTCTGAGCGTTGTGAGCGTTCTTGTAATCCCACTCGACTCAATCGTAGAAGATGCCAAGAATCTGCCCATCCGAGTATCCATGATGAGGGCACTCTCTGCAATACTCTTTGAACCTCTCCCAAACCTCACGGAAGGACTGGCCTGAATGTTGCTGGAAGGTGGTGATCTTGTTCCTCAGCGAAGCTGTCTTGGATTTGGTGTAGAAGTGATCCAAGAAAGCGGCTCTGCATTCATCCCATGTAGTCAACAACCCAGGAGGTAGAGATTTGAGCCATCTTGATGCCTTGTCTGCCAGAGAGAAAGGGAAGAGCTTACACTTGATGTAATTACCTGGCACCCCATTCGACTTAGTAGTGTTGCAGATCTCTTCGTAGTTCTCTATGTGATCCATAGGATTCTCAGCTGGTAGACCATGAAATATGTGCTGCTTCACCAACCCGATCATCTGAGGCTTGATCTCGTAATCCTGCCTTACAAGGGCTGGTGGACAAATAGCAGCTCTGTTCTGGTAGAAAGTGTGGGGAGTGTCTGCATCCCCAATCGCAGGTGGTCGCTGCTGTTGTTGTTGCTGTTGCAGCAACTGTTGCATATGCGGCTGTAGCATCTGAAGTTTGGCTGCAGTAGCGAGTGCGTCGTTGTCAATTTGATCACCCATTGTGACTTGATTCGACTTTGTCTTCCTGTTCTCTCTCACTAACCTTGCAAGTTCTTGGTTGCTGAAGTTGAAAAGGTTGTTAACTCCTTTGCTTCTTCTTTGAATACACCTGAAACACACAAGAGAGAAAGTTAGTAAATCTTAGTCTAAACTTCAAACCAAAATTCGAAGGTAACGCAATTGGTCCCCGGCAACGGCGCCAAAAATTTGATACACAGAGTTTTAACCCTAAAATATCACTGCAAGTGCACAGTAAGCGAAGTAGTATTTATGGATCGAATCCACGAGAACCAAGTGAAATGCTACGAATCTATATGAGTGAAATTAAGCTAAGATGGCAATATGATTGTTTGTTGCGATGCAAAAGAAATAGTAATATAAAAACAATGTAAAATCAATTAAAAGCAAGCGTTAAGTCTAGGGCGATTCGCAAGAATTCAGAGATCATGAACAGACAATTTATTCAGGAAACAATAAGCGCAGTCTTAAACTCAAACATGAATATTTAACCAATCTACTGTCGTGGTATCAATTACTTTATCTAGCAACCTAAGAATCTAAACTGTCGTTTGATCTTAAAATTCTAAACAAGCATTAACGAGCAGGTTTGATATGTTCACAAATTGCCTTAACATCAACTTTTGTTGGCTAAGGACAATTTGCTCACCTATGTTCTATCAAGCAATCTATGACACTTTTGATGAATAGATTAAACCTAAAATCAGAGATGAAGTGATCAATTTAATCTAAGCAATAAGAACAACAATAGGTGAAGACAAGATGAATAAACCATATCTATGTCTGATTCAATGATTCATAAACTCCTTTGAAAACCCTAAACCTAACTATGAAACTACTCAAGCATGGAAATAATCAAAACAAAAGAAGATGATGAAAAACTCATAATAAATAATCAAAGGGGTTCAGAAAAACTTCTCAAAGATGCAGAGTCCGAATTCGTCTCCCCGGTGATTACAAATTGCAAAAAAAAACCAGAAATCTATGTAGAATAGAAAGAGTATGAAAAACTTAGCCTAAACAATGGCTCAAACTCGAATATATATATATATATATATATATATATATATATATATATATATATATATTAAAAACGTTCTGGATGAAAATAAATGGCAAAACCCAGTAAAAATAGGAAATTGAAAATTTCCTTTTTCTGGGTGAAAAAGCTTGGATCGATCGATCTGAATGTTGCTCGATCGATCTGAAGCATAACAAGTCGATCTGAAAAGTCTCGGGGTTTTGGATCGATCGATCCCAGCTTCATTGGTCGATCTAAAATGTCCCAGCATTTTGGATCGATCGATCCACTATCTAGCCTCCTTTGTGCTCATTTTGCTTTATTCCATGCTCCTTATGCTTTAGGTTCCTTCTAAACGTGTTCCAACCCTGAAAATATACTAAAATCATAGAAAAGCCTCGAAAAACCATTGAAAATTTGGGTTAGAATGCGTAAAAACGCAATACATAAACCCACTGAGCACCACCAACAACAGAACATTTGAAGAAAATTTCTTCTTAGCAGATGGAAAAAACGAATACTTCTGAGAATATATTATAGGATATCAATTCCTCTGTACCAAAAATTCCCTAAATAGAGCTCCAATTTCCAACAATATACAGAAATTTCCTTGTACAATATGATACAAAAGATTTTTCAAATCGCCAAGAATCTCACTCAATAGATCCATGATCATATGAAATATGTAGAACATTATAGGTTCATCTATACCTAGTGATAAAATTCGGAAGATATCCGAGAATCTCCACCTTTTCCCCTTCCCAATCTCTGGCCATAGGCCGAATTTTTGGCATATGTATTTTCCAAATTCTAGCTCCCTTGATTCCTGATTTCTCTCAACCAAATTCTGATGTATTCTCCAAGTCGTCCCCAACCCTATATCCGTGAGAAATCTCTGAATAATGTAATCAGATTCTCGAATTTGAGAAATATCTTGAAAAATCTCCATACAATTACTCACTTCTCCTTGATTTGGAATCAAATTCTTTTCCGGTTTTGAATACAAGTAGTCATTGCCTATTAATCTCTTTCATCCTATGACGCCATTTGACCAAACCTTTCTCATATTTAGCTACAGCCGAGAATGAACTTTTCATTAGAAATGTTGATTCCCATGGGTCAAAACATCCGGCGTAACCTCGGAGGTGAATCCAGACCTCAATTGAAGCCTTCTCCCGGATCGCCCTCTTTTCCAGAGACTAATAAGGCTTAATCGAACCTCCACAACATCTCCGATTGAAAATTTTCGTGACCCCAACCATATCCACTTCGCAATATCATGAAGACTCGGCCTAGTCTCTTTCACCTCACTTCTTTTTCCATAGCCGATCAAATCATGTTTTTCCGAAAATATCCAGTCGAATTCCATTTCAAAACCCTAGATTGTCGTATATGCCAGCGCTTTTTTTTATAATGTATTTTACTATTATTAGTCTATTTTTCAAGTCGTTTTTAATAAATATAATTGTAAAGAATTTATGTTCTAATAACACTAGATTTTAGTAACAAAATCAATGATAACTAAACTTTTAGAATAACAAAAAAATTTAATTTTTTTTTAAAAAATCATCAAACCAATAACAATGAATTTTATTAAGAATGTACAAATTCAAATGTGTATATATATAAAAAAAAAATTGAGGGGGATAGAAAAGCTAATTTCTATTTTAAGAGACGTTCACAAAATAAATTTTAAAAACAGAAATTTACTTCAAGATATTGATTTATATGTATAAATAATATAAATCAAACCGATAAAATAGTGAATACAAATTTATTTTTGTAAGTGTTCATAAATTCTTTTCTAAGGGAAAGTTGGAAAATTGTCATAAATTACATAAATCGTTTGACAAACAGTGCGGGCATTTGTTCAAAAGAAGAAACAAATTTTTTTTATAGAAATTTGCTAAATTATGACAAATTAACACAACTATTGTCCCAATACACCTTTTTCATTTTTGTCATTTTTTTGCCTATGCTACCCTTAGTCAAATGTAAATAATTAAAAATAAATGGTTTTCAAATTTTAAAAAAATCAGAAAATTATAAAAATGGAAATAATAATCTATGTGAATAAATTGAAATATCGTTTTTGGAAAAATCAAAGTTAAAAAATATTATTTTTGTTTGTTCTACGTCTTCCAGAATTCGCGTTCTAGTTCTACGATGCTTCTACGAGTCTGTAGAATGTTTGTTCTGATTTTTGATCTATATCTACGAAATGTAGAACTTGAGTTCTAACACCTGCTCTGTGTTCTACTATTTGGTAGAATATGTTTTCTACTATTTTCTCTAAACACTACCAAATCCTAAATATGCATGCTACCATTCTTTCTATCTTCTACCGCGTCCAGAATATAAATTCTACCATTCTCTCTATCTTCTACTGAGTCCAGAATATAAATTCTACCGTATTTTCTATCTTCTACCGAGTCCAGAATATAAATTCTACCGTATTTTCTATCTTCTTCCTTAAATCTAGGATCTATAGTTAGTGAATATTCTACCAAATCTAATTTCCAAAACCGAAGATTTTGAAGATATTTTTCTTCTTCTTCGTTTCTTCCTCTTCCTTTCTTCTTTCTTCTTTCTTTGTTCTTCACTATTCTTCTTCGGTTAATATGTTGCATATCTATGTAACCTGTGGTGAATATATATCGTGCGCTAATAAGGGGTGGAGATTTGTTGCTGATGAAGAAAAACGAGGTAGATTACTTGCTTTGGAATCTACTACTACTCTTGAGGAGCTAAAGAATATGGTTTTAGAGGACTACAGAATTGAACAGAGCGTTGTTAATGTCGAGTGCAGCTTTTTACCTGGCAATTTGATCAATAAGTTAGGATCTCCTCCTGTGATTATCTCCAATGATCGCCAAGTCACAAATTTCGTTGGGTATGTAAGGAAGAATGCGTCGATACAGTTGTGTGTGACATTTACAGCTACAGTTGACAATCGAAAGAATAGAGTCAACATTGATTGAATAAGGAGCCCAAAAAATCAGAAGAAGATGATGGTTTTATGCCCGAAAAATCAGAAGAAATATTAGTTACTCCGGCTAAGCAGAATGATCACTTCAAACGCAATATCCATGACGTTCAGGTTTATGTTGATGATGGTGACGATAGTGAGGATGGTGATGATGGCATAATGTCTGAAAACGTAGAACAAGGGAATGAAAAGATGGTTCAGTTTTCTTTGGAGAATGCTGTAAAGAAGTCTCAACATTTCAGAAGCAAAAACCTTTTGAAGTCAACTATGGAAATCTGTGCAATGAAGAATAACTTCGACTATAAGATTGTTAAATCTGATACAAGATGGTGGAATATACGCTATGCAAATAACGTATGCAATTGGAGTCTTCGTGCAGAGTGTTTGGCGGGGTCTAAATATTTCATTATCAACAAGTATGTGGCTGAACATACATGTTCTCCTTCAAGCAAAAAAAAACTCGGTAAGACAGCCTCAGCAAAAACAATCGGCAGGGTGATTATGCATAAATATGAGGGTGTCAAAGAAGGGCCTAAACCGACTGATGTGATCCAGATTATGCGTACAGAGCATGGAGTGGAGTTGACTTATTCTTTAGCATGGGATGCACGTGAGTATGCAGTTAACGCAGTTAGAGGTATACCGGAAAAAAGTTATGGTAAAATACCAAAATACTTGCACATGGTAAAATATGAAAATACTTGCACGAAACCGATTGCGATGGTAGATTCAGATATCTATTTATTTCTTTTGGTCAATCTGTAAGAGGATTCTACAAAGCCATTCGGAGAGTCGTTGTTGTTGATGGTACGTTTTTGAAAAGTAAATTCAAAGGAGTTCTACTTGTTGCTACAACTTTAGATGGTAACTCTAATTTATATCCGATTGCATTCGGGGTTGTTGATTCAGAGAATGACCGTTCATGGGAGTGATTTTTGAGGCAACTAAATGTTGTTATTGCGGACGAGCATGGTTTGGCTTTTGTGTCAGATAGACATTCCTCACTTGCTAAAGCACTTGATAAAGTTTACCCGCAAGCAAGACATGGAATTTGCATTCACCATTTGATGAATAATGTGGTGACATATTTTCACGGAAAGGGTGTGGTTGGCTTGGTTGCAAAGGCTTCAAAAGCATATAGGGTTGCTGATTTTGAGAAGAGGTTCACTGATATTTGCAATATTAGTCCAGGCATTGGAAAATATCTAATAGAGGCTGATGTGAGAAAATGGGTTCGTTGTCAATTTCCGGAATTCAGGTACGACATTAGGACCACAAACCCTGCTGAATCGATAAACTCTGCATTGCAATCACCTAGAGAGTATCCAATACTTCCTTTGTTGGACACCATCAGAGAAATATTAACCCGATGGTTTTATAAGCGTAGAACAATGAGCTCAAAGCATAAGCACCCTCTAACCATTGATGTTGAGAAAAATATTAAAAGAAGGATTGAGAAGGGTAAAACATTAATTGTTTATCCGATTAACGACAACAGATTTCATGTTACAGGCGACGCGTTCGACTGCCTTGTTGATTTGGACAGAAGAACGTGTTCATGTGGAAAGTATGACTTGTTAAAAATTCCTTGTAGATATGCCATTAAAGCAGGTTTTTCTGTAGGCAGGGAAGCACACTCACTCACCGATGACAAGTATACCACTGCCTCATGGAGAACAGCTTATGAGGAATGCATTAATCTAGTAGATGTTCCAGAGGATGCATGGCGTGTCCCACCAGATGTTGAACATGCCCAAGTTCTACCACCTGAAACACGAAGAACTGCTGGTAGGCGAAGAAAACGAAGACACAAAACAGTTGAAGACAAGATACGATCGTCACAGGGGTCACAAGGGTCTAAGAGGCACAAGTGCAGTCGTTGTGGTGTTGAAGGTCACAACAGAACGACATGTGATAGAGCAATATAGACATGGAAGCATTTTCTTTTGGTTTTTTCCTATTGCTTTAATTTGATAGACCTGATATTTTTCCATCTACATGTTACAGTTTCACATTCGATTTTTGTGTCCGAAAAATGCAAAAACAAAAAAACCAAATAATCTTTGTATCACGTAGAAAAATCAAACATAGTTCCTTTGTCTAGTGATAGAGAAACGCATATGATAAAAAACAAGAACATAGTTGAAAAATATGTCATATTACACAAACTTCTCTCATTTGTTTCCTAGAGAGACCATAGTAGAGACAAAAACATCCCGCCATCGCAACACATACGACAGATTTCTTAATTGTACCCTTCAATGACTTTACTTCGCATTCTAGTTTCTTTGTCTTCTCCACAAGCTTCTCTAGCGTATCCATCATATGCTTCTCACAATCTACTATTTTTAAGATGTCTTCAGCAATTGTTTCCTGTTTTTCCGATAGAACATCATACTCTTCCAACTGAGATTCCTTAGCCCATTTGAAAACATGGCCAAAAGATCTCTCATTATTTGCGGTTGTGCAGCGGTAAAACTTGCGACCCGAATTCTTCTCTGTTGTTGATTTAAGAATTGCAGTGGGCTGTTCGCAACTACATCTTCTTCGAATACCCCTAACATAGTTGCTTCTGCTTGAACCCGATGATATGTTACTCATTCCTACACAAAAACGACCAAGTTTTACAAATCTAACATAAATTCTACAATCAACCATACATATATGATCACAATTCAACGAAATATACCCACGTTACACCAAAAACCCTACTCTTTCAATAGTTCACTTCTTCACAAATTTTGCGTTCTTCGAAACCTAAGTGAGAAACCATGGAGTTTTTAAGCATCATACTTATGGATCGATAGATATGACTGCAGTAAAACCCGTTGATGAAAATCCGTCACTAAGAGCCTGAATTCACTTGATTTGGTTGACTTTTGAGAGAAATCGAATTATAAAGTGAAGGTAAACGACTTCTATGTATTCTTTTTCAGAGCAAAAATCCTGAAGGAGGAAACAAAAGGAAGACTCGTGAAACAAGAGAGAGAAGAGGAAGATAAACTCATGCGGGCCCCCCTATTTTAAAACAAACCAAGAGAAATTATTTACTAAACCGGAAGGAGATTTTTAATTGAACTGAATGGTTTAATTACTAAACCGGAAATGTGATGTATAAGTTTACGGTTTGTCATACTGAGGTTTTGGTTTGTCACATGACTCATCGTAAAGGTTTTGATTTCTCATGGCAATCTCAAACGAAAATTAAAAACATTTTTCATCTAAAACATGAATACTGAATAAGAAAACAATAGTCGATCTCAATCAACGTCTACAACATTCGAGTCAACATGCGTAGGAGGAGGTACATACTTTGACATTCGATCAATCAACAAAGGATCATGTGCCGCTTTGAATAGGTCAATTGGAATCTTAAATCGAGCCTCTTTAGTATTGTCATCGTCCAGCAGAGAAAAGTCTAGTCCAAGCAGGTGACACTCAATGAATTTCAACGCATACACTCCGCAATCACGGCTACTCCTATTTAGTCCACTCTTCATCGGCACATAGGTGACTGAATATTAACCTATATTCAAATGTTTCTTGTTGGCAGGTGATTGAACTACTTTCACAATACGAGGGATGAGGACTGCGAATGCTTCCACTTCCTTGATACGTTTCTTGCCTGAACAATCAAAGACATCTATTGTTCTTTGGACAAAATTGATGCACAACGAGATCTAGTGGTTACCGTTGACATACACTGGAACGTAGATACGGTCAACCTCCACATCCCACACTTTTTTTGTTCTTCCATGAGCTGGAAGCTCACCGTTCCCGTAAGCTAAGAGACCACTATCCAATTTGAATGTTCTCTTATCTGCCAAAAATGTGTTGTATGCACTTTTGATTCGGACGCTGAATAAACAGCTCATGAAAGCAACCCGATCTGGTTTCCATCTTCGCAAAGATGTGTTCTCCCGGAATAAGTACATAACTGCGTCCATATCCTGAGAAAATGATTAACATGTGATTAATTTTGTATCCATCTCATTATTTATAAGATAATGTAAACTGTATGTCTAACCGCGTTATGAAACCAGTTTGTGCGGGTAATAATATGATCTGCTAATTAATAACTAAAAACACTACTGTACATCCCTGTAATTTTGACACCGTTAAACATTAAGTAATTAGTGTACACGTAATCTGTACATCCCTGGAATCAATATTTTGGGACTTACTTGGGCGACATAGACCACTCGTGTAGTTTCGTCCATGCTTCTTGTGAAACAAAAACCAATGGAGAATCAACATCTTCTCTTTCGATTTCTGTCATCTCGAAGTCGGTTAAGTCTCGCAAAGTCGACTTTTCAGGCACACTAGTAGTATGGGTTTTAGGACTTGAAATCTTGACGGGCCGAAAAGAAGTCATTGGGGTCAACCATTCGAGTGGATCTTGGGCCTTTGAAAGTTGTGTTGGATCAAAACCATCTACTACCAAAGGTTGAGATAGTTGGCCCACAGTTTTTCGGAGGTACTCCTGTGTACCCAATTCGAGGTCTATATCTGAAGTCATAGTCAAATCTACGTCATGTAGATTCTTGAACGAGACATTACAGTCTATGTTTTCGGCCTGTTAATAGACAAAACAGCAACTCATATAGTTATTACAAAAAACAGAGTACAATACATAGAAGATGTTCACATTGTTACATCGTTAAACGCAGAAGGAGTTACAAAGAGCTAATCACAATATGTTACATATTTATGTGACAAAGTTGTAAGCAAATGACAGAGTGATAACCAGGTTACAAAATTTCATTTTCATAAGCAAGTGACGATAGACGAAAGCAAAAGTGATCAAGACTTTAGAGTTATTTTTTCTTGCTTACCTTTCTTTGTGGCTGAGAATGCTCGACAATTGAGGGTTTCGAACTGTTGGATGGCTCACCATTGTTTCTTGCCATTGTAGCTTGAGTCACTGCATCCTTGAGATTTCTAACCTCACTCTCTAATATGCCAAAGCGAACTCCAATTTCCTTCTCAATCTTCTCCTCAAAAGAAGTGAAAGAAGCGTCAAACAAACCTTTAATAAAACACTTCATGTCTTCATCAACAGCTATATTTTTTCCTGCTGAGCATTGGCACAACAATTTCTGCTTCCGTCTCTCTGCCCCATGATCACGAAGCTTTTTCTTACCCCTCCCCGAGCCAGAGCTATCTTCTGCATTTGGAGTTCTAACATCATCAGCAGCATCAACAATCTCATTCTCTACCACTAGCTCCTCTAGCTCAGGAAGTTGTAAAGAAGTCTCAATAGGTTCTTTAAATTCTCATAACTGCTCACTCCAGTCTTTTGCAGCTCTAATGAAAGCATTTAAACGATCAACTCTTTCATCTCTCATTTCGTCCCCCCGTAAAAAATCAGCAGACTCAAATACATCGAAATTCCCGGTAGAAGAGATGTATGGATACAGAACACCCTACAAGAAAGTTATAAAACGAGGTTAGGATCCAAATGATACAGAAAGTGTTACAAAAACAAGGTTAGCATAAGTAAAAAATAGAAAGTTACAAAAAAAAAGTTAGTACAATTACTCACTTCTAATCCGAATGAGGACTCTAGTTGTCTGATTTCTTCATACGAAACCTTTGCAGCTCCTGACCAGTTAGAACATCTAGGACCTACACTGAAATCCTCATTGAGTTTTCGGCCCAACATAACCCCAAAGTCCGGAATAGCTTCCATAATCCAAATCTGAAATGCGTATGAGAAACCATCCAAAACATAGCTATTCTTCTGCGTCAATTTCTCCCTAGCTTTCTTGATCGAATCCACTAGATGATCAAATGCATGAAGACCCCATGGATAAGTCCGTAGCTTATCAATATCCATCACCAATTTGATGTAGGTGTGTGAGATAGCAACCTTCTCATCCTTGGCAAATAACAAACCGGTAATAACACACAAGTACACCAACCGCAACCTGTCCACACGCTTCCACTTGTTAACACCTTTTATGTGCACCTCCTTTATCATCTTTATGCAAATATTACCGCGTGTCTTTAGCAACTTACTCCAGAAACCCATATCATCTACCCACTCCTCAAAGTCGCAGCTGTCATCTTTCTCGTACTTGAGCCCAGTCACTGCGTAGAATTTTTGCAAAGAGAAGCGAAGAGGCCTCCTAGCAAACACAAACCATAGCTCATGCAGTTTGGCGGTATCAAGCTGCTTACACATGAAGCTGTGTATCAATTTCCCCAAGTATCCAAGACAATTTTCATAAATTGCCAGAATATGAGCAAAGACCGGATCTCTCTTCACTTCAGTGTATTCATCTGGCAGCAGCTTCTTCAATGTCTTGAAAAGTGACATTTTGCAGCTGTTGTTGATCTTTACAACTTCCGGTTCATGTCCTTCGCTAAAAAGGCGTTTTGGCAACTCTACATCCATACCTACAAAGAATGAAAACAATAGAATATGAGCAACACATTATGATAAAGAAAACCTTTAATTATAACACTCTAAATTAGACAATCTTTAACTCAAAATTAATCTCTATTTGCAACCAAATAACCTCTACACTTATACAATCCACACGAAAAAAAACAATCATAAACCAAGATAATTAAACGAAAGTTATATGTACTGTCCAAGAGAAATAAACAACATTGTTTAATGAGCATTATCAGATTCATTGATTTAAACGGTTTTGTGTTATCTAATTCATATTTTAAGGAAAAAAAGTTTACCCCTTCGATTCTCTTGCTCTTGGGTCCTCTAGCTCTCTTCTTGGTAGATTGGTAAGTCAATTTCCCACCTTTAAGAAATCCAAAATCAGCAAACTCTTAGATCTCAAGTTTTGAAAAATCTTTGACGAATCACTACTACACATATTAGAGCGTAGGTACTTACGAGGAGTTTTGACGATTCGGTGTTGGTTGGACTTGGTGGCGTAAGAGTGGCAGAGGAGGATTTCAGCGGAGGAGAATTTTGGCGGAGAAAACGAGGAGGAGGAAGGATGAAGAGGAAAGTCGGAGGAGGAGGAAGGATGAAGAGGAAATTCGGAGGAGGAAGAAGACGACGCCGAGATTTCAAACGCCGTCGACGAAGAGACGCCGAAGAATATGGTATCGTCGGCGGCAGATGCAGAGAAAACGAGGAGGAGGATTTTGGCAGAGGAGAATTTTGACGGAGAAAACGAGGAGGAGGAAGGATGAAGAGGAAATTCGGAGGAGGAGGAAGGATGAAGAAGACGACGCCGAGATTTCAAACGCCGTCGACGAAGAGACGCCGGAGAGTATGGTATCGTCGGCGACAGATGCAGAGAAAAAAGGAGAGAAGACGAAGAAATTAGGACACGAAACCCTTGTTTTAGTTTTCAGTTTTTATTTTACCATTTCTATTTCTTTTTAAAAATTACTTTAAAATAATTTTTAAATTTAACAAAAAATATTTTTTAACAATATTTAAGGGCAAAACCGGATTTTCTTTTAATGAAATCCTAATAAGACAAAGTTATGTTAAGAAATATTTATTAGAACAATAGGTGTGTTAATTTATCCTAATTTAGCAAATTGCCCTTTTTATAGAATTATTCGAGGAATTTTGGGTGTCGATCCTACGTTTTTTTTTGCCAGATTACTTGCTTTTCTTAAGGGATCTCACGCCCTATCACTAACCCAACACTATATTGTCTAAATTGATTTTAAACAAAAAAATTGAACGAGAAGAGTCTTTAAATTGGTGGACCTTTTAAAAGTTTTCCTTTAGTTGCCTGAGCATGCAACCTCCGAATTAGGTATATGCATTATTTATAGTAAGTGGCTTCAATAAAATTGTCTCCTCAATTTCTATTTGATATTATCATATACAACTCCACATTTAATTTAAACACACGTATACGCATATTGATGTATACATATACACATGTGTATACACGTGTATTTAGACCGGTTCGGTCCTGTCAAGGTCGGACATGTCAAATCCATCAATGGTTTAGTATATTTTAAACTATGGGGTTTGGCAATGACTTCTGCCGTAGCCTTTTTATTTTACGCTTTTGCTCACAATATTTTGATAGTAAATATTGTAACTGTTACTTTAAATATTAATAAAAATTTGATTGGTAATATAAATAGTAGAAACTATAACTATTATTTTAATAATTATAGATACAACTTGAATCTACATAAAATGCGATGTATTTATCTAGATATAAACTTGATTCTCCACATGAACATGCATAGAAAAAATACTCACAAAAGCATGAAGATTTTTAAAAAGAACATATGAAAATTATATTACGATACCTGTTGGATTTGCATGTTGAAAAGAAACCTTAGGTTATTGCTGTATTTATAACATATGTAGTGATCTTCTAACAACAATATTTGAATATTTTGTGGGTTTACTTTGAATTTTCTTGATTGTGCAGAACAATAAATAACAATTATTTTCTCCAAAACCCGTTCAATCAAAAACAAAGGCAATAAAAAAAAATGCATCTTACATTTATGACTTTAAAACGATGTAGGGAAAAATGCTGGGAAAAAAGGTTTAAATACTCTAGCAATTCTAATGATTCTTTCCAATAAAAAAATTATATTTTCATTCATTTTCATTCATTTTGATAATTTATAGATTTATCAAAAAATGAATCTCAAAAAATAGAAAAAAGATAATAATTAATCAATCAAAATTTTTTAGTAATAAACTATATATAAATCTAAAAAGAGTTTTAAATAATTTTGGAAAAAACGAGAAGAAATCATTTAAATTTATTTATTTTTGTCATAGTTAAAGCCACTACATTAAAAAAAGTGCTAAACAAGACAAAAAAAAACAAAAAAACTGTAGAAATTTTAAAAATAATAAAAAGATTTTAAAAATAATAAAGACATCAAATCATGCTTGAAAAAAAAAACTGTAAAAACTGTCATATTTTTTAAAGTCTTAAAAGACACGGTTGCCAAACATCCCTATATATAGCCATAAGGGTAATTTGGTTCAATAACAAAAAAAAATTATATTTCAAAAATTAACCAATTTGTTTTCTCTCTATCTCTCCCTGTTTCTCTCTAACCTTTTGGTTAGCTTTTAAAATATAGTTTTTTTTTTGATTATTCACCAAATTCACCCTAAAACTAAATCAGCTAAAACTTAAAAAAAAAACAAATCTATTCTGAACCATTTACAAAAGACTAGCTTTGTCAACTTGACATCTTACCGGCTAAAATGATCTAATCCGTAACTATACGATAGAGCCATATACCGTGGTCCATTTGGTACATATAAAGTTGTTCATTTTAATTTTAACGTAGATAAAATTGTCTATTATAAATTTTTGTTGTAGGGAAACTATCCATCCAAGATTCGATGTAACATCGTTTATTGTGATCCTGTGTATTGCATATTCAATTCGTCTACGTAAATATCATACGATAATGATAATGTAACATTTTTTGTTGTTTATTTACATTATATCATTAAACCTAGCAAATCTAATTACGTGTAATATTTGAAAACACGACAACGAATTTACGGGTGATTTCAATTATATGCATTGCAAAGATGTATAATAGACGGTTTTACTACAAGATATTCACGGTGAATAATTTTATCTTTAATATATAAGACCATGAAAAACGATTTTTTTTTTTTATAGTACAATGAAGATCTCCGATAAATTTGCGTTTATTAGCATGCATCATTTTCATTTTTAAAAATCGAATCCAGACCTTGGTGTATGTAACTAAAGACACACAAAAAAAGAAAAAAAATTGGTTTGTCGAATATTCGGAAATGAAAAACAATTTCACTGGGCCACCTTCAAGTTTTTGTAAGCCCAAATGTTACTAATATGTTTTTATCAAGTCACAAGTTCACTTATAAATTTCTCTGTCTTCTTCTTCTTATCAGATTATATTTCTGATTATGGGTTTAAGCCTTTTAAATTTGTCGTAACTTTGACATTGGGCTAGTGAGATTTTATCCTTTCTTTTACGGACCTATACAACAGTTTTTTTGGAATTTTAGGATTTTGATGATAATTTAGAAAAATAGAACACATCTTCTTCTTTTTCTTTCTTTTTTTGTAATCTTTGTTTATTTTAAATTTAATTTAGATTGAATTTCTTTAAATTTGAATTTATTTCCTTAAATATACAGATGTTATAGGAGTACCTAAGTTTTAGGATTTGCCATGTTTTTTATTTAGAGAATTTATTTTGTATTTGAAAATATCTTAAATTTTCACATCAACAATGTTTTTTTTTTTTTGTCTACAACTCACAATTTGTGGTATTTTTGGAAATTTGGTATTTTGGTGATAATTTTGGAAGCAAAGCATAAAATATTGTTTGTAAAATATCATTTATTTTTGAATATTTATGAGAAAAAAACCATAAAGCGAAGAAACTAAGCTATTTGGTATTCGTGTAATCAACGTTAGTCTAATGCTTATCTTATGACATTCCGCTAGATTATTTGGTAAATAAATCGGAAGCAGAGCTTTAAAACAATGATTCATAGATGTTTGAACAACTTGATTGATTGCTTTATTTGCTTAAAATTAATTTAATTAAGCGATAATGGATGGAACATGCTTAAAGAGAAAAGTGATGTAGACTTTTGTTCAATTTCTAGTGCTTTGTTTGATTCACAAAATACCTTTTCTCAGGTAAGATTTTATCAGCTGATTTCTCCTCTCCACCTACTCTACTCCCCAGTCTCTCCATCTTACTTGCTTTTTTTCTTTTCTTTTAACATAATTTTACTTCCCTTAGATTTTAATTGTTGCATGAATTATGTAGAATGAAAATATCATTTTACAGTCTAATTAAAGAAGAATGTAAAGTATCACATTAATGAGATCACACAAAGCAAGAAATGATACTGTTTAATACTCCATATGTTTTTTATTTTAAACTCAAACCAACTTCATTTAACTCAATACTTATAGTTTATGAACAAGATACTCCCTTTCAACAATTGGTTTCAGCCAATTGGGGATATTATAGTCTAACACATCATCATAAATATTTAGGGAGGAAGCAAACCTAGCAATCTGATCAGCACAAGTATTAAACCTACCCTTAAAACAAAAACTTGGTTGCAAATGTTAGCCAAGCTTGTGGAGCATGCAAGGCATGAATTAGGGTTTTGGCATTTCTTTCAAACACAATCTTATTGAAGCCTAGGTTGTCCACACACATCATCGTCCATAGCAGACTTACTGCTTCCGCATTAATACTAGAATGGAGAAGAGGGTAAGCCTTAGCATCATACCATTTTACAATGCCCTTGGCTATCTCTGAGAATCCACCATATACCACATTTGGCTAGCTCCTTGTTCCATGAAGTATCCACGTTGCATTTTTAAGCACCCGGATCTGGAGGTCTCCATTTGTCAATTCCCTGTCTCACTGGTTGATGCAGTTGTGGTGGCTCTACCTGGTCGGCAAACCATTCCTCTTTATCTCTGGTAGCTTTCTCTACTATCTGATAAGTTTCCACCTTCCGATTAGAGAAACATAACTCATTCCAGACCTTCCAGATTCCCCACAGCAACCATGGAAAGGATTTCAACTTCTCCTAGACCTCCTTATAATCAGACATATTTACAAAAAATTCTCACAAACATTAATTTAAAAAAATCAGACATATTAAATAAAAATTCACGATTAAACTTCTTCTAAATTCTAATCATTTTTTTTTTTTCATTTAGATTTAGATTTTGATTGAATAAGTTAGTTTGGTTGCTTTCCTAAAACTAATTCAAATATTTTTTTTTCAACTGTTGATCTCAATTAATATGAAATACATAGAAAATATAAAAACATCAATTTCATCAAAGGGAAGAAGTACTCTTTTTTCTGATTTGGTTTTGCTTTGGTATTACTACAACACTCCCATCCCCAATATTTATCAAAATTTTACATATTATTTTAACCTAAAGTCTCCTTTCACTATCAATCAGAACATCACTGTACAACTTCTCCAGCCTCAACACCAAAAATCCTCAAATCCCACAAAATGGAAATATAAAAACAAACCCCAAAAAGAGGAAATTGATTTTGTTATGTTCAAAGGACTTACTCACAACAAACAGGACATCTGATCAATCCATTCTCATTACAATCTGGACATCTTTGAAATCCATAGTCTGTTTCTTCTTCTTCCTCTTCTTCATCCTCATAGTACACTTTGCAGCTCCCTGAACACGTCTCACACGGCACAAACCGAATATCTCCACAAGCCTCACATTCAATCCCACAACCCGTTAAGCCATCTCCGACCTTTTCGCAGCCTTCTATAAGCTTTTCTAGTGTCCCATTTTCATTCAACTTCTTTATCTCCTCGACTCCGCCAAGATACTTGTTCCCCAATAAAACTCTAGGTAGGGTTATTCCAACGCCATTGTTAAATTCATCCCTCAATAGCTTCTTCAGCTCATCTCTGAAACCCGAATGCATCGATACATCGCGCTCATCGATCCGAATTCCTAAGCTTTTCAGTATTATCCGGACATTGCAACTGTCTTCGTATGTCTTCCTTATACCTCTAAGGCTTGTGAAGTAAAGTATCACCTTGTCTGACTTTCTTATGTAATTTGCTTCCTCTTCCTTGTCTTCATCTGATGACCCGAATTGCGGATTCGATTTCATATCGGGAATCCGGATATGAAAGGGATGATCAGTTGGGAGTTCTTGAAGCGATTTCCTGAAAGTCGAAACGATCTCAGGAGGATCCAAATCATCAAATCTGCTATTGGACTTCACATTCTCATTATTATTCTCATGAAACCTTGATTTGGGACGATCAAACGGAGCAGCACAATCATCATCATCATTACAAGGTTGGATACGAACAACATCAAACGAGAAGCTTCTCAAATGATTCGGTGACCGTAAAGGACTAACATCTTCAAGACCTTCCATTAATTCCCATGTATTGATCGTCTCTGGCTCTCCCGGAGGCGTCACGATCGGAGTTTTAGGCACAATCTTAGGGATTTTCTCATTCATCATACTTGACCAAACCTTGGCTTCAATAAGCTTAGCCTGCAAATTCACCTTGTCTTCAACCTCGAGATCCTTCTGTTCATCGCCGTGATGAAACCCATTACCGGAGATTAGCTTCTTCTCACCCAATTCGTCGGAGAAGAGTCGCTTGTGGGTAGAGCCTTCCAAGTGTTTGCGAATATTCCTGAAAGGAGAATCACATAAGCTAAGAGATCCGACGGTGGAGGAAGTAAGAGCCACCGTGTGATAGCTATCGCCGGAATGTTGCGCCGGGTGATGAACGTGCATTGAATAGCTTCGCGGAACAACCACCGGCGATAATCCTCCCCGGCAATTACGACAACGGTTGCGACGTTTCGAGCTTGCACAACCCATTTAATCAAAATCCGATCAAATCAAAATCGAAAACAGAGAAAAAGGGGGAATAAAGGTTTGATTTTGGGGCCGAGATTGACGCAGAGATTAGATTTGAAGACAAAGGGTTTGCTAAATTCGATGAGATGTCATAAAATTTGGCGAGATTTGTAAAAAGTAATAGCTGGAAACAAAAAAAAAAGCGACAGTTTTTAGAAATGCGATCTAGAAAAAGGACGAAAGAAAGAGAAAGCAGAGCTTTTTTTTATTTTCTTTTCCTTTATTCTTATTTTCCTGAGAAACCGACAGATTCTGCGTTTTTTGATTTGGACAAATCCGTAGATCAATCAAACAGAGGGGGAAGTTTTGGCTAATTCATTCATAAACGATGAATCGTTGGAAAATTATATTTTCTGGGAAAATTTTGAAAGAGAAAGAAAGTTGAGCGGCACTACTTAGGAAAGCGGCTTCGAAGGAATCTCCATGATGATGATCATCTTCTTTGTTTTCACCTTCCTCTTCGTTGTCTGGTCCCACTCTCTCTCTAAAAGTTGTAGAGAGAGAAGCTTATGGTATGTCAGGAAAATTTGTGCCTTAAAAGAGAAATTTTTTTTTTTTTTTTTTTTTTTGCATTGACTCTTGTTTGTAGATGTCTTTATACTAGGCGCGTGATTTACGCTCCCGATAGGATAAAACTTTTTTTTTTTGGGTGCAATTAAATTTCTTTTTCTTTTTACTTGAATTAGGAAATATATCCAATCTTTCTTTGAAGATATATAATTAAATAAAAGATACAATGCCTACTAAAACAATTTAAATTAAAAAAATACTATGTAGCAAATTAGAAAATGGACTCATCGCAAATGGAAGTTGTTTTTTATTCAATCATTGTATATTGGATAAGCTTAACAAACTTAATTGATTTAATAAACTTATCAATAGATATTAAATAAATGGTATTTCAGTAAATCTTTACAAAACTAAGGTTCTATACATATTCATATTTCGAAGAACAGAATTACTTTCACAACTGAACATTTTTTTTACAGCCACACAAAAATATTATTTTATATTCACAAAAAATTAATTTTTTGTGCTATTTTAGAATATTTTTTAAGAAATCTGATATGCTCTTATTAATTTATTGGAATTTATAAAAATATTATTTATGGATATAACCAAAATTTGGGAAGTAATCGAAAAAAAATATTCTCATATCTTATTTATTTATTTTATTTTATATTTTTTATAACTAAGAAATTATGAACTGAAAAGTGACTTTAGTTTAGTGGCATTCATAAGTCCACGTAGAATAGACATTGTCTCACTCGGATCGAGACCCTTCCCCTACAAATGTAGGTATGAAAGGCTATTGAATAGGTCTGTTGTGATTCAATATTGACAAAAAGGTTCCGAACCGACACTCTTGCTAATGCCTAAAGTGAATGTAGTCTTCGAGTAGTCCATCCATCGGTTTTTCTAATGGATCTAAAACGTGACCATTTCGACTGGCCAAGTAAGGATAAAAATGTTCATAGTTGGAATCGGGAAAGAGTTTCACTTTGTCCCTAAACTCTTTTACTACTAGGCCACCAATTTTTGTTTTAAAATTATTCAACAAACTAAAGGGGTGTCGGCCTAATGGTAACAAATAAGTTGGTTTCTTTATGCTTTGAGTTTAATTCTCTTTTAGGACGAAATATTATTCTTTAAATTAAAATATCTAAAAGCTGACTCCTGATACTGAGGAAGATTATAGGCCAAACGGTTAGAACTCCCACGATTTATCCCAAAAAATTGTTCGGCGAAAAATAAAATTAAATAATAAAAGAGAAATTTTAATTTTCTTTGCAAGTAAAAGTTCAAGATAATTTTGCCAGCAATTTTTTTTTTTGAATAATTAGTTGAAAATTAATAAACACATATTATAATCTATAGAATAAATGCCAGTAAGGGCACACACGTGGATCAAGACATAGAGATTGGCCAAATAATTATTACTACATGTGTGCTAAATGGTTTTGCCATCAACCATGCAAATGGCTGTTTGGACCCTCCTCCCAATTTTGACGCCCTTTTACATTTTTTCTTTTGACAAAAAAAAAAAAAGATTCTCAAAGTTGGTAACTCAAGTTTTTTAATTTCATTGCAATATATAAAGAAAAAAACAACACCATAAATCTAAGAGAATTATTGCAATATATAAAGAAAAAAACAACACCATAAATCTAAGAGACCAAAATTGATGAGTGGTGTTTTTTGTTTTTCATCTAGAATATTAATATTAAATTTCATCGGAACCTTACATGAGCCAGTGAGTCTGAAGATTCCAAAGAATAAGCCGGCGGATTTGAAATCTCTGGAGAATTTGTAGGAAGCTTTTTGGAACAACAACAAGATTAACAACTAAAACATGGGAAAAAGCCTACTAACAATTTACCCAAACCTAAATACCGGAAATTTAAAGAACCAAAAAAAACCAATCGCTGGTAAACCAACAACACCAGATTTTCAAACAGTTTAGACGTCTTCTCTTGTATTTGGTTGACTTTGAAAATTAAATATGTTTCCATATAATGGTGAAGCAGAAATAACCGACTTACTATACCGGTGCCGGAGAATCGAAACTGCGTCAACCTAAACCCGAAACCAAGGAAGCAAAACCACTCACATACTATATGAAAGGAGGATCGAACCGATTAAGGGCCATCGAAATTCCAGCGAGAAAAATTGTGAAAATTATTGCAGACTGACAAAAAAAATCCACAAACCTCCGCAATCTAATCCAAGATAAACCAAAAGGATACAAGGGTCACCGACCAATAACTGACGGGACACAAGCATCTCCTAGAGACAAAAGTGACGACCAGAAACTCACCGGAAGAGCCCATGCAAAGAGGAGGCGACGAACCCGACTCAAATCTACTTCCTCCAACTTAACTCGGACCAAAACGAAAACGGTAAGAACAAAATAGAAACGAAAACAATAACGAAAAAAAATATAATGACCGGCGTCGGCGTTAAGAAAGCCGACGGCCGTCGATCACAGGAGCACTGTTTGTGATTGAAAACTCTAGAGAGAAGGGAGAGAAACTTTATCGAAGAGAGAGGTGTTTTATAATACTTTTGTAATCGTAAATTTTTAATTGGTATCTTGTAGCATTCATTTTTGATAGAAATTTTTTTTGTACAAGAAGTTGTTTTTTGTACCCCGGATTCAATATCTTTGAAAGGGATAATATATGCTGTGTTATAATATTAACACCATCCCAGTTCCAGTTCATAGAAATGTACGGATTCTAACTCCGAACTTCGAAATTACAAAAAAAAAAAGTTCTATAATCTATTCCGACAAAATATCGGACCAAGATCCATGATAGTATA
Source organism: Pseudoturritis turrita (assembly GCA_900406555.1). Lineage (NCBI taxonomy): Eukaryota > Viridiplantae > Streptophyta > Magnoliopsida > Brassicales > Brassicaceae > Pseudoturritis > Pseudoturritis turrita. The sequence continues at coordinate 248,807 of OVBL01000004.1, forward strand.
GGCCAAATAACATGATTCCATATAAATCTACTACATGAAAGTAGGATGGATCTCTCCAGGGATTGCCAAGTCAGCAACCAAGAGGATGCCACGTATATAGATGAAATTAATTATGGGACCGTTTAAACTTTTTGATTTCTTCGTTTTCATCTTGCTTCTCAGTTTTAGGTTTAGTAGCTTTTAACGTTTTACTTTAAACTTATCAAGCTTTATAATATATCCATGTTTTCAAAGAAAAAGCAAAATTTACTATAATCTCATTTAGGGTTCGAAACTATCAACCTCTTTCAAACAATCATCTCACTTGAAATCAATCTGACTGTCCAGACGGAGTTAAAAAAAAATTAACACCTTGGGTTTTCTGGGATTGTCATGGTTTACAAATTCGGTTGCGATCGACTGCCGAGACAGAGTACCATGGGAGGCAGTCGAAAACGCGAAGCGATATTTCAATCGTGACAAGGGCTGCATTTGTAAATTAATGTAAGGGTTTATATTCTCACGATCTACGGAAACACTAATTTGTATTTTCCCTTTCCTAGCTTGGTGGGACAGTCACGTTTTTGCCCGGCCTCAAACATGCTCACTACGAACCTGGTAATTAATGTCATTCAGCTTTCGTAAGGCGATGAAATGTTATTGTCATGGTTGATAAACAAGTCAGGATGTGAGAGGTTTTGATCTTTGACCCTTGGATGTTTTTACTTAAAAACAATTACGTATACTTTTATCCTGGTAAAATAAATCCTACTATTGTGTCAGTCTAAGTTAAGGTCATCGACCTTTACCCTTCTCCTTACATAAACTTCTTTGTAATTCAGGGTCAATAGATTTTTATATAACCGCGATTTTCTATGAAGTTGATTTCATCGTGCATGTATCTGCTCTATTTTAATTTTCACTCTCTTTGTATATTGTGAACATTGAATCTATTTTACTTTCTTAGGCAATCATATTGATTATTCCATCCATATCGATGATTTTGGGAGGTTATGTGGATGAAAAAGATCATGGGAAATAGTAAATATACACATGATGGTTTGTTTTTCACTACTCCAAGCTTTTGGTCTATTTGATTAATCAAAATTTCAACTTATTAGTAGTAGATGATTGACCTAGCACTTGTTTTATTTTTTAATAATCTTGGATGTTTTACTTCGTATTGCTAATGAAAGTAGCAATTCCCTAATTCTCTTACAGTCTTCCTCCCTTTTGGTCTTGAATGTGTGGGTGTGTCTCGCAGATCTCAATGGCAACAAAAGGACTAACAAGAATCAGTCTTTTGACCATAAGTTTTAAAATACGAATGAAGCGTTTGTTGAAGATTCACTATATTTGGAATTGTGTAATTGTTGGAGATATTGTATTAACTGTAGATTTGTAGCCGTTAGGAAGATTTTGTAATTATATACGTTTAGTTTTGTATAAGTATGAGAACTTTATGTAAAACTTGTGATATATTGAAAATAATAAAGAAAACAGCAGGAAATATCCTTAATTTTTTACACTAAAACAAAAAAAAAACCCTTTTAAGTCTTGCATTTTTTTTATAGTTTAAAAAAAAAGAAAAAACATTTATTAAAAAAGGAGGAGCCTGTGTCTTCTTCATCCTTCCCTATTTTTCCCTATCAACACTAAAATTCTGAAACAACGAATCACAAAGAATTTGTGGCTTTTTTATTTTATTTTTTCCTCTTTTTTGTATCTACGATTCTAAGCAGAACCGTGGCGATTTTCAGACACTTGATAGTGAAGCCACAAAAGATCTGTGGTTCGCTTATTGACAAAAAAATTGGAAAAAGAAAATTCTCTCTCCGACGCTATGCAATCGATGACTCACCCCGACGATTTAAGCTCTCGAAGGGACATAATGATCCGTGAAAGAGGAGCCCATACCCATATGAAACAGATCCACAATCCAGGTAATTATGTTCTTTAAGAGAGGCAGTGCTCTGGAGAATATTTGCCTAATACCAAAACGGTAAACAACAATTGGTTTTATTTTGTCGGAAAAGATACATGTTCTGTTGATTCATAGATATTTGATTCTGGAGTTGCTGATCATATGAATTTTGAGGCCACAGATTTGTCTGAATTTACCAAAGCTCGACGAAATTTTATAGCTAATGTTACGGGTGCGGGGACTGTGAACATCTCACCATCCTTGAAACTCTCTAATACCCTTCTCGTGCCTTCATTAAGTCATAAATTAATTCCTATTAGTAAAATTACAAAAGATATGAACTGTTTTGCCACTATATATCCTGGTTTTTGTTTTATCCAAGAAATTCACTCCAAAGAGATTATTGGATGTGGTACCAAAAGAGAAGGATTGTACTATGTTGATGATCTTAAAGCTGGACGTGGTAACTTAGCTCACAGATCAGATGAACAACAAATATGGTTATGGCACCGACGGTTAGACACCCATCTTTATCATATATGTAGCAGTTATTCCCTTCATTGTTTCATCATTCTAACATAGAAGTGCTCAAATGTCAGACTTGCATGATTGCAAAACATCATAGAGCTCATTATCCACTAAGCTTGACTAAGATGAATTCTCCATTTTTTATTGTTCATTCAGATGTTTGGGGCCTGCTCCTTTAGCTAGTATCTCTGGATATCGATAGTTTGTCACTTTTATTGATGATTGCACGTGCATGACATGGCTATACGTGTTGAAAGATAAATTTGATGTTTTTGATATTTTTAAACAATTTCATGCAATGGTTCAAAATCAATTTGACACATCCATCAAAGTCTTTAGATCCGATAATGGTGGAGAATTTTTTAGCAAATTGTTTCAGGACTATTGCTCAAAAGAAGGAATCATTCACGAAACGACATGTCCTCATACTCCACAACAAAATGGAGTCACAGAGCATAAGAACCGCCAGATATTGGAGGTAACTCGCTCTTTAATGCTTGGAGCTTACATGCTTCAGTTTTTTGGGCTGAGGTGTTTACCACATCAGTTTATCTAAGTAACAGATTGCCATCAAGGGTACTCCAATTTAAATGTCATTTATCGTGTTTCTCCTCATATCATTCTTTTCCATCAACGTTAATGCTTCCACCAAAAGTGTTTGGTTGTGTTGTTTTTCTTCATGTTCATAAGCATCAGAGGGATAAACTTGAGCCATGTGCCATTCGATGTGTTTTCGTTGGCTATGGAATACATCAGAAAGGATATTGGTGCTTTGACCCTAAAACCCGACGCCTATACACCTCTATGGATGTCACATTTGTGGAGATAGAACTCTATTATTATTCTCCCACATCTTCTCTTCAAGGGGAGACTCAACATGAAGAGTCAAATTGGATATCTTATAATTGGCCAGGATATGATGAAAGTGAAAACCAATCAGGTTTGGATCAAGTTTATGAAGCTGAAAAATCTGGTGTGAATCAAGAACATAGAGTTGAACAATCAGGTGTGAATCAAGAACATATGGCTGAACCATCATATGTGAACCAAGAACATAGGGGTGAACAAGATCATGAGTCCACAGATGTTGACCAAGATCAAGGTGGACAACAACTCGTTAAAGATAACACGACAAAAACACATACAAAATCAAATGTACCAGAACCTCATAACGAAAATCAAAAGGAGCCTAATCAAGTAGCTGGTGAGCTAAGGGACGTCGAAGTCGCAGTCTCGAACGATCTGAACCATGATCAAAATCAGGTACATAACTCTTCTCGTGAAATTACTTATGAGAATCAAAATTCTGTTTTTGTATTTCCAAACAGGTCTACAAGAGGGAAAACACCAAATCGATACTCTCCTGACATCATCGAGAAGAAGAAATCAAGGTATCTGTGAGTCCTGAATCTGGATCGATTCGGATCACACTGAGAAATATGAATAATTTGGAGACGAAAAGTTGAATTCGGATGAACAGTAACGTAAGATTGCAAGTCATATGAAAAGAAGTAATTTTTATTGCGTATAACTTTTTTGCTAGATTACAGCATGTCCTCTTTCTATGGACGATTTTGATACTTATACGAGATTACAGTTTCGTCTATCACAGTATCTGCGAGATGGCTTCTATATGAACTGGGTCGTATCCGCGAGTTGGTTTCTATACGAACTGGGTCGTATCTACGAGCTGTCTTCTATACGAACTAGGTCGTATCTGCGAGATGGTTTATATACGAACTGGGTCGTATCTGCGAGATGGTTTCTATACGAACTGGGTCGTATATGCGAGATGGTTTCTATACGAATTGGTTCGTATCCGCGAGCTGACCTCTATACAAACTGGGCCGTATCTGTGAGTTGGCCTCTATACGAACTGGGTTGTATATGCGAGATGGCCTCTATATGAACTGGGTCGTATCCGTGAGCTGGCCTCTATACGAACTGGGCCATATCTGCGAGATGACTTCTATATGAATTGGGCCATATCCACGAGCTGGCCCCTATACGAACTGTCACCATTTGGGGATTTCGGGCCATACGCGCAATCCAACGCCAACAGTTTGCCCCCCAAGTCCTTTAAGTCGAAACTCGCATTTTTTCTTGAAGGACTTAAGAGATTACTACGGTTGTTTCCCCGTATCCAACTTTTAACTCGTGTCAGTTCAGATCAACTTCCTTCGAAAGAAATTCGTTGGATCAATTCTCTTATGTGGGAATGACAATCCACATTAATTTCGTCATATTAAATCGTTGATAAATCGAATCGTATGGCTTTCCGTATTTCGAGTTCTGAATCCTCCCGATCTCCATCTCACGGATCCTCGTGTTTGATTTATATCTCTTTTTTTACCTTCTGCAAATTAAACTAAATCGCAAACCGCAGCCAGCTGCTCGACCTAGTCCTTTTTCCGAATTGAACTAACTTATTTTGGAGTCCAGACTGATGATATCTCGTCACCTAGGATCTGAAATGATTTCGGCTCCGAACTTAATCTCTTCAATAGGGGTATCTCGGAGCTCGTCACTATCTTCTCATTTGTAAGACAAACTTGATCCGAATTGGATTAACTTCAACTTCGAGTTTTCACAAGCAAGTACATCACGAGCGAGTTGAATTCGTGTCCGAATTGGTATGGACCGATTTTCCTTCGGACTTGAGATTATTTTGAATAAATCGCTCGGAGCCAGTACTGATTTTAGTTGCCACGAGCTAATTTTCGCGTATATCTTACTTTGACTTTATTTTCTTTGTAGGCGTATTTTTTACTATGATGCCGATTTTATTTCAGCACCAACTTTTATTTCGGTATGCATGTTTTTGCCGATTTTACTTCAGTGAACATGTTTTGCTTTTTGCCGATTTTATCTTGCCACCTATTTTATTTTGGTGAACATACTTTTTGCCAATTTTATTTTGGCACCGATTTTATCTCGGTGAACATATTTTGTTTTCGCCGATTTTATTTCGGCACCGATTTTATTTCGGTGAACGTGTTTTTGCCGATTTTATTTCGGCACCGATTTTTTTTTGGCGAACACGTTTTAGTTTTGCCGATTGTATTTCGGCACCGATTTTAATTCGGTGAACGTGTTTTTGCCAATTTTATTTCAACACCGAATTTATTTCGGGGAACACGTTTTTATGTTTGCCGATTTTAATTCGGTGAACGTGTTTTTTGCCGATTTAATTTTGGCACTGATTTCATTTCGGTGAACATATTTTTATTTCGGCACCAATTTTATTTCGGCACCGACATTAACTCAAATCACTTTTTGACTTGATGTCTAGTCTATTACGGGGCAAGCTCATTTTGTGTGGATAGCTGAGCTCTGACACATAGTTTTTGCGAGGTGAACTCGGTTTATCCGCAATAATTTCTCTTTGACGATAAATGAACTATTCTCTCCACGAGCTGGATTCAGCTCTCTGTGGATTGAATTCAATTCTCCGCGAGCCAAATTGATCTTTCCGTGAGCTGAGCTTAGCTCTTTGCGAACTGGATTCAATTCTACGTAAACCGAATTCAGCTCTATACAAATTGAATTCAATTCTCCGCAGACCGAATTCAGCTTTTTGCAAGCTAAGTTCCGCTCTCCGCGAGCTGAGTTTAGCTCTCTGTGAACTGAATTCAGCTATCTGCAAACTGAGTTCAGCTCTCTGCCTTGAGCTTCCTTTTGAATAAATGAACTATGCTCTCCACGAGCTGAATTCAGCTCTCTGCGGATTGAATTCGATTCTCCACAGACGGCGCCAAAATGTGAGTCCTGAATCTGGATCGATTCGGATCACACTGAGAAATATGAATAATTTGGAGACGAAAAGTTGAATTCGGATGAACAGTAGCGTAAGATTGCAAGTCATATGAAAAGAAGTAATTTTTATTGCGTATTGCTTTTTTGCGAGATTACATCATGTTCTCTTTCTATGGACGATTTTCATACTTATACGAGATTACAGTTCCGTCTATCACGCTCCCTCTTCAATCTCATAATCATTTCTCTTTATGAGCTCGATTACGTACGTTACGCATTTTGAATTCAATCTCGGATCCACATATCAAGCTCTCTCAATTCAATTCAAAGCGAGTGCTCGGCCCAACTTTTCTGTTTTTGAATTGGGCCTATCCGCGAGCTGGCTTCTATACGAACTAGATTGTATCTGCGAGATGGCTTCTATACGAATTGGGTCGTATCCCCGAGTTGGCTTCTATACGAACTGGGTCGTATATGAGAGCTGACTTCTCACTACAAGATAAGAGGCCCATTTGCGAGGAGAATTTGCGACCACATTATGAGGTCGCAAATTTACGAGGCGTTTGTTACGAATTTGCGTGTGAGATCGCAAATTTACGTGGATAAATTTTGTCGTAAATATCTGCAAAGTTGCGACTGATTTGCGAGGCCAATATCGTTCGTAGCAAATGTCTCGTAAAATTGCGAGTAGTTTGCGACGACAAGAGTTCCTGTAGCAAAGACGTTGCAAATTTGCGAGGCATTTGCGGGGAAATATATTTTCTAGGATTTGCGACTGGTTTGCGAGGATATTTAAAAAGTAGGTACACATGTTTTCAATGATTTCCAACTGCTTTTTGCTACTGAATTTTTGGTCGCAAATGGGTAGCAAATTACTAGCAAAGGCCTTGCAAATATTTTGTCCTAGCAAATTAGTAACAAAGGTTGGTCGCAAATGAGTAGCAAAAATGGCTGATCCTCTATAAATAACAAGCTATGGGTGGAGTCGAAAATCATATCACAAACATCCCAAATCTACTCACAAAAAGATTTTATTCCGCAAAAACACTATAAATCCGATATTTTTTGTGGAGAGGTCAATAATCAATCATGTCTTGGCATCATGAGATATACACGGTTCGGGCATGGATGTACAACCGGCGAGATCCAGATACCGGTGAAGTGACGAGAGAATTTAGAGATCGTCTTGATCAATTTTTGACCCACGCAACACATCAGTCATTCGCGGGAGACAACGGTAACAAAATTTTCTGTCCTTATGTTAAATGCGAGAACATTCATCATCATGATGCAAACACTGTTTGGAAGGATTTATATACGAGGGGTTTTTTACCTAACTATTATGTCTAATTTGCGCACGGGAAATATTTTGTAGTTAATGTTCCGGGTAGTTCAAGTACGAGTTATCATGGCAATCAAGATGGCGCTAGTAGTTTTGATAATAACTATGATCAGCATGCTCATCAGCAAAATTATAATGAATATGGATATGGTAATAGTGATGGGAATAGGTTTCATGACATGGTTACTGATGCATATCATGAAAGTACTGCCTCGTTTAATGATAATACTTTTGAAGAACCAAACCCGAGTGCTAAAACGTTTTACGATATGTTAGACGCTGCTAATGAACCCATCTACGAAGGATGTAGAGAAGGGCTTTCAAAATTGTCACTAGCATCTAGGATGATGACAATTAATAGCGAAGATAACATTATTAAAAATTGCATGGATAAATGGACTGCATTGTTTAACGAGTATTTGCCAGAGGGTAATAACTCGGCAGAGAGTTACTATGAAATTCAGAGACTGGTCGTGAGTCTTGGTTTACCGTCTGAGATGATTGACGTCTGCATTGATAACTATATGATTTTTTGAAAAGATGATGCTAAGTTGCAGGAATGTCGTATTTGCGGAAAACTAAGATATAAAGAGACAGGTGGCACGAGGGTGTCGTTCCAGCGTATGTGGTATCTTGCGATAACAGATAGATTGAAGCAATTATACCAATCAGAGCAGACTGCTGGGGCAATGAGGTGGCATGCAGAACACTTTAGTGAGGAAGGGGTGATCTCTCATCCATCAAATGCTAAGGCGTGGAAACACTTTAACATGGTACATTCGGACTTTGCTGAAGAACATAGAAATTTTTATTTGGATCTTTGCACTGATGGGTTTAGTCCGTTTGGTATGTCTGGTCGGCAATACTCATTGTGGCCAGTCATAGTAACGCCTTATAATTTACCTCCGGATATGTGCATGCATCGAGAATTTTTGTTCATGAGCATTCTTGTTCCGAGGCCTAAGCATCCAAAAAGATCTCTTGACATCTTTTTGCAGCCTCTGATCCATGAATTACAGGATTTGTGGCATGTCGGTGTACGAACGTTCGATTCATCAAACCGCCAAAACTTCACCATGAAGGTTGTGCTTATGTGGACCATAAGCGACTTCCCCGCCTATGGGATGTTATCTGGATGGACAATTCACGGGAAATTATCATGTCCTTACTGTCTGGATCAGACTTATGCGTTTCAATTGACGAATGGACGCAAAACGTACTGGTTCGATTGTCATCGTCGGTTTCTGCCATTGGGTCATCCGTATAGAAATAACAAGAAGTTTTTCAAGAAAAACAAAACCGTCAAAGTCTCCCTCCCGATTTATCTTTCAGGAGAACAGTTGGAAGTGCAAATAGATTATTGTGATGTTCACCAAACTGCAGCAGTTGGGGGTAACTGGTACAGTGTCCCCGCTAATATGCCGGGTGGATATGGACAGTATCATAACTGGCATAAGAAGAGTATATTCTGGGAACTGCCGTACTGGAAGGATCATCTCTTGAGGCACAATTTGGATGTAATGCACGTCGAGAAGAACTTTTTCGAAAATATCATCCACACGTTGTTGAATGTTTCGGGTAAAACGAAAGACAAATTGAAATCACGTTTGGATCTCCCTGGTATATGCTCAAGGCCTGAGTTGCACATTACAAGCGATGGTAGAGCACCGATTCCTATTTTCTGCTCTCATTGGATGCAAAGAATAGTTTGTTTAAGTGGGTTAAGGATGATGTCAAGTTCCCAGATGGATATGTGTCAACGTTCTCAAGGTGTGTCGAGCAAGGACAAAATTTTTATGGAATGAAGAGCCATGATTGTCATGTATTCATGCAACGACTACTACCATTTGCATTGCAGGAGCTTCTACCAAACCACGTCCACGAGGCACTAGCAGGTATTATTCTTAATTGTGTGTGTATATATATATTTGTAGTTTATTAACTCGTACGTGGTACATAATTTCAGGTATCGGGGCATTTTTCAGAGACTTATATGCCCGAACATTAAATGTGGATGATATCTTGACGTTGAAATCAGACATCGCAGTTATTCTTTGCAACTTAGAGAAGATATTTCCTCCCTCATTTTTCGACGTGATGGAACATCTGGTAGTCCACTTACCACATGAGTTGGATCTTGGTGGACCAGTCCAATTTCGATGGATGTACCCATTCGAAAGGTTCTTCAAACATCTGAAGATGAAAGCAAAAAAACTCGCAAAGGTAGAGGGATCGATCGTGGCAGGAAGTTTGACCGAGGAGACATCTAATTTCTCGAGTTACTACTTTAGCCCAATCGTGAAAACAAAGAAAATGGGTCGTAAATGATACGATGATGGTGGGGTTGGGCGAACATATCCTGATGTGGGAGTACCCGATGTCTTCTCGGATTTAGGCCGAATGGGTGGCAAAGTAAAGGCAACCGAGTGGTGTGATTACAAGCATTCTCACGCAACTCATACATATATCTTGCTAAACTGTGACTTTTTTCGACCGTATGAGAGGTATATATAGTACTAGTTTACTACTCGGTTGATATATATACATATACAATTAATTATAATTTATCATCATCCTTTATTATGTGGTGCACAGGATGCTCGAACAAGAAATACAGGAAGCATTTCCGGAACTTGACGACCAAGAAGTGAGATCATACGTTGAACGTGATTTCGCAGAATGGATGAGAGAGAAGGTAACTATAACCATAATCTTATATATATCTGATATTAATTAGTAATCAACTAATTGCATTTCGCCTTGTAGGTGACCAAGAGGAGGTCTCGGCCGGGAACTTGGCCTCTGTGGGTCCATGAGTTCGTGATGGGGCCTATCGCAAATATAAGAACCGCTAAGATGTATTGTACTCGAGGATTTATTTTTCATACATTTGAGCATGGGCAACGAAGGGCCACTGCAAATTATGGTATCCATGTCCCAGGTGATACCAACTTCTACGGTATCCTGAAAGAAATATTAGAAGTAGCGTATGCTAGGATGATGAATCTTAAATGCGTCCTATTTCGATGTGATTGGTTTGATCCCACTATTGGGGTTGGCGTAAGGTCAAGCAAATTCGGAGTCGTGGATGTACAGGGACACAGGAGTTACACTGGCAAGTTCGAGCCATACGTGTTAGCATCTCAAGCGGAGCAAGTAGTTTTCATTCCTTACCCTAGAACTCGGGTCCGACGTGATCAGAATTGGTTGTCCGTTATTAAAGTTAACCCACGGGATCGAATTATCGGGGGCTTAGCTGATGCTGATGATGATCCACCGCCCGTGCAACCTGAAAGGACAGAAAAAGTTTCCATCCCCCTCGATTCAAGAAATGATTTGACCAGAATTGACACGCTTTATAGGGAACTTGAAGTCATATGCAAGGAATCTGATAGTCAAGCGGAGTCAGACGAGTTTGATGAAGGGGACAAAGTTGAGGATGATGACGAAAAAGACGAAAATGGACAAACTTACGTTTCCGATCCTAATGAGTAACTTTATGTACCGTGTGTTTTAGTCTTCGTTTGTAAGAATTATGTACCGTGTATTTTTTTAAAATTAACTAAGTACAAATTACGACTAGATTGCGTCTCTTAGTTGCAATTTTGTACTTAGTTAATCCTAAACCCTAAAAATCCTAGAAACCCTAAATAAATCATTAAACCCTAAATCCTAAAAATCTTAGAAACCCTAAACACTAAATAAACCCTTAAAGCCCTAAACCCTAAATTATGTACTGTGTTTTTAAAAAAACTAAGGACAAATTGCGACTAGATTGCGTTGCTTAGTCACAATCTATAAGCAAAATATACAATTTGCGACTAGATTGCGACTTGAGGTCGCAACTTAGTCGTAATTTTGTACTTAGGTTACCCTAAACCCTAAAAATCCTAGAAACCCTAAATAAACCCTTAAACCCTAAATCCTAAATATCAATCATAGAAACCATAAACACTAAATAAACCCTTAAAGCCCTAAACCCTAAATTATGTACCGTGTTTTAAAATAAAAATAAACTAAGGACAAATTGCGACTAGATTGCGTCGCTTAGTCGCAATCTAGAAGCAAAATATACAATTTTCGACTAGATTGCGACTTGAGGTCACAACTTAGTCGTAATTTTGTACTTAGTTTACCCTAAACCCTAAAAATCCTAGAATCCCTAAATAAACCTTTAAGCCCTAAATCTTAAAAATCCTAGAAACCCTAAACACTAAATAAACCCGTAAAGCCCTAAACCTTAAATTATGTACCGTGTTTAAAAAAATAAAATAAACTAAGGACAAATTGCAACTAGATTGTGTCGCTTAGTCGCAATCTAGTAGCAAAATATACAATTTGCGACTAGATTGCGACTTGAGGTCGCAACTTAGTCGCAATTTTGTACTTAGTTTACCCTAAACCCTAAAAAATCCTATAAACCTTAAATGCTAAATAAAACCTATAAGTACTTAACCCTAATGCATATAGGCTAGTTGAATAAACCTTATTAATTTCTCGAACAACATCTAGATTTCAAAGAATCTACAGAGATTAAGTATGTAACTATATAGTTAATGCATGATGATTTGATCAATTTTAGTAGGATTGTCGAATTATTTATATAATTGCCTGAAACCCTAAACACATAACCCTAATGTATAATTATAGGATGTATATATGTATAAACTTTGTGATAACCCTAAACCGTAAACCCTAAACTTTTTTTCTTCTTGTTTGACTCGGGCTGTCGCAAATTAGTCGCAAATTTTTGGTCCTTTTTGCGACTAATTTGCGACGCCACGTGGCAACAGCGTCACAAATCTTGGCGGTTTAATTTACCGCGTGTTGAATATTTGACCAGATTTGCGACGTCGTTGTCACGTGGCGTCGCAAATTAGTGGCAAAACTTGGCGATAATTAAAAAAATTAACTTTTTTATTTTGCCGCGTGTTGAAAATTTGACCAGATTTGCGACTGGTTGCCATGTGGCGTCGCAAATTGGTCGCAAATCTGGGCGATAAATCCGATTGGGTGAAAAATGTGCATTTTTGCGATGCAATTGCGACCAATTTGCGACCCAATATATTTTTATACAAGGCAGCCGAATTCGCCTTGCTCTTTGCTCATTCCATCTCCTCCTCCATCTCTCTACTCGGCTCTCTCTCTCTCTCTCTCTCTCTCTCTCTCTCTCTCTCTCTCTCTCTCTCTCTCTCTCTCTCTCTCTCTCTCTCTCTCTCTCTCTCTCTCTCTCTCTCTCTACAAGGTATAATCCTAATTTTTTTAATTTTTTTTAAATTTTTTCTTTATAATGGTTAGGAATAGATTTAGGTATGGAATAAATTTATAGTTTTTGTTTTAGAATGGTTAGAAATAGATTTAGATTGAATTTAATTTTTTATTAAATATTTTATTGCAGATGGGTGATAGGCATAATGAGTATACCGGTTTTTTATCCACCTCCGGTACACTTGTACCGCGACATGGCGGGTCTCATTCACGACGTGACGGACCTTCTACATCGACTCCGCCTATCTCGAATTTCATTCCGGAGACGCAGCCACATGATCTGCCACCTGAGGCTCCACAGTTCGAGCATATGACGCTGGAGCAGCTTCTCGTTAGTCCCGCACGGGATGTTCTAACGAGATTGGATCCTCATTTTTCCTCGGAGACTTTATGGTAAATATATTATTTTTTTCAATTATTATTTAATAAACAATTTTTTTTAATTGTTTATAACCTAACTTTTTTTCAGGTTCGGACATAATAAAGTTGGACAGGCTATTAGGAAATTGATCGAGCGGAATTTCAAAGCCCCGCACCCGAGTTGGTGCAAGGTGCCCAGGAGACGAGGGATAGGTGGTTTCACACTTTCGCGGTAATTCTATTTCGCGTTAGTTTATAATTTAATTTATACTAATAATTTAATTTATAATTTATAATGTATATACTAATATTAAATTTATACTAATTTGAATTTTTATTTTTTATAACAAAAATACAGATGGAATGTCGAGATCACGGGACTGGTCTGGGATACCTTCGATGACAAGGGGATGCATCGTCTTACTGACCAGGTCGGCCGCTGGAAAAAGAAATGGAAGGAGGACCCCGAGCATGCAATGCCGGAGTGGTTCAACCCGACGCTTTGGGCGGGTCTCATTGCCTACTGGCAGTTGCCGACTTCCGAAAACACGAGCAGCAAGTGTCGGGCCGTGTGTTACACCAAGGTTGACGGAGAGGGCATTTCAAAGATGTCTCGGGGCAGTTGTCATTCTTTGAACTAGCGCGTCGTATTGTAAGTTGATTCAATTTCTATAGTTCGAATTTTAAAAATTCTTTAAGTTAAAATATCTCACGAATTAACATATTTTTACCATTTTTTAGGCATAGACGAAAGGTGCCCCGGCTATGATGCCCGAGATTTGGGAGAAGATCCACTGACGCAAAGACGGGACGTGGGTTGATAGTCGGGTGGAGCAGCTTCACGGTGATGTGACTGCCCGGGTCAAAGAAATCACATCGCAGCCCACTCCCGATGGTCAACCCGTCCAGATGACCCCAGTGGACGTAAACCGCATCGCCTCTTAGGTAACGAAAACAAACTTTTATTACTAATTCATATATAATTATTTAAGTATTTATTTTTTCTTTATTAAATCTTATTTTACAGCTAGCTTCCTGTACCAGAAAGGGAAAGATTGCTTTCATGGGATCTATTCCGACGGATGATGAGGGAGTTCCCTTTTGCTCGGTTTCGACATACGTCCCGGACCCGATTAGAGATAAGAAGCTAGAGATCGCGAAAGCAGAGATCAGATCGCTGAAGCAGCAACACGACGCCTACGATATGATGTTCGAGTTACTTGGGGATTCGAATCCCGCGATTCGGGAGATGCTGAGGAAGAAGAAACATGGAGAAGCTGGAACATCTTCAGCTTCTGCTTCGGAATTTCATGAAACTTCGGATTTTCATGATATCGACGATTTGTAGTTAATTTTTTTCGTTGTAATACTCGTTTTATGTAATATTAATTAAAAAAAAATTATTATTTTATTTCCGAAAAACCATTAAAGAATCCGGTTTTTAAAAATCCAATTTTTTTTTTGCAGCTGATTTGCGACCGTCCTTGCCCCACAAACTCCTCGCAATTATTCATCGCAAATGCCTCGCAAAATAATCCTCGTAAATTACTAGCAAAATATTCCTCGCAAATGCCTCGCACAATAATTCTCGCAACCTACTAGCAAAATTTGCCTCGCAAATGCCTTGCAAAACCATCCTCGTAAATGCCTTGCAAAATTTGCCTCGCAAGTGCCTTGCAAAATCATCCTCGCAAACTCCTAGCAAAATTTGCCTCGCAAATACCTTGCAAAATTTGGACTCGCAAACTCCTCGCAAAATCAACTTCCATGCAAATTTGTCGCAAAACATTTGCGAGGCGTTTGCGACCAAATTTCTTTCCTCGCACATTTTGCGACTAGGTTGCGACGATTTTTTGTTTCCGACTAGTTAGTTGCGACGATTCTTATTTGGTCGCAAATTGGCCTGTTTTCTTGTAGTTTCTATACGAACTGGGTCGTATTTGCGAGTTGGTTTCTATACGAACTTGGTCGTATCTGCGAGATGGTTTCTATACAAACTGGGTCGTATATGCGAGATGGTTTCTATACGAAATGGGTCGTATCCGTAAGCTGGCCTCTATACAATCTGGGCTGTATCTGCGAGTTGGCCTCTATACGAACTGGGTCGTATCCGCAAGCTGGCCTCTATACGAACTATATCGTATCCATGAGCTGGGCTCTATACGACCTGGGCCGTATCTGCGAGATGGCCTCTAAATGAATTGGGCTGTATCCGTGAGCTGGCCCCTATATGAACTATCACCATTTGGGGATTTTGGGCCATACGCGCAATCCAACGCCAACAGTATTCGAATTATGTTTCTAGTGAACTATAGGAACCACTGAAGTCCTTTATAAGATATCTTTCAGTCCGTCCACCACATTCCTTAGGACGTGAATGAGGCTTTGTTATATCCCAAGTGGCGTGCTATTATACAAGAAGAAATGGAGTCGATGTATAAGAATGATACATGGTCACTTGAAGAGCTACCAGATGGAAAGAAAACAGTGGGTTGCATATGGGTATTTATAATCAAATATAAAGCCGATGGATCAGTGGAGAGATACAAAGCAAGGTTAGTAGCCAAAGGATATACCCAAAAATATGGAATTGACTATGACGAGATGTTCTCACCGGTAGCGTAGTTGAGCACTGTACGTGTACCATTATCCTTGGCTGCCAATTTGGATTGGCCACTACACCAGTTCGACGTAAAAAACACATTCTTACATGGAGAATTAAAGGAAGAAGTCTACATGGATATTTCACCTGGATACATGGCTAACACGAGAGCACCAACGATATGCAAGTTAAAAAAAGCTATTTATGGTTTGAAACAATCACCACGAGCGTAGTTTGGAAGGTTTACAAGTGCCATGAAAAGATTCGACTATCAACAAAGCAATCGGGATCCTACATCATTCTTTAAATGCAACCAAGGTAAACGAGCTCTCTTACTTATTTATGTTAATGATATGATTATCACAGGTGATGACACTGAAGAGATCTTGAGGTTTCAGAGTGATCTTGAAAATGAATTTGACATGAAAAATCTTGGAGGTTTGAAGTACTTTTTAGGCATAGAAGTGGCAAGATCAAAGCAAGGTATATTTATATCACAAAAGAAATATGTCTTGGATTTGCTTCCTAAAACAAAGATGTTAGATTGCAAACCGGTCGACACACCTATGATACAAAACCTAAAGCTCAAAGTTGATCCTTACCAAACACCGACCGACAAAGCAAGGTATCAAAGGTTAGTTGGAAAGTTAATATATTTGTCTCACACTCGACCCGATATAGCTTTTGCAGTTAGTGTGGTGAGTAAATTCATGCATCAACCAAGTGAAGATCATATGGATGCTGTTATGAGGATACTTTGCTATCTAAAGTCTTCACCGGAAAAAGGACTAATATTTTCTAAACACGGTCACCTTGGAATCGAGGGATACACGGATGCAGATTGGACAGGGAACATCACCGATAGGAAGTCAACATCATGCTATTTTATATTTTTGGGCGGAAACTTTGTGAGCTGGAGATGTAAAAAACATAAAGTGGTGGCACTTTCAAGCGCAGAAGCAGAGTTCAGAGATGGTCAAGGGAATATGCAAATTAATGTGGCTAAGAAATCTCTTGACAAAAATAGGGCTTGCTCCAACAAAGGAAATGGCATTATTCTATGATAATAAAGCAGCTATAAGTATAGCTCATAACCCAGTGCAACACGACCGTACGAAGCATGTGGAGACAGATCAAAACTTCATACGAGATAATATCGATAAGGGAATCATTCATTTACCCTTTGTGAAATTTGAATACCAAACTGCAGATATTCTTACAAAAGCAGTATGTAGCAAAACGTTTTATCAAATGATTTGCAAGTTGGGCATGCAAAACTTGGATGCACCAACTTGAGGAGGAGTGTTGAAGATTTACTATAGTTGGAATTGTGTAATTGTTGGAGATATTGTATTAATTGTAGATTTGTACCCGTTAGGAAGATTTTGTAATTATGTACGTTTAGGTTTGTATAAATATGAGAATTTCATGTAAAATTTATGATATATTGAAAATAATAAAAAAAAAAAAATTTGTTAACAGCGTTTAGAATCAGTAGCAAAATGGAATTGTCAGTTTATATTTTATTTAAGAAAAAGTCCATTGCGCACCACATTTTTTTCACATTGTCGTTTCTAATAATTGAATTAGAAAGGTGGAATGGGATGTTATTCTTCGCGTTTAATGGCTTTCTTGCTTGATTAAGAATATGTTTGTTGGAATTTGTGGTTGGGAAACAAAGAACACTAACATTAAGAATATGTTTTCAGAATAGCGGAAGAAGATAAACTCAAGTAAGGATTCTGAAAAACTCTCTTTATTGATCAATTAAATTGACTTGCTCTCATGAACATACATACGTATAGGTGAAAGACTTAACATAAATCTCCTAAGGAAACTTACAAATAAAGAAAAAAACCGAACTTTCTATATAATAATATTCTTATTGAACCAAAATTTTGATATGCTAAAGAAACTTCTTTTAGAGTTTTCGTCACCATCATAAAATGTTTTTCTCATTGTTGTCAGGTAAATCTGGCATATGCTAGATACTTTTGCTTCTATTGAGTCGATCCGGTTTAGAGCCGGGGAAGTCATCAAAATTAGGAGAAATGGGGTTTGCATTAGGCACCATATGTTCGATGAAGTCAATGTGTAATTTTTTGTTGGAATGCATCGATCAAGTTATGGTTGATGTGGACTCTTCTGAGTGAGTTTCTTCTGCACGACATAATGACATGTGTTTTAGTAAATCTCACATAACCTTAAACCACAAGTAAGAGGGACTTGAAACCACCACCGAACTGAATGTAATTACATATCCTATGTTGTGTTCAAATTTGAGATTGATCCAAAGGATAGAAAGCATTCATCCGATTATATATTATGCATCAAAGCTGGAAAAGTTTTATAAAGTTGTGGGATATATCACATTATCATTTGGCAAATTTTTTTGAAAATAATAGTCATGTCATTAAATATTCAAATAAACTTAAA
Source organism: Pseudoturritis turrita (assembly GCA_900406555.1). Classification (NCBI taxonomy): domain Eukaryota; kingdom Viridiplantae; phylum Streptophyta; class Magnoliopsida; order Brassicales; family Brassicaceae; genus Pseudoturritis; species Pseudoturritis turrita. The sequence goes on from OVBL01000004.1 coordinate 267,002, forward strand.
ACAACACCATTCAAAAGGAGAAGAAATCATTATGATTTGTAGATTTTATGTATTCAACCGCAATGGGTATTTAAGCAGAAGAATTCTATTTAAAAATATTTGAAATCATTTTAAAGTATGAGAAAAATAAAGTTGCATCAATGCGTAATTTTTCCTTAAAATAACAATAATCAATTCGTCATATTTATGACATTTTGTTTATAATATGTATGGTAAATATTGTAAGAATAATAAAATAATGTTCTAAGCTGTTATTTTTATTTTATTTATCATTTTTTCAAAAAAATTACAACATCTTATCTAATTCGCTCATTCGAACAAATGCATTTAAATTCTCGACAACCACCGATTACTACTGCCCAATTCTTACAATAATGTCCACATTCTTGGCAAGAATCAATTATGTTGTCAACCCATAAGAGTCCAAGATGTCCGTCTGGTGAAAGTGGATCGTTTATCTGAAAATCAACCGGAGAGCTCGAAAATGGATTGGAAAAATGGGTTTTCCCTTCCCCATTAGATTTTGCCATAATATTTGATTCACCTATTAATTTTCGAAAACATATATCAATATATTAAAATGATATTTCAATAAACACTGTAAATATTATAATAATAAAAACCAAAATAAACTTACATGAGGAAACAACTATTAGAAGAGATATAAGCAAACAAAATTTCTTCATTTTGCTAGTGGAAATCCAATTATTAATCGTTTTGATTTTTTGATTTGAAGTTATTAAAGATAGATAATGTCATATTTATATGCGTTTTTACTTATGTTACAAAATGATTAATGTTATAATCAATATTTTTATAAATTAAAGTTACAAAAAACTATTATCTTTTAAATTTTGGTTTTCCTTTTAAAGTATCCTCTTTTTTTTGGGTCGAAACTTTTTAAAGTATCTATTAAAATATGATTATTACACTTAAAAATAAAATGGTTATTTAAGATAAAAAATGACATCTCTTATAAATATTTACTCGATTTAATTAGAATATGAAAAAATTAGGCAATCCAAAAAAGATTATCATGCATAAAATATTGTATTTAGCGGTGTTGTAAGCTCAATTTATAAACTTATTCGTGTTATATTAATATGATAGCATCTATTCTCACATTCTAATGAGATAAGTTCGAATAGAGCCGAATCTTCAATATTAGTAAAGTCGTAAATAAACCACAAGTGCATGATTACACCGAGATAGTATTTAAGGGTCGATCTTAAAAAAATAGCGAACACAACATAAGAATATGATAAACTACTTAAGACAAGATAAAAGAGATTTATGAATTTTATAATTAAGATTAATAAAATCAAACTCAAACAAAGAATTGTAATAAATAAACAAAGACATGCAAAAAAAATAGTAAAGAAAACACTAAAATTTTATTATATAAAGTTGAATGTGTTATACGTGAATGCGACACATAGACAAAATTATAGTTCACTAAATCGCGACACATGTCATTGTTAATTTATATTGTGACACATGTAATTGTTAACATAAATTTTAATTTTATTACTAAAAGAACATAGTAAATACAAAAAGGGAAATGGCCGCCTCTCCTTCGTCTTGTTGAAGATTTAACCAGTGTCCAGCGGCTCAGTCAGCGCTGATGTCTATCTCGTCTTGGTCGTCTGTTCCTTCTGCTGTAATTGCTTGCGGTTATTTGGGGTTAACAAGGAAGTTTCTTGGGTTCAGATTTCGCCAGATCTCGGCGAGGTGAGGTTCGTAAGTGCTATTGTGGTGTCGGCTCGGGTAAGCGGCAGAGCGGCAACGTCGCTAACATTACATATAGTTGTCGGTCAAATCTTCTCTTATCTGTTCCGTCGGCAGTGATGAACCGATCCTCCGTTGTTCTGGCTGCCGGGTTCATCGCTGCGAGGCTTCTCCTGCGAGTCGGGGTTTCTGATGTTTACAGGGTTGCATTTTTGCGGTTTTTGTCCCAGATCTATCCCTTTGGTGGCTTTTGGATTATCAATCTTCGATTTCTCCTCTTTAGTTTATCACTGGGGAACGCTCATCTGGGACATGGGCATTGGTGAGCTTGGTTTTTGGCGTTTCGTCTTCTCCTACAGTCGTCTTTTTAGATCTCTTGGAATTTCCTTGGTGTTTCATCGGTTTCGTTCGGGTGTCTCTCTCGTTGTGCTAACTTCGACTCTTTCCGGTGTGATCCGTATTCGCTTCTTGTCCCTACACTTCAGACTTGTTCGAAGTCTGGTTTTTTCTTTAGGTGTCTATCGAGACGTCTACCAGTCGTTCATATTCCGAATTCGCCGCATCCAAAATATTTTTTAATAACTTCTTGTTACTGATGTGTTGTCCTGTGTTGATTCATTCGGTATTTTGCTTTCAAGGATTATCCGGTAGATTTGAAGTCTTGGTGGTCAATTAGACTTGTCATTTATCGAGATTTTTATTTTTTGGCCTTTTCTCAGTTTATGTAGTTGTTTCTGTTTTGGTTCTTAGGTTCTCTTTATTGTGGTAACTTTTTTTTTTTTTTTTGCCAACAGCTTAATAAACTTACTATTCCCACTAGCCAAACCTGTGGTGGAGATTTTACCTTTATTGTGGTAACTTTTGTTTTCCTTATTTGGGATTAGTCTCCGGCGAAAGAATGTTTATCTCCCGGCTTAGTTTCCGGGGACATTTTATGTCCGATGGCTTTGTGTAACTCAATTTGAAAATTGAAAAACCAGATGACAAAAAAATACAAAAAGAAAAATAAGAAATATTATTGGATAATTAAAAGAAATAGTAATTTTAAAAGACTAAAAAAGGAAAACTGGACTTGAAGAAAGTTTTCATTAAAAATAAAATAGTGAAACTTAAAACAAACAAATGTAAACTTGATTAAGATGTAAAATTTGAATTTGTGTCAAAAATATAATTTAAAAATAATTTCCATATATTTTTTATTTTTTTTTATTTTCTGCTAATTATGTTTTGATAATTTTTCTTTTACTAATTTTAACACTAATTATATATATGCATAAATTTGATATGATCAATTCATATATTATTTGTTGGACCAATTTAAATCATAAATCAATTAAAGCTTCATATGGGCTTAAAAATTGATAAGATTATATCGGTATTATGTGAATGAGAAATGAACCAATGTAAAACTACTTAGGCCTAAGAGTGAATTAAACTCAAAAGGCTAAGTATGTTAAATTACATTGTCCCACATTGCTTACATGAATTAAAATCATGTAATATATAAGAGAGTGAACACACTTCTAAGTTCAAAAGTGTGCACCTAGAAAGAGAGATGGCTAAGCCACACGTGCGCGCCGCCGCCGCTCGCTCGGCTCAGTACGACACGTGGTTCGTGTGATCGGGGGCTTTAATTTGCACTTAGGGCACCGAGTCTTGCGCCCCACGTCCTGATATCACACCTTATGATTACTGCCCACGACATGCGCCCTCCATTTATGATGGTGGAGCTGATCCACTCTCTCCCTTGGCTATATATACAACCTCTCATCCTTCTCATTTCTTACTCACTCATTCTGAAACAAACAGGAAAACGAAACCAACAATCTTTCTCTCTCTCTTTTCTAAGTAAGTGTCTCGAGAGTATAGCGTAGATTTCTTAGTTCGCAGATTCTATAATCGAGTGTCGCGATTATAGTCTCAACACAGTTGTATCCTGGGATTCAGAATCTCAAATATCCGCCACACTGCGGGAGATTTTATGAATTAAGGAAAGAGATCATATCTCGACTCTGTGTGTTTTCAAAAATTGTTTTCATATATCGTTTAATCTCTTCCTCTTAATTTGCTTTTCCTCATTCTGGTTTTTACAGTTCTTACATTATTTTGATATAATTGTTTTTGCTTTTATTGATTAACATGGAGTGCATAGAGTAGAAATCTTGTTTTAATATGATAGAAATAGTAATTGGATTGTGTTGTGAGATGAAGTTCGTGAAGTTGAAATCCGGTTTTAAAAAAAAATTACTAATTAGAATCTAAAATAAGTGTGCGAGTTACCAATCAAAATTTAAATATTTACATCAGTAAATCTAACATTTATTTTTTACATTTTTGTAAAGTTTATCTTTATAAAATTTAATCCGCTACCGACAACGAGTATTTTTTTGTTTTATCATATATATAAATAAATTTATTATTAAAAATCCGCGTATCACGTGGATCCTAATCTAGTTATAAAATAACAAATAACCATAAGATTATTAAATATTGAAAGCTTGAGATGATAGATAAAACAATAGAATAGAGTAGATCACTAATTGAAATATTTATGCTAGAACAACACAATAAAACTCATTCATAATACATGTATTACACAAAATAGACTAGCAACTACACGTTTTGCCATTCAAATTCCAATCTCAAACTCCGAATGAGTCATGCATGAGGTCAACGAAGTTCCCCATATAACCCTGTCTGCTGAGAATAGCATAGACATGACTGTGGTTTCAGTTTCCTGTAAATTACCATACTGGGAAAGAAGATACACAAGACAAGAGTAATGCTTTAAGTGTGGCTCCACATTGTACTCATGCATCTTGAAAAAAGGTTTTTGCCTTGTTCAACTAAATAAGCGTGCGTGCAAGCTGATAAAAGGGCGAGAAATGTAGGCCTAGTTGGTTCAACATCATAATCTTCCATTTGAACAAAACGTTCTATGGCCGATTCAACATTTCTGTGCATTCCATAACCTGAGATCATCACATTCCAACAAACCGTATCCTTTTATTTACAGCATTAAACAGTTCTCGTGACTTTTCAAGTTGTCCACATTTTGCGTACATGTCAATCAGAGCAGTTGTAAGAGAAAGATTCATCTTGTGATTTGTTTCAGTGATGTACCGTTTAAATCATTTGCCCTCTCTCCAGAGATCCAGTATTGGCACAAGCAAAGTCACCAAAGTTATTGAGCTGGGTTTGAAATTCTTAGAAATCATTCTATCGAACAATGCAATGGCTTTGTCGGATTGCTCACAATGAAAGTAAGACGCAATCATTGGGTTCCAAGTTACAATGTTCTTATCTGCTTCACAAAACATCCTCCAAGGAACAGTCAATTTTTTCCATACAAATCAATGAGGGAATTGACCACTGCAATGGTAAGATCCAAGCTAGTTTTGATAGCATAGCAATGCAACGACTTCCCCAATAGCAACGCTTCTACATGGGAACATGAAGATATGATAGAAGCCAAGCTAGCAGAGTCAATTTCAATTCCAAGATTCTGAATCTTTCTAAATAACGGTTGCCCGTAAAGATCTTTCAATATGATTTCGATATAGTTGCTATGATCCACAACTACTCTCTCTCTCTCTCTCTCGAAGCTCAATCTCAAAGAAACAAGAAAACAGAGCACACAAAATCAAGAAGAATGGACAAGAGATTTGGTCACCATGAGTTCACTTCTTGATGTGAGATAGCTACGTCTCAGGGGTTGGATCAATCTAGCAATCTAGTATCATGAAGAACAAGTTCTCTAAAATCCAGAAAAACTTGAAGAAGAAGAATATAACGTGTTTATTGTATTGCCTCTAACAAACTCTATTTCTTCACCCTTTTATAGAGCATAATTAGGGGAACAGATAAACCATAGTTAAACTGAGGACAATAACCAACTAATTACCTTAACCGGCTAATTATCGCTTGAAACAAACTGATTCAATAATACTGAGTAACTCAAGATATGACTCAAGAGATAAAACACCTTAACAATCTCCACCTTGTTTTAGCTCCACCTTCTTCGCAACTTCCTTAACTCATCTTCGTGATCTCATGTTGATTCCTCTGTGATCTACACCTCCAGCAACTGAGCCTTAGGCTCCTTCAAACTCTTTGAGATTTGAGTAAATTCAATGCAACATTAAATTTACTCATTGGCACAACCTTATTCCAAATATCAGCAGGGTTGTAATTTTTATGGATCTTGGTTACTTCAATCTCTCCATACACTATCCAGTCTCTGACAAAATTCATCTTCACTGCCATGTGTACATTCATGATACACACTATTTTTAGACAAGCAGATTGCACTTTGTGAATCCAAAATCTTTAAATAATCATCTGAGCCAAATTGCTTCCTTGACAACCTCTGTGAGAGCCATGTACTCGGCTTCCGCTGTTAATAAAACCACCACATGTTGTAATCCATAATTCCAATTGATAATATTCCCTGCTACCATGAAGACATAGGCTGAGATTGATCTCCTTTTATCCAAATATCAGCAGGGTTGTAACTTGTATGGATCTTGGTTACTTTAATCTCTCCAGACACTATCCAGTCTCTGACAGAATTCATCTTCACAGCCATGTGTACATTCATGATACACACTATTCTTAGACAAGCAGATTGCACTTTGTGAATCCAAAATCTTTAAACAATCCTCTGAGCCAGATTGGTTCCTTGACAACCTCTGTGAGAGCCATGTACTCGGCTTCCGTTGTTAATAAAGCCACCACATGTTATAATCCATAATTCTAATTGATAACATTCCCTGCAACCGTGAAGACATAGGCTGAGATTGATCTCCTTTTATCCAAATCTGATGCATAGTCAGCATCACAATTCCCTTGTATTGTCATCTCTTTCTTTTTAGTGTATATCCTTTGATATATCTCAGAAGCCACTTAACCGACTTACCAAAAAAATCCCATATGCTAAGTCATGTATTGTTCCCACCATATATCATACATGATATTTCCAACTGCAGATGAATAAGGAGTCACTTCTGAGTTAACTTCTTCTCCTTTATCTTTCACATCAACCAATTTAAAATGAGCATCCATTGGTGTATTTGACACCTTTAAATCCTCCATTCTGAAAGTTCTTATCACTTTCTTGAGATATTCAGGCTGGGATAACTTCAGAATACCCTGAGTCTTGTCCCTCTCAATGTCCATCCCTAGAATTCTCCTAAATCCTTCATTTTAATTTTTGAGCTTAACTGATCTTTAAGTAGTTTCACCTCTGACATTTCTTTTACAGCTATCAATATATCATCCACGTATAACAACAAATACATATAATAATCTTCTAAGACTTGCTTTGTGTAGACGCATGGATAATGTTCACTTCTGTTGAAGTCAAGAACTATCATGAACTGATCAAACCTTTTGTTCCACTGCCTTGGACTTTGTTTTTAACCATATAAGGACTTCTTCAGTAGACACACCTTTTCTTCCGGATTGCCAAATTCAAACCCTCCAGGCTGAGACATGTAAAGTTCTTCTTCCGAGTTTCCATGTAAGAAAGTCATTTTTACATCCATATGTTCTAGTTATAGATCCAAATTTACTACCATAGATAACAACATGTGCCAACTAGTTATAGATCCATGTTTCCTCTGAATTGAATATGGGTTTGAATTTATCCCCTTTTTGTCTCCACAAAACAACATCATCCCTCTGTATTATTCCTTGATTAGTTTCGATCTCATCTTCAATGCGATTTAATACTTCCAGCATGTGCCATCTTCTTCTATGTGTAGCAAGAAGAAGTGAAAAATATTCAACATCGGAAGTGAAAAGGGACCTTGAGCAATATATAAGGGACATGGACCAATAATCCACTAATTTCCAATTGGTTTTAAGTTGGAACCCCATGAAACTTAACATGGTATCAGAGCCCGAACACAAGCTGCCTCACCCGAACCAAATCGATATGGCCCAAAAGTAGTATGATCGATCTAACACAAAATTAATCCTATAATGAGGTTCTGTCGAGATTAATTGCTAAATGGACCATTATCTCGAGGGGGCGTGTGAAGAATATCTCACATCAGAAGTGCAAAGAGACTTTGAGCGATATATAAGGGACATGGGGCAATCCACTCATTGCCAATTTGTCTTTTCTAACAAATGCAAAAATGGTCACTTACAGATCCTCCTATAGAGCTTCTATTTATGGAACCGAGAGCTAACATGGCCTGGAAAAACCTACCGGCTTTGGCCTTCATGTCAGACTCGTAGCCTCTCATCTTAGAAACCGGGCACACATAATTGGAATAAGCCTTGAGTTTTCCGAAGAAAATCTTAAACTTTTTTGTCTTGCGGCATTCTTTCTCAAGATCGATCACAAAAATCGTCACATCTTTAACAGTATAAGACTCAATATCTTTCACAATTTTTGGATCTTCAATATCCGGTAAAGCAGGTTGAATCTTCACATGAGTTGAAGCTACATCAAAGAAGGGTCACATATGCAACAAGAATGGTAAAGAACCACAAAAGCTCAAATTTTGACATAGTATGAGAATAGTAGATTGAGAAATTGATTTTACATTTGAACTCTAAATCTCTTACATAGAGATATGAAATATCTCTATGTTTAGATTCATGGAACAAAGAGATTTATATCGAGAAATTGGTGGATAGAGGTGAAAAAGAATAAAAAGAACCTAATGTTGTCCATTTTTACATTTTTTTTTTTTTAGTTGAATGTAAAATTTATTCAACCAAATTTTTGTTTACAATGACTGCATCTTACTTAGAAGTTCAGTTTAATATTAGACAGAACAAGAAATAATTTGGTATCTAGCTAAGATTTTCAGCGTGAGGCAAACCATACCAGTTGATCATATGGATAAGAAGGGATGTAGGTTCGCCGTGTCCTCGAAATTTTTTCTCTTGCCAAATGGAGTGAACTGTAGTTCGAAAAACATAGCATAGAAGAATATGTAGAGCTTATCATGTGTTGCATCATTGAGAAGCTCAAGAATGTGATCGCACTGTGTCGTAAATTTTGTTGCAAGGAGATTTTTGGTGAGGCATGTCCATACTTCTTCTAAAAACTTGCAGGCAAATTGCAAATGACTCTGTATTTCAACGGGTTCTTGGAAAAAAACACAAGCTGATGATGCTCCCGTGTTCCATGCCATAACCCGGTCTCATTTTGAAAGTCTGTTGTGTATCGCAAGCCATGAGACGAAGGAGTATTTAGGCGTGGAGTATGCGAACCAAATGCCTTTATACCATTCTGTGATCGGCTGCACCACATGACTCTGCTTCCATGTTTCCTTTGAATTGAATATGGGTTTGAATTTATCCCATTTTGTCTCCACAAAACATCATCCCTCTGTAATGTTCCTTGTTGAGTTTCGATCACATCTTCAATGCGATTTAATACTTCCAGCATGTGCCGTCTTCTTCTATGTTTAGCAAGAACTGTTTCAACTGGTGATTCTAATTATATCCCCAAATCAATACATCCTCGGGTTCCTGTTAAATCGAGTAATCTACCCAACGAAGACCACAAATCATACCAGAAAGAGGTAAGTGCACAATTACCAATCTCTGTTTTCGTAAACTTAGTCACGGTCTCCCTGTACTTGAGAAACTTTTTCCACATCACAGAGCCAAGTGTCGATGAATCTTTGATAGATCAGAAGCATCATTTTCTTATCATGAACCGCTTAACCCAATTAACCCATAAGGATGAATTAGCTGACAGGATTCTCCATATTAGTTTTAAGAAACTCAATTTATTCACCTCTGTTATAGATCGCAACCCCAATCCACCTTCCTGCTCTGGTTTGCATACATCTTTCCAGGCTATTTTGCCTTCCTTGAGTTTAAATCAGTCCCAACCAAAGAAACGATGTTGGTTTATCAATTTCGCTAATTCATTCACTAAAGTGCGATCAAGCTTCTTATATATTAGACCCTCATATATCTTATTGCATCAGGTGAACAACGGACCATGCGACTTCATATCAGATAGAGAGCAACACCTGACTAAATCTTGGAAGTCCCTTATATCCTTAGGAATGGAGGGAGAATCCATATATCACGAGTGCTCATCTGCTTCTGATATTTCATTAAAGTCTCTAAACATCAACCAATGCTTGTTCCTTATCAGTGGCGAATCTTGATGATTTTGCAGATACTCCCATATCTCATTTCTCTCTTCAACAAAATTCGAAGCATAAATGAAAGAACAAAAGAACTCCTCATATGATCCTTCCATTAATATCGAACAAGTAATCATTTGTCCACTAGTAAAACAAGGCGTAACTCTCACTTTTGGACTCCACACGACTCAAATCCTTTCCAGTCTATTGAAATCATAGTTTGAAATAGATGACCAATCTTTAAATACTGAAGAAATAATCCAAGGTGATTTATTCTCCTTGACCCGATTCTCTAATAAACACTCAAACTGCATCGAACAACTCTTAATACAATTACGGACAATGGAATGCTTAGTTGATTTGTTAAATCGGTGCACATTCCAATAAAAATCAGACATTAATGATTTTTTCGTGTGGTCCTTTTATTTGAAACGCTAGGATTGACATCTTTGGCTTTTTGAATATTAGGGTCCAAAGTAATCTTACTATTCTTTGAGCTTCGAGGTAGAGATGATCGTATGGGAGCCACCTCTATCTTTTTGGTTTGTGTCTCATCCTCACTAGTCAAAATTTCACCTTCCTCTTCTTTGTTACTCTCCCAATCTGTAATGATTTGACTTCCAGATTGTTCTTCATTAGTCGCTTCTCATTCTCTTCTTCCTCATTTTCCAACAGTTCTCCTTCCTCTCCAATATTACTCAAGACCGTGTATCAAAAGTTAGGTAGGATCGAAACCTCACCAAACACTATATTCTTTTTCTTATTTGGGCTTTTCCCAATTTTCGTAGGAGTTACATTTGACCTTTCTTTCTCCTGATTTTCATTATTCAAATTGCTTGTGACTGAATCCTTCAGTGTTTTTTTCTCTTGACTCTTTTTAACATTCTCTACCCCTCCACTATTTGACCTCGGATCAACGTTTTCCAAAACAGAGCTCGTACCCTTCTCTGTTTCCGTGTTTTTCTGGCATGTTCCCAATGGCTTCTCCTTACTTGGTGATGTAGTTTGTTCTTCACTAACTTCTTTTAAATTCGGCTTAGCTAGGCATACTGAATCCAAATGTCCCCATTTCTCACAATAGGAGCATCTAGGCGGTAACCACGGGTAATTAAATTCCACCAAATTTTTCCTTCCTTGGAAAGTAAAGTTCATTGATTTAGGCAATTCTTTCGAGATATCTGCCTTAAAAAATATTTTTGCTATCTTGAAATCCAAACATTGTGTGAAGTTTGTCTGGAACTCCCACCGCACTTATCAGAAAACTAAGCCCCTTCCATGACAATATATCAATCGGAACGTTTAAGATGCACCCAACGAGAAACCGACGTAATCTCCGGTGAAGTTTCCTCCGTGAATGGAGATCACTTCGACATAACCACTGGTACCTCAGCCAAATTCCACATACCTCTCCTGAGGACACGATTTCGAGTAATATGATCAGAGATCCTAAATTTCAATGTTGTTGGATTGATTGCATAAACATCGATCATCTGGGTCTTATCCCCCAAGTCCCAAATTTTGTTGACAATAGCATGCACCTTAGCTACATGGGGAGCCGTATCAAGGAACTTGCCTATTAGAAAATCCTCCCATAGTGGAGAAGAATCCTTGAAAACCTCATCCGAAATTTTCACAGAACCCACACCATCCTGGATCGCCACTTTCAGATCATATTTAGTAAGAGACTTTTTCTTCTCCACCACGTTTGCATAAGAAATTACTGGAGTAACTTCAACTTGACTTGGAGGAGCAACCTCTGTGACCACTGAGATCACCGTCGATGCCATCTCCCCCATCGGAGGTAGAAGGCGGTGTTGGCGAGCTGCCTTAGGAAGGAGAAAAGTGAAACCCTAATCCTTTATATATTAATTGAGAAGACATAAGCGAAAAAAATTCTCTGTGTCGATCAAAGAGAAATTTAAGGGACACATCAATTAAATTAACCAATCGAGACATTTTAATTAACTATATATGCCATGGTGAAAATCTCTACATATTCTCATTAATTTTTTAACATAAGTCCACAAATATATGTGTTACAAATTTTAACCCAACTACATCGTAATATTTTAATATGTTATATAACATAATATTTTAACGATGAATTATTTACCGATGTCAATTTAAATTTAGTTTATAAAAGTTGTATTAAAGTCCATTTGGATACTATATTCGAAATATGATTGATCATACAATTATTTTCTTTAATATCGCTTAATTGTATCCATATTACTTTAATTAAAGTTGAGATTTTGTTATAAACGTACAACTTTATAAATATAACATTTTTACAACTTTTACAGAAAAACACGATAGGTTTATCGATATATGTATATATATATATATATATATGTATCTAAAGGTTTTGACAATTTCTATTATAAAAAGATAAAAGAATCATTGTTGTGTTTGCTATCAATCAAACTGTTTGACCTTATAAAACTATCAACCGTATGTACAAGTTGTCAATATTGAAGAAATCCAAACAGTTCATATAAAATAAATTGAAAACAACAAAATAATGTTTGAATTTCGAAAAATCATTAGATTTTGTATTTTTATTATTTCTTTGCTTTTTATTTTAAAAGATTTGTACATACTATCGCGTTATTTTTTTGTTTGGTGAACTCAAATAAGTTTGAGATAACCCATAATCTCTAACGTATTTGATTTATATAAAAGATGCTTACATCCAAGCCAAGTGTCATGCAAATTAAATTTTGTAAGGTAAAATATATTCTCTTATCAATATGGGAGATGTACCACATAATCTTGGTATTTCTAATTTCTCCGATATATTTAAAAAAATCATGATTTTTTTTTTCCAACTATTATAATCCCGCGCTTGACGCGCAGGTCAAAATCTATTATTCTCCCTTGAAATCGCCCTCTCACGAAAACACACCATTTTAGATTGCGTAGGCAAAATTACATCACATCTTTTTTGAATTAGATGCATTCAAATCACATCTTTTTTTTGTTTGTTAAAAGGTTTATTCAAATTACATCCTACATTGTTAGCTATAGACACACCGCTGGAACAAACTTCTTCTCTTTCCTAATCATCTCCCTTCTCTCTAGAACAATCCATCGCTTGAGTACCTGCTCCTTTAGATCTGAGTTTTTGTTCTACGGCATCCATTGTGTCTCCGACGACGGTGCCGTGAGAGTAGTTTTAGTTTTTCTTTTTCTTTCGTTGTTATATTCCTTGTTTTCTTTTTTAGTTTCAAGGTAAATCTGGGGATTTTGTTCCAAATTGGGAGGCTTCATCTCTCTCTTTCCACTGGTGATGTCATGTTCTCTTCACGACTCATCGTGGTGGTGATTGATGGAAAGTTAATCCTTCCGATTTTAGCCATATTTCCTTTTGGTGGACAGGGATTTTGGATCGGAAGCCATGGAAATCTCTTCGATAACCTGTGGAGATGGGTTCGAGTCATCTCGTATGAGAAGACTTAGATCGGTTTTAGTTCAATCGGAAAAAGCGCCCTCATCGAAGATGACCGATGGCGCACTACAGCCGGAGATGATTCCGAAGGCAACAACGTCTTCGTGAAGCTTCAGGAGGATTCTGAATCTCATGACTCATCATTTCTTGTGGTGACTAAGAGACCACGTGGCTTTAGTATATTATGTTGTATGTATTGTAGTTTGGGTGTAATTTTGTATCTTAGTCAACCCTTTGGTGTACATGGACAGTTAATCCTCTTAGGGTACAAACCCTTAAAATCTCAGGGTTGTATCCCTATTATGGGATTAATTCACTTTTTCACGACATGCAAGCCGTTCTATTCTATACCTCTCAGTAGAATAGGTTTAGCTTTACCCTTTATTGGGTTTGTATGTACTCTGAGTGGATTTTGTCTACCCTATGATGGGTTAACTCTTCATGTATTATTTTTATATTAATAAAAATGGGTTGACAAAAAAAAAAAAGGAAATTGCACTCTATATTACTTAATGGACATCTAATTTATTATCTAACATACAATAAATTAAAATGTAATGATTAACAATATGAGGTTTTGATTTTACATTTTTACTCTTAATGAAAAAACAATAAAGACTCATAAAAAGGAAAACTCTAATTCATCGCCTCTTCTTTTTCTTCTTCCATCGTTTCTTCTTCTTCTTCTTCCATCGTTTCTGGGTCTTCTTCTTATTCCATCGTTTGTTTCTTCTTCTTCTTCCATCGTTTCTTCTTCTTCTTCTTCCTCCATCGCTTGTTTCTTCTTCCTCTTCCATCGTTTCTTCGTCTGACACAAGCACCATAATCGATCTTGTCTCTCTTTGGTGATCCACAAAACCAACTATCAATCACTTTGTCTTATCTCGTTGCCATGGATCGAAAATCTCCAATTGTGGATTAAGATAGAGATCGATATAGTTAACTATGTTCGGAAATTAATAGATAACTATGTTTCTGATAATAGTTAACTATGTATGATATTCTTTTTCTTTATGCAAACTATAATAGGTAACTACGTTCTGAACATAGTTAACCATGTTTGTTTAAATAAGTAACTATTACAACAACATTTTCATGTAGTCAACTATGTTATGAAATCGGTATAATAAACAATTATGCTCTGAAAATAGTTAACTATGCTTTTAAATTGGTAACTATTTTCTGAAAAATAGTTAACTATGTTTTATGTTTTAGATAGTTACAAAATAGTCTGAGGTAGTTAACTATCTTCTCAGATCAATAAAATATGTAGTTTCGAAAATAATCAACTATGTTATTAAATAGTTAACTGTTACAACATATTTATTTTTTGTCATCTTCTTCCGGTACATTTTTTTCTAACCCAATTTTATTTTGTTTGCAGAGCAACTTTGCAAAACGCATATCTATTTTTTTGGAGCAATTTTTCCAGAGATAGAAAAATATAAAAATTTTAGGGATTTTTTGTTCATACTTACCTTAATTACAGTGTATGAGCAATTTCGTCATATATTTAATTCTCTCTGCTACTTACCTAATTCTATTTTTTTGACATGTTACTTATTCAATTTCCTCTCCTAAATGTGATATTCTACTAATTAACCCCAAAAAAAACTCACACCGCTGGAAAATATATATATTATAAAAACCAGAAACTGTAGCAATTAGCACTACAAATATATAACAAGTCAATTAAATTCCGTTTCTCTCGATATCTCTCTTGATTTTTTTGTTAGTTCTTCGATTTTTCGGTATTTCCACTTTTTTAGTCTTGAGCATGTACAATTTCTTCTTTTTTTTAAATTACTATTTAGGACCATAACATGTAAATTCCCAACATCGACACTCAAATTCGTAATCTTGAGGCGTACTTCCTTTGAAAAGTCTCCTAGGGTGTGTAACACTTATAGACACTTTTTGGGAAATATTATCTAAAATACACACTTTCTACTATTGGGATATTTTTTCAACTTTTTTCTACTTGAAAACCCAAAAATTGCCCTGGAACAAAAGCAACATCTCTTTGACGACTTTCTCTCTCACCTTCTCGTTCTCCATCTATTTTATTCAACTGTACATAGAAACAAAAATCCATCCATGAAAGTTTAATCAAATTTCTCAGCAAATCTAACACATGAACCACTAAAACAGGATTTTTAATCCATCTACTTATTTTGGAGGAGAAGATAAGACGAAGAAGAAGGATTCGGGGATCGGCTTTGAAGTTGTCGGTTCATGCTTCCATTTCTCTGAAATCCACACTCTGGGAAAATCGCCTCCAGATAAATCTATGGAAGAAATCCAGATTGTTGAATGGTAATTTGAATCACTACTCTTCCAGATAAATCTATGGAAGAAACCCAGATTCTCTCTGATTGATCTTGTGGTAGAACAACATGAGTTTCAATTTTAGATCTCCTTTATTTCATAGATTTTGATACGAGTTTGTATCTTAAAGTTCTTGATCTTGATTGCCCACCAAGTGTTCAATCTTTGGTCTCACTGATTTTGTTTTGTGTTTATTCCATGGAAGTTTTTTGCTATGAATTGCAGGAATGTTCTTGTGTAATGGTCCAATGGAATTAAGGGAATCCATCCATTCCTTTGAATCATATCTTAGATTTGATCACATCCAAGAGAATTTGTCCATGCCTCTTCGAACATATGGTCTATGTCTTAAAAGAAACTGTTCAATGGTCAAAGTGATTGTTTAAGATGAACCTTGTTCATAAAGATAAATCTCATGTACGCTTGTCCAATTTAGTTTGTTTAAGATGGACTTTGTTTAGAAGGATAAAATCCATGTCCTTGCCATAAATCTATGAAACTTAAAATTCATGTCAATGTCCTTGCCATAAAATCCATGAAACTTGAAAATCCATGTCCTTGCCATATAATTAATTAGTCCATGACACAATGTCCACTAAGAATTGTCCACATAAACTTGCCCATAAAACGTTAAGCGGTTGTCTATATGAGACGCATTGAATGGATATGGCTTTATATGCTCAAGGACTTTAGAATATGTCTAGTTTGCGTTTCCGTATGATGAACTCATGGACGTGATATGGTTTTATTTTAGTTTTTTTTTTTTGGGTTTGGGGCATAGACAACTTTGTGTGGACAAAAATTCTTGCCCATGACAATCTGTCCACCCATGCTCGTCCATTGTACTCTATCCAGACACGATTTTGAATTGGGGTTTAGGGTTTAGGGCATGGACAACTATGCATGGACAAGATTTTTGTCCACGGCATCCTGTTCACTCACACTCGTCCACGGTACTTTGTCCACATACATAATATTAGATTGGAATTTGGGGTTTGCGGCATGGATAACTTTGTGTAGACAAGATTTCTGTCCACGTATAAATTGTAATAATTAAATTATAGAAATGCTTACAACACAACAAAACTCCCAAACTAAGATTGCAAACATAGCTTTTTCGAAGAACCCAAAACCCAACACAAGCTGATGTTTTTCCCATGCTTAATATATCAAACTAAAATACAAAAGCAACGTTAATGGTGATTCTTCCACTACGCAAATTGTGAGAAGCAAATACTGTGAGGGAACGAAAGGTGAATCGTGAGAAACAAAACTAATTCAACTATGCAAATTGAGAATCACGCTAATTCAAGGCCATACAGAAGATTCAAAGTGGCAAAATTTGTTCCAATCGATCAACTAAACAACACAATATAAAATCAGTACATGTATTTAGGGTTTAAGGTATGGACAAGTTTGCGTGGACAAAAATTGTATGGACAATCTAGTGTGGTCAGAAATCCTGTCCGCGTACCTCTGTCCACACGCTAACCCATATAAGGAAACACCAAATCCTAAACCACAAACCGAAAAATACTAAAATTCCCAAAACTAAATCCTAACCAATAACACTAAACCATAATCCCAAACACTAAACGCTAATTGATTTATCAGTTTGACATGAGGCCAATTTCTGTTCTTGTTTAATAATTTGACATGTAAATTTTTCTTCAATTATTTAGAGCTTGTACTAAGATTCACTTTTATGCATCTCTGTTTCCGTAAGACAAGATTTATGTAATACCAATCTTAACTTAAAATCTGAACACAAATTAATTTCCATATATACCTTAGCTTCTCGTTGTTATTGATCTAATATTTGAAAGAAAATTGGTTTAGACTAATTGTTCCAACCTAGTACCGAACCAAAACTTAGTTATAGTTATGCAAATAAAAGCCGTGCAAGAATTTATGACTCTAAAACGGTTTGTACATTTATCCAAACTTTCTTATCCATAAAATTCAATTAAAATGGTCAATGGTTTATGGTAACTATCCATATAAACAATATATTCGTGCATTATTCATATGCACAATATAAAATGGTCATGGTTTCAAAAATCAATAAAAAATCAATTTTTAGGGAGCATGTGAAAGATTTAGAAAACGAACCTCAAAGACGAGCATGATGTCTTAGTTGGTTCCTTTCTTTCCTTGATGCGTGTAAAGACAAGCAATGGTATTTGAACCATTCGAAACCAATCGACCCACAATTTGTTGAATCGCTCACCGTCTTTGAAATCTCTCGGCCGCCACTTTCCGAAATATAATCTCTCGTATGTCGTCTTTTCCGCCACACAACATCTCTCCTCCGTCGCGTGTTTGTGAAGTTTATCATTTTAGTGATAATTTTTTTTTAATTATGATAGAATCGATGGAGAGATGAAATTGAAAAGCGAAGAGTCTTTTACGATCAGAGAAGAAGAAAGAAGAAAAGAGGAAAAAAAAGGAAAGAAGAAAAAGGAATTTCGATCAGAGAAGAGGAGGAAAGGAGGAAAGAAGAAAGAGTAGAAAAAGGATAGATGTGTCTTTTTCTCTAATAAAAGTGCCTCAATAATAATGAAAAGTGTGTATTTTGGCAATGGTAAAAAAGTGCCTCAATAATAATGAAAAATGTGTATTTTGGCAATGGTTTAGGGTTTAGGATTTAGGGTTTAGGGTTTAGGGTTTAGAAAAGCTACGGATGCTAGGCAATACAGACTCAATCTTTCATTCGCATATATACAATTAAATTTAAAAAAATGCATTAACGAAGATGTTATGTTTGATTATATAAAAGAACATCTACTTTCTATTTAAAGAAGTAAATCTGAAACTTAAAGAAACTAAAACCCTAATACTGAAAAACCTAGGTAGCAATTTTACGATTTGTTTGAAACTGACCACAACTATTCCCGTATTTTTCTTTAATCATTCGTTGAAATTCTTAAAAAGGAAAAAATAACAGAGTGTCCATGAATCTCTCTCTGTCTTTTCTTTTTTTCTCATTTTCAAATAACCATTTCTTTTGTCCTAAAATTAGCTTATAAGAATTAAGAACAAAGTATATATATCATTCCAAGATCTCAAATCAAAAACGCACTTCCTTCGTATTTTACTTTTCCCTCTTAGGGTTTTTTTTTTTTTCTAACATTTCCCTTGCCAAAACCAATTCAACCATGGCAAGGATCTCTCTGTTGTTCTCTTTAGCCTTTGCTCTCGCCCTCGGCTCATTGTTCCTTTCCGTTTCCAGCCACGCCCCTCCCGCGGGGCCAAGACCTATGGTATGGTCAAAAACCGTATCCGAACTCCAGACCTTACCCTTTACCAAAATCACAGAGCTCCTAAACCGGAAAGAGAAGTTTGCCCCGAAAACCGCTGAGTTTAAGGCAATGTTCACAATGTGCAAAGGCTACGTCGCATACCTCGAGAGCCTCTACAAGCTTGAGAATCCCATCGTAGATGTTTTGGGAATCGCCAAGGCCAAATACACCTTAATGAACAAAGCGATTGTTGCGGCGCAAGCTAGTATTATCCGTAAAGTCGATAAGAAAACTTCAAAAAGGCTAAAGAGAATCTGTGCTGGTTTGACAAAAGGGTTTCTTCGGATTCAAGAAACGATCATAAAGATCTCAGCCAAACATGATTTCAAGGCCGATGGTAAGCTTAGCTTCCGCGAATCGGCAGAAATCTATGACGCTGTGATTGATTTCAGGGAATGGATCAATGCTTTCATGGATGTAGTCTACGATGTTGAAGAGAAGAAGGTGAAGAAAGTTGGTCATCACGCAAGAAAACTTGAAGAAGATAGAGTTAAAAACGCTTTCGCACGGTTTTTCAGGAACTTTGCGAACAGGTACGGTGGTTACCTCGGAGGTAAAACTCCTGGAAGACAACTAACCGAAGCTGATGCTGATGTTAAACTCGATGGCAATTCTCATGCCGGTGCTGATATTAAAGGATTTGAAACCATTTACGAGAAAATTTCTCACTTCCTCGGTGATTATCTCGGAAGTCTAAATCCTCATCACGGAAGAGAATTAGTGGAAGCTCATGCCGGAGGAAAAGTGAAAGGGTCATTGGGAGATTTCTTGAACAAAAATGGTGTTGGATTTGGAGGAAAAGTTCAATTTAATGCCGCCGGGAAAATGAAGTTCGCCGGAAAAGATGGATTCAGGTCACTGAACCGTTCACATAAGAAACATCTTGTTTCGACCAAGGCATGATTAATTGCACTTCTTCACAACAGAAGAAGGGAAGCCATGAGTTCATCTTTATTTTAGTTTTTTTTTATTGTCATTTTAACAATACGAAGGAAGGAAGAGTCCCTGCGATATTTATCTAATATGTAATGTAACTAAAATAAAGTTGCAACATATATAATTAATAAAACTTCTTATCGCGTGTTTTATCAATTGTCTGAATTGCTATATATTTTCGTTAGCACTTTGCCTGATCGAAGGTTAAGTTGGGTGCCTAACTAAAACCGAAATGATAACCTTTTTTTTATAAAGAGGGATATTGATTATCAAGCTCAAGGATGTTGTTAGTGTCACAAATGTATATATCTTTGTAAAGATAATTTTAGAAGTACACTTTCCTAAAATCATGTAACATTTAGGGGTTGATTGGTTAGCGTTTCACAACAATTACAGAAATCGCTCCATACCGCTTTATATCGTTTGGAATCGTTGTAAATCAAAAACTCTTTCTCACGAGCGTTTGCGGTTGCGGACGGTTGAAAAAATATATTTTTTTTTAAATATTATCTTAAATAATAAACTAAAATTTACAAAAACAAAGTTATTTTAAAAAATTTATTTTCTATATCGCATTTATATACACTTGATATATATTTTAATTAAACTAAAATAAACTTGTAATTATAAAAAAATTATTGTAAAAATATTATTTAATGATTCTATGATTTATTTAAAATATATAATTTTAATTTTTTATAATAATATATTTTTTATTTCAATTTTAATTTTAATAATTATAAAAAATGTTATTGTGTATATAAAAAATGTTCCAAACATCTTTAAAATTTTATATTTAATTATTCTATGATTTATGTAAAATATATAATTTTAATTTTTATAATAATATATTTTTGATTTTTATATAAATTATATATTATGTGTATTTTGATAGTTTTATGTAAATCCTCTATCGCACCCACTGTAAACCAGTCATAAACGTCCCGCAGACACATCTGTTTCCAGCTTTTTTACCAGTCGTATAAATTGTCCAATAACGCTAGAAACCGCTACCGCCCGTTTCCACAAACTCCCGCAACCGCACCCGCACCCGCTGCGTTTAAACCAATCTAACCCTTAGTTTCATGCATAATCTATATTAAAAAAACCAACATTTTTATTTTATTTATAAATCTCGAAGTTCCAGCTTTTGGCCTACAATCTCTTTCGATACACTGAATTAACTATTGATAATATCATGTTTAAATCGTAAATCATCCCTACAAATAAGGTCGGGGGTAGAACTAAAGACCATGAGTAACTTCAAAACCATTAGACCATTGTCTATTGGGTTAGAAAGGGCAGTTTATTGTTTAGTAGATAACTAAGACTGCTAGATCTCACGTTTGTATGTGTTCTAAAAAGATAGTTTGGAACTAATACCGGAAAACAATGATAAAAGAAAAAAGTAAATAATAATAACACTTTGTTTGAAATAAAGTTATTTGTAATTCTGTTAACTAGTTAATTTCGTTCCATGATTGAACAACTTTCTTTGCCGGTCCCCAGAGGCTACCCAAACATGACAAACCAAAAAAAAATGTATGTTGTTGCTGTTATAAACAATATATTATATAAGATGAGTATAAACAATATATTATAAAGTTATATGTTTTGTTTTGAACAAGAAAGAAAACGATGAGGGCGAGAAAAGAGAAAGAGAAGTAATCATTCACTCTTCATATATCTTCTTACTACAAGTCTTTCTTTATATAGGCACTACAAATTAATATTTTAATCATGATATTTTGATCAAATTACCGACTTACTATTGAAGATAATTATTGAGTTTAACATTTCCCTTAATTATCTATCAATGTTTAGGTGATCTGTACTGCCTCGTTAAAAATCTTATCATGGAAAAATCCAGTAGGACAAAAACCATGAAAAGGAAAAAAGAGTGCAGTCTCCCCCTGGAAAAGATATATATAATCTTTTCTTTATAGATCTCGTAGGTGACGCATTCCGATACTCTGAACATATTTTCTGAACGTTGTAGTCGGAAGCGCCTTTGTGAATAGGTCTGCTGCGTTGTCACTTGAGCGAATATATTGAACATCAATCTCCTTATTCTTCTCGAGTTTTTGAGTGTACGAGAAAAATTTCGGAGGAATATGTTTCGTCCTATCGCTCTTGATGTAACCTTCTTTGATTTGGGTAACGCATGCAGCATTATCTTCAAATAATGTTGTTGGCTCTTTGCTTATGGTAATTCCGCTTGCTTCTTGAATATGGTGAGTCATTGATCTGAGCCATACACATTCTCTACATGCTTCATGAAGTGCAATAATTTCTGCATGATTCGAAGAAGTAGCGACCAAAGTCTGTTTCTGGGACCGCCATGAGATCGCAGTTCCACCAATTGTAAAAACATATCCGGTTTGCGATCGAGCTTTATGCGGGTCTGATAAATAGCCTGCATCTGCAAAACCAACTAGACCAACCTCGGGGTTTCTTGAATAAAATAATCCAAAATCGATTGTACCTTGAAAATAACGGAATATGTGCTTTATCCCGTTCCAATGTCTGCGCGTAGGAGATGAACTGTACCTTGCAAGTAGATTAGTAGCGAAAGCTATATCTGGTCTAGTACAATTTGCAAGATACATTAGTCCACCAATAACACTCATATAAGGTATTTTAGAACCTAATACCTCTTCATTACTTTCACAAGGTCGAAACGGATCCTTGTCAACATCAAGCGATCTATTGACCATTGGAGTACTCAAAGGAGTCGCTTTATCCATATTAAAGCGTTTCAACATCCTTTTGGTGTAATTTGATTGATGTACAAAAATTCCATCTTTGAGATGTTCTATCTGAAGCTCGAGACAAAATTTTGTCTTTCCAAGATCTTTCATTTCGAACTCTTTTTTCATATGAGTTCTTGCATCATCAATCTCCCTTTGAGTCCCAATTATGTTCAGGTTATCTACATATACAGCAATGATCACAAATCCTGACAGGGATTTCTTAATAAACACACAAGGGCATATCGCATTGTTGATGTATCCTTTACTCAACAAATATTCACTTAAGCGATTATACCACATGCGTCCGGATTGCTTTAATCCGTAAAGTGATCTTTGTAATTTGACCGAACATATTTCTTTAGATGATACTTCATGCATTTTTGATCCTTCTGGGATCTTTAATCCTTCTGGAATTTTCATGTATATATCATTATCAAGTGATCCATATAGATATGCAGTCACAACATCCATTAGGTACATCTCCAAATTTTAGATGCCGTTAGGCTCATTAAGTACCTGAATGTGATTGCATCCATGACCGGAGAATATGTCTCTTCATAATCAATTCCCGGTCTTTGAGAAAAACCTTGTGCCACAAGTCGGGCTTTATATCTTGTTACTTCGGCTTTCTCATTTCTTTTTCGCACAAAGACCCACTTGTACCCAACCGGTACTACATCTTAGGTTTAATAACTATAGGTCCAAATACATTTTTTTTATTGAGGGAGATTAATTCATTTCTCATGGCCATTTGCCATTTCTCCCAATCAGGCATTTCCTGGCACTCTGATACGGACCTTGGGTCTGGATCATCATGATCAATTTCTTTGAATACAGACAAAGAGAATATTCCATCAGTATCATCTATTTCATTTCTCACCCATAATTTTCCATTTTGGACATAATTAATGGAAATCTCATATTTTCCTGTATCATTTTCATCTTCTGAACATGTTTCTTTATCTGGTTCTTCTGAAACCCTTTTATATATGTCTTCTGGACATTTTTCTTTATGTGGTTTCTCTAGAACATTCTCATTTTGTTCTCCCAATTTCTTTTTCTTTCGGAGATTTTTATCCTTAGAGCCCATCGGCCTCCTCCTCTTTAATTGAACCTTAGGTTCATTTGCTCTGCTCCCATCAATTTGTTCTTCTGGAACATCGATTCTTGATCGAGCATTTGCAGCGGGTATATATGATTTTGTCACCTTTTTTGTATTTGTAAATGTATCTGGTAACTGATTTGCCATCTTTTGTAGGTGTACAATTTTCTGAACTTCCAATTCGCGTTGTTTTGTTGGGGGATCAAGATGTACCAAAGATGGTGTACACCAAGTAATATCTTTTGGTATTCCTTTAACTCCTGCCCCTAACGCTGGAAATTCATCTTCATTGAAATGGAAATCGGCAAAGCGTGCCGTAAACATATCACCAGTTCTCGGTTCAAGATACCGAATTATACTTGGTGACGTATACCCGATATATATCCCCAATCTTCTTTGTGGCCCCATTTTTGTTCTTTGCGATGGAGCTATAGGAACATAAACCGCACACCCAAAAACTCGAAGATGGGATATATTTGGTTCATGGCCAGATGTTAATTGTAATGGGGAATATTTATTATATGCACTTGGTCTTATCTGGACCAATGCCGCAGCATGCAATATAGCATGTCCCCATACATTGATTGGGAGATTTGTTCTCAATATTAACGGTCTTGCAATGAGTTGCAGCCGTTTAATCAAACTCTCAGCCATGCCATTTTGTGTATGAATATGGGGAACCGGGTGCTCAACATCTATCCCCATTGACATACAATAATCATTAAAAGCTTGTGAAGTGAATTCACCAGCGTTATCAAGCCTAACTTTCTTTATGGTATAATCAGGAAATTGTGCTCTCAACCTGATTATTTGGACAATGAATTTTGTGAAAGCCGTATTACGTGTTGTCAACAGACACACGTGTGACCATCTACTGGATGCATCAATTAATACCATAAAATATCGAAACGGCCCGCATGGTGGATGAATATGTCCACATATATCGCCATGTATTCTTTATAAGAATACTGGAGATTCATTCCCAACCTTAGCTGGTGATGGCCGAGTTATAAGTTTTCCTTGAGAACATGCTTTACATGAAAACTTGCCCGATTGAAAAATCTTCTGGTTTTTCATCGGGTGGCCACTAGAATTTTGCACAATTCTTCTCATCATGACTGATCCCGGATGTCCTAACCTTTCATGCCAGACTTTAAATGTACTAGTAAACTTCTGGTTTACTGTAACATATGATTCAGTCATATTTATTTTTGTGCAATATAATCCGGAGGACGTCATTGGTTATTCTTCCAATGTATGCTTCCTCTCCGATGTAATGCAAAGATATTCAATGCCATTTTTATTCATGGTCTCTATATGATATCCATTTCTTCGGATATCCTTGAAACTTAACAAGTTTCTGTATGAATCGGGAGAATATAATGCATCATTTATCTCAAACTTTGTCCCCTTTGGCATTGAAAATCTGACTCTTCCTGAGCCCATGATAATCTTTGCATTACCAGATACAGTACTCACGCTTCCAGCGGAGTCTTTCATTTCAAGAATGGAGAAATACTTTTTATCTTTAATTATTGTGTGCGTCGTCGCACTGTCTACCAGACATATATCTCCGTCCTTGATCTCAAACTTTGACATCTTCTGGTGTCACAATATTAATAAAAGATGCATTAATATTAAAACAAAACTTTATATAACAGAAGGTTATATAACAAAAACTATTTTAAAAGGTTACAAAACACAAGCATATTATACAAAGTGCTTAAAAGAGTAATTATCATGTCACATTGATTTTACCTTTCATTTATTGATACTTCAGGATCAATGAGATAATCTGCGACATCAAGATGATTATCATCATTCAGGCCATTAAAGGAAGGTCCAACTTCATCGGAGATGAATTTTGTTTCAACATCCTTCTCTTTTGCCTTTTGCGATTCTTGGTACAGATCGGCTAAATGTTTCGGCGTACGACATGTACGTACCCAATGGCCTTTTATGCCGCATCTGTAACAGGCATTCTCCGTTTTTCTTTTATTCGCGCGACCAACTTCATTTTCATGAAATATTTTGTTGGTTTTTTCCGCGTTGAAATTATTTGCCTGGAATCCTCTTCCTTGTCCTCGTCCACCACCTCTTCCATGACCGCGACCACGGCCTCTACCGCGAGCACGTCCTCGTCCTCGGAAATTAGATGCTACCACATTCGCTTCTGGGAATGGAGCCGATCCAGTTGGACGGGTTTCATGGTTCATTATCACGAGCTCATTATTTTGCTCAGTAACAAGGAGGACTTGCATCAAATCCGAATAACGGGTGAATTCTCTCGCCCGGTATTGTTGCTGCAGGATTACATTTCCAGGATAAAATGTTTGGAGAGTTTTTTCAATCATATCATAATCACTTACACTCTCTCCACATAACATTATCCTGGAGGTTATTCCGAACAAAGCGGAATTATATTCACTAACACTTTTGTAATCCTCAAACCGCAGATTCAACCACTCATGTTTTGCCTTTGGTAAGATCACATATTTCTGGTGATCAAACCTATCTTTGAGTGATTGCCAAAGATCTGCAGGATCCTCTTTCGTGATATATTCATCCTTTAAACCATCATGTATATGGTGGCGTAGGAATATCATGGCCTTTGCCTTTTTCTCATCGGATATCGTTTCTGATTTGGCATTGGTATCACCAGATGTCTTTTCCACTTTAGCGATGGCATTAAGAAGCTCATTCGCTTTTAGGTGCATCTTTGCACTTACTGCCCATGTCATATAATTTTTCCCAGAAAATATCAAGGGTAGCAATCTCAAGCTTTGCCAAGTTTGACATGATAACTATATCACAAAATTTTAAACATCAAATTAGTGACCAGCCTTATTAATTTTAATTTTCAATTTAAAGAATCGAGATAAAATATTTAAAATAATTAAATATAATAACAGCAAAAATTAAAATAATTTCAGGAGGCAGGGCCTTCCATATAATAAGCAATAATAATTAAGAGAAACAATAAAAGAAATAATAAATTAATAGGCACAGTCTTCTACATAATCCAGGAGGCAAAGTGTGACACCCTAACCCGGTGAACCTAACCCGGGGTTAAGATACCAGCGAACACGTGCCAACGACCGTACTATACTTAGTAAAATTTTCGGCCATTCCTAAACCAATTCATTCAATTACAACTTAGCGGAAGTCTAACAACCTAAGCAGGCTCGCAAACATGCATAGGGAATAACCAGAGTATTTAATTCAACTTCAAACGAGGTTCACAAACGATAGTGGTTCCATAACTAAACACCTTAACAAACGAGTTCATGTTCCAAACTTAAGCAATAACAAATCAGACCAACCAATGTCAAACGAATGCTTAAATAACATAAACCCCGTCCTAATCCATCCCCTCCTTTCCAGCCTTGTCTCGCGTGCTCCTTAGCCACTTCCATTACCTGCCACCATGAAAGGGGGCATAAGCAAACGATTTGCTTAGTGAGATCGGTCATCCCGTCTCACCAGCTAACATCCAACATTATTTATACAACAATCATAAGCCATTATTGCATAACAAACACCAAACTCAACGTATAACAAACACCATGTTAAACGGATCATCAAACCAAACTCAAACATCAAACATCAAACTGTACGCGAACGTACCAAACCGTGTTGATCAAACACCAAACATGATATACGTGTGCACACTATCATCACCTACACCGTATACCGAAGTATACCTTTACACCAAAGTGTAGCACCATACACCGAAGTGTATCACCGCAAACACAAACAAGCAAACATAGACTCCATGAGCCATACAAACAACCTTAGACATTAGCTACGGTTACGAACTCACCTTAGCAAACGGATGGTCGATGGAAACTCCTTGGTACGATTGCTATCACCTAGTAATCCGTACACTCACCTAATCCATACGATCCAAACACACCCCAAACAACAAGCAAACGTCTTAAAAGACCAAACCAAACACAAACGTTCGATAACTTTTAGGGTTTAATCGAACCTTACCCGAACCACACGCAAACACGACCCTGGTACGTACGGCTGACCCACTTGGCACGTACGGACGACCCAGGTACGTACGGCAGACGACCCAACGCTGCCCGACACACACGCGGGTGATCAAACACGAACGTGAACACAACCTTCACCTTTTGACAAACACGATTCTCTAAATCAGAACCTAACGATCGAATCAAACGAATAAAACACTAAGTTTCAAACGATTCTTACCTCGAATCTCCACTCTCCAACTTTAGCTCTTGATTTCACAAATCTGACAAAGAACGAAGAACGAAGAACGAAGAACGAAGAACGAAGAACGAAGAACTCTCTCTGCTTCTTGCTCTCGTTCTCTCTCTCTCTTATTTCTCTCTAAGTGGCGGAAATGAGAAATGAGAGAGCTCCCACGGCCTCTCTTATATAGGCATCAAGTGCATTAAATGCATTAAATGCATTAAATGCATTAAATGCTCAAAACCCTAGCCTTGGAGAGAAAGGCATTCGGTTTACTCCAAACGACTCAAACCAGCCCTTAACCGCCATCCATTTGGTATATGATCCATGGCCCAAAGGCTCATTAACACCAATCTAGCCGAAACTCGACCCAAGGGTGATACAAACGTGACCCACGGGTCAATCTGCCGTGGCCTTCCATGCCTTAGGCAATTTTTCTTAGTTTTTGCCAACCATGATCGAAACAACCTCACTACCACTCGTACCCAAAACTTAGAACGCGGGTCACGGGTGTTACAATTCTCCCCCACTTAGCATTGATTCGTCCTCGAATTAGCTCAAGCCTTACCCTTTCTCTTAGGTGTTTCCACCTCTTGCTTTTCGAACCACTTAGGAAACCTTTCCTTCATTGCCGTTTCTGGTTCCCACGTGATCTCTTCCTCACCATCGCAATCCCATACGACCTGAATCAACTTGACCTTTTTCCTTCGGTCTGCTCGAACCCTCCGGTCAATGATCCTGACAGGTCTACCTTCCACGGTCAGATTAGGCTGCAAATCTGCCGGAGGATTAACAACCACGTTTTCACCGTTTACCATGCACTTCCTTAGCATAGAAACGTGAAACACCTTATGAAAAGCTTTCAAAGCCGGTGGCAAATCCAACTTATATGCCACTGCACCAATCCTTTCCACAATCCGATACGGACCCATGTACCTCGGACTCAACTTAGCCGTCTGACTAGACCGCTCTTTACCCTTGTAGGTAACCATCTTCAAATAGACCATATCTCCCACCTCAAACGTCAGCTCTCTCCGGCGCTTATCCGCATAGCTCTTTTGCCGGTCCTGAGCTTCCTTAAGCTTTACTCTCAAAATTCGGACCTTCTCAGTCGTATCGTCCACGAAATCTCTACCAAAGATGCTCCTCTCCCCCACTTGTGTCCAACAAAGGGGTGTACGACAAGGCCTGCCATACAAGGCTTCGTACGGTGACATACCGATACTAGCTTGGTAGCTATTGTTGTACGCAAACTCAGCCAACGACAAGTGGCTCTCCCAATTTCCACCCCAATCTAGGATTGCCGCCCTTAGCAAATCCTCCAAAGTCTGAATCGTTCTCTCGGACTGTCCGTCCGTCTAAGGATGATACGCAGTACTCATATGGACCTTAGTCCCAAACCGTCTCTGCAACACCCTCCAAAACGCCGAAGCAAACTTAGAATCCCTATCCGACACAATACTTGCCGGAACTCCGTGCAAACGCACAATCTCCTTCACATAGATCTCAGCTAGCTTCTCCGATCTGTCATTTCGGTTAACTGCCAAGAAATGTGCCGATTTGGTCAATCGGTCCACGATGACCCAAATCGCATCCTTACCGTCACACATCGGTAATCCCGTGACAAAATCCATCGTGATCATGTCCCACTTCCACTCGGGAATCGGTAACCTCTGTAGCAAACCTCCCGGAACCTGATGTTCAGCCTTAACCAACTGACACGTCGGACAACTCGCAACCCACTTAGCAACATCACGCTTCATTCCTACCCACTGGTAGTACCTCTTCAGGTCACGATACATCTTAGTTGCTCCCGGATGAATGGAGAACTTAGACTGGTGTGCTTCCTTAAGGATCTCGTCCTTTAACACCTTATCGCTAGGAACACACACTCGACCATTCACCAGAATCGTACCATTATTCGAGATCTGGTACTCGGTCTTATCATTCTGAGCTGCCTGATTCAACTTCTCATCCTTTTCCTGGGCTGCTCTAACACGAGTCAACAAATCCGCCTGATCCGCTGCTCCCAAACCCAACGGTTCCACCTCATCAGTCAAAACCGCTAGCCGCAAAGCACTCACCATGCTTACCAATGACTCCATATCCTTTTCCGAAGCCACCACTGTACGCTTATGACTTAGTGCATCGGCCACGGAATTGGCCTTACCCGGATGGTATTCGATAGACACGTCATAGTCTGCGTTCAACTCCATCCATCTACGCTGCCTAAGGTTCAACTCGGGCTGAGTAAAAATATACCTCAAGCTCTTATGGTCGGTGAAGACCTGAACCTTACCACCGTAGAGATAGGATCTCCAAATCTTTAACGCAAACACCACCACTGCCATCTCTAGATCATGGGTAGGGTAGTTCCCTTCATGCTTCCTTAGCTGTCTAGATGCATAGGCGATCACCTTACCCTTCTGCATCAGAACACAACCCAGACCCAACCTTGAAGCATCCGTATAAACCACGAACGGTTCACCCGGCTCGGGCAATGCTAACACTGGTGCACTGGTTAGCATCCTCTTAAGTGTCGAGAAACTCTTCTCACACTCGGCCGTCCACACAAACGGAACATCCTTTCCCGTTAGCTGTGTCATAGACTTGGCCGTACTAGCAAATCCCTTCACGAATTTCCTGTAGTACCCAGCCAATCCGAGAAAACTCCTTATCTCAGACGCATTCTGCGGTCTTGGCCACTCCTCTATGGCCTTGATTTTCCCTGGATCAACGGACACTCCCTTGTCCGAGACGATATGACCCAAGAACCCAATTTCCTTCTTCCAGAAGCTACACTTGCTGAACTTGGCAAACAACCTCTGCTCCCTCAGCCTACTTAACACCTTCTCCAAATGGACTCGGTGTTCATCTCGATCCCTCGAGTACACCAGAATGTCATCGATAAAGATGATGACAAACTCGTCCAAATACTCTCTGAACACGTTGTTCATGAGTTTCATAAACGCTGCCGGTGCGTTAGTCAACCCAAACGGCATCACCACAAACTCGTAATGACCGTACCTCGTCCTAAAGGTGGTCTTACAAACATCCTCCTCGGCTACCGGAATCTGATGATAACCCGAAGCCAAATCAATCTTCGAAAAACAGGTAGCACCCTTGAGTTGGTCCAACAACTCATCAATCCTCGGCAAAGGATACCTGTTCTTCACGGTTACCCGGTTCAACCCACGGTAATCGATACACAACCGAAAACTCCCATCCTTCTTCTTAACGAACAACACCGGTGCTCCCCACGGTGAACTGCTCGGACGAACAAAACCCTTGTCCACCAAATCACTGAGCTGCTTCTTCAGCTCGGCCATCTCAGCAGGCGCCATCCTATACGGTGCCTTAGAGATCGGAGCCGTACCAGGCTCCAACTCAATGGTGAACGGATCTGACCTTGCCGGTGGTAGTCCCGTCAACGACTCGAACACGTCCATGAAATCCCTTACCACTGGAATTTCTCCCAACTCGGCAATTGGTCCCTCCTCACCAATGTTGATAGTAGCCAGATAGACTTCACACCCTTTCTCGATCAACTGCCTGGCTTGGATAGCCGACACGATCAAACTGCTTGGCGAAGTCTGAATCCCTTGAAACACAACTCTCGCATCGCCTTTCTCGAACCAAACACGCCTCTGGTGACAGTCTAGATGCGCCTTATACTTGTCGAGCCAATCCATGCCCAAAAACACATCGTAGAACTTGACACGACAAACCCTCAAGTCTGCCGGCATATCGATCCCATCGATCATCACCGAGACATTCATGACCATCCCGTAGGTCATCATCACCTGTCCACCTGCTGCTTGGACCATTCCCAGCTGCTCCACCGGTTCCTTTACGAACCCACCATTTCCCACTAACTCCGGATTAACAAAACAATGTGTTGCTCCAGAATCGAACAACACATGAGTTGCTAATCCGCCCATACAAACAGTCCCTACACATTCATTTAGAATGCTAAGACTCACCAACAACGACAAACACCAACGCAAACGGCAAACTCAAACGCAAACGCAATTTCCAAACACAAACTATAAACTCAAACGCAATTTACTAGGTGAGATAGATGTACTAACCAGAAATCGGACGAGACGAACTTGGATCAATAGCATCCTCCGAAATCGAGTACACCCTTGGCATCACGGCTGTCCCAACAGCTTGCCTCTTAGCCGACGGCTGACTCCCACCTTGCTGAACCAGCTTCGGACAATTGGGCCTGATATGCCCCGGCTCGCCACAATGGTAACACAACTTTGGAGCTGTACACTCGCTGAGCTTATGTTCCGTGCTGCCACAACGGAAACATCCCCCAGATGCCATCCTACACAGACCTGGGTGCACCTTTCCACACTTCGGACATGCACTCCGAGTAGTGGTCACCTTACCCCCACTCTTGTGCTTATCCCATTTCCGTTTCTGCCCGGAAATGTTCCCACTCTTAGCATACGGTACTGCTGGAATCGTCTGCTTAACCGCACCAAGCTGCCTTGCTTCTTCGTCCAACCCGGACTCCAAAGCTGCTGCCTTCTCTACTAGCTCGGTAAGCATAGTAAAGTTGCTCATCCGGACACGGTTACGGAGATCAATCCGCATAGCCCTCGTGAACCAACGGATACGAGCATCCTCATCCTCCATATGCCGTCCAGCATACTTCCTCAGCCTGTTGAACTCCACTTCGAGCTCCCGGATGGTCATTCTACCCTGACGCAACTCCAAGAACTCACTCTCCAGACGATCGGCTGCTTCCGGTGGGAAATACTTAGCTCAAAATTCCCCACGGAAAACTTTCCACGAACAATCTGGGTCCAGCATCCTCCCGGATGCACCCAACCACCAATCGTAGGCCTTCTCACCCAAGAAGTGCACTGCGATATCCTTCTTGTAGTCCTCCGGGCAACGAATAGAGACGAAGTTTCTCTCCATCCTCGACTTCCACTCGTCTGCCTCCACCGGATCAGAACCACCTTCAAACTTCTGGGTTCCCAATCTCACCATGTGCTCCATCATGGTCAGATAGGACGGAACTACACCAACCGCCCCTTGAACCACAGCCGGTTGTACCACATCCACTGGTGGTACCACCCCAACTGGTGCCTCCACAACAGCAGGTGCTGGCGCAACCTGTGGCAACCTTGCCAAGATCTGGGTCAACGCACCCAGCATTAGTCCAAACTCCTCCCGAGTCGGACCAGCTACTGCAGCTTGAGCATTCGCTGCGTTCACTCCCACATCCCCCACGTTCTGACCAATCTCAACGTGATCGTCAACCTGACGGTCCTCCCCATGATCAGAACTCCTAGCCACACTGCTCTCAGTGTTACTCGCAGCTGCTGCCGCTGCTGCAGTACTCCTTGCCTTCCTGTTGTTACCTTTAGCCATCTACAAACCAAACCAGATGATATCTACTAAGTTAGTGGTGAACTAACTTAGCAACACATCTACAAACACAAACGATTAAGACTTACCGCGAGACAGCTGGAAGGATGGATTAGACAGCCCACTAAAACCCCATGCAAATACATTCAATCCTAGAATGAACCGCGCTCTGATACCAACTTGTGACACCCTAACCCGGTGAACCTAACCCGGGGTTAAGATACCAGCGAACACGTGCCAACGATCGTACTATACTTAGTAAAATTTTCGGCCATTCCTAAACCAATTCATTCAATTACAACTTAGCGGAAGTCTAACAACCTAAGCGGGCTCGCAAACATGCATAGGGAATAACCAGAGTATTTAATTCAACTTCAAACGAGGTTCACAAACGATAGTGGTTCCATAACTAAACACCTTAACAAACGAGTTCATGTTCCAAACTTAAGCAATAACAAATCAGACCAACCAATGTCAAACGAATGCTTAAATAACATAAACCCCATCCTAATCCATCCCTCCTTTCCAGCCTTGTCTCGCGTGCTCCTTAGCCACTTCCATTACCTGCCACCATGAAAGGGGGCATAAGCAAACGATTTGCTTAGTGAGATCGGTCATCCCGTCTCACCAGCTAACATCCAACATTATTTATACAACAATCATAAGCCATTATTGCATAACAAACACCAAACTCAACGTATAACAAACACCATGTTAAACGGATCATCAAACCAAACTCAAACATCAAACATCAAACTGTACGCGAACGTACCAAACCGTGTTGATCAAACACCAAACATGATATACGTGTGCACACTATCATCACCTACACCGTATACCGAAGTATACCTTTACACCGAAGTGTAGCACCATACACCGAAGTGTATCACCGCAAACACAAACAAGCAAACATAGACTCCATGAGCCATACAAACAACCTTAGACATTAGCTACGGTTACGAACTCACCTTAGCAAACGGATGGTCGATGGAAACTCCTTGGTACGATTGCTATCACCTAGTAATCCGTACACTCACCTAATCCATACGATCCAAACACACCCCAAACAACAAGCAAACGTCTTAAAAGACCAAACCAAACACAAACGTTCGATAACTTTTAGGGTTTAATCGAACCTTACCCGAACCACACGCAAACACGACCCTGGTACGTACGGCTGACCCACTTGGCACGTACGGACGACCCAGGTACGTACGGCAGACGACCCAACGCTGCCCGACACACACGCGGGTGATCAAACACGAACGTGAACACAACCTTCACCTTTTGACAAACACGATTCTCTAAATCAGAACCTAACGATCGAATCAAACGAATAAAACACTAAGTTTCAAACGATTCTTACCTCGAATCTCCACTCTCCAACTTTAGCTCTTGATTTCACAAATCTGACAAAGAACGAAGAACGAAGAACGAAGAACGAAGAACGAAGAACGAAGAACTCTCTCTGCTTCTTGCTCTCGTTCTCTCTCTCTCTTATTTCTCTCTAAGTGGCGGAAATGAGAAATGAGAGAGCTCCCACGGCCTCTCTTATATAGGCCTCAAGTGCATTAAATGCATTAAATGCTCAAAACCCTAGCCTTGGAGAGAAAGGCATTCGGTTTACTCCAAACGACTCAAACCAGCCCTTAACCGCCATCCATTTGGTATATGATCCATGGCCCAAAGGCTCATTAACACCAATCTAGCCGAAACTCGACCCAAGGGTGATACAAACGTGACCCACGGGTCAATCTGCCGTGGCCTTCCATGCCTTAGGCAATTTTTCTTAGTTTTTGCCAACCATGATCGAAACAACCTCACTACCACTCGTACCCAAAACTTAGAACGCGGGTCACGGGTGTTACACAAAGCCTGCCATATGATTATGGAGACACCATATTTAATTTGATCGAGGAGGCAACGCCTACCATAAATAACGATCAACTTGGAAAAGACATAGCCTATTATATGGCTTTTCCACTGGTAATCAGGAAGCAGAGCCTACCATAAAATCAAGAAGGAGGCGAACCTACCACTCCATAAATAACACATAAATTTAAATTTAAATCATAAATTAAACCTCACCCTTTCGGTATGGATCGGTATGAGATTGATCGGAAGAGATATAGAGACGCTCGTGCTGATAACGTGTTATAAACAATATATTATATAAGATGAGATTTATGTGTGTGTGTATATATATATATATATATGTGTATAGATATGTATTTGTTTTGAACAAGAAAGGAAACGATGAGGGCGAAAAAAGAGGAAGAGAAGTAATCATTCACTCTTCATATATCTTCTTACTATAAGTCTCTCTCTTTATATAGGCACTACAAATTAATATTTTAATCATGATATTTTGATCAAATTACCGACTTACTATTGAAGATAATTATTGAGTTTAACAGTTGCAAATAAATAAGAGGTGAAATTACAAGAGTTTACCACAAAATGGCAAAAAAAAATAGAAACACAAAAAAATTGTGATGTAAATGGAAGATTGTACAGTAGATTTCTCTGGATTCTTATTTCTCCAAACGATTTTAGAAAATTACAGACTTTTTATGTTTTTTTTCCTCTTCTCATCAGATTCAGAACATGTAGACAACACTGTCATGGATCCTGGACTTCTGATTCTGTGCAACACATTCCGATATCCACATCAAGTTCCTTATCTCCTGCTCTCTCAATCTCATGTACGCAAAGAACACCGCGTAATGGAACTGCAAAACATTCAGATTAACGCAGAATTCTGGTTAGTTACAGTTTTACATCCGAGGAAGGCAGAACTAGAGACCGGATCAAGCATGCCCTTGATTGATTTCGATGCCTTTTACCCTTGAAACATGTCTTAGACCCAAAATCTTGGATTTCTAAATTTTTGAGGAAATTGCAAGCTATCATTGAAAACTTGGGGTTGGTTAAAGTGGAAGATATGGAAACAAACCTGTTGCTCAAAGGCTAAGCAAAGCCTCCTGACTTCTTCTTCATAAAATGCCTTGTCGAGCATCTGGCTCTCTCCATAGGACATCTTAGAGAATATGGCTTGATACGGAGGGTACTTCTCCATAACACCACGAACCTGATTATGGTGAATTGAGTCTCATTAAGGCATATTTTGAAAATGTAACATGTACAAAAAGATATCATTAGATAAGATGCTAGCTTGCAGGATTTTACTTGATCTATATCCTCACAGATAGCAAGCTCCTCGTGACCATATGGATAGCTGCAAAAAAAGAGAGGAAAATTACGGTCAGAAAAAAGAGAAAGATTTCAGTATGTAAACTGTTAAATGGAAAAATATCATCTGATCGTTGAATGCGTACAGGAGACCAAAGTTTGAGTACAGTTTCTTCCTGTCTTCTCTTGTAAGCTCAGTGCCAATGCTGCATAAGAAATAAAAACTGTTTCAACGACTATCATATAGAGGAGAGTGATATGATGAAACGTGTTTTCATACACTGCGACATACAGCGGAAAGTGTTTTGAAGGAAATTAATAACCTATTGATGGTGATATTTACAGCTCTTCTGTCAGCTTCAAACGCCAGAAGGTCAGACATTATCTCTGCAGTTGCCCCACCAAGTTTCTAATTTGGGAACATTAGTGTCAGTGGGTAAAGGTAGATTTTCAAATCTTCTTCTTTATAAGATTTAGGAGTCCACAATCACCTGGCAGAACTTGTAGAAATCCTCAAGGTATGCTTTGTAGAGGGTATTTCTCATAATCTCTATGTTCATGTCATCCAAATCCTACAAAAATTAGCAGAATGGGATATGCACATTATACAATGCTAATAATTTCCCAATGTATCTGCTACGTACCTCCGATGTTAAGCATTCAGAAAAGTATGGAGCCAGAGGAGTGTCCACAAGCACCAATCTATAGAGTTCACGCATGTTCTGAGCAACTGCCAGGGTAGCAATACTGAAAACAAAAAAAAGCATGAAAAGAACATGAGAGTAATGAAAAAGGGTCTACAGCCGTAAGCGAAGAGGGATAGAAGATGACATTACCTGTCAAACATGCCTAAAGGGTGGCATTTCTCCAGCAACTCCTGAACATCTCTCTCATGAAGGGTTCCGGTTACGATCAGCACAACATTATCAATCATGTGGCCATACCTGCATTAAAAACCAAGAACGCAATATCTCAAAGGGCGAAGTCTTTGACAGGTCAAATCATATAAAAAACCAAATTCAGGAGGATAAAACAATGTAACAATGTAAGCTGGTTTTGAAAAGATGAGCATAGTCTTTGCCCTCAACATGATGAAATGTGCTCAAGTTTGTTTTGAAACTGGAACTTCAGGAAAGCAACAAATTCCACACACTATGGTCTACACTGAAAGGGATTTTGGCAGAGCTAAATACCAACTAAATTACTAGCATTAACTCCGGAAAGCAAAAGGGTCAACAAAAAAAATTGTGACATCAACTGGAGATGACACCAATTGATCTGAAATCATCATATTAGGAGAAAGGAGCAAAACCTCATTTACCTGATATACTCTAAAAAGGTTGACATAGGCTCAGTTGCTTGGCAAAGCATATGCTTATAATCATCAACAAGTTTAAGAGTACACTTCTCCACAATTGTGGTCGTATGCAGAGGCGATGGTTCTGCAACCAAATCCTCACACAAGATTAGAACAAAGATATGATACATTGAGCCAAGAAGTACCAACTGATGCATGTTATATAGACTCAAGAACATTTATCTACATTTTAGCTTCAAAAAAATCCTTTGATTCATCTAAAATTAGATCCAAGTAGTTAAATTAATGACATTTTCAGTAAAACTATGACCAAAATGCCAATTTCAAATCATTCATGGGTAATTTCACTATATCCAACGCCTTAAACCCCAAAACCCAATACGATGAATCAGAATCAAACTCGGATCAACAATTCCTTTCCAAGTTGACTCGAATTCGAAACATCACGCATACACACTTCAAATCAAGGCTCGATAACATTAAGAATCCCCAAAAACCAAACTCAAATCAACAATTTCTTTCCAAATTGACTCGAATTTGATAACATTACGCATTCACAAGAGCAATCAAACCCAAAACACGCACCGTTTTGGAGATAGGGACCGTATTTTGTAGCGGAGAGATGCATTTTGATGTCATCTAGGTTTTCGCACTGACAAAGATTATTGTAATCGGCGGTGGTGAGAAGACCGGCACGGTGACCTCTAACGATCGCTTCAAGATATCCGCCATGGATGTTGAACGTCAACGCTTCGAATCCGTACATAATTTCTTCTTGAATCCTCTTTACAAATTTATGCAATTTCAGATCTCAGAGAGATTATCGGAGAGATCTGAAGAACAACGTAGAGATCAAAATTTTATCTCCAGATTGTTCTTTTGATGCAGAGATTTTATTTTGATCAATTTCTATGGCGGACGTTTAATTACGACACTGTCCTTTACCCGGTTTAAGATAAGGTTGACTTCTAAATATTTCAATTTTAACCGGTTTATGGAAACCAGTAACACGGTTTATTAGGAACTAGGTTTTCTATTATTAATTTTTTTATAAATTAAAATTTTATTTGAGAAAAAGCAATTCTATTGAAAAAAAACTTATTAATAATTACTGATGATGATGATGATTAACTAAAAAAACAGAGTAACATTTTCTCTCCAACGTTAAAAAGTTTGCACTCTTTTTCTTCCAATGGCAAAAAAGCGATTCATCAACAAGTTTTTTTTTCATCGTTTCTTCGGCCGATGTCAGCTGTACTGTTGTTTTCCTTTGTGTTAGGTTAGTTCGCTTGAAATCTTCAAACTGGTGTTCGTCTGCAAAATTTACTCTTTATGCCGCTATGTTTCACCTTGGTTGAAAGATGAATCTGTACAGTTAGGTTTCATGTCCTCTTCTCGAGGTATCCTTTCTCCGACTTTGAAATTGACAAAATCACTTTGTAGATTCGGTTGGATCGTTTTCCCTTTCGAGGGTGTTTGTGTCACAACCCGACGTTTGGAAGTCTGGGATATCAATTGCGATTATGTGGATACATGGAGGTGAAAGAAGGAAATCAACATCATCCTTACGAGTTACAAAGGTTGGCATCATAAGATTTGTTCTTTATTGGGATCGATTCAAGAGGAAGCCAAAGTTAATATTCTGTAAAATGACTTTGATACGGAATGATTGATATCAAATGGTCGAATGTTTGGAGCTATTATCGAAAGCAT
This sequence comes from Pseudoturritis turrita, assembly GCA_900406555.1. Taxonomy (NCBI): domain Eukaryota; kingdom Viridiplantae; phylum Streptophyta; class Magnoliopsida; order Brassicales; family Brassicaceae; genus Pseudoturritis; species Pseudoturritis turrita. The sequence goes on from OVBL01000004.1 coordinate 306,563, forward strand.
TGGGTTTTGTAATGCGAAGTGCAATTTGGAGTACCTCTAAAGAGAAGATGACCACGCACAACACTTTAATTGGAGAATTTGATTTGATCTGAGTTAATTAGAGGTTTTACCTATTTTGTTGTAGTTTATCTGCTCATGGAGAAGTTAATTCAAATGTCGTTGATGGTGAAACTAGTGTAACTGAGAATATAGAATTGGAAACTAGTATGGTCGAGAACATGGGTAATGGAGATAAGGGATTAGAAAGTGAGAATTTAGAACGTGGTTATGATGAGGGTGATGATGAGGATTTAGAAATTATTGATTGTGAAGGTGATGATGCTACAGGTGAACGTAATATGGTTGTTAAAGATCCTTGTCTGAATTTAGTAGAACAGTTTGGAACTATTGCAGGAGAAAAAGAGGAGACTGATGCTGATAGTGGTAATGAGATTTATGATGAGGATGAAATCCCATATTTTTCTGCGTCTTCTGATGATGAAATGGATATTGATGATAGCAGGCCTATTGTTTATGCTAGTGGTGTTGGTACTGATGACCTTATAGCCTTAGGAAAGCCCTACAATAGTGCTGCAGACATCAAGCACAACCTTCTTAAGTATTCACTAAAAACACAATATGATATTAAGATGTACATATCTTCAGCTAAAAGGATTGGTGCAGTGTGCTCTGCAAAAGGTTGTCCTTGGCGGGTTTATTGCTCATATGATAAAGGCAGAAACAAGTTGTTGGTGAAAGTTTATATCAATGAGCATATTTGTGATAAATCTGGTTATTCAAACATGTTGAATACATCAACAATTGCTGAATTGTTTGAGGAAGATCTCAGAGTGAAACCAAAAATGACATCGACCGAGATGATGAATGAGATTAAGAATCAGTATAATCTTAATGTTTCTGTAGATCAGTGTAAGAAAGCAAAGAAGGCAGTGCTTGATAAAAGGAAGACCATTCACGCGCAACAATTTGCAAGGCTATGGGATTATCAGAAAGAGCTAATTACAACGAATCCTGGTTCTACTGTTGATATTGAGACAGTTCCAGGACCAGCAGAGGGGCAACAACGTTTTTTCAGGATATATATTTGCTTTGAATCTCTGAAATCTTCATGGAAGCAAACATGTAGACCCATTGTTGGGCTAGATGGTGCATTCTTAAAATGGGATATAAAAGGAGAGTTACTAGCTGCGGTTGGTAGGGATGGTGACAATAGGATTTTTCCAATTGCATGGGCTGTAGTTGAAGTCGAAAACACTGATAATTGGGAATGGTTTATCCAGCATCTCAAGGTTGATTTACAACTACAAGGAGGAGACAACATAACAATAATATCTGATAAGCAGAAGGTTTGTCCTTTTATATTTTTCAATTAATATGTCTTAGACATGCTAGCAATCAAATATTTTTGGTTGTTTATTACAGGGTTTAGTGAATGCTGTACATTCAGAGCTACCACACGCAGAGCATCAGATGTGTGCTCGACATATCTTGCAAAATTGGAAGAAGACCAACAAAGATCCAGAATTTGAGGGAATATTTTGGAGAATAACACAAAGCTACACAATGGGAGACTTATATGAGAACTTCGAAGTGCTGAAGAAGTATAATATAGGTGCGTATGATTCACTCCAGCGTGCTAGACCAACTACATGGTCTCGAGCGTTCTTTAAAGTCGGCTCATGTTGCAATGATGTTTTGAACAACTTGTCTGAAAGCTTCAATAAAACCATTAGAAATGAGAGAAAAAAGCCAATGGTTGATATGTTAGAGGGTATTAGGAGACAAGTAATGGAACATAATACAAAACGTTTCATTCTTACAAATAGATTCAACAGAAAGTTCACTAAAAAGACTCATGCTGCGATTGAAAATAGTAGAATAGAGTCTAAGAGGTGTATTAGGTATCTGAGTACTGGTGATGAATGTGAGGTTGATGATCATGGTACTTCATATTGCGTTAATCTGGGGCTGAGAACGTGTGGTTGCGTGAAATGGCAGTTGAATGGCATCCCATGTAATCATGCCATGTCTGTTATCTTGGCAAGGATGCTCGATCTTGATTCATTTGTGTCTGAGTATTACACTACTCAGAGGTGGCAGCAGACTTACGCACGAGGTATTAGACCAGTTCAGGGCATGAAAGAGTGGCCAAGGTTGAATAGGATACCTATCATGCCAACACTGGCAAAAAGAAGACGAGGAAGACCAAATGAGCATAATAGGAGAAAAGAACCTCATGAATCTGCATCAAAAAGAATACATTGACTGGCCATGGTCGTGTAATGACATGTTCTAAGTGTAAGCAAGAGGGACATAACATACTAACATGTTTAAATGAGGCCAGAGTGAAAGAAAAGAGACCTCGAGGTCGGCCAAAGAAGATTCAGGTTCAGGTTTTCCTAGTTTATTTTTATAGAAAATTGATATGTTAAATTAGTTATGTATATAATTGGTGTATTCATTTTATCACATGGTGCATTGCAAGAAGGTTCGCATGGATCATCACAAGGAGCATCATAATGATCTGCAGTGGGAGCTTCTTAGAACCATTGAGAGAGAACATTCAAGAAAGTTTTTCTTGTTTCTTAACTCATTTCTGAATTCAAACTTATGCTATGTTTTGTGTTTCTACACTTATTTAATTGGAATATTTACGATGGAAATATATTTAAAATAATCTAACCAATCCTTTGAAATTATTTTCTCTTATACATGTTAAAAAAAAAAGCATCGAAAAAGAAGGCGTGGAAGAATTTTGCAATTTGGGATTTAATTTAGACTGATTCCTTTTCTTCTAAAATGTGTCAATTAACGGTGATAAGTATCAATTAACGGTGTTAAATGTCAATTAAAATAGTTTCAATTTGACACCATTTAAAATAGTTTGGTATTTGAACATTTAATGATAAAATTTAAGCATTTTTAGCACTTTTTAAAAGTTGGGTATTTAATTAACTTTTTTCCCTATATATATATATATATTTTTTTTTTTTAATTAATAATATTTTAGTTTAAATATTTTTGCCCCATTGAAAATTATTTCTAGATCCGCCACTGAGGATAAGTACTGAATCATGTGATAAATAAGTAAAAAAAACAAATGAAACATTGTTTTCAGAGGCGACCGATTGCAGATTGCTCCCATGTTTCTGCTATGGGTTTCGTGATGGTGTCTGAAAATAGAATGTGATGACATAGTAAAATATAGAGGAAACAAAATTACAGGTTTTACATAGAGGTGTTGTTGTAACTTGGGGAAACAATGGATATATAAAAGCAATATGTAACTGTATTGAAGAATCGTACCTTTTTGCAACCATCGTTTCTTCATCTAGCTTTAGTTTCTGCTCTCATTTTCTCGAATTCTCTCAGGTATCCAATATCGCTGCCTTCGACCTCATAACCTTCGGGTCCTCCACACAAAAAAAAACCTAATTCAAAGAGTGAATATTAGTTTTTGATCAAATGAGTTTGTGTGGCTCTTTAACTTGTCGAACATCAGAGATCATGGAGGAAAAAGAAGGATCGTGAGTCGTGGGTGATTGAAAACAACCGTGGATCGGTTTGCAAGCGATATTTTCTTGAATTTTTAATGGAAATTGTGTTTTTCCTTTTTAATTGTTTACTCTTTCTATTAATTTTTTTAATATAACACGTGGCAGAATATAATAGTCACTTATAAAGGGTTTATTAAAAAATCTGTAACACAATATGTCTACACACGTGTCAAAAACACAGCGATATTTTCATATTGGCTTTCTAACATATATGTAAAATACATGTTAAAAAAACAGCGATATTTTCATCAATGAATAAACGGTGTATTTAAAAAAACTTATACAAATAATACTCGAATGTATTTTAAAAATTATCCATTTAGATCAAAATAATTTATTCTAACATATAAGTTGTTTTGGAGATTTTTAATCCTCTTGAACAACCATTAGGAGAACCAATTTATGCGCAATTACCAAACACGTGAAGGTCATAAAAAGTATGATTATGGGATGTTTTTCGACGGCTCTCCGATACTCAAGTCAAAAAAGAGCAAAACGAGAAAAAAGAAGAAAGACCGTGGAGGAGTCGTGGAGAGCAAGGAAAGAGAGTCGGAAAACGAAAAAAGAGATGAAAGAGGGTGACACCGGACCGAGCAAGGGGTGGTCCACGGTGTATCAGAACGTATAGAGAGAGAAATTTGTGGTGAAACAAAGTGAAAACAGAGTATTTAGAAAAAGGTAAAAGAACGACCGGAAAAGAGAGAAGTCCGGGGAGAATCCATAAAGAATATGGCCCTAAACCGCCGGAATGAGACTAAGATCTCGATTGAGCCTTAGTCTCAAGAGAAATGGGCTTTGAGTATGAATTTTCTCATGTGAGAATAAGATCATTTTCTAAAGTAAATGAGAGGAGTATTTATAGATTTTTACCTGCCCGGGCTCGGATACCGAATTCCGCGTCCTTAGTTGGGTCGGATCTGGATTCTCGGGCTTGACCCGGTACGATGCACTAGAGTGCTTTTCACCTAACACTTTTGTCTTCTCGTGCCAGTTGGCCAACAATACGGTTCTGAGACGCTGAGCCTGACCTTATCCATACTGGTGGCAGCATCTGGCGCAGCGAGTCTGATGCTGGGGTGCTCCTCATAATCAGTCATTCGTGCTTTAATCGTTCTTCGAGCGGGACCACTTGCTTTTACCTTAACATGCATAAAGTAAAAGTTGTTTTACCCTTTGACTGGAGACTTATCTTAAATATTTGAAAGAATTTAAGTTTCGCGCCTAAGGAAGAAGTTCATACCTAGCCCAAGTTCATGATATGGAAACTCGGGATCCGTGTGCTGCTATCGGATGCTGATCGGGGTACCTGTTCGTTTGACCATTCAGTCTCTGACCCAGAACATCCCTGGTAGCGTGGCCTTACTACCTGGGACGGAGATCAGTTACAGATGGCCTTACCCATCAAGTTATTTGGGCCATTGTTGATTCGGGCCTAAATACCTATAAGGCTCGTTCTAGTAGACGAACTACACTAATGGCTCTAAGAGATTCTTCTAAACTAAAGACATGTGGCATTAAGCGATTCGCCTAACTCGAAAAGGATTATTTTATCCCCAACATAAGTAAAGATAATCTATTCCAAAAATAAGACTGATATAGATCGGGTAATTAGTCATATATCCGAATTATCTATTTCATAAATAAATTTTTTTTTAAGTATTCAAAATATTTATAAATTACTCAAAACTATCCAAAAATTTCAAAAAATTATTTAAATATTTATTTAAAACTTCTATAAAATTATCTAAATTATCCAAAATATTTTCAAAATTTTGATAATTACCAAAAATACCTAAATCAGAATCTGATTTTTATCCATCTGGATAGTAATAATTACCCAAATTGTTTTATCGTATATTCTTCCCTTGTTACCGCTTTAAATATATATTACGTTTATATCCGCGCTATGCTCGAAAAAATTAGATTAATTTTTATTTAAATTTATGATTGTTTTATATATAAATGCAATTGTAAATATATGGGTTGAATATCTGAAATTTCTAAAATTTTCCAAATATATGGGTTGAATATTTGTTATTGTTTAAATTATCTAAAATATTCTTAAAATCTCTCAATTTTTTTCTAAAATTTAAAATTATCCGAAATAATCGATCTTTACTCCAAAGTTACTTGTTTTCAAGTTCTTACCCAAATTAGTAAGAATTTTGGTGATGATTTTAGCTACCATAATTTTTTGAATCTGTTATGGTATCCAAAATTACATCCTATATTTCATCTGGAGTAATTCGAATAATATTTTTTACCATATGAAATAGACATGCCAAAAATAATTTATAATAAAATTATATTTTTTCATAAAGAAAAATATTAACATAACTAATATTATTTTCTAAATATTTAAACTAATTTTCAATAATCGATTCTATTTTTATAAAAATATATTAATATATCTTAGATCAAAGTATTTTTTTCATTAAGTAAATATTTGGAGGAAAAATTGTTTAATTTCTCTTTCTCAGTTTTATTTTCATTTTTATAGATTTTAAATTATTTAATATAAATTTATAATATTTTTATTTACTTTTAATAATATTTTTCTTTTTTATTATTTAAAAAATAAAGATGTTTAAAAACTGATTTGGAGAAGATTTGTCCTAAATATAAATTTTTATTTAAAATTTGAAAAAATTCAAAAAAAAAAAATTTGAGTAAATTGTTTAGAAATTTGATCGAGTATTTTATCCTTAATAAATCAGTTAGTTTTTTTCTCTTAATAAATGTTTTTCTAATGGCATATTTGGTAATACTTAACATTTTTGAAGTCATTTTTAAAAAAGGTTATTTATATAATAGTATAGAGATGTTTCAGATATCGATTTTCAATATTCTAATTTTTTTAGTAATGTGTGCATTTTATTAATTTTGCCCAGAATATTTTTCATGGAGAAATTGTACAATACATTTAGGAACATAGGAATGAGATACAAAATCAAAACTTGTAATAATTGTTCTTTACCCAAACGATATGCTACATTGTTGTGACTTCGAAGAACCAAGGAGAACTTTGCAGTCATGAAGCATTGTTGCCAAATTTTGAAATCTCGAATCTAGTTATGAGTAGTAAAATTTAACAAATCACCTTCAAAAACTACAGCTCGATAACCTCGACTCCAAACATGTTGCATAGCCATTAACAAAGCTTGTAATTCAACTTCTAGTGGCATTTTACTTCTTCAACAGCGGCCTTGTCCTATTTCTAGGTAGAATCCCCTCTGAATTACGGAAAATCCAGGCTCCTTTTGATGTTGCCTCTTTTTTTTTCTCAAACTACAATCATTGTTTTAGGTGGAGATTTCCAACGTGGTTACAAGTCGGTAATTCTTTATTCAGGTGAATGATTTTGTATAGATTATGTATTTTGACAAACGAGTGTCTTTTTCTCTGCATATTTGGAGGACTTTTTAAAATCATGGTTTCTTTGGTTATTCTGCTTTTGATAGAGAAAAATATTTATGTTTTTCCATAGGCGATAAAGGCTACACAGAGGTAACGGTCTTGTAAATGGCAAAAGATTCACATTGTTATAACATGCTAAAATTACCCTAAATTTAGCATAAAAACATACAGTTTGATCAATCAAATCCAGATGTGGAAGATGCGCACTTCTCCATATAGGCTGTACATTAGGACATTTGAAAAAAAATGTTTCAATGATTCATCTTTAATACATCATCGTCGACATTGTGTTTTTGTAATGATGCCTCTATAATGTAGAGGTGGAACATCTTGCCAGTGCATTTAAAAGTAACCGCCATAGAAAGTGACAAATTTTAGAAGTCGTCTTCAACTTCCAAATAGCCTATTTAAATTCCATCGAACATGCAGGCGGATTAACCACTTCTTCTTGATCTGTTAAGTGAGTTAAAAACCAATAACCATACTTAACCTTATAGAGTCCTGAGTCATTATAGTTCCATCCCAAAAGATCCGATGTTTGAAGAGAACTGAGGCGTAAATTTTTATGTGAATCACGTTTCATGAGTTAATGTTTCAGTTATTCTTTCCAAATTCCAAGTTTTTAATCTCTCATTCATAAGTTCACTAACCGTTTGATATCAGATTCAATTCCATCTTTTCTTTTATGTGGTCGTGGTGGGTGAGTGGACAACCATGGATATGTCCAAATATTTGTTGAAAGTCCATCTCCAATTAGCAGCCTCATACCTTTTCTTATTAGATATATTCCTTCAAGTATGGATTTCCAAGCAAAAGATGGTTTAGAGCCCAACCCTGCATTTAAAATATTTGAAGACTCAAAAAAGTTCTTTGAGTGTCTTGTAAGTAAGCTAACAGACTTTTATAAAATTCTCCAAGCTTGCTTTCCCAGGATAGCAATATTAAAATTTTCAATATCTCGAAAGTCCAGTCTTCCTTCTCTTTTAGGTAAGTCCATTCTATTCCAAGTTACCCAATGCATTGGTCTTGATCCTGAACCTTTACTCCACCAATAATTTGCCAAAATTCTATTAATCTCCTCAAAAATCCTTTTTAATAGTTTAAAACAGTTCATTGTATACAGAGGAAGAGCCAAAGCCACAGTCTTGAGTGAAATTTATTTCCTAGCTTCATAAAGGAAACGACGTGACCACTCATTTGTTCTTACTTTTACTTTTTCTACAATATAGTTAAACAACTCTTCGTTCTTTCTACAAAATTGTTTAGGTAGTGTGAGATACTTTTCACAACCACCGTCATTATGAATGCATAAAAATTTTCGTAGTCTTGTTTTTCTATGATCTGCAATCTTTGAACCAAAAATAATAGCTGATTTCCGTAGATTCACTGCATGTCCTGACACCTTCTCATATTATATTAAAACATCCATAATTTTTTAATAGGATCTTGAAGTAGCATGGCATAAAAATAATGAATCATCACCAAAAAGCAGATGACTAATGGTAGGACCCGTAAAACTGATTTTCATCTCTTTCAACTTATTTTCTGATTCAACCTTCATGAGAAGATGAGTTAATACTTCAGCACAAAGAACGAAAAGATAAGGTGATAAAAGATTTCCCTGTCGAATACCTCTTCCTGGTTTGATCATCCCTCTGGGAATACCATTCACTAAGGTAGAGAAAGTCACTGATTCTACACACGTCATAACCAATGAACCCATCGATCATCAAACCCCATCTTAAGCATAATGTCTCTTAAGAACTGTCATTCTAGTCTATCATAAGCTTTTGAGATGTCTGTTTTAATAGCCATATAGGATTTTGCCCATCGTTTCCTATATTTTAAAGAATTTAACATCTCATGAGCAATGATAACATTATTAATAATGTTCCTATTTGGGATGAAAACAACTTGATATTCTAATACGATGGAATCCATGTGTTTTTTTACCCTTCCAACAATAATTTTGGAAATGATTTAATAACCAACATTGTAAACTGCAATTAGCCTAAGATCACTCATTGGTCATGGGAGCATATGTTTTTGGTATTAAGCATATGTTAGTATGGTTGATGGTACCTTGCAAAACTCTTTGTTCAAAAAGCATTTTGACTTTTAAAATTACCCCATCCTTGATTTTGTGCCATAACTGATGAAAAAGATACATGTGAGACTATCAGATCCATGTGCCTGATAAGCGCCAATTGCATAGACTGCATTCTTAATTTCATCTTTAGTGAGATCTGCATTGATGACTGTTGTGACTATAGGTTGAAACCTTCAAACACTCCCAAATAATAAATTGTATTATGTCTTTTACTTCTGAATAGTTACTTGAAATATAATTTTGTAGTTTATTAATCTCATAATCACCCTTTTTGATCATATTAGTTTCATCTTCAATAGCTAGAATTCGATTTCTTGATAATCTTGTTTTGGATGTAGCATAAAAGAACTTTGTATTCCTATCATCTTGCTTCAACCGAGTATTTATACTCATCTGTTTCCAATTATGGTCTTCTTTATGTAGGCTTTTTTAGCTCTTTCTGAAGTTTACTAGTTCCTGAAGTTTATAGATTACCATGTTTATGTGTTTGATCCAATCTGACTTTCAAAATCTGTATCTTTTATGTAGCATTAGATATGTTTCCTCCATTCTAATCTCACATAGTTTTGTGATAATACTTGATTCTCGTACTTAAAGGAGGGTCATTCACAGTTTCAACATCTTTCCAACTTTGAATTACTTCATCTTTAAATTCTTATTTATCAAACAATCGACTATCACACATGAATTGTCCTATTCTATTTTCCACAATTTTGGAAATATTTGTAACAAAACGGAGATGATCAGATCCTTCAAATGGTAAGAATTTTGTTTGACCATAAGGAAATTTTGCCATCCATTTACTATTGGCCATGGCTCGGTCTAGACAGCATCTACCATCATGAGAAAAACGTTTCCCGACCAGGAAAATATGTCTCCAATCGACTTTATATCATGAAAGTCACATGTTGCAATCATTCAACAAAAATTCAAAAAGACGTTTTCGGTCTTTGTGATCCTTATATGTTCTCTTCATTTTATTTTATTTAATTAAAGTCACACAGTATCACCAAATGATATATTCTAGTAGTGAAAATTCTTTCCAAGCATTCAGATAAATAATTTAAGAAGTCTGGATCTGGGTTTCCATAACGTAAGACAAATAGAAAGAACTTCCATTACTTTCAAACAAACAATTTGCAAGATTAGGGGAATGAAACACAACTGAAACAGATTATGATTTCTTCCACAACATAACTATTCGACCACTTATACCATGTGATGGAACTGTTACACTTTGATCATTATTTAACTCACATCACAAATTCCTGATATCATTTTACTTTGTTTTCAATTGGAAAATCATGTCCGAGAGATACTTATGATGTATCTCTTTTAGGCGTCGAACTGTAAGGTCACTACCTAGACATTGACAGTTCTAGCAGGTTGTAATTATGGAGGTTGTGGTGGTTTAGGGTCCACCGCGCCTCGATTTATTCCTTTAGAGATTGATCCACAATATTCACCTTGTTCTCGGACTGTAATTTTACAATGATCCTTGTTAACCAGATGTTCAGTAAACTTCTTCTTACGTTTGGCACGCTTCTCATCATACTCTGATTCTGCATAGACTGAATACACATCCATCATGCCATTCAAATCACCTTTAGCCTCCTTATGATCTGATTGGACTTGATTCTCCACACTTCTCTCTGAAAATGCATCAGAATTAATAAAACGAGGGACATGGTTATACAACTCATTCATTTCAAGCTCATGAGAATACATGCTGCATAATCCTTCCTCAGCTGCATTTTTTTATTTATTGTTGATTGGAATTTGCATCTACACTTCCTGCTCTTCTTCCATGATTTCATGAATTTTCACTTCATGGTTGTTACCTCAATGCTCATGGTTATTATCATCATCTTCATCATCGGAGTGGTTGTCAGGTTTACCATTCTGAACTTCAAGAGTGTATTCTCTTCCGGTGTAAATTTTAAAAAATTCTGAAAACGAAGTGCTTGATCAACATCCCAATCCAGCCTTACATAAAAAATATTCACTTTTGCTTATGCTTCAGCATTGTAGTCAACCTCCATCAACTGACCTATTGCACGTGAAATATGAGCTATTACATTCTAGTTCATAAGCTGAAGAGGTATGCCCCGAATCTAAACCAAAAATAATGAAATCGAGGATCAATGGAATCCACCTTTGAAAGATTAGCATTCGATCTACAAACGCTCATGGGCCTCTCCTTAACACCATTTCTAAATATTCCTCCGATGGAAACACAAATTGGAACATTCCTCCTTCAACAATATGCCCACGGACAAAACCCTCCTCGCCCAAATTTCGAGGCAATGTTGCAACAATAGATCGCAATATCTATCTTCTAGGGATTACACGTCGTCCCATGATGATGAATCGATTTGAACAACAACTTAGTCAACAATTTTCACAGGGAGTGGAATTGGTTCATCAGTAATCCCTAAATCAAATCTTGCATCGCTCTTCACAAATTATCCGCTATTTATGTTAAGATTTCGTAAAATTGAAAGGAAAAAAAAAGATATTGGAAGCAAATTAGTAAGAGAACATGAAGAATTTAGATATAAGGAACTCCCTAAATGCAGAAACTATCACCCAAAGAGTAAAAAATAGCCGGAAATAAAATAATTTTTTAATCGCTTTTATTATCACCATAAATAAAAAAAATATTAATAATATTTTTACCTACGATTACCCGTTCATTTACCAAAAATGAATCGTTATAGTAGTTAGTTGCAAAAATGTTTAAAAAATATTTTAGAAAAGATCTCTCGTGAGATCCGACATGGAAATAACCGTCATGAATAGGTAAATATTGATCAATCTTTCCATTCCACCATCGCTAAATGCAGAAACTATCATCCAAAAGATGAAAAATAACCAGAAATAAAACCATTTTTTAATCGTTTTCATTATCGCCATAAATCAAACAATATTAATACTATATTTTTATCCGATAATTGTTTACCCTAAATGAACCAGCAGTTGCCAAAATGTTTAAAAAAAGATTTAAAACATAAAATATAAAATCCGAGTTAGTGTGAAACAAACCAGCCGTTGGAAACAGACCCGCCCATAGAAAAAACCTCTCTTTCTGAGAAAAAACAAAAAACGGCCCCTGGTTTCTCTTACGAATCCATCTCAAATACACTTTTATCGAATCCTTCCTCGTTATTACCAAAACTGTTTCTTTTGTTTCTCGTCTTTACGCATTTGCCGGATTTTAATCAAACAGTCTTTGTTTTCATCTTTTTATTCCGCTTCAGTTTTCGATTCTTGAATTTGGTCGAATTCTCTGGGGAAAGAAAAATAGGGTTTTTTTTAATCGCAGATTGTCGTGAAAATTTCAGAAAAGTTGAATGGGAACTGGTACAACAATTGTGAGTCGAAGAGTAAGGAAAGATCTGTCGGAGCTTTCGACTAAAACGAATCCAAATGGGAATATTCCGGTGACGAAATCTGATGAGAATCGTTCAAATTCACGTAAGAAGAAGATCCAACGACGGAGCAAGAAAACTGTGATCTGTCCGGTCCAGAAACTGTTCGATACTTGTAAGAAAGTATTCGCTAATGGCAAATCAGGAATCGTCCCATCCCCAGAAAACATTGAGATGCTTCGAGCCGTTCTTGGTAAAAATCCCATAATCCTTTTTGTATAAAATTGAAATTTTGATTCCGAATCCCAAATTCGGGCCGGGTTATCGGGTTTGAGACCTATAAAGTTTGAAACTTGGAACATGAAACTGGTGAATTGTGTCTGGTTCTAGAGATAAACTTGCATTGATGTTTCATTTGTTTTGATCAGACGAAATCAAGCCTGAAGATGTTGGTGTGAGTCCTAAAATGCCGTATTTTCGATCTAAAACGATGGGTCGATCTCCGTTAGTAACGTATCTTCACATCTATGAATGTCATAGATTCTCGGTACTTATCTTTGTTTCAAACCTCTCTTAATAAAGAATCTTGAATTGGTCTTATGATTTTACATTTCGTGTTTCGCTTTGTGTGTTGCAAGATTGGCATATTCTGTTTACCACCATCTGGTGTAATCCCACTTCACAATCACCCGGAGATGACTGTTTTTAGTAAGCTCTTGTTTGGTACAATGCACATCAAATCCTATGATTGGGTCTCCGATTCTCCTCGTAAGTGTACAATACATTAAACCAGAATATGTGTACTTGTTTAGGATTGGTGTTTGATAATGTTGTTGTTGTTGTTTCGGATCAATGTAGAGCCGAGTTTGGATACTCGTTTGGCGAAAGTGAAAGTAGATTCAGAGTTTACGGCACCTTGTGATACTTCCATACTTTACCCGGCAGATGGAGGGAATATGCATTGCTTCACCGCGAAAACCGCTTGTGCGGTTCTTGATGTTCTTGGTCCTCCATATTCTGATCCTGCAGGTCGTCATTGTACTTACTATTTCGATTACCCGTTCTCCAGTTTCTCAGGTACTATTTTCGAAAATTTTGTTTATACTTCTTGTGTTAGAATCTTAGTTCCGAATTTCATAGTAACATGAACGGTACAGAACTTTTTATACCAAATAAACCAAACAAAACATAATCCAACTGAATACGCTAAAAATGTTTTTTTTTTAAAATGAAATATATGAAACTTACATTTAATATATGGAAATATATGATATTATTTTGATTATATATTTATCAAAAACGGAATCCAAACCGGAATTTTGCAAAATAAATCGAAATAAAACTCGATTCTAGTTTGGATTCGTTTTCCAGAACCTAGAAAACTTGAACCGAATCAGACAAAGAAACCGAATGTCTAGGCCTAGTTACTAATTTCAAAAGCAAAGTGAATTTAGATCTTTGGTTTTTTTTTTCCGGATTTTTCAGTTGATGGAGTCGCGGTAGCGGAAGAGGAGAAGGAAGGTTATGCATGGTTGAAGGAGAGGGAAGAGGAGCCAGAGGATTTGACGGTTATGGCGATGATGTATAGTGGACCAACCATCAAAGAATGAATGAAAAAAAAAGGACTTTCTTTTTCTTTCTGTGTTTTCTGGATTTTCTTTTGTATATAAAAGAAGTCTTTTTGAAAGTACAGAAGGACAAATCTAGGATTAAGATAACGAAGTATATAACGCAAGTACACCTTTGTCGGATTCTTGTTTAGTCAAACATAATCCTTTGTTTAGAAGAAGTTGTCGTACCCTGTCTCCTTTCTTATTTTTTTATAATAAATATCATTATAAGTTGCTACAGTTATCAATAGGGGATGTAGCTCAGATGGTAGAGCGCTCGCTTAGCATGCGAGAGGTACGGGGATCGATACCCCGCATCTCCATATTTTCCCTTTTTTCCCAACGTAAGTATTTCAAAAAGACCACTAGGTTTTCGTACTATTCACAAAAGAGTCCCATTAGTTTGAAATTTGAATACAGGACCCTCCAACCGCCAAAAAAGGACTTTTGGTCTTCAGTCAGTTTGCAAGTATTATGTATCAACTAGCTAGATTTAAAGGTTTGTATGTACTGTTTTTCCGAGATGTGTAATTTTCGGCAATATTTGCTCAAAAAATTGCAATGGTATTTGACTTTTGGTTTATTTCTAAATGTGTAATTTTCGGTAAGATATGCACAAAATTTTGCAGTCGTATTTGATTTTTGGTGTATGTATGAGATGTGTAATTTCCGCCAATATATATATATTGATAACCAATGGGTGATATGAATTTTTTACCATCCGACTAATATCCATGATGAGTGTAACCATCAAATAGTCCATTCACCGAATTTTTAAATAGGTATAAAGTATGACACCATTTTGACTGGTTAAAGATGATTGGTTAGATATTTCACGTTTGAGGGGAATATCCATAGTCTAGACCAATATGACAACTCATCTCCAAACAAAACATAGATTTCACATATGTTTATAGAAAATATTACTTTATTTCATCTTTTGATATGTTATTATATATGTTTATATGTAGGGGTTATTTGTTGAGATGAGAGATTTTTTGTAACGTTTGCACAAAACAAGCGATGGCATTTTTGTAAATATAATATGTTTTTATCGCGTGTATTTTCTAAAATTAGCTTGGATTTCATGAGTGTTTATAAAAGTATCATTTTACGATATGTTATTTCATCTGTTGTATGTAGGATTTATTTTCTAAGAAAAGTTAGTTTTGACAATATTTGCAAAAAGTATGCGGTGACAATTTTGTAAAAACCGTGTATTTTAATCGCGTGTATTACATATTTTAATTTTTTTTAGAAAAAGTATTATTTTATTTTATCTAATAACACGCTATTTAATATAATAATATAGTGTTTTTTACTGTAATAAAAAATAAAAAATACGCAGTATTTTTGGAAATAATATTACATTTTTTCTTCTAAATATTGTTAAAGATGACGCTATTTCAGCAAATAAACCTTTGTATGTATGAGCAATTCCAGATTTTATTTCTTTATGGGAAACTGAAAAATATTCTCAACGTTTTCAATTGTAAGTATGATACGTGTAGGTGATAACTTGTATAGTAGCTTTAAGGAATCAAAAGGAAAGTGTATTAGCCAAATAACCGATTACAGAGATGAGAAATTATATGGGAGACTCTCTCCTCCCCACGATCAAGTTCTCTAATTACTCGATGATTATCTTTACAATCTTATTCCTTATTAATGCTCGACTAGATTCTCTCCTCTAACCTCCCACGTGATCTGTTGAAGGCATGTGCACACAGAGGACAGCTCATTATTCTTGACTGTGTTTTATTCCTTAACCTGAGATCAACACTCTTTCTGAGCCACGTCACCTCTACTTCAGAATGTTGTACAAGCTGGGCTTGATCAGGCCTCATTAGTCTTCTCCCTTCTACGATATTGGTATAAGATGGGTGGGTGTTGGGCTGCATACGTATCAATACCTTCCCCTTCGAATTCAACCTTGTCTTCAAGGTTGAGTTGCAGAAACCGCCCTTTAATGGTACTCCTCCACTCTCATGAACACTCATGCTCCGGTAAGCCCTTCCACTTGATTAGGACCTTTGCTTGCCCGGAAACAAGATGCTTCAGATGTCCCAGAACAGCCTCCGGTTCAACCTTTAACACCCCTTCCTCTGATAATTGTGTCGGCAACGGTACAACGATTATCTCTTCGCCCACGACCTTCTTTAACTGAGATACATGAAATGTAGGATGTATCTTAGTCCCTGGTGGTATAGTGAGCTTGTAAGCTACTGCTCCCACTCTAGCTTCCACAACAAATGGTCCATAAAATATGGCCGACAGCTTTTCATTTGCTCGACGAGCCAATGAGCGGCATCGATACGGCCTCATCTTCAAGTACACCAAATCCCAACAGCAAACTCAATCTCCCTTCTATTTCCATCAACCTTCTGTTCCATAATCTGTTGTGCCTTATGAATATGTTCTCGGAGAGTTTCCAACATTTCATCCCTTTCCATCAGCCTTGCTTCCAAATCTGCATTCACTGTAGAATCCCTCTAATACTTCAGCAATGTCGGCGGCTCGCATCCATAAACTGCCTTGAAAGGAGACATGTGAATGGTGGAATGATATGTAGAGTTATAGCTCAGTTCTGCCCAGGGCAAGAAACGTGCCAACTTCTTAGGTTGTTCACTACAGAAACAACGCAAATAAGTTTCCATTCCCCTGTTGGTTACCTCAGTTTGCCCATCGGTTTGTGGATGATAAGCTGTGCTGAAGCAAAGATCTGTCCCTGCAAGCCTAAACAATTCCCCCAGAACGAGCTTGTAAAGGCCGTGTCTCGATCCGATATGATGCTTCTTGGGAACCCATGTAACTTGACGACTTCTCGGACAAACAATAAAGCAACATCAATAGCTGAAAACGGATGTTTGAGTCCAATGAAGTGAGCATACTTTGACAGTCTGTCCACCACAACTAACACTGCGTTGAACCCGTCAGAACGCGGTAGACCTTCCACAAAGTCCATTGAAATGTCTTTCCATATCTGGAAGGGAACGGGTAAAGGCTGTAATTGTCCTCCCGAGGATAAAGCGGAGTACTTGTATTGTTGACAGACATGACAAGCAGCCACATATTTCCTTGTATCTGTCATCATCCCTGTCCAAAAGAATACCTCTCCAATCCTTTTCTGAGTCTTCAATATTCCACCGTGACCTCCCATTTTCCCATCATGAAATTCTTTCAGAATTACCTTTGTCAAAGGAGAGTCTCTCGGAAGAACAAGTTTTCCCTGTTTGAGCAACCTACCTTGTACCAGAGAGTAATCCGGATGAGACTTAGCATCGAGTTTCAGTTCCGTTATCAATTTCTGGAGCTCTTCGTCCCTGTCTACTTCTTTACAGATTTCCTCCAATTGGACAACTGTTGAGACCGACAACACATGCAATTCTGTCACCACTCCTCTGCGTGAAAAAGCGTCTGCTGCCTTATTCTCCAATCCCGGTCGGTATCGGATATCAAAGTCAAATCCCAAGATCTTAGTGAGCCAACGTTGATATTCCATATTAATCTCCCGCGCTCTAATAGAACTTGAGACTCTTCTGGTCGGTGCGCACCAAGAACTTCCTTCCAACCAAGTAGTGGCACCACTTCTGGATCGCAAACACAATGGCCATTAATTCTCTTTCGTAGACTGATTTGTGTCGTTGCCTCTCCTTTAGAGCTTGAATGTAAAATGCAATAGCACGCTGGTTTTGCATCAGAACTGCACCCAAATCTGTACCGGATGCATCAGATTCAACCACAAAGAGAGCTTCAAAATCTGGTAGTGCAAGAACATGAGCCGTAGGCATCGTTGTCTTGAGCCTTTGGAAAGCTTTGGTAGCTGCCTCACTCCACATGAACTTGTCTTTCTTTAACAAATCAGTGAGAGGTCGAGCTATAGCTCCATAATCCTTAACAAAACGTCGATAGTATCCTGTTAGCCCGAGAAAACCCCTCAACTCCTTCACATTCCTTGGCTCAGGCCACTCCACCATAGCACTAATCTTACCAGCGTCAGCTGCTACACCGTCAGCGGTGATGACGTGACCCAAGTACTCCATTTGCTCACTGCCAAATTGACATTTCTTTCGGTTTGCATATAACTCATGTTGTTGCAGCACCTGCAGCACAACCTTCAAATGACTCTGATGTTCTTCACGATTGCTACTGTAGATCAGAATGTCGTTGAAGAAAACAAGCACAAACTTACGCAAATAAGGTATGAAAATGTCGTTCATGAGAAACTGAAAAGTTGCTGGTGTGTTTGTCAAACCGAAGGGTATGATAAGAAATTTGTAGTGCCCGTCATGCGTCCGGAAGGCGGTCTTTTGGACATCTTCAGCCTTGACCAATATTTGATGATATCGAGAACGCAAATCCAGCTTGGAAAATATCACGGTGCCCTGCAATTCATCTAACAACTGGTCTATCATTGGTATCAGATGACTATCAGCCACTGTAACCTTGTTTAAGGCTCGATAATCTACGCAAAACCGCCAGCTACCATCTTTCTTCTTGACCGGCAGTACCGGGCTCGAGAATGGACTTCCGTTTTCCTTGATGATATCCGCAGCTAACATTGCTGATACTTGCTCCTCAATTTCTGCTTTTTGTGTCTGAGGATATCAACATGGCCTTACGTTCACTGGATTAGTTCCTGTTTCCAACACAATCGCGTGTTCCTTGCCTCGGGAAGGTGGCAACCCTTGAGGCTCGGTGAACACTTGTGAGAACTCTTCCAAGAAAGGAATCAATTCCTGAAGAGGTGGAAACTCTGAAGAAGAGCTGACGCCTGCTGCTTGTAATCCGCTATACTCCACCAATACTCCTTCTCCTTGCTGCTCCAACGTTTTCAACAGTGATTTGAGTGAGATAGCTGAGTTGCAAAGGCTTGGATCTCCTCGCACCTTAAATTTCATCACATGCAACTTCCAATTAACCTTCATATCTCCCAAAGTTTCCAGCCACTGAATCCCCAGTATCACATCCACATTCCCTAGATCCAAAAGCAGAAAACTCGTCGTTATTGTGTAGCCTTGCATAAGGAGCTCCACATCTCTGCATATACCTTTTCCTTTCACTGTTAACCCCATTCCCACTAGCACTCCGTACCCAAAAATACCCTCAGCCAACAAATTCAACCGTCGGACCACTTCCTTAGACAGAAAATTGTGAGACGCGCCACTATCGATCATCACCAAGACTTCCATCTCTTGTATCGTCCCTTTCAGCTTCAAGGTTCGTGGTGACGAAATTCCCACCACTGAGTTCATAGACAACTCGGCTAGCTCAGACATGCTCCGCGGCTCTTCTACTCCGTACTAATCCTCATCCTAATCATACTCTCGCTCGGTTCCATCTTCCTGAACGATTAAGACTTGAAGCTCTTTGTACCGACAGTGGTGACCCACGTGAAACCTCTCATCACACCAGAAGCAGAGCCCTAACGCCTTTTTCTCAGCCATCTCCGCCGGTGTGAGTTTTTTGTACGACGGCTTGCGATTCCCAGAGACACGAGAAGATGAATTTAGGGTTGAGTCTTTTGGGCCACGATATGTTGTGTTCTGATTATTTTGTTGGTTAATGGACTTGGGCCTAAGGAATTTGGCCCATTTCTACTATTTGGGTCCAAACGATTTGGGGCATTTGTGGATCTTCCCTCTCCAACCCGCGATGCTCTTCCGTAATTTCCTCTCGGCGGTGACTCTTCTTGACCGGACCATTCTTCCACTATTTTCGCCACCGCCATCATCTTCTTCAAGCTTCGAGGCTCAAACATATTCACTCCTGCCCGAATTTTTGGTTTCAAACCGATCATAAACGTCATCTCCAGGATCTTCTCTGAAATTTCTGGTGCATTCATGGCGAGAAAAATGAAATCGCGACAGTAATCCTTCACCGGTTCTTCCTGTCGGAACGTCAACAGTCTCTCCCCCGCCATCGTATCATGTTCCACCGCAAACTGCTCCAAAACTCTCATCTTCATTTGTTCCCAGTTCACAAATGGGTTTCGATTACGTTCCCATCGGTACCACGTCAACGCTTCGTCATCGAAGCACATCCTCACCGCCTTGAGCTTCTCTTCCTCCGTGAAACTTCCCAGCTCAAAGTACTGCTCCACCTTGAGTACCCAGTTCTCGGCGTTTTCACCATCAAATAGAGGTAACTCTAACCTTCACATCAACGGCTCGTTCTTCTTCTCCGGAGCTTTTTCTTGTTGAAGCGATGCTTTCTCTGACTCGGATTTTTCCATGGGTTCTGCAACAGTGATTGGTTCGATCATGGTTGTTGTAGTCTGGTTCACGATTTCACCAGAGGATCCGGCGTGGCTCGTATTTTTCTCCGACGTGGGGGTTTCCACTTCGATTTGTTTTTGTTTCCTCACCTCTGACTTTTCGATCATCCTTTGCTCCAACCTCTCCAAAACACCAAGCTTTCCCATTTGTTTCTTCATCTCGTTGATAGATTTTTCCAGAGAAACGATCTTCCCCACATCTCTCTGTAAAGGTTCAACGGTTTTCTCCAAATCACTCTTCTTCGATGGGGCCATTTTTCCAGATTTAAGGGCTCTGATACCAAGTTGATACGTGTAGGTGATAACCTGTATAATAGTTTTAAGGAATCAAAAAGAAAGTGTATTAGCCAAAGAACCGATTACAGAGATGAGATTATATGGGAGACTCTCCTCCCCACGATCAAGTTCTCTAATTACTCGATGATTATCTTTACAATCTTATTCCTTATTAATACTCGACTAGATTCTCTCCTCTAACCTCCCACGTGATCCGTTGAAGGCATGTGCACACATAGAACAGCTCATTATTCTTGAATGTGATTTATTCCTTAATTTTAGATGAACACTCTTTCTGAACCACGTCACCTCTACTTCAGAATGTTGTACAAACTGAGCTTGAGTAGGCCTCATTAGTCTTCTCCCTTCTACGATATTGGTATAAGATGGGTGGGTGTTGGGCTGCATACGTATCAGAGTATACGTCCTCTTTCTCAAAAAGTCAGCGGCTCGAGCATTTTACAATCAGTAAACTTCCATCAAAAGAAACAAAAATAATAATTTATAATTTTCCAAAAAATAATCTTAAATTGCATAAACACTTCCATCTTCTTCAATCTTGTTCTTCTAAGAGACTCTGAGTATTTGTTGAAAAGCCTCATGTGGTATATCAACAGAACCAACTCGCTTCATTCGTTTCTTCCCTTCTTTCTGTTTCTCAAGAAGCTTCTTCTTCCGAGTTATGTCTCCTCCATAACATTTCGCAAGAACATTCTTTCTCATCGCTGAGATTGTGTCTCTTGCAATGATCTTTGAACCAATAGCAGCTTGTATCATCACTTCAAACATTTGTCTCTCTATGAAGTTCTTAAGCTTCTCAACCAGTTCTTTACCTACGCGGTATGCTTTCTGGTTGTGAACAATAGTGGCTAACGCATCAACTGCTTGCCCGTTCAAGAGGATATCAAGCTTTACTAGATCAGATTTCTGGTACTCTGCATCCTCGTAGTCAAAAGAAGCGTAACCCGATGTTATGCTTTTCAATTCATCGTAGAAATCAACAACTATCTCCCTCAATGGTAACTGGTACTTCAAGAAAACCCGTTGTGCATCTATAAATGTGTATTCTAGTTGCTGACCTCTTCGGTCAGAGCAGAGGTTGATAACAGCTCCAACATACTCACTTGGAAGGATAATTGTGGCGATTACCGTTGGTTCCCAAGAAGCTGTGACTCGGTATTTGGGGTTTGACGGTAAGGCAGCTGGATTCTGCACTTGTAACTTGCTTCCATCTGAGTATTCGAATGTGTAAGGAACAGTAGGGATTGTGGAGATTACTTGTGTTCCGTATTCCTGTTCAAGCCGCTGATGAAATACATCCATGTGAAGCAAACCGAGGAAACCACATCTGAATCCCATTCCAAGAGCTGTGCTTGTTTCCTTAGCCACTGAGACACTTGCATCGTTACATGTCAGTTTGTCTATCGCATGACTAAGTGCTTCAAAATCAGATCCATCAGCAGGATACACGCCTGAAAACACCATATGCCTCACCGGCTTGAAACCTAGATTTAAACCCAAGTTAGCGAGCTTGAAACCGCATTTTAAGCAGTTTATTGGAATTACACATTAATGCAGAGGAAAACTCAAAACAAGAGAAATACGAATTTATCTCTTCCTATGCTCATCAAGATTCTCAATTATTGCTTCCCTTTCAAGAGACCGCTAGAAAGAAGAAATTACAAAGGATCTTATAGGAGAAAACAAGTACCTGGAAGAGGCTCCACAGTGGTTTTTGTTCTATAAATTGTGTCTCCAATACGTGCCTCTTTCGTGGTTCGCATACCGGTTACTATATAACCAACTTGTCCTGTAAGAAGCATTCCTGTAGAAGTAAGTTCAGGATGCATAATCCCGACATCTAATACTTCATAAGACTGACCCGTTGCAGCAAACGAGACCTTATCCCCTTTACTCAGCATTCCGTCAACAACAGAAACATAGCAAACGACACCTTTGTACTCATTAAAAAAAGAATCGAACAAAAGCATCCGTAGAGGTGAGTCACTGATTCCAGGGGGAGGAGGCATCCGTTCTATAACGGCAGGAAGGACATGCTCAAGCCCCAAACCGGTTTTAGCAGAAACTAGAAGGACATCATCCGTGTTGAGATCAAACATCGACTTTAATTGAGCTTTGACACGGTCAGGATCAGCTGTTGGTTGATCAATCTTGTTAATCACGGGTACAATGGTGAGGTTAGATTCGAACGCTAAGTAAAAATTCGCCACCGTTTGTGCTTGAACACCTTGAGCTGCATCAACGACCAAGAGAGCTCCTTGACAAGCTGATAAAGATCTAGAGACCTCATAGCTAAAATCAACATGACCTGGTGTATCAATCAGGTTCAGAAGAAAACCGCTCGGTTCTTGATCCTTGACATTGTTTTCATAGAACATCGTCGCCGTCTGAGCTTTTACAGTTATCCCTCTCTCCCTCTCTACCTAAAACAAACATCCATAACAACTTAAATTACCCATCACAAAGCAAAATATGAACAATCATGCACAGATTCAAAAGTTAAAACTTTCTTGAGTTTTAATCGCTGAATACTGCATTGCCTTACTCAAACTCTCACTAAAATCGATTTTTAATTTTCAAACTTAATGAAACTTTTCCTCTGAATCTTAAAATACCCATCACAGAGCAAAATATGAACAGATTCAAAAATTAAAACTTTCTTGAGATATTCACTGAATACTCTCATTCTCATTGTCATTTCTAGTTAATTCAAACATATCACCCAAAATCGATTTTTAATTCAAACTTTATGAAACTTTTCCTCTGAATCTTAAAAATACCTGCAATTTGTCGAGATACTGAGGCTGCCCATGACCTTTCTTGATGGTACCAGTGAGTTCCATCAGACGATCGGCCAAAGTAGACTTACCATGATCAATATGAGCAATGATGGAGAAATTTCGGATCTTTTCGGAAGGAAACTGGGTCAAATCAATTGGGGTTTCTCTGGGATTTTGTCTAGAATCAGAGCTGAAACCGTAAGCTTGGTGCAATCCGATACATAGCGGATCTCGTCGATTGGATTTAATTGAATTGAGCAAGACTGAAAATGCTTGTCTCGATGATTTTAGGGTTTTAGAGGCTCTGTACATAGAACCCATTTGGGGTGGGGGGGGGGGGGGGGGGGGGGAGGGGGGGTTTGCGGAAGCAGTGAGATTTTGGAGCCTTTGAACGAGACGACGAAGTTAGAAGAAAATTCATGTCTGCGCCAATACGACACCGTCTCAAGGGGGATTACAATAACCAATGTTAATGTTTAGTGGTTTAACCGAACCGGATTCTCTTTCGAGATGATAAGCTATTGGTATTGGAATTTTTTTTTTTTTTTTTTTTTTAAGGCAAACCAAAGGATACAATCATCCCATCGAAGGCAAAAGTCCATTAAAAGATAGAGACAACCCATACGGGGTTTTACACTCGTTCTCGCACGGAAAACTAATACAGATGCTCTCATATGGAGAGCTACATAAATCCTGAGTATTAGGATAACAAAGTTTGATGAATCAGTGAGAACGAGTATAAAGGGGTCTTTGAACGAGACGACGAAGTTAGAAGAAAATTCATGTCTGCGCCAATACGACACCGTCTCAAGGGGATTATAATAACCAATGTTAATGTTTAGTGGTTTAACCGAACCGGATTCTCTTTCGAGATGATAAGCTATTGGTATTGGAATTTTTTTTTTTTTTTAAGGCAAACCAAAGGATACAATCATCCCATCGAAGGCAAAAGTCCATTAAAAGATAGAGACAACCCATACGGGGTTTTACACTCGTTCTCGTACGGAAAACTAATACAGATGCTCTCATATGGAGAGCTACATAAATCCTGAGTATTAGGATAACAAAGTTTGATGAATCACCAAACTGAAAAACCCCTACAAAATTTCAATATTACGGTATAAAACCGATTGGAAATACGTCGATAGAAGACGCACCCATATAGAATTTCTAATACAATAAAGTATGCCGATAAAACTAGTGCTACTACATGACTAGCCTTTTACAAACAAAAACATAAATTTTACAAACAGTAAACAAAAGTAATAATATAATATGATAAATGATTCTTGTGGAAGAGATTGGATTATTCCAAGGTGACGTGGCAAAAAGTTTTCCACATAATCTTTACCCTTCTTCCGACAACAAAGAGTAACAAGAAGATTCATCTTCACCGCCGTTAATCTTGAACGGAAGCCACCATGGTCTTGTCGACCACCAGGATCATCACCGCCACTGAAGATACAATCGGCCGGATATGAACTTCCTCCTGAATGTGTTTTATTATACATCATCTGGATCTTACCAACATAAATCAATAGATCCAATTCTCCCTTGGCCACCAAAAGCTCTTTCACCGGCGAAGCATCCGATCTATAGAAGAAAGAGATGTCACCGGATATCAGGACATATAAATATATGGGCTTAGATATAAAAGCCTTTTATGTACATAATTGAGTTAGAGTTTTATCTTCGGTGTATAAATATTTTAGAGCCGTCACTCTTCTAATTCATTCAGAAATAATACATATTTATTATGGATCTTTCATGGTATCAGAGCTATGGTGAAGGATTCCGCTGTTGAAAGGGTGCAGAGAAAAAAGGAAGAGACGTTAGTAAAGAATGTCATGTCTCCTTATGCTCTGTCCGCGAAGGATAACCCAGAGAACATAGTCACTCGTGTAGTTTTTAATGGGAAAAACTATGACGAGTGGGATAGGAAGATGCGCGCAGGATTACGTGCAAAGAAGAAGCTAGGATTTGTCGATGGATCGGTAAAGGCGCCAGAAAGAGGCTCCGACGATGAAGACGATTGGTTGACGGCTAAATCAATGGTCATGTCATGGATCTTTAACACAATCGAGCCTCGTCTGCGTTCGAGTATAACGCATAGGGAGATTGCTAAGGATATATGTGACAACTTAAAAGGTTCAACAGTTGAAAAAAGAATTGATGAATTGCAAACAACGTGGTACGCTAGAGGTTTACTATGCAAAATTGCAAATAATCTGGGAGAATCTTGAGAATTATGAATACAAGGTTGTGTGTAATTGTAGAGGATGCAAGTGTATTGGATGTACTTGAGATTTTGTGAAAGGCTACGAAAAAGCAAGAGAGAATGAGAAGTTACACCAATTTCTTCTCGGTCTTGATGCATCAATTTATGGAGCAGTTCGAAGTGCGATCGTAAACATGGAACCTCTTCCATGTCTCGATCATGCTTATTCAATGGTTTCAAGAGAAGAGCAGATGCGAAACTCAGATCATGGGAATGAAACACGAGGTGATGCAATTGCGTTTGTTATTCAAACAGTGGGAAATCGGAGTGATTCTCGTTATGACAGTGCTGTTACAACAGTACCAATTCGGAGTGACAACCGGTTTGATAGACGAGATATGGTATGCACTCATTGTTTGAAAGCAGCACATGATGCTAACTCGTGTTATCAGGTTCTCGATATCTAAATTAGTGGCTGGAAAAATACAGAGGTGGACGAGGTGTTGAAGGCAGGGGAGTAGGAGGATCAGTACCTCTTGCAGGTCGTGGTCGTGGAAGTTATGGCCGTAGAGTGTCAGCACATGCTGTATCTCATTCTGTGTCACAGTCTGTACCATATACTGCTGTTACAGCTACTGCTACAACGACTGATTCGCAAGCTGTGACATGATTAACTAAGGAGCAGTTGAAAAAGTTAGTTCGTATGCTTGGAGAAAACACAAGAGTTACAACTTCAACACCTCGACTAAGTGGTAAGAGTAATACATGTGACTGGATTGTTGATAGTGGTGCATCGCACCACATGACTGGAATTTTAGAAAATTTGTCTTATGTGCAGCGAGTTGCACCTTGTCTGGTTGGTTTACCTAATGGTAATTTGGTTGTAGCAGATCTGGAAGGAAGTGTGATTCTTACAGATACACTAATGTTGAAGCGATTGCTTTATGTTAAAGAGCTGAAATGCAATTTAATTTCGGTTTCACAATTAGTTAATGAAATGATTTGTATTGTGGTGCTTTCTAAGACATATTGTCTAATGCAGGAACTCATCTCACAGACTCCAATTGGAGTGGGTAGGAGAAGACAAGGATTGTACTTTCTGCATGATGGTTAGAAACATGGAGAAGGTGCACGTAGTGGAATCAATGGAGATTTGGCATAAGAGGCTTGGACATATATCAAAGAAGATGATTAGAAGATTACATGTAGTTGATCGTAGTAGTTTAAGTTATGGTGTTTCAGCTTATGATGTTTGCTTTCGAGCAAAACAATGTCGTACTGAATTTCAGTTAAGTTCTAATAAAAGCAAAGACTGTTTTGAGATGTTTCATTGTGATTTATGGGATCCCTATCGAACACCAAGTTTTTGTGGGTCTTACTATTTTCTGACCATCGTTGATGATTTTTCTCGAGCTGTATGGGTGTATATTCTTGCCGATAAAACACAAGTCTATCATATGTTAGAGAACTTCATGGCACTTGTGTGTCGCTAATTTGACAAGGTGGTTATGATAGTAAGAAGTGACAATGGTAGTGAGTTCATGAAGATGAAGAGTTACTTTCTTGAGAAGAGAATTATTCATCAAATTTCTTGTGTTGGTACACCGCAATAAAATGGACGAGTGGAGAGGAAACATCGTCACATCTTGAATGTTGCGCGTGCATTAATGTTTCAAGCGAATTTACCAATCGAATTTTGGGGAGAATGTGTGTTGGGAGCTGCATATTTGATTAATTGAATGCCGTGTGAATTACATAAAGGGAAGAGTCCACATGAGATAATTTTTGGAGTTGCTCCCAAGTATAGTGAGATGCGCGTTTTTGGTTGTCTTGCATATGCGCATAACCAAAAATGAGATGGAGATAAGTTTGCTAGTCGAAGCCGGAGATGCGTGTTTGTAGGGTATCCTTATGCCAAGAAGGGCTGAAATTTATTTGATTTGGACACACATGAGATGTTTGTGTCATGTGATGTTACGTTTATTGAGAATCAATTTCCCTATTTGGAGTGTAAAGACAAGTCCATACATGATGACTCTGATCTTGGGAAGTCAAGATTCATACTAGAAGATGCTATTGAATTTGGTGATGGAGAACATGTAGATCCGACGTTGCATACTCCTGTTGTAGTAGATATTGAGCCAGTGCCTGTGACAGAATCTACTACAGAGGATGTAACAGAATCTGCTACAGAAGAAGTAACAGAGTCTTTGGTTGAGTTAGTGACGGAGGCTGTCACTGATGAAGTAATGAAGTCATCTATCCAGACTGTAACGGACCCTGTAACAGCGACAGTAACAGGATCTGTGACTCAGCCTGTGCCAGAGGTTGCTACAGAAGGTACTACAACGACAGTAGCAGATATTGTGACAGAGATTGTACAAGATGAGTAGTTGGGTCGAGGAATGAGAAAGAAAGAATCCTATGTTCGTCTACGTGAATATGTGCTTCATACAGTACAACAGATTGAAGATATTGTGGTAGATTGGAGTAATGAATATAGCCTTGAAAGATTTGTTTCGTGTGATAGATTTTCACCGGAACATCGAGTGTTCTTGGAAAAAGTAACAGAGGAAGTGGTGCCACGACATTTCTCAGAAGCAATGAAGTCTGACAAATGAAAAAATGCGATGGGACTTGAGATTGGAGCTCATGAGAAGATGGAACGTGGTCTCTAACGTTTTTGCCGGAAGGGAAGCATGTCATTGGGTCAAATTGGGTATATACGATTAAGTATAATGCAGATGGCACCATTGAGAGATATAAGGCGCGACTGATCGCATGTGGAAATCATCAAGAAGAAGGTATTGACTATTTCGACACGTTTGCTCCAGTGGTAAAGATGACCACGATCCGATTGTTCCTAAAAATTGTTGCTGGAAAGAATTGGGAACTACATCAAATGGATGTTCATAACGCGTTCTTGCACGGTGATTTAGAAGAGAAAATTTACATGAAGTTACATCTTGGGTTTACTTCACCTGAAAAAGGAATGGTTTGTCGGTTGCATAAATTGTTGTATGGGTTAAAACAAGTTCCACGGTGTTGGTATGCTAAACTTATAAACGCACTCGTGGATTATGGTTTTTTGCAGTGTGGAGCTGATCATTCTCTATTTTCTCTCATTAAGGGTGATGTGCAACTCCATATATTGGTGTACGTCGATGACCTTGTTGTGACAGGGAGTTGACCGCAGGTTATTCAGCAATTCAAAGAGTATTTGAGTGGGTGTTTTTATATGAAAGACCTTGGCAAGCTGAAGTATTTTCTTGGTTTGGAGGTTGCTAGGAATCCGGAGGGGATTTTTGTCTTGCAGAGAAAGTATATTTTGGATATTATCGCAGATGTGGGTCTACTTGGAGGAAGACATGTTGAGTTTCTTATGGAACCGAATCATCAACTAGCTAAGTCGACGGGGAAGTTTCTAGCAGAACTAGTCAAATATAGAGGACTTGTTGGGAGAATGATTTATCTTGCAGCTACGCGCCCGGATTTGGCTTATTCTGTCCATGTGTTGTCACAGTTTATGCAACAGCCCAGAGTGGATCATTGGGTGGCTGCGTTGCGAGTGGTGCGTTACCTGAAATGTTGTCCAGGACAAGGTATTCTTCTGGATTCTATGAGTAATTTTCATTTGTCGGCGTGGTGTGATTCGGATTGGGCTGGTTCTCCTATCACGAGGCGGTCTTTGAGTGGATGCTTGGTGTAGTTAGGAAATTCACCTGTGTTATGGAAGTCAAAGAAGCAGGATGTTGTTTCGTTGTCTTCGGCAGAAGCAGAGTACCGAGCAATGGTTATTGCATTGAAAGAGCTGAAGTGGATTAAGACTGTGTTGGGGAAAATGGGTATCTCACATCAACAACCAATGGATCTCTATTGTGATAGTAAATCAACTCTTCATATTGCGGCTAACCCGGTGTTCCATGAGGGTACGAAACACGTAGATTCTGATTGTCATTTTATCAGAGATGATATTACGCGTGGAGTCTGATTGTCATTTTATCAGAGATGATATTACGCCTTTTATGTACATAATTGAGTTTTATCTTTGGTGTATAAATATTTTAGAGTCGTCACTTTTGTAATTCATTCATAAATAATACAAATTTATTCTGGATCTTTCACCGGAATCTAAAGCTTGAACGACCGAAGAGCATAAAGGTAGAAGCCATAAGAGAGGCCAAAAGTGGTTGAAAGTAAAGGCCTTAACTAATAAACTATGTACAACTAGTGAGCTGGCTATATGCCGGCCACCGGAAGCAAAAAAAAACACAGTAGATCTAAAAAGGAGGATCATATGTGGTTGAAAATTTTTAGAGAGAGAGTCGAGAGAAAAATGCAATACTTGTAATTGAATAGACTTTAGAACTTATTGATATTAGATTAATCTAGTTGAAAACCGTATATAATATATTATGGAAATCAATCATTTTCAGAGAATACGCGTAGTTGATGACTAAAAGTTTGATTAAAATTGGCAAAAATAGCCTCTGACCAAACAATTTTGGCAAAAATGGTTAGAACGAAGTTTTTTTTTTGGCAAAAATGGCCATACACTTTTTTTATTTGCAAAATACTTTCAAGTAGATGGAGTTTTTGTGCACACAAATTTTTACTTGGCAATATGTAATTTTTTTTTTACAGTCGCAAAACATGTAATTGGGATATTAGCACAAATAACACAAAAAATTATAATGCATTGAATAACTAATTTATACCTCATTATCTCTCTCTATCTCTCATTATCTCTCTCTAACCAATTGGTTAGTTTTTATATTATGGGCTTTTTTTTTTATTAACCAAATTGACCCTAATTTTTATATGATTCATTCTATGTATTCTTATTTACAGTTTTACCATCCATGATTTTTGTCAATTTTTAATCTTCTACATAATTAACCCTAAACTAGTAAGAATAACTCTCGCAAAAATATTATATTAGTTTTAAAAAACTAAGAAATTTTTGATATCAAAACTTACATTTTGGTATAATTTTTTTTCCGACACTCATTCAAATTTTCTCTAAATAGATGATGATTATCATATATTGAAATATTTTATCTATTTTTAAATAAGTGTTATATGCGTCATAATCATGCGGCCACAAAACAACAAAATATTTGATGACATTTGACAATCGCAGCTACATATTGCACAATGATAATATTCATTTAACCACAAACTTTTTGGTTTAATCACGGAATTTTTTTTTAACAAAGTCGCTGAAATCATGTAGTAGTATTAGATTTTTGAAAGTTGTTTTAGCTATATTTGTTGCGATAAACTATTTTTTACTGATATCTTAGAAGTTGTAAATGGTTTTCTTATAGATAAAGTTATGAGGTCAAAGACTTTATAGACACGTTACAATCAAGACACTTCTCGATCTACTTACAAACTCTTAGTTGACATATACAATGGGCCACTAGAGAGCCCAATACCCCCCCCCCCCACAAGGTGGAGTGTGGAGGCTACAAACACCTAGCTTGAAAAGAAAATCCTCAAATTCCTTAAGTCCCAATGATTTTGTCATGATGTCCGCAAGCTGAGTCTTAGTCGAGACATGCTTGGTGACAATAATTCCGCGAATAATTTCATCTCAAATAAAATAACAATCAATTCCAACGTGTTTCGTTCTTGCGTGAAAGACTGGATTGGCGACAAGATTGATAGCTGAAAGACTGTCGGAGTGAAGTGGAATGGGAGCTATGATTGCGATACCAAGGGCTGGAAGGAGATCGCGTAGCCATAAGAGCTCGCTAACTGTGTCAGCCATGTCCCGATATTCGACTTCAGCAAAAGAACAGAGACAACATCATGTTTCTTTGTTTTCCATGACAAAGGAGAACCACCTAGTTGAATAAACCATCCCGTAAGAGAACTTCATGTCAAATGACATGCTACCCAATCAGAATCACACCAAGCCGAAAGAGTCAAATATGTGTTCGCACAAAGAAGAATACCTTGACAAAGACTATTCTTAAGATAACGAACAATGCGAAGAGCTGCATCCCAATGGGCAGGCTTCAGATTACTCATGAACTGCGAGAGAATATGAATAACATATGACAACTCAGGCCGTGTAACATCTAAATATATCAGCCGACCGATCAAGCGTCGATATCGAGATGGTTCGGTCATAGGCTCACCATCAGCCACGACTAGCTTTTTTTATTTTGTTACAAAAGAAATGAAACTGGTTTGATACCGAGTAATTTTGTTTCCGAGATGATGTATAAGGCATACTTCCTTTGACATAAGTAAATATCTGCCGGACTACGGGCTACTTCAATACCCAAGAAATATCGTAGAACACAAGATCTTTCATACGAAAGCACTCACTCAAGTAGCGTTTAAATTCCTCAATTATGGCCAAAGAATTACATGTGATGATCAAGTCATTGACATTTACAAGAACATGAAGACGAATATCAGATTTCTCAAGAGTCAAAAGAGAGTAGTCAGAGTTGTTTTTCTCAAATCCGTAGTTCCTTAACGATGTAGTAAGTTTGGCGAACCAATATTGAGACGCTTGTTTTAAACCATATAGTGATTTATAAATTCGACACACTTTTGTCTTATCATCCATTCTAAAACCAGGAGGAAACTGCATGTACACTTCTTCATCAAGATCTCCGTGGAGAAAAATATTATGCACATCCATCTGATGAACTTCCCAATCATTAGACGCAAATTGATGAAGAAAAGCCCGAACTGTGACCATTTTAGCAACTGGGGCAAAGGTTTCGTTGTAGTCTACACCCTCGGTTTGATTATTTCCCAAAACCACAAGACGAGACATGTGTCGCTCAAGCGTTCCATCATAATTAAACTTGAGACAAAACACCCATTTTCAGCCAAGAGCTTTCTTTCCCGGAGGAAAATCTACCACTGTCCATGTACCAAGATCATCGAGAGCTACAATTTCGTCTTCAACAACAAAACGCCAATTTTTTTTCCTCAATGGTATATTTGTAGGACTGAGGTTCTATTCTAGATGTGATAGCCAATAAAAATATCTGATAATTTGTAGAAAATTGAGCACTAGACAAGTAGTTGTCAATTGGATATGGCGTCGTTGTTGGATATAGTTCGTGAAGAAGAGTTGTGACATAATCAGCTAGTTTTGTTGGCTTATTATATTTTCGAAGACCCCGACCCAGAGTTTCAGGCTCAGCCGTGACTGTAGGCGTAGAAAAATTTGACGAGGAATCCGGCAAATTTTCAGCTTGAATTGTAGTGTTATCGTTGATTTTAGGTGGTTGTGAAGGAGCAACAACCGTTTGGATAATTTCACGATCCAGTGATGTAGAAGTAGTGGCATCATCCAGAGTTGAATCAAGTGTTTTATCGAGTGAAGAAGTAGCAGTTATGAAGATGTACCAGCTGTTAATGAGGAAGACGTTTCGAGAACTTCATCTTCGATTTTAAATATCCGAGGACTGGTTTCAAAATAGGCTGGAACTGAAGTGGATGTAGACTCTGGAGCAGCAAACGAAAACTCTGTTTCGAAGAAAACAACATCACGAGAGACAGAGATATTTCCATTCTCTATGTTGTAAACTCTCCAGCCCTTTTTCCCGAAGGGATAGCCCAGAAAAACAGATTTGGTTCGAGTTGCAAACTTGTCTCCATCATGTTTTTGATTATGAACATAACATCGACAGCCAAAGACTCTGAGATGATTCATCGGTGTTGGTTAGTCGTAAAGCAATTCAAATGGTGTTTTCCCTTGAATAAGAACCGTAAAAGTTCGATTTATCAGATAACTAGCAGCGAGAGCACAATAGCTCCATAATTAAAACAGAAGATTAGTCTGGAATCTAAGTGCACATGAAATATTAAGTATATGACGATGTTTGCATTCTACTCGATCATTTTGCTGCGGAGTACCAACGCAAGACGTCTCATGTATAATTCCCTTTTCATGGAAGTAATTGATCAAACACACAAATTCCGAGCCATTATCACTACGAATTGTCTTGACTTGGCTATTGAATTATCATTCAACGAGAGAACTGAAGTTCTTAGGATGCACCGGTGCTATTTGCTTTGAGGACAAGAGATAAATCCACACAGCTCTTGAGAAATCGTTGAGGATAGTAAGAAAATACTTTGATCCACAAATAGATGTAGTCCGGCAAGGACTCCATAAATCACAATGAATTAACTCAAAACTGAACTTGTTTTATTGCTGCTTAATAGAAAAGAATCCATTTTTTCTTTAGAACGGATACAAACTTCACATGCTTTCGAGTCAAAAACACCACTACTTAAATCAGATAAATACAGCATCTCCAAGGCTTTAGAAGAGAGATGCCCAAATCGACTGTGGCAAAGCTCCAACGAAGACGACTCCAACCATACTACTGCTGCTACTTCAACACTTCGAAAGAAATACATCCCATTCAATTGCTCACCCGCTCTAATCAGCGTCAGTGTGGTGCGGTCCTGAACAACACAAAGCCGATCAGTTATCTGAAATATACATTTACTATCTCGAGTCAGGGGCGAGACGAAGATAAGATGACACTGAATTCCATCAACAAAGAACACGTTGTGAAGTTTTAGTGAAGAGCCCACTGTCCCATGTTTATTCAAAGTTGTATATCGTCCATCCGGAAGTTTAATCAGAATTGGTGCCATGTCGCAAATATCAGACAAATAATCGATGCTTCTAGTCATGTGATTGGAGGCTCTTGTATGAATAATCCAAAATTCAATGAAATACTTACCTGAGAGATGATATGTGACGACATATTTCCGTTGATTGAGCATATGCATCAAGGTTTGCCATTGCTGATCAGTCAAGCCACTAAACCCCACACGCTCTGCTGAGGTAAGTGCAGAATGTGCCGATGAAGAGTTGCTGCCAAAACGTAGACCATCAGTCGTTGTGAAAACATGATTTACACGAGCAACTTCCACATTTCTTTCCACGTGAAACTGATGACTGAGCAGGAAGAATTCCCACAGATGAATTCTCATTTGAATTATGTGAGTTGGAGCTTGGTTTATGATGAGTACGTTCATCCCACCATGGTGGATACCCAATTTTTCTTAAAACAAGTCTCCGCAAGATGTCTATGTCTGTGACAAAGTGTCATACCAACATTCCTCCACGAGTATCCTGGACAAATTGTGATTGTGAGAAAGTTTGAACAGTGAAACTTACACCTCCTGCTCTCTCTTCATGCATCCTAGCAAGGGATTTTGATTCCTAGGCTTCATCAAGAGAAGGTAAAGGTCTTCTCGATAGCAAAGATGATTTAACTCCACCATATAGAAATTCATCAATTCCCATAAGAAACTGATGAAGCTTATCCTCTTAACGTTCTTTATTTATTTCTTCCAAGGTCTTAGCCTGTTGTAATCAGTTAGGCTTGTCCACAACTTATTCAGCTTCACGTAGTAGGCCTCAATTGTCAAGCCGTTTTGACGACAAGTTGCAAGCTCTGTTTTGAGCCTCTGCACTCGCTGTCCATTTTTCACGGCAAATCGTCTCTGAATTTGAGTCCAGAGACTAAAAGCGTCTTCGCTGTGTGACAAAAATGAGCATAAGGATTAATCCAAGAAACCACCAATGCATTGTTTGCACACCAATCTTCATAGTCTTTAGATTCTTCATTCGGTTTCGGAATTGAACCGTCTGCGAAACCGAACTTCTGTCTTGCTTTCAAAGCCAATCTAATACTAGCAGACCATTCATCGTAGTTTGGACCGCGTATAGGAGGCCGAGAGATTATTGTTCCGGGATTGTCATTAGAAGTTAGGTCATAAGAAGAGATCGTACGCCTTGTCATCTCAACTCGTGATGTTGATTTGGTTGAGATAAAAGATATAGTTTGCGATTTCTCCGTCATTGAGAGAAGAAGTTTACAATGGAATAATCGAAAAACTTAGGTCAAAGAAAGAGAAGAAAAGAAAACACATATTCGAGCAGAGTATATCGGATGTTAAGATTTTTGATAAAGAGAAGTAGAGAATAAGAGCGATAACCAAAAAACCTAATATTATGTTTAATGTTCTGATACCATGTCAAGAAACCTTAGAGGTTGTAAATAGTTTTCTTATTGATAAATTTATGAGATTAAAGACTGTATATACACGTTACAACCAAGACACTTCTCGACCTAGTTACAAACCCTTAGTCGACATATACAATGGGCCAGTAGAGGGCCCAATATTAAATAAATGTCATATGCATGATCATGGTTGAGGCCAGAAAATATTTGATGATTAATTTATGGCTATTTGACAATCGAGAGTCCTAGAATAGTCATTTAACCATGAATATTTTGGTTTAGCTACGAAAAATTCCGTAGTGAGATCGCTGAAATATTGTAGTGTTAGGTTTATGAAGCTTTTTTAGTTATACTTGTTGTGGCAAACTATTTTTTTCCAAAAACGCAATTTTATTTTATTTCTGAAAAAATATCAAAGGAAAAAAAATGAAAACTTGTGGTTCTAATCAAAAAATTTAGAGAATAAATGAACTAAGAAGAAGTGTTCTAGACAAATGTTTTTCTCAAAAAACAAGAACTAACAAGAAGTGTTTTCTCAAAAAAAAAAAAAAAACAAGAAGTGTTCTAGACAAATCAATTAATGTCTTTTGGAAGGCAAACAAGATAGTTTAGGCTCCATCACACCATTAGATTCTCCTCTAACATTGATGCATTCAGCAGAAGGATGATCATGACGAGACGATGATTTATGATATTTCCTTTCTTCGTCTTCGTCGTGAATGTTTATATCGTTCATGAAAATATCTCTGCATGGGACTGATTTGCTGCATAGGAGTTGCACAAAGGGTTTCTTGATTGATGTTCCATGTATGTGATTGTACATTACGTTCTTGATCTCCACAGCTTCGGTCTGTATATATGAATTAAACATCAAATTGTTACATGAAATATTAATTACTTTGATGTTTAATTTGTTACCCCAAAATCTTTTTATATAAACTATGAATCATAACAAATCTATAGTCTTATATAGTCATATACAAGAGTAGAGATCAAACTTAATATTTCAATCATCATCATTAAAATAACACCACATAGCAAATATATGTATTTTTTTACTAAATATTTTTGCTACTTGTGAACACGAAATATGTGGATTAGTTTTAAGAAATAGTTTGTAAAATGTCAATCAAGCTAATATTTTTCATAAAAATATATATTTTTATGTTCTTAAAGTATAAATTATGCAATAAATGAATACAAGAAAAAAACAATTAGAACGAGAAGAAAAAAAACACTTACATGGTTTTTGCATTGCGAGTGAGGACAATAAAATTGGTCGATGATGATAGGTCGAGTTGCACCGTGTAGCTTTATACGTTCAAATAAAATATTTCGAACATACCCTCTTCCTCCCTAAATAATACAAATAATTGGAAAATAATAATATTATTAATTTAGTTTCAATATTTTAAATTAGGGAGAATTAAAAGCAAACTAATCCATTTCTTATTAACAAAACAAAAATAATAATCAATTTCTTTATTTTTACCTGCCATGTCTTGATTCTAACTCCATTATCTGTTTCTCTAAAAGTACAATCTCGAACGACCACATTTTCCACCGTTTCTTTGGTCCCATATCGACCTAAGCTTCCGATACTTGTTTAAGCAAAACATAATAACGATCTTTAAATTAATTTTACAACAATCAACGTTAAAATAGACCAGAACGATGGAAGAAAAAGTACCTTATTCCATGACCCGGACCACATGAGATTCGTGATAAATTAATGTACCTTGAACCGTCACCAATTGATATACAATCATCACCTAAAAATATCAAATATCGCATGCTAACAAGTGGTTAGAATTAGGGTGGAAAAAACCGTAACAAAAAAAACCACATCAAAATACTTAAAACTGAAATCGAACGAAAACTTATTTATAAATGAATTGTTGTTATTATTTGAAAAAAACCAAAATCAAAACCGATTTTAATGTATCCGAACCAAACTGAACCAAATCCAAACCGAAAATCCATCCAAAATTTTATGAAACTGAATCAAAACTAAAGGTAATTACAAATGGTTTTATTTGGTTGCAGTCTTTATATAGAACAAAAACTAACACCAAAAAACAAAAAATATCCTGTTTTTCTTGTAGTGAAAGATACATTTTTACTTGTATAATATGTCTACCCCAATTAGGAGAGACATGGATCATTGGATGTACACATATATTTGATATTATTTTAGACATGTATAAATAAGAAACTGAATAGTATATAGATCAATAATGATTAATGAATCACCTGTACGTATATCACTATTGTATACGAAAACATTCTGAGAACGTTGAATGTGAATGCCATCAGTGTTAGGGCTATCACCATCGGCGGTTATGGTGATTTGCTTAGCGAAAACCCATTTCGAATCTTCCAAAGACATTTGAAAATTTGGACTGTTCTTAACAATAATGTTGCTTATATGCACATTACTCGAATGTGATATAACCACACCCTAAGAAAAGAAAGAAAAAATTCAAATCAAATAGTTTGCAACGACTTATAAATTTGAGGGACTTTATTGAATCATTGTTCACCGATTTGTTACATACCCTTGGTCTTCTTAGGCATGCCTATAATAGAAAACAAAAGTTATGGGTTTAGATGAACATATAATAAAGTGAAAGGGTGATACTAAGAATTTTTAAAATGGGCTTACTTGTTTATTTTTTTTGCAATTTAGCGACCACCATTTTGGTCCTTGACCATCAAGAGTACCATGACCATCAATATAAAGTCCATTTATATGTGCAAATTCGATCCATTTATGACACTGATCTTCATTGCATTTCCATTGATATGGAGCTTCAGGAGCAGTTAAGTTTCCACTAATCTATAAATAAATAAATAAAGTCGATAATTATAAGATCATATAGATAAATTTGCCTATAAATCAATGTGTCGATGAAATGTATGAGTATTCTATATACTAATTACTTAACATGTTATATATATACATATGAGAATTGCGTACCGAAAAAACGATTTTATTGGATTTACAAGGGCCATGAAATTCAATTGGCTGAAGAAGAAATGTTCTTCCTTGAGGAATTTGCATAATCGATTGGGATCCAATGAAATTGCATGTGTCTTCCCATGCATCTTTGAATGCCTGAGACCATTATTAAGAAGAAAAATCCGTATTTAAAAAAAAAATTAGATATATCAATTTGGCTTGCGAATTTTCAATATCTATGAAGTAAGTTCCAAAACAAACAAACCTTTGTATCGTCGGAATATCCATCTCCGATTGCTCCGTAGTTAAGAACATTGAAATGATTATTATTATAATTAATAGAATAATGAGATTGAACTAATTGAGAGTTGTGGAAGAAAGCTAGAGGAAGAAGAAACTTTAAGAGCATTACGATGGCCATTTTCTTTATCTTAATCAACTGAACAAAGTTAGAGTCTACTTTAAATCTCAATTACGTTTTGTTACAAAAATCTAAAACTAAGATTTTTTTTTTTTTGGGTCAGTTTAAAGATTTTATCTCATTTGATACTTTAAAATTTTAGATTCTTCGAGATTTTATATCAGATAGTATCACAAAAAAAATTATTTAGTTGTTCGAGTATATATATATATATCACAGATTATAAGATTTTTAATCTTCTTTGCTATATAAAATTCCAAAAAACAATTATTTTCGTAACAGAGTTGAAGCATAAATTCAGCATCTTCAAAGATTAAAAAAAAAGAAGAAGATATTGTGCATTACATTAGGGTTTAAATAGCTTGCAAGTAAAAAAACCCTAACTCTTCTCTTCTCCACTTGCGTTTCTTGGTCCTCAAGTTTCATTCCATGTCAAAGTCCCCATGATCAATATCTTGCTAGGCAATCCCGCAACTGATGGAGAGATATAAGTAATTCTCTCTTCACCAATATCAACATCTTTGATGCACACAAATCCAGCAACAATGCTGCAAAAATGCCAATCCACATTTTGCTGCAAAACTTAAACCATTTCTCCATCCATAGCTTTAAGTTTAATCATACAAAGTTGGAGATAATTACCTTGAGATGATCTGGTGAGGTTGTTTGGCGTATGAGATAGCAAGAACTTTATTACCAAGTTGTTTGTCAATTTTCACAGGTGTGGTCTTTAAAGGGTTATCATTATTTCCTCTTTGTTGAGAAGATCTTGTCCTACTCTCTGGAAACTCACCGATTGGATATACTTGCAAATCACTGAACTTTGCGGTTTTGGTATAGACCGTGAGATCGTTGGTGGCTCCATGGAAGTACTTCTGTGCATAAGAAAATTGAAAGCTCTCTGCTTTAATCAAACATAGAAAGAAACCCGATTTAGTGAAATCGCCAAAGCGAAAACTCTACCTGAATGTTGTTGTTCCTCAAGGTTTTGCGGAAATTAGAGCCCCTAGAGAAAACTCCAGCTGACTTCTCAAGATTCAAGATTTATACATTCTTCTTGAATTTTAAAGCTTTGTTCAGATCATTGACGAGTTTTGCCTCCTGCAAATGACAAAGATCAATGAAGGGCAATATTGTAGGTTTCTTGATTTAAGCCAGAGAAGGGAGCTTTGGTACATTACTTGACCAAGGACAATAACTAAAGATGCACTAAACTTCCTTATTGCATGGACAAGCAGCTGAAAATTGAAAACAGGATACCAAATCAGAAAGTCTGCGGTTCATAGCGAGCTTAAAACCGTTCTCTTTTGACAAAAGAAGCTAAAAATTACCTCATAACCGACACCGTTGATCCATCCCATTGTGTCATTCACCATACCAGAATATCGAGATTCAGCGTTTCCAGCAAACTCTTCTTCTAATTCTCGAGCAAGCTCTTCAACAAGGGCTTTGTACAGCTTAAAGTTGATACTGAGAGTACAAGAAAGGAAAATTAGTTTCAAGTTATAAGATTGAGAATATGAAGTCAATTACCTCGGTGAATTGTGACCAAAGTAGTGCACAAGAGCCTTATCAAGAGGAAACCCTTCAACAGGATCCACTGGCATGTCAATAGAGGTAGCAGCAATTGTTCCTGGTATCGTTATCGAGCTTTGGCCGACATTGAGGTCAACAAATGTCGGTTTCCAACCATCTTTTGCTGCCCAACTAAGAAGCATCTTAGCCAATGTGCTCTTCCCAGAGTCATTAGTCCCTACAATGATAACCCTTGGTCCCTGCATCAAACAAAACCGTAAGAACCAAGAGTTTCAAGTTGCTACAAGGACATGGATGATCTTTATTAAGAAGAGAAGTACCTGTGAAGATGCAGTAACACTATGTCGTCTTTCTGCCTGTAGAGAACAGTTCACTCCACGATAGTCCATCATAGGTGTCTAGTACCGCGACATTATTAGTAAACAATACTGCTACTTTCATATATTATATGAACTAAGAGAGGATGAAAGAAAAACCTACCTCGGATGATGTATATTCAGTTTCTGTTACACCAACTATTTCGACTGTTGCACCATACCAAGTGAAAACCTGAGAGAGAGAGAATTTAATAAGGATGATATATGAAGCATCAAAGATTAAGCCTCAAGATTATAACCAACTCAAAGATTATTTAACTACGAATACTATTTCTTCATTCACTACTTAAACCTCAAATCTTTCATCTAACCCACAAGGCCAGAGGATAAATTTGACAAAAGTGAGCCACTTTTGTGTCGACAAGATATGATCTGATTATAAATTTCTGTGTAACGAAAACGATTTCTTCATTCACTACCTAAAGTTCAAACCTTTCAGCTAATCCACAAGGCCAGGGGATGATGAATTTGACAAAAACTCAAGAACCCATTTCGAGAAACATAACCATAAATAAAATAGAAATGAAAAATTGATGGTTACAAAAAGTGTTGAATATGTGAAAACATACGGCTAATTGCATGAGAGGTGGAAACATGAGCCAGACTTTTGGTGGAAGCTCAGAACCGAAAATCTCAGCCTTGCCATCGAGTAAGCGGAGTTTGAGAGGCGAAATCAGATGCACTTGGATCCTCATTTCACTTTGTTGCTCTAACGTAACTCGTCTTATTTGATGACCAAACTCAGTAGCAGCATCACTGTTAACCATGGACGGACCATCGTACGACATGTTTGTCTCTAAAGGGTCTCACACACACACACACACACACTTGTTGAAAAGACAACAACTTTGATATCTAAGTTTGAGATTTTTTTTCCAACTATTATAACAATTTGGTGGAGAGGAAGACGAAAAGTTAGTAACATTTTTTTCATTTTCCGATGTGTATGAGAAATACGAAGTGATTAGTGTTAAGTTTATTACTAGCAATGGCATTTAATTCAAGAAAGAAAGAATTTTTCTTCTTCTTATCTCTCTTTCCTCGATTTCAGACTCTCTTCTCACTCTTTTTATGTTCACGCGCTCATTTTTCTTATGAATCATGAAAACTGAAAAGATGCTCAAGCAGCCACATAACATCGCAAAGATGAAACAAAGTTCATTCAAAGGTAATAATAGATCGGAGAAGTATATATAATTAGGGATGAACTTTGTTTCAATGTGGCTGCTTGAGCATCTTTTCAGTTTTCATGATTCATCGAGGTAAAATGTGTTTGCCTTGGTTGCGTGCTGGATTCGTCTCATGACCATGACCTAAAACTGCGATTGAGCTTTGGCTAAGCTTCAATGTGGCCATCAGTTCCATCTAGGTATTTTACTTTTTCTATTTGTGGATATCGAACGCTTGGATATACTCTTTTGATTTAATATATATAAATTGTTCTTCATTGTCTGAAAAGTAAAGCATTTGCTCCTCATCGAGGTATGTATGCGTTCCTGACCATTCCACACTCCTTCTCGTCTTTGTTTCTAATAATGCATCTCTATATTTGTGTGGATTTTGCAGGAAAACAAAAAAAATTTGAGAATAATCAGTGCTCCAAACACAAGCTAATTTTGAAAGACA
Organism: Pseudoturritis turrita; assembly: GCA_900406555.1. Classification (NCBI taxonomy): domain Eukaryota; kingdom Viridiplantae; phylum Streptophyta; class Magnoliopsida; order Brassicales; family Brassicaceae; genus Pseudoturritis; species Pseudoturritis turrita. The sequence continues at coordinate 349,147 of OVBL01000004.1, forward strand.
TCAGTGGGATTATCAAACCAGGAAGGTAACGAATGGCTTTTTAGATTGGAAATAAATCATAGATATAGTCACAAGCAGTAACAATTACTCCATTTTGCTATTTTCAAAGGATGGCTTAGCTATTAAGCCTATTAGGACCACCGACATCTGGAAAATCTTCATTGCTTTGTTCTCACAGCAAAATTTGATAAGAGTTTCGAGGTTTGTAAACCCGTGAAGTTATTTTCTAAGCTCATACATATCACATGTCTCTTAAAGGTTTGTAATTAGATCTTCTTAAACTCTATCTTTTTGGGTGTGTATGAATACAGAAAACGTGTAACATCATGTACAATGGGGAGAATCTTGACGAGTTCCATGTTAAAAGGACTTCAACATATATTACTCAAACATAGAATCACATTACATAATTCACTGTGTGTGAAACGCTTGATTTTGCTGCCAGATGTTAGGGTGCAGGCTAAGGATTTGCAGGTTTTTCATTTGGTGTTACCACTTACTATATTAACTTCTTCAAGTCAAAATTTCTAAAATAATTCCTATTATGAGTTTATATTTGTAGATTGCCTAAAAGATCTAACCCGATTAAAGAAAGAACGGAGTGTACTTACCTCATGCTTCTGCGATTGTTGCATTAATGAAGGCCAGCATCATATAGCTTCTAAATTCTTTTTGTTTTATTTTGTTTGATTTATTAGTTACAAGAAGACACCTCTGTCTTCGTTATAGCCACGCTGCTTCTGGTGGTGGTAAAAAACAATGTTGGCGAGTAAGCTAGGCGAGATCTTTCGGACGGTGATGAGTCTCCGATGTCAGGTACCAGCTGAGATATAAGCCGAGGTATGGTTTATATAAATTAATAAAATTATGCATTGCACTAATGGGTTTTCTTTAATCAGCCATTGCATAGATCAATTTAGTATGAGTCGATATTTTTCCCCCTCAATGATTCCACCTTGGTAGGAGATGCAATGACAACCAAGAGGAGCTTGAAGCAAATCCTCATAGATATTTAAGAACATATTATGTTGATTCTCATAGATTGGGTTCATGATGAGAGGTGAAAAAGAATCCAAAGTGTTAAGTTCATAGAATATGGCAACTTATATGGTTGTCCTATTAAGCTGTTTTTATAAGCTATAAATTAAGATGTTTATGAGGTATTCTCCAAAGCTGACATGATCAACTAATCTATACCTTTCTTATTTCTCTACTAAGTATCCGACTTTCCGCGTATCATGAGAAGTTTTTTTGGATTACAAAAAATGTGGTGAACGATTTTCGGCTAAACTCTTATGTCGCTTTTGGATGTCCATCGTGGTTGCGGAACCTAATAACGCAAGATTGTCTTCCTATCATGGTGTAGAAGGCGTTTGTCTCTTTTGATTTGAATTTGTAGGAGCTTGATGCTCTGTCATATTGTTGTTTGGAGATTGTTTATGTCTTTGGTTTCATAAATAAGATTACAAGGGGGAAAAGGGTTATTATAAAAAATACATGAATTTCCAAACCCATGAATAAAGTTATTATAATTTCAACTGCAATAAAAATACCAAAAACATACAACCGATAAAAAAATGAATTAGTTTACGGATTGGTTGTCTAAATCTTGACGAATTGGTTGTCTTTGTACCTTTTCTTAAATCTTGACCAATTAGTTGTTTTATTGCTGTATGAATTAGTTTTACATTTGTTACCATATTTTATAATTTAACACGCGTATTTATAATTTAATATTTTATAATATGTGAAAAAACTAAAAGAGAAGAAAGTGAAAAATAAAATCAAATCATCTGTGAAAAAAAAAAAAAATTGAGAACGCCGACGCGAAACCGTTGATAGAGAAGTCTAATAGTTATTTATTTATGAGAAATTCCCTAGGATACCACCAAATGAAGTTTCCCTTCCAAATCTACCACCAAAATATCAATATTCCGTTAATACCATTAATTTAGAGAACAAAAAATATTTATGTCCTCATTTAATTAAGACCAAAAAAAGATATTTTATTACGACGATGATAAAAAACAAAGAAGGTAAAGAGCGACAAACCTGGGACGACGATCTCGGATCGATTGCGATGGTGATCTCGGTTCGGTTACGACGGCAAATCAATTACGACGGCGGATCGAATCTAACGACGATCTTAAATCGAGTCTATAATCGGCGGTCATCTCTGTAATCGGCGGCGATTTAATAAAATCTGGGAATCGAATCACGTTCTTTACAAATCATCAAACAACATCGAATCGTGACCATGATTCGAATCACCTCTCTGGATCTCTAATAGATTTGGTATATATTCTACTTCTTTTAGTTTTTTGGATCGATTTGGGGAAAACAAAACCATATTCTCGTTTTTGATATTGATTTCGGGGAAAAACTCGACTTAACACTTTGACCTTTGGTTTGTCTCTGAATTTCCCCAAACGACCTCTGATATGATATTGTTTAACTCGTTTTTGCTCTGATGATGTTTAATTGGCTTGATTTTTCGTGGGACTCATTATTAATTGTGGAAATAACTACTTGTTAGTTATTATTAGTTCACTTGATTTGTGTTTCATATGTCTCTAAAAGTTAAACCAATGAGAATGAAATTGATGGTAGAGGATTCTGCACCGATTTATCTCTGAAATGATCGCCAAGTAAGAGCTTTCATCAAAAAGATACAAGAAAATCTTGAACTGCTTCATTTGTGTGTAACGGTAGCGTTACATAGCTTGCATAAATTCGGTGTGTATTCTTTGTTTATTAACTATTTAGGAAACCTTTTCGAATTATGTAGAAACCCTTCCGAAATACAATCCATTTTCAATGGACCCTCCGGCAGTCTCTATGCTGGAGGGATTTTCTTGCTTACCATCCATTTTCCTCCGGATTATCCGTTAAAGACGCCAAAGGTTTGCTTTTTGCTTTTTCAGTTACTTGTTATTTGTTGCAGGATGAAACTTCACTCTTGATCATCTTGCTTTTAATTGATATTCTCTTTCTCTTTGCATGCAGGTGGGTTTTAAAACAAAGATTTACCACCCAAACATCAACGCAAATGGAGCGATTGACTATGATATCTTGAGAGAAAAATGGTCTCCTGCTTTAATCGTGTCCCAGGTTTGGAATTTTTTTATATTTAACAAAGTTATTGTCGAAAAGAAAAATACTTCAGCCAAAAATGTGTGTTAATGCGATGGATTGTTGTTATAGAATTAGGTTTTGATGTCAATTAGCACGCTGATGACTGACCCAATCCTAGATGATCCTTTTGTGCCAGAGGTAACCCATATTTACAGGATTGACAAATCAAGGTTCGAGTCAACTGTGCGAAGCTGGATGGAGAAGTATGCCCTAGGATCAGAGTGAGGTGGTCGAGGCAAAGAAATGATCAGTCTCACCTGTGTGTTTTTTTTAGCTCTATTATCTTTTGAAGACTGCTTTGCTTTGCTTTAAGTGTGGTATTTTTTATTTAGTAATTTTAGTTATGTTCTATGTTTGCTTTAGTATCTTCTGAAGACTGGTTTACTTTAACTGTTTCATTTTGTATCGTTTCAATTCGGTAATTTTGAGCGAAGGCGCAGTATCTGCTTGTACTCTGCATCTTAAAGCAGATGATGGGTGGATTCTGAATTTAGGCTGCATCTACATCGCTTACACTGAGCATAAATTGTGTCTTCTCAACTTGTTTTCATCCGCAAATGTCTAACAAAACAAAATAAAGTATACCTAAATTACCAAACTATTATAACAAGAGACATACATAAGTGTTACTCCGAGTCTCAAAAGATCGAGTGCAATAACATTAAACAACACAGTTGACGAGGTTTATTCTAGTTGGTATTGTTAAGACGAATATGGTCATCAATGTATGCATCTTCAACCATTGAGAAACCACCGGCCTTAACAACCCTTAGTTGCTCGATTGCTTCTTTAACTGCAAGAATTGCTGGATTAATGAGGAGTTCATAGAATGGGTAGAGAGCCGAGACACGTATCTCACCTGCAATGCCAAAGAGTCACCTAGTCATATATGTTGCAATAGTTCTCTATGATTGAATGAAGTAGTAACACTACCTCCAAAATAGTCCATATTCCAATTTCGTAGCACGCAGAATATGACCTTCCCAATTGGCTGAAGTCGCAAGAAAAACTCAAATTCATCAGCAAATATTCCCTTCGCAATACAATTGATATCTTCGCCGCTGCAGCTCACAAAGACGAATTTATAGTACTTCGTTCTCAAAAGACATCCTAAACTATAAACATAATTAACTTACTTGAAATTCCTCAATGTGAAGTGTAGAACTTTGTGACAAGGGACAATGTAAACGTCATCTGTGAAGCCTTGATAAATTTATAATTTCTTGACTTTCACAATAGCACCAAGCAAATCAACTGTGATAGAGCAACATCAATATAGATTATTTGATCTGGCGTGAAATGGAAAATCAAACAACTAATATTCCATCAAAACTTACCAACACTAATCTTCTTATGCAATGAGCCATTTAGAACTCTGCGAAACGGAAAGAACGACACCATATGGTTACCACAGACTCCTGGTACCCTTTTGAATGATCGATTATTCATGGAAGAAGATATGGAACTCATGGTGTGTTAGTTTCTACTGACCCGGCCTAGTCGCCACTTCAAAATCCCTAATCAAATACCATTCCTCTTCAGCCACGTCTTCGAATTTTGACAACAGATGATTCCGAATGGTTGCAGAGATCCGAACACCCTAATCATAAAACCAAAGATTGTATCTATTCGTCTAAAATGAAACAAAATCATATATTCCTAAGAGACAAGATAAGGACATCAAAGCATGCATTTCTTACAGCGTGATAATCAGCGAGAATCAAGTGTCTTTCAGGTTAAAAGCGTGGATAGTGCTCTCCAAATTCTCTTACGACTTGAACCAAGATTCTTCCACAATTCTTCGTGAATGGCAAGTCTAAAACCATATCTAACTGAGCCATTTTGTTAGACTGAAAGTTTTAGAGAAAATTTTTGAGACTTAAATATTTTGGAGAAAAGTTTTGGAGCCTGAGAAGTTTTGAAGAAACGATTGGATTGAAGAACGGTAAATAATCAAAACTTACTTTTTACGATTCCAAAAAATGTTAAGAGTCAAAGCAATATCACATCACAAGTGTGGGTTGCGAAGCGCCACGTGTCGATAATCGCATGATGCAACACAAAAAACAAGGCATTGCAGTAATTGTGAGAATGCGCCTTATTTGCAAAGTACCATGTGTTACTCTGCATTTAATTGGTAAAACAATAACTTTTGATTCGACGTATAATTACTAATATAAATATATTACCTCTTCAAGTGCATGAGCTACCATTATCTCATAATACGTGAGCTCCCTTCCTTCAAATGATGCCCGGTGTGAGATGAGGTTCAAGCGGATCATAGCTGCTAAGTCACTCTTTGCCAATATTGGATTTTCTTTGTAAAACTCTTCCAACTTCACTTTCTGTTCTGGTGTAAGCACGCTCTCATCAAATGGTGGCTCCACATATGGCTCATCTTGAATGTGTTCTTGAACTGTATCTTCCTCCTCTTGTGGCCAATCATTGTAATCTTGGCCATCACTATAAGAAACTATACAAAAAATAAATTAAAAAGTTAGTTTCTTAGACTAAATTTCAAACTTAAATTCGAAGGTAACGCAATTGGTCCCCGGCAACGGCGCCAAAAACTTTATACACAGAGTTTTAACCCTAAAATATCGCTGCAAGTGCACAGCAAACGAAGTAGTATTTAGGGATCGAATCCATTAGAACCAAGTATCACACTACGAATCTATATGAATGAAACTAAGCTAAGATGACAATATGGTTGTTGTTGTGATGCGAACGAAATAGCAATATTAAAAACAATGTAAAATCAATTAAAACAAGCGTTAGGTCAAGGGTAATTCACATGAATTCATAGATCATGAACCAGACAATTATTCAGGAAATAATAAAGCGCAGTCTCAAACTCAAATATGAATGTTTAACCAATCCACTGTCATGGTATCAATTACTTTATCTAGCAACCTAAGAATTTAAACTGTCATTTGATCTTAAAATTCTAAACAAGCATTAACGAGCAGGTTTGATATGTTCACGAATTTCCTTAACATCAACTTTCGTTGGCTAAGGACAATTCGCTCACCTATATTCTACCAGACAATCTATAACACTTTTGATGAATAGATAAAACCCTAAATCAGAGACTAAGTGATCAATTTAATCTAAGCAATGAGAACAACGATAGGTGAAGACAAGATGATAAATCCCTATCTATGTCTGATTCAATGATTCATAAATTTCCTTGAAACCCTAAACCTACCTATGAAACTACTCAGACATGGATGCAGAGAAACAAGAAGGAGATGAAGATTAACTCATAATCAAATAAATAGAAATCCAAAGGGGTTCAGAGAGATGTAGCGTCAGAGCTTCGTCTCCCCAGAGCTTACAAACTCCAAAAGCCAAAAGTCTTAATAGAAAAGAAAGTGTGTGTAAAAACTTGTGTAGAAAATAAAAGTGTGTCCTCCAAAAGTGGCTTAAAATAAGTATATATATAGGTCTAAGGTCAGATTTGGTGGAGTTTGGATGATTCTGGGGCTAAAAATGAAAGTCATAATTTGCCTTTTTCGTCTGGGAAGCAGATGGATCGATCCAAAATTGGATGGATCGATGTGGCTCGATCTGGAAAATTCTTGTGCGCCAGATGTGTCTGGATATATCGATCCAGATTTGGATGGATCGATTTGGCTTGGTTTGGAAAATTCCTGCAAGCCAGATATGTCTGGATAGATCGATCCAGATTTGGATGGATCGATCTTTCTCCTTCTGGTCTCATCTCCTGCACACATGCTTCTTCTGCTCGCCAGATTGACATATCTTCGTTAAAAATGGCATAACTTTATAACCGTTGATCGGAATGACTTCAAACCACCTCCAAATGAAAGATAACTCAAGTTGCTATCTTGTCTCTAAATTTCATTGCAATCCAATCAAGGAAAGCCTTTCAAATAACACCAGGTTTCCAAAGTTTCATAATGATCCCACATCTTCATAAGTCCAATTGCACCAAAAATGCCATGTTTCCTCCAAAACAACTTAAAACCTGTAAATACTAGATAAAAGAAATAAAAGATTCTAAAAACACACTTTGACTCGATAAAACAACAGATATCATGGTTGAAAACCGGTGAAAACCATGATATATCAAATGGAAGAAAAATCAATAACCATGGTAAATGCCAAGGGAATATTTCACATAGTGCCATGTTGAACAAAGAAATATATGATAACGAATTTCTTTTTGAGTTTTTCTTTTTAACATAAGTTTTACTTTGAAACCAGTAAGAAATAATATATAAAGAAAGTGGAAGTATATACAAATATACAACAACAAAAAATCACTACAAACGAATTCTCCTATATCAATCTGCTTTCGGTCTGCCGTTGGTGATATTCATTCAATTTGCGATACCCTAACCACTCGGTTTTCACTCTGGAGCTTTTCTTTTTAACATAAGTTGTACTTTGACAACAGTAAGAAATAAAAGAAATAATGTATAAAGAAAGTGGAAGTATATACAAATATACAACAATAAAAACTCTTTACAAATGAATTCTCCGATATCAATCTGCCTTCGGTCTGCCGTTGGTGATATTCATTCAGTCTGCGATACCCTAACCACTCGGTTTTCACCGAGTTTTTCGAGATTGCTTATCTCGTTTCGGCTTATACTGGTGATTGTCTTCTGCCGTTGGTGATATATATTAAGAGGTAGTGCTGGTCTTAAGGGGTAGCGCTGGTATTTTCAAAATTATTTCAAAATCTCGAGGAAGACTAGGGTTTCAAAATCTCGAGGAAGTCGAAGGGTCTGTTGCTTACAAAACTTTTTTTCATCCCTGGAATCACAAATTCACCCTCAAGCTCTCTTTTTCTCTCAGATATCTCATTTCTCATTTGCACACAACAATTGTTTTTCAAAGAGGATTTCGAAAATCACAATCTCTTTTTCTATTAACAACTCCATCATTTACAAAGCAAAATGTATGGTTAAAGCTCAATCTTTGATTTCATCGAGTTTTTGGTTTTCGTTCCATTTGTGCTCTTTAAATGATGGATAATAGCATTTTGTTCTCAACTATGCCTTGTTCTCATTTGGGAATTTTTTTGTAGACACAACCACTAAGAACACACAACCATGAGCACTTCAACAAGAATCAGTCACTATTATTTTCAAGGCACCTGTGAGTTTGAGGAGTGGACACAAGAAGGGTTCAAGCACTTGAAGGAGTTGGAGCGAGCTACATTCTTTCCTATCCGTTTTGCTTGTCGGGATATCATGTTTGAAATGGGGATACAAAACAAGTGGATGATCTAGTAGAGCGGATGAATTTGGGGAGGTTAACACATATGGACTACTTGACCTACCCCGCACCAACCAGGCATTTCCTTGCCACGGTGAAGTTCATTGAGGATGAAGCGAATGGACATGGATATGTCTACTTCATGGTTGGGCCAACCCAATACTCACTCACTTTCTTTGATTTTTGTGAAGTATACTGCTTCCCATCCTCCACATTTAGCGCTACTCAAGAGTTTCATGAAGCATCCACCGTATGGAGAAACATAACAATGGATGGTTCATTCTCCATCGCATCTCGCATGTCCAAGGTGCGAAATCCAACTATCTTCTATGCTCTCCGTCTCTTAGCCAACACGGTTTATGCTCACCACAAGCCGGGTGTTCCAACCACCAATGAACTAAGGATGTTATATTGTGCGATCCGGTATTGGCTTCACAACCATCATGGACGACCCATTGAGTATGATCCAATTTTCCACCTTGATGCCGCTTCAATGTTCCTTGGGAACCTTTTGCACATTCAAAATACGGTGTCTTTGGTGGATAATCCGAAAGTCTACATTGGAGGCATGCTCACTCCACTCTTCGACCGCGTTGGAGTCAACCTCGACCTCTACAGACCCCTTCCAGAGAGGCCTAAGAGGGACTTCGAATATTTGGTACTCACACACACTTTGGCGGCCCGTTTCCCTAACAACACGCTCGCATACCGCTTCATGGACGAGGACAAGACGCCTTTGTGTTGTTTCTTGCGAAACGCTCGATATTGCAACACTAGTTGCTTCGAAGACCTCAAGTTCTCAATACCAGACCGGTTGACCTTCTCTCTTCCACCACCTCAAGATTACAACTCTGATCACTTCTAATCAAACTGTTTATGAGTTTATGTTTGTTTGTTTTTTTTTGTCGGGAGTTTATAGTTGTTTTATCATAAGTGCAAAGCTAATTGGAAGGAGTCAATGTTCAACTTTTTTTTGTAATGAATTATACCAAAGTCTGATACCAGTCTGGCTTTGGTCTACCGTTAGGTGGTGTGGTCTGCGAAACCTTAATTGTAAACAGCACAACAGCGTTTGCCAAATTTTGGCATAATACAAGCAGAATCTAAGTAGTGTTTGCATATACTCTGCTTCCAAAGGCAGAGACTGAGAGCGTTTTGTTTTTCTTCTGCGAGTATCAGCAGAGACTGCGCGTACTCTTTTCTATCTCTACTTGTATTCTGCGTAGTCTACATTTACTTGCGTTGCAAATGTCAACTTGTGAAGTCTACAGCAGTGTTTGCCAAATTTTGGCATAATACAAGCATAATCTAAGTAGTATTTGCGTATACTCTGCTTCCAAAGGTAGAGACTGAGAGCGTTCTGTTTTTCTTTTGCAAGTATAATCAGAGACTACGCGTACTCTTTTCTATCTCTACTTGTACTCTGTGTAGTCTACATTTAATTGTGCTGCAAATGTCAACATGCAGACAATGTGCCACCGGTCCGCGTTAACTCAGCTGGTCTTAAGGGGTAGCGCTGGTATTTCCAAAAAAGTGTACTAGTTCTACAATTTTCCCTACGAAAGTACCCCGCTTGACATTAAAGTCAGAAAACGTACCATTTTGAACTATTTCTTCTATATATATATATATTTTTTTTTTTTTTTAACATTCCAAAGTATATAGTAGAATTACTTTTTGAAAACGTGAAAACTTAATAACTGTTGGTATAAAATATAATGGAATCACGTTTTCATAGTATATCATTCATCACCATTCTCTAAATCATCATAACTTTGAAAATCTCCATATAAAAGATAGATTTCTTGATTCTTAGCTTGCATTTGCGTTTAGCAAATATTTTTTTCTTTCTCAAATGAAACCACTTAACCATGTCTCTCCAAGAGATGCGACAGTAGTACTCCATTGAATGACACGTATATGTGACTATATCATCCAATCATCTTCCACTCCTTTATTGCTTGACTAGGCTTTCTTTGTCTTTCCTGCTTTTCCTAATATACGAGAAACATATCAAATGAAACAATGTTGGATCTGTTTATTACTAGGCGAAGTTACAATCTCTTTCAAATGGATGACGTTTTCATGATGCAGCTTCTTGAGAATATTTATCTCCCGGATGGCTGTTATGGGAAACTTGAAACAAAAAAAAGTGATAAGGGAATGATATAAAAGTCATTTGGATTCTCCATAGTAATGAGATGTAGCTTACCCCTTCTCTTACATTGTCCATACGGATTTTTGATAGGTTTTTAATGTTTTGGTCGTATGAATTTGGATAACAAATGTTCTCTCTTAAGCTCTGCGCATTTTCGCCTACACCTCTCATGGTGATTGTTTGACCATGTAAATAGTCATAGCAAGTATAATGCAAATTTACACAAACATCTAAGTTAATCATTCACTTAGGTATCTAACATCTTAAAACCTCTAATTCTTCTTCTCACTCTTTTTGATAGTTACAGTCCATAAGCATCTAAGTAAACATATAATAGTAGAATAATGGAGGAATGGTTTAAACTCGTTATCAGGTGAGGTATGACTATCTTTGGTAATAAAATTTAATTATCCAAATAAATACTTTGTATCATACTTACTGTGTTTGCTGGGTGTTATTTACGGACTCAATTTACTCCAATATAGTACATCTGCTCCCCTTCCATGGCGATTGTGCAAAAAATATAATTAGTATGTGTTTGAAGCAAAATCCTTCTCTGCCAAAAAACGATCTTAAAAAGCTGAATGGAGAACAACTCAAAATGAATCGATCCAAGTGCATAAGAACATGCCCCTTCCTCATCTACAATAAAATATTTATGTTCTTCTTCTCTTTGTTGTTGTAAAGACTACTTGGGAGAGTCATATGTAAGCATGTTCTTACCTTTTCTCATAGACCTCCAGTTATTGGGTGAATGACTTCTGGTACTTTCCAGAACTCAATTAAAGTGGCCCATGAAAAGGATAATTACGCCTTATTCTCATACTTGTTTTAATGTTGGTACCTTCTTGTTATACCAATGGTCTACTCGATTACTGCAGTGGATGCTTCAAATTTCTAGGACAACCATATGATTCATTGGGAAGGACAAATACATAGAGGCGATGAAGAAGGATGCTACATCAGCTGGTGTTAATGTGAGTCTGCTTTAAGTTTATAAATTTATGGTGTTTGGTTCTGCTTTAATATCAGAAAATATACTATCAATCTTTAGTTGTTCTATATCAGATCCACTATTATGGAGATGAGTCAACATCTACCGGAACTTGCGGTGTCTGTGTTTTGGGTGGGGAAAGATTAGTTTACGATTTATCTTTATGTCTGCTCATGGTTGTCTTAAGAAATTTCCTTTTGTTGAGCTGTATCGAGACGTATTCCCCATTTTATAGGTAGCTTATGGCGAATCTTTCTGCTGCAAACCATTACAAGATTGAACACCTTAAGAATCCTGAGAACTAGGCTCTGGGTAAACACTCATCTTCAGACATTTTGTATCAAGGTTTGTATTATAAGGTTGGATAGTTTCATATGTTGTGATTTTATTTTGCAGTCCAGAAGGCCAAGTTCTACTATATTGTTGGATTCATCCTCACGATATCTCTGTTATCCATTCAGTCTGTACGTTGACAAGTTACTGCAAACAACAAGGTAGAAGATACACCCTAATAGTTGAGAGACCAGATGATGCTCCCACTACGATTTTAACCATGATTGGCCACTTTAACTGTATTAAAATATTTAGCTCTTCTATAGATCCCAAATATTAAGCTAAGTTTCAACTTGGAATCTTTCGGTTATAAAAATTGTTATGTATATGTAAGAATGTATTTTTGCAAGTGTAGAGATGTGGAGAAAATTATACTTCCGCTTATATGACGACGTACGAAGGAAATCATGACCATCTTCTTCACAAAAAAACAAAAAACAAAAAACTTTAATCAAGACTATGGTTATTATGGTCATAACTAATCTCATGTCGTTCAAATATTATTTTCTTGAACGAATATTTTTGTATCTACTGATAAATTTTGTGGACCCTTACTCTATCAAATGCATCTCAATATTTTGGTATCTACCAATAAGTTATCTCATGTGGTTTTCCATATAACGTGAACAATGACCAGAGTGTTCTCGCTCACATATTAACTAAGAATCAAATAGAGACATGAATTACATTGCTTCCTCATCCCAGTAGAGGTACCAAACAAGAGCCCATCTAATCCTCTCCAAAACCAGACACCAAACAAGAACCCATCTAATCCTCTCCCAAACCATTGGCCAAAGTAAATATTTTTTTCCTCTTTGTTTAAATGATTCTTACCTTTATATATCTTTTATATACCTTTTAGCCGACTTCTTTTCATTGCTCATTTACAGAGCTTCCAATGGCCAGAACAGCTTATGATTTACAAGGAAAGCAAAAAAGAGGAAGTATGGATCATTGTCATTGTAAAGTTTTGAGTTTTGTTTATTCGTGCACTTTGTTATGTGTTATCTACAACATCTTGAAATCTATTCGCTGCATACTTTTGGAAGAATATCTTACGCGATTTAACTATTGCTTATTGGGTAATTTATCTATTAAAATTGTATCGTAAGTTGTTTGTTTTTGTGACAAAGTGTTTGTTATCAGGTTATTGGTATAGTCATGTCTTAAACTTCTTACTAGATATGTTTTTTGGTATTCTTAAACATGAAATCCGTTGATAAGTGGATTACCTTATATTAAAAAATTCAAAAGTTTCAAAAAAAATTTCAAAGTTTTAAGCGGTCACGACCAACATTACGCGAATTCGCCAGAAATAGCCTCTCATCTCAATGCCCCACAATAATTTTTTAGAAAAACCAATGTTCTCTTACTTACAAAAAGGTGACATGATCTTAAAGAATGTGCGATCATCAAATTTTCATTACATTTTAAAACTAAATTTGGCTTTCAATTCAAATAAATCTAATAAAATATCAATTTCAAGACATGTTATGTTTTATACAAAATGTACACTCAAACAAGTATGATAAAAAAAAACTATCTATTTGATTTTTCAATGGATTCATTATTATTTTATTTTTAAAACAACTGTTTAACATAAAACTCACGCGTGTGCGCGGGTACTCACCTAGTAAGGAGTAAATTTCAAAAAGTCACATTTTGAGTTTTAATCCCCTAAAATGTCACATGTAAGTTTTAATTTCAAAAAATGGCACTTACACGCGAATATGACGAAATTGCCTTTGGTGTATGTGTGTAGGAGTGCTGACACGATGTCATTTAATGCTACTAGCATTTAGTGTGATATTTCTGAACAACATGTTATTTGCATACGTACATGGGTGAAGTGAATCTTATGATGTACACATGTGAGACTAAAAAATGTACATGAAACACGTAATTACATTTCTTACCAGACATACTAAATTCACAACAACTACATTCCTAACCATGTTTAAAGGAAAATGGTGTGCGTACGTACATAAAAAAATATTGTCGTACATTTTACTGTTTTGTGGAGATAGTGTACATACATCCTCAGAGCTAGACGGTGTATGCAGTGTGCGTACGTACATAAAAAAATATTGTCATACATTTCACTGTGTTGTGTAGATGGTGTACATACATCATAAGAGGTAGACAGTGTACAATATGCATGAATGTAGCCAAAGTGTTCAAAACGTCTCCAAAATTTCACACAAGTGTCCGACACAAATTCAAATTTGATGTACGATATACATGTACGTAAACATAGTACATAGATATTTATGTTCCATACATTTAATCGTATAAACAATACACAATTATTAAGATAATTTAAAAATTATTCTAATGCAAAGTATAAAAATAGATAAACTCATGAAAGCGAAAAATGAGAAATATGAAAACAATAAAAAATGAAAAAACAACAAAATTAAATTAATTGATTAAAAAAATATTAAGTTTCTTGCGCGGAATGAAGAGGAGAGAGAAATATTTTACCACATTTCTATCATTACAATGGTTCAATCTCTATTTTGTGTGTACGTATATGCTGTGTGCATATCTCCAACATGTACGTATATAGTGTATATCTTCTACGTATACATGAGATTAGCATAAGCATTGATGTTGGTTGGTGTATGTCATATCAACGACACATTACAGTCACTCAGTAAACTCTGAGTAATAAATCTATACATACATGAGTATTTTCGTCATATTCGTGTGTAAGTGCCATTTTTTGAAAGAAAAACTTATCATGTGACATTTTCGTAATTAAAACTCAAGCTTGTGACATTTTTAGAAATTTTCTCTTTAATAAATGGGTCGATTGATGCTGATCTGGTATGTGATAGGGGTGAAATTATTATTCCGGATCCGAAATCCGATCCGGGATCCGCTCCGAAATTAAGATATTGGAGCCGCTAGATCCGAATAGTAAAATATCGGATCCGTTAAAACAGATTTAGATAGTAAACTTTTAAGGTCTAGATCTTTTAATTTATTAAAAATATTTTTTATACATATATTAAGTTATTTTATGTAAAAAAAAAAAATATATATATATATATATATATTGTTGGGGATAAAATAGTCCCCTTTGAGTTAAGCGAATCGCCTCATGCCACGTATCCCAAAGCTCAGGCGGGTCACTTAGCTCTATTGGCAGAGCTTATCTTTGAACAAAGCCCTAGAGGTATTTGGATCTGAATCAACAACGGCCCAAATAACTTAATGGATAGGGCCACCAGAGACTGATCCCGGCCCCGGGTATCGTGTCCCGTTACCTGGGGTGATAGGGGTCTGGAACTGAGTGGCCAGACATACATGTACTCTTTATCAGCACCCGGAGACGGTGCTCGGAGCCCGAGTTCTCGTATCAGGAACTCGGGCTATGTATGAAAATCTTTCTCAGGCGCTATGTTCAAATTATTTCGAATACTCTCGTTTAAATCTTCGGTCAAAGGGTAAAAAATTTCACCTTATGCGTGCTAGGATAAAAAGCAAGTGATCCATACTCGGAGAACGATTAAAGCACAAAGGAACTGATTCCGAGGGAGCACCCTGACATCAGACCCGCCGCGTCATACACTGCCATCAGTACGGGATGGTCAGGTCTAGTGATGCAGAACCAAGTTGTCGGCCAAGTGGCACAAGGAGACAAGGAAGTTAGGTGAAAAGCACTCGAGTACTTCGAGCAGGTCAAATCCAGAAGTTAAAACCTGACCCAACTAAGGACGCGAAACCCGGTATCAAAGCTCGGATAGGTAAAAGTCTATAAATACTATTCTATTTCCTTCATAAAACGGATCCGATCTCTCGCCCAAAAAACACTTACAGTGAGCCCATTTCTCTCAAGAGTAAAGCTCATTCCTTGGAGTTTTAGTCTCATTCAGGCTTATTAGGGCCATTCTCTCTGGTTCTCTCGCCGGATTTCTCTTCTTTTCCAGTCCCCCCTTTAACCAGAATATCTCCAAATAATATGTTTCCTTCTTCTCGCTCACCATAAATTTCTTACTACCAAACGTCTAAATACTCCGCCGACCATCCTTCACTTGGCCCGGAGTCACTCTTTTCTCTTCTTTATGGTTTTTCGACCATCTTTCCCTTGCTCTCCACGACTCACCGTGTTTGTTGATTGCGCAGTATCGGGTCCCTCCAGTGATTGACTAAAAATCCTCAAAACAGTTTGGCGCTCGAATTGGGGGGGGGGTGGTGGACAAGAGCTCTCTTTAATTGGCAGGCGCGCTAAAATTTCCTCTGGTGTCTCACATCTATCCCAAAAGCTCATAAAGGCGCCACAATAGATAACGCATGAGGACACCACGCGCCGTCAAAGGCAGGGGGATCCTAGAACAGGAAAACACTCTCCAAAGCCAGATGGACCTGGATCCCCTAGCACCATCGCCAGATCTCTGACGAGCCCTGTTCGAGAACCTCCAGCTTCACGAACGATTAAAGGGCGTGTTGGGGGTATTAACCACGAAAAGAGGTAGATGGGAAGGCCCAACAATTGAAAACCCGTTTTGGGCATCGATTTTGAGAAAATCGGCCGAAGGAGTTACATTCTGGAGAAACGCTCTTGGATATCCGGGCAGATACCCTTTGTGAAAGGAGCACACTGCTAGGGAATTCAATCGAAGGAGGCTCTTCGCGTGCGAACAGAGGATTCGAGCCAATGAGTCCCAAACAACTTGGGGGCCGGAGGTCCGCACACAATGAAGGAAGTCGATAGAATGTCAAGGGAGAGCCATATAATCCCTTTCACCCGTCTTATAAATGGACGGAGGGATCACACCCGCCAAACGAAGAGCGCGGCAGAAATGAAGAGCGGTTCGACAGTGGAAACAATAAGGCGGTAGTGGAAAGCGGCATAACCAATAAGGAAAAGAGGACCTCCCCAATGACGAAGGATGGAGCCACAAAAGCAAAACGACAACAGACCATCAGAAGAGAAGAAAGGTCTCTTGCAAAGATCTGCGAACCTGAGGAAGGGATTTCCTGAAAACTAGGGAACAGGCGAATCTATCCCATCGAAAGCTAGGTGCAAGCATTACCGCCATCACTGGAAATTGGGTCCGCGAGTGTGACGATGCAGGGTGTCAGGAGAGAATGCCCATGACCAAAGGCAGAGCAACGCGATGGATGAAATTCTCCCTAAAGACCTAGGCCAGAAAGAGGCAGATCCCTTTTATTAGAGGCACAATAATCCCCGAACCAAAAGGTGTAATCAGCCCAGACCAAGGAAGGAGACCCGAAAAGGGGGCAAGGATACTTGAGGATGAAAACAACATGGTCCCGACAGAAATCGGAACCGCCTCCCGGCATTCAAAACAAGAAGCTAGGGAACAAGATAACGAGGGAAGGGTGTGATACGAAACGTATGAGCAGAATAAGAGGTCTCATACATCGAAAAATGAATACAAAGGAAGCATGCTAGAAGTAGAAGACTTTAAAGTCAACAAGCGGCCGCTAGAACAATAAAGAAGCGGGACCTTGAAACTAAGAAGAATCCGAGGAGCGGGTCTGTTTCACCCCTCTCGAGCTTCCCAGAGCATCGGGAGCAGTCTGGTTGTCTCGAGTGATGCCCTAGGGGAATCGACATCCACGACAGTGGCATTCTTTTCTTCCAGTCTCCGCCTCAGAGTCTCGACTTCAGTCCGAGCCAAGTCTCTTTCCAACTTCATGGCTCTACACTCGAAGCAGGAATGAAGGACAGTTCGGGGAATTGACACCCGGGACGAAACATGTCTGGGAGTGGAGGAGCATGCTCAACCAAGTAAAGGGTGATCCAGAAGGCGGCTAAGGTGTTCACCGACTCTACAAGACAAGGAGAAAAAGAAGGAGACATTCAGACAATGTGCAAAGAATGATGAATGCGAGGGGATGGGGGACAAAGATGTGAGAAGCTACCGGAGCGCACGAACAGCCTCTCCGAAGAAGCGCACATGGAGCTCCTCTCGATTAGTTCATCCCAGAGGAGAAATACCGGATCATGAAAGATGGCAGGAAGTCGGTACAGGTTGGCCAAGAATTCTACGTAGGAAAACCTATCCCAAGGGAGAGTGCCTACAGAGTGCACACAAGAAAAGTCAAAGGAGGGCAGCTATATATCCAAAATGAAGTCATCAGGGTGCGAAATCAACTACCTGCCGGAGCCTAGTCGAAGGAAAGCTTTGCTGGTCCACTGTGGAGAAGAAAGAAAAAGTTGTTACTACCCGAGGGAGAGATTAGGTGAGACGTCAAGGAAACCGGGGAAGATTTCCCCCGACTCATGCTGTAGACCAGTGTGAATCGGCGGGACCCCCTCGACATAAGTTGGACGCTAAAGGCCCCGGGAATCATGTCTGCTGAAATATCGATGCCGGAGAGGTAAGAAAGAACCTGAAGCGAGTGGATCAAACCCCACGCAACAAGGTCCAATTGGCCCAGAGCCAACTCGAGCAACTCAGAGTAATCCATCATCAGCCATGATAAATTACCGCGGAAGCCGACATCAAAACTCGACGAATAAACAGTCGTGTAACCACTCGGGGGTGAAGCCGGATCAACCTCATGATCCGGATATACAACCGGATGACGAAGAATGCGAGAGTTACGTTCTCCGAGAATTGTCAAAATATTTTCCTCAGATGACTGAGAAGAAGTAGAAGGAGATGAAGCAGGGACAGAGGGAGAAGAGGACGGATTCGAAGACATTATTACAAAGGCGAAAGCGAGGAAGGCCAAAGGACAAAAGATGCCCCAAAAGCGGGAAAACGATTTAAAAAAGAAAGAGGGCGAAGATATAAAAGCGAGAATTTATCAAGGAGTAAAGAGAAGCAATCACGGATAGAGGAAGAAGAAGAAGAAGACCACATATATTTATATATCAAAATGGAAAAGCGACTCGGCGTCATCGACCCAAAGCGTGAAGAAGAAGAGACTTTCCTACCATCCACGTGTCAATCATCTTGCGGCCCTATGCGAGAAACGAGGAAACATCAATGACAAAACTGCCACTACACGGAATCAGAGATGGAGAAGCTGTATCGCCACGCCGCCCAAGCATTCAATGAGGAAAGAGATCGCGGTCCACACCTGAAAAAGCCCAACATCATGATAACACGGTAATCTTTTTTGTATAAATAAATATATAATTCCATTTACAAGATATCACTTCAAAGAAAGAGGCCTACGAGCCCAATAAAAAAAAACCATAAAAGGAGAACCGATAATACTTTGAATATATATAAATTTATATATGTTTTTCTCGAAAGGAAAGAGGGATACTCCCCGTCTCGTAACGGTGTATTCCTTAGTCTGATCGGGGAAAAGAGAACTGACAACAAGCAGCAAACGGCTGGAAAGCCCATAATAGCA
The DNA here is from genome assembly GCA_900406555.1 of Pseudoturritis turrita. Taxonomy (NCBI): domain Eukaryota; kingdom Viridiplantae; phylum Streptophyta; class Magnoliopsida; order Brassicales; family Brassicaceae; genus Pseudoturritis; species Pseudoturritis turrita. Next base: position 368,364 of record OVBL01000004.1, read on the forward strand.
GATCAGCCCGAATGCCAGGTTATCAAAACCTCTGTGGAAGTTCTCATACTCTCCACCAGATCTCCGGACTCAGGTTATCGCAACCTTCACGGGAATTCTCATGCTTCCCGCCAGTTCTCCGGACTCAGGTTATCGCTACCTCCGAGGGGGATCTCGAGTCCTCCCAGGTCTCCGGACTCAGGCAAAGGCCTTCAGGGATCTCGTGCCCATAGGTCTCCTGACTAAGGCCCCGGCCTCCATTATGGTTCTCATGCCCTCAGGTCTCTGGACTCAGGCTCCGACCTCCAAGGATGTCTTTACGGCTCCCAAGCTTCCGGGCTCTGTATACTTGTGTTTCCTATAACAGTAGATAGTTTACGATCATGAATGCATGCTCGTATGACTGCATTCATGATTCGATACTCGGAGGATAATCTTAGCGCATGCTCGTACAACTACGTTTAAGATTGGACTCCCGAGAAAACTTGTTCTCATAGAAAAAAGAAGCCTTATCTATTACCCGAATCAGAGTCTCAGACTCGAACAACGGATGGGGCAATTGTTGGGAATAAAATAATTCCCTTTGAGTTAAGAGAATCGCCTGATGCCACATATCCCAAGGCTCGAACGGGTCCCTTAGCTCTATTGGCGGAGCTTATCTTTGAACAAAGTCCTAGAGGTATTTAGACCTGAATCAACAATGGTTCAAATAACTTGATGGGTATGGTGACCTGAGACTAATCCCCGCCCTGTGTATCGCATCTCGTTACCCAGGGTATCTGGATCTGGAACTGAGTGGCCAGACGAACATGTATCCCTTATCAGCACCTAGAGATGGCGTTCGGAGCCCGAGTTCCCGTATCAAAAACTCAGGCTAAGTATGGATATCTTTCTCAGGCGGTATGTTCAAATTATTTCGAATACTCACGTTTAAATATTCGGCCAAAGGGTAAAAACTTTCACCTTATGCGTGCTAGGTTAAAAAGTAAGTGGTTCATACTCGGAGAACGATTAAAGCACAAAGGAACTGATTTTGAGGGAGCACCCTGACATCAGACCCACCGCGTCAGACGCTGCCATCAGTACGGGATGGTCAGGTCTAGTGATGCAGAACCGTATTATCGGCCAAGTGGCACAAGGAGACAAGGAAGTTAGGTGAAAAGCACTCGAGTGCTTCGAACCGGGTCAAATCCAGAAGTTCAAACCCGATCCAACTAAGAACGCGAAAACCGGTATCCAAGCCCAGGTAGGTAAAAGTCTATAAATACTACTATATTTCCTTCATAAAATGGATTTGATCTCTCGCCCAAAAAACACATACACTGAACATATTTTTCTCGAGACTAAGGCCCATTTCTTGGAGTTTTAGTCTCATTCAGGCTGATTAGGACCATTTTCTCCGGATCTCTTATCGGATTTCTCTTCTTTTCCAGTCCCCCTTTTAACCGGAATCTCTCCAAATACTTTATTTCCTTCTTCTCCCTCGCCACAAATTTCTTACTACCAAACGTTCAAATACTCCGCGGACCATCCTTTGCTCAGCCGGGAGTCACTATTTTCTCTTCTTTTTGGTTTTCCGACCATTTTTCACTTGCTCTGCACGACTCTTCGTGGTCCTTTCTCTTCTCCCTCTTTTTCTCTTTTTTTTTACTTGAACGTCGGAGAGATGTCGGAAAACACCTCCAGTGGTGTTTTCTCCGACCTTCACGTGTTTATTGATTGCGTAGGAGTGGATCCCCCCAGTGGTTGTTTAAGAGGGCTAAAAATCTCGAAACATATATATATATATATATATATATAATTGATTTTTGTTTTCTTATAATATATAATTGGATAACCTTGGTGTTAGGTTAGAGATCGTTTGGTCACAAACTACAAATTTGTCGTAGGCTATTTGTAAACTCACATTAAGAGTGTGTAAAACATCTTAAAGATTTGTAATAAAGATAAAATTCAGTGCGCCGGAGTTTTGTAAAGCTCGTGTTTCGTCTATCTCTTGTTTTTCAGTTGGTATCAGAGCATACATCTTTAGAGAGTCTGACTCAACAAACAGGTGAAGACTGAGGATCCTAGGGAAAGAGATGGATGATATACTACAAGTTTTGGTTGTGCTTCAGAAGATCTTTATGCTAGACACGATCACTATGGATATTGGAAGGTGAATATGAAGACAATTGTATAAGGTATTGATGAGGATGCTTGGAGAGTGGAAGACGGCTATGAAGTTCCAGAAATTGTAGAAAAAATGGTTCCATTTTCATCAAACCAAATACTAAATAGACAAAACATGAGAAGAATATGGCAAGGTATAATGCAAAAGCCTTATCCACTATTTTCACTTCGGTTAGCAAGAATCAATTCAAGTTGATTCAATGGTGCATATTAGCTAAAGAGGCGTGGGACAAACTTCAGAAAATATTTGAAGGATCCACAGGCATGAAGACATCAAGAACTGACATCAAAACATCTGAGAATGGATGAGCATGAAAATGCTACATACGGGGAAGACGTATAAAGATAAGAAACTTGTCAAGAAATTGTTGCGGTCTTTGCCGAAGAGACTTGAGCTAAAAAGGCAGCTATTAGGGTTAGTTTTAACATGGATGAGACCCTATTCGATAAAAATGTGGGGATGCTACAAGCGTATGAGATGGAACTTAAAGATAAAGAAGTCATCTCAGAGAATCTCAACATGTTAGATACTTAGATCTAACTATGAGTGACGACAAGTTGAAAGTACAAAATTTTGAGAAAACTATGGGCTCAGTTGTGAAGATGTTTGGCAAACATCTTAAAGAAGTTGGAAAAAGACATAAGATATCATTTACGAATGATCACCAATCCAATTTCGAACCAAATTTTAAAATAAACCAAACTATATAAAATTTCTTACACCGAATTATCCAAATCGAATCCAATCGAGCCTGAATTTTGTGAAATCAAACAAAACTTGCTGAATTTATTAAAATTATTATTTTTAATTAAATATATATAAAATATTTAAATATACTAAAAATCTATAATATTAATTAAAATGAATTAATAAATTTTCTTTTTATTATAATTGATTGTCCAAAATTAAACCCGAACCCGAACTCGAACAGAACCCAACCCAAACGTGAACCGAACAATTTTTTTTTTAAAACCGAACCGAACAAAAACAAGAATCAATATATTTAAACCCATTTATCTTGTATTCGTATAAACTAAACTATGGTTTTTTACACTACTAGGTACTTTTTGGAACTTGGGTAACATGATAGGTACTTTAATTGTATTAGAAAAATTTGTGAGTGACAAAGGCAAATCATGACTATTTTGCCCTCAAGGAAGGTTGTTTATTTGTTAGGGAAATAAAGAGAAGTAACTAGTAGTTACAGCTTCCGGTTACTTAAAGATGATGGTGGGTGGATATAGTGTCGTTGGATAGTGGAAAAATCAAAGAAAACGTGCGATTGAGATGAAAAGATAAACATGTGGTTGAGGTTTTTTAACTGCTGTGAAAAAGAGGATGGAGTTTCGATAAAGATCTGAAGGGGAACTAGGGTAAGTCTTAGAAAGGTTTTGGAGCTTTGAAACTCTTGGCGTGTCCATTGGTGGTGCCCATATGACTACAGACACGTAACAGTCGATACACACCCTCAATGGACATAAGCATTAAACATAATTCTTGGTCAGCTATTTGTGGATATGAATTATGGTCACCAATTGGTGGACATGTCATACTGGATGCACTACCATTGGATCTAATGAATAGTTTGACCATCAAACTTGTCACATGTCCATTGTTAATAGTGGTGTGTTATCCACAGTTCAGTGTCCATGCGTGCTACGTCTGTCCACCATAAAAATGGACATGTGACTAGGGGCCATATGACTACAGACACGTAACAGCCGACACACACTCTCAATGGACATAAGCAGTGGACATAATTCATGGTCATCTACTTGTGGATATGAGTTATGGTCACCATCCGGCGAACATGTCATACTGGATGCACTACCATTGGATCTAATGGACAGTTTGACCATCAAAAGTGTCACATGTCCATTGTTAATAATGTGTTATCCACAGTTCAGTGTCCATTGGATCCCAAGCACACTGGATTTATGGTCATCTACTTGTGGATATAAATTATGGTCACCATCTGGCAGACATGTCATACTGGATGCACTACCATTAGATCCAATGGACAGTTTGACCATCCAACTTGTCACATGTCCATTGTTAATAGTGTGTTATCCAAAGTTAAGTGTCCATTGGATCCAATGGTCATGCATCAGTTTGACATATCTACAAGTTGGTGACCATGAATCCTGACACACTATAAAATAGTTCTGTGTTATCCACAATCGGTGTCCATGCCTGCTATATTTATACACCATAACAATGTTGACACCTGATCTCGAATCTGACCACTACCCATTCGATGTAATTAGAGTTAATCAAGTAGGTTAACATTGTGTTCATAGACACATGTCCACATCATAATCTTGGCATGTGGCGACAATCTAAACATTTCAGAAACATCTCCTACTGTCGTTTTCTTGTCTTCTCCAATGAGCTTCTTCCAATATTGATCCCCAGGCTCATCAATTGTTGTGTCTGGATCATAGCTTTCGGGAAATTCCCCACAAGACAGCCTCGAAGTGGCTGTCCACCAAAGACTGTCCACATTTAGTACTTTTTCTTTGTGGTCAGCTGTCTGCATATCAACGCGTGGAGTAGTTTACAGGAAATAGGACATCTATTGACAAGGATATCGAATAGTTGGCCGAAGCAAGATCGGTGGGTTGTCTTAAATTCTGGGGTGTCCCTCAAAGTGTCGCAGACGAAGTATAGAATGTCCGGCTTGGAGTATACATTTAGACGTGTTCAGATATCGATCTGTCGCAAACAGCCTCGCCGCAAAATGGTTGTCCAAATCCATGTTTTCATTCGTTCCTGCGATGAGAGAATGAAGACATCGTTAATGGAACATGATACAATCAAAGGCAAAACAAGATAAATCGAAGACCCTAGATTCGTCTTTGGAAATCTATCTACATAGTTCTACGCTGCCGGTACAATCCCAAACAGATGTTTCTCCCTAATCGTCGGATACCCCAAAATCACGGCGGATATAAGCGAATCTCACTTACCTTCTATTTGCGAGACCGACGAATGCGTACGGTTACTAATGTCGTTGATCGGTGAGTGAAGTCCTTGGACGGAAATCTCTGAATCGCCAACGAAAATGGAAGTCTAAGAAGGCCTAGGGTTTTACTTTACGGTTAAAAGTTAAAAAGATTAAAAATCGAGTACAATTTTTTGGTAACTAGGTAATTTTAGTAGTTTTGTCATTTGGTTGAAGGTATTATGGTCAATCACTTGACTAAACTTGGAGAAATTTGCCTATTACAAATAATGGTCAATTTGGTTAATAAAAAAAAAAAAAACATAATATAAAATCCAACAAAAACTCCTAAAATGAGTGGTTATGATGATGCCACCTAGGAAGTTTTTGTTAGATTTTAGGTTTGGTGTTTTTTTGGTTATTAAGCCAATTAACTCTACAAAGAAAGTATTACTTTTTGAGAATTTTAAAATAAAGTACTTACCTGTGCAATCAACCCTGTAACCTAAATACCAAATTTTTCGAATTGAATCGAACTGAACTACTGAACGCAGCCCACCCGTTAGCAAAGAAAAAAAGGAGAAAAAAACTTGCAAAGCTCAAAATATTTTATAGTTTAAAATTAAAATCGACGTCGTTTTCGGCTTATGAGGTAACGATGTCGTTCTTGAAATCTCTATCATCATCATCACCGTTGCTTCTTAAATTGAGAACTGAAGGGTTTAACGGGTAGTTTTCTGGGTTGGGGTTTATTTTGCTGATGAATCATTTTTTTTTATTACGTAAAGCTCCAATCGATAATTAGGAACAAGTGAGAAAAAAAAAGTTAGGAACTTTGAGTGGGTAATGAGCTTGAATTTAGCAAATCCTTTCTGGGTTCCTTTAAAAGCTTTGTTATGTAGAAACAGCAGGAGAAGGAGAATTTTCACTGCCACTGCTATAAACAGTTTATCCGACAAGGTAAGTTTCGTTTAGAGTAGTTATAGTAATTTCGATTCTTCTCTTTGTTTTATTTGTCTGAATTTGTTGGGTTCTTGATGGATGGAATTGAAAAGGTGAAAAAAGATGAGAATGAGGTTTTGGTTGTTGTTGGTGGTGGAGCAGCTGGAGTTTATGGAGCAATTAGGGCTAAAACTCTCTCACCTGATTTGAGAGTTTTGGTTATCGAAAAAGGGAGATTTCTTTCTAAGGTTAACCTCTTCTTTCCATTAACTATAACTCTCAAATCAATTGGCGAGAAAAATGGAGTTTTTTTTTATCATTTGTTTATCTTTTTGCAATTCGCAGGTGAAGATTTCTGGTGGTGGTCGATGTAATGTGACAAATGGGCATTGCACCGATACGATTGTGAGTGTTTATTTTTACATAGGAAGCTCTAAACTTTATGCCTGAAAATTGCAGAATCATGAAGCATATTGGGATTAGCTTGATTTTTGTTTTTGTTGATTTTTATATCAGATTTGTATATAGTGATTGGCAGAGCATTACAACGATACTGTTGCAAGTGTTGTTCACGTAGAAAGCTTCAAACTTAATGCCTGAAAATTGCAAAATCATGAAGCTTTCTTCTAGTTTTGTCTTTAATCTTGTGGGAAGCGTATCGGTTTAACTTGATTTGTGCTAACTTAATATCAAATTTGCATGTAGAGATTCACAGAGCATTGCAACCACACTATTGTGAGTGTTGTATTTTATACATAGAAAGTTTTAAACTTTATGTCTGAAAATTGCAAAATGCATATCTGTTTTTATTTGAGCTTCTTTTTAACTCAATAACTAAATTTGTATGTAGAGATTGGCAGAGAATTATCCTCGTGGTAATAAAGAGCTTAAAGGTTCTTTTTTCTACACACACGGACCTGCTGATACCATGTCATGGTTTTCTGAGCATGGAGTGCCACTAAAGGTTGTCACTTCCCATCAATTAATCTTTAGAGAGATGTTTGTCTTATTCCGCATTTTGGCCTAATTCTAGTATCCAACAGATTGAAGACGATGGTAGAGTATTCCCCGTGAGCGATAATTCATCTTCTGTAGTTGATTGTCTCTTAAATGAAGCAAATATTAGGGGAGGTATTATAACACATCTCTTGAAATATCCATTCTTCTTAATTGTTGTGTCTTTTCATTCATATATTCACTCAATTTCCTAAACCAGTTAGGCTTGAGAGAGGAAAGTCTGTGTTAACTGCTTCTACTAAACCCGATGGAAAGTTCCTTATTAAAGTTGGGAAGCGAAGTGCTGAGACGTCTGAATCTATCGAAGCTTCATATCTTCTGATTGCTACTGGAAGTAGCCAACAGGTTATAATATCCCATTTGAAAAACATGAATTCTGATTTTCAAAGCTGTTTTATAATAATGGTTCTCATGTTTTCCTAAATTTTTTTTTTAATTATGTTACAGGGTCACTCTTTAGCCACTCAATTTGGTCACTCCATTGTTGATCCAGTACCTAGTTTATTCACTTTTAAGATCAATGATCCGTTGCTGGCTGATTTAGCAGGGGTAGCTTTCCTTTAAAACTAAAATTCCCTAGCACGAAAAAAATTTACGAGCTTCGTATTTGACATTGTTTATTTCTCTTTCTCAGATTAGTTTCTCCAAAGTCCAAGCCAAACTGAAATTAGAAAATTCACGCCCGGATTTGTCAAACCTCTCACAGGTGTGCATTTCTCTTCCCCTTGCTGTTCCTAATTTGTTTAACATTCTTTATCACAAGGATAAGTTTTCAAAATTAATTTTGTTTCTTTCAAGGTTGGTCCAATGCTTGTGACACATTGGGGACTTAGTGGACCAGTTATTCTCCGGCTCTCTGCATGGGGTGCACGGCATCTCTTCAGTTTTGAGTACAAAGGTCTGATCTTTAATTTGTTGATGTTAACTCGATGAAGTTATTAAATACGTTCCAATTAGATTGATATGGTTTGGTTGCAGGGCTTCTTATTGTCGACTTCATACCAGATATTAACATCGAAACTGCTAAATCTGTACTCAAACAACACAAGCTGCAGTTTTCAGTAAACAACATTTCATACTTTTACTCTTTTGTTCTCTTTGTTTCTTGTCTGTGGTTTTAAAAGTTTGAGCTTTGTTTAATGCAGAAGCATAAGGTATCCAATTCCTTTCCTCCTCAGTTTGGTCTTGTCAATAGATTCTGGAGATACATTCTAGACCGCGAGGTTCTTTTAAAACCTTCTTTCATAGCTTTTCCATGTCGTAAAACCTCTTAATCTTATGTGAATGTCCTTGACTGTCTTCATGATCCAGCAGGGTTCTTCAAAAGACACCTTGTGGGCTTCATTGTCAAATAACTCCTTGAACTCTATTTCCGATCTGCTTAAATATTGTACATTTCAAGTCACTGGAAAGGTATAAGATGAAACATGAAACTTATCAGATTTTATCATACTACTCAAGATGATAATGACGACGACATTGTGTTTTGTTATGTTGCTGTAAAAGGGTCAATACAAAGATGAATTTGTGACAGCAGGAGGAGTTCCTTTATCCGAGGTTTGCATTTTTTAAAAACATAAATCGATCCATTTTTTTCGATTTTCACTAAATCTGATTTTACATGTCTCTTGCTATTTCAAGATTTCTTTGAAAACAATGGAGAGCAAATTGGTTCCAAATCTTTTCTTTGCAGGAGAGGTAAACATTTCTACAAAGTTTAAAACATTAGTCACACACATACACATACCAATGCATGTAGCATCATATCTTTTCTTACATTTGTGTCTTCAGGTACTAAATGTAGATGGAGTTACGGGAGGCTTCAATTTCCAGGTGAACATACACATTTCTACATTTTATGATTTCGAGATAAATTGTAAAATGTCCATATCTATTAAGTAGAAATGAAAATCATGAATTTTTAAGTATAAGACCCAATCAAAAGGTTAAAAATGGTATATTAATGTATGCAAGTATTGTTTTATGCAGAATGCTTGGTCAGGTGGATATATCGCAGGCACCCACATCGGCAAATTAGCAAGTAACAAAGTTCTACAGAAAGAAAAGTAATAAGATTATAGTTTTTTAAAAGACAAGTATTGCAATATTTCATGTTTCTATTATGATCTATGCAGGAACATAATTTTGCTTTCTTAGACTAATTTGACTACTGAACAAATCCACCTTTTTTTGTTTCGTTTACCAATACCATTGTTGTGTTCATGGTTCGTCATTGTTAGATAAAGTCTCTCTAATATATACACTTGATCATCATACTATATCTCTCGTTCAGGTTAAAAGTCCAGATCTAACAATTCCAGGGCAAGAATTGTGATAAAAATTATCATCTCTTTGCAGACTTTATAACTCCATTGTTTTGCAGCTTCTGAAGAGAGAGAGAACAGATTCTTCGTTTTGTAAGGCAAGACACTGAACCTCCTTTTACTTTGATTTACAAAGTTTCGATTTTATCCAATAGTTTGGTCTTTTTTCTTTTCATCTGAGTTCTGTCAGAAACAGAGCCAAGAACAGAGACAATGGTGAGATGGAAAGCTGTGGAATTGGTAATGAAAATCCAAATATGATCAGGCAAAATCTTCATTCATGTCTTGAAATCTTTCGTCTTTTCTTCGTAACAAGATGTTCTGTCGTCAATGTGGGATCTTGGAGACACTTAGTTGACATAGCGGAGGAGTAAGTATGTCCACTGTAGATTTTCAGGATCTTGACTTGAATGTGATCAGTCTGAATCGAATGTTTCGATTTCTCTGGCAAGACTTTGCTGGGATCATATTCCTTCATGAGTAGAATCTGACTTGCGCAACAAAAAAAATGATGTATAATAAAACTTTCATGAGATGTTTATAACAAACAAAAGAAGACTAAAACGGGAGACCATAAAAGAAGGCTACACTCATGGCAGAAACATATGGCCATGAGTCCCACGAAACAGGGTACTCCGACAAAGATTACAAGCATGAGAGACATAACATAGAGGAGACCAAGCCCAAAAACATGACTCATGCATTCAACAAAGATATCTGGAGAATAGTTTGATCTTAGATTCAAGGGGATATTGTTAGATTAGGACATGCGTTCACGCCGGTAAAAATAGATATACAAATTTAGTGTTGTAAATATTTAAATCCGCGTAGTTATATTCTAGATTACGGTCCTGGTGAATATTAAAAACCTAACTAAATGTCATATTTTATTAATTATATATTCAATGATAAATTATATATATTATCATTATCCAATTTAAAATATTTCACTTTTCATATTGATTTTTTTTTACATGTTTAGTATTTTTTCTGTTTGGTAATTTCTGTTATGAAAAAAACAATCTTATGATATATAGTTGAATGAGCGTTACAACAATAATTCACAACACTGTTAACTATTATGAAAATAACTAACATAAAAAAATAGAATACATACGCATTATTACATTAGCTATCATGAAAAAATAATATCGACACATCATGTTTTTACATAGTCACAAATAGATAGAGAAAACATTTGATTTTATTTTTATTCTAATTTCATACATTATGAATTTTATATAGAGTTTATAATTTCCATTTTTTAAATTTATAGTTTCCATTTTTCCAATTACTTTGCTTATTTAATTTAGAACTTCTTAAACGTAAATTTTAAGCTTTATTTTAACTTTGGTTGTATTTGTATATGTGTCGAGTTCATATCAAACACATCCAGTTTTATATAATATAATATATAGAATATTACCCTCAAAATCCTAATTTTAATTAACATCGATGGTTGTTGTATTATATAACTAATTGATCGATATGTTTAATATATTTTTGGGTTAGTAATTTTTTAATTAGTTAAACATTACTGAATGCAAAAGTACAATAGTAAGAAGGTTATACAATGTCTGATTTTTTCTTCTTTTGAACAAAAATATTTTATTTTTTATTTGTTAGTACCATTTAAATTGTCAAATAATTTTTACAATAATTATTCTATCATTTGATAAATAAAGAAAATTTCCATAAAAAGAGTCTAAGCGTTATTGTCTTGATACCATAAGTGTCCTTAATTGATCTTGTATTTATTTTAAACGAAATTTTGTTTTTTAAATCAATGATTTCTTTCATTTATTAACAATGAATATACAATAATTATTATATTTTATTAGTAAACAAAAATAATTATTTCTTTGACAAGATTTTTAAGGGAATTTTTTTTTAATTACTGTTTTTATTATAAAATTAGTCAACTATAGTTTCGGGTGGGTTCAGAATTATCCGATACCCAATCGGATCGGTTCGGATAGTTTCGGATCGGGTTATTCGGTTTGGAAAAAACCTCCCCAAATAACAGAAAAAACCGGTTCGGTTCGGGTGGTGTATATTTCGGTTCGGTTTGGGGTAAAAAAACCGCCGAACTTGAACCGAAATTTCATAACTTCGGTTATTTTTTTGGTGGACTAATTTAAATACAAGCCCAATAATTTCGAGCCCAGTAATTTTAGCAATTTTGTTCAATAAAAACTCAAATCAAAATATGTACACAAGCCCAATAAATGTTTTTACTAGGGTTTCTATAATTTACAAACATGAAAGCGGCGGCGAATGGAGAAAGAAGAAAAAAATCAAGTGAAGAAGAAGTTCGCGTGAAGAAGAAGAGGTGTGACAGCGAGCAGAGGAGATGAAGTTAGATCTAGGTTTTTTTAATATATCTTTTTTCGGTTTGAGTCGGTTTTCGGTTTAAAATTGAACCGAACCGGAAACTAAACTTAATTTACATTGCTGCCAATCGGTTTATCCCTTAAAACCGTATGCAAACCGAATTTACTCAATCTCGGTTCGGTTCAGTTCGACGTGTTCTGTTCAGCGGAAATGTCCAGACCTAGTTTAAACTATCAAAGTATTCATAAAACTAACTAAATTGAAAAGCGATGGTAATTTGATGAAGGCTTTTATGTGGTATCCAAGTCATTCGTAGCGGATATGTTTTTCTTTGTAGTTGATGCTAACCGTGTCACTGTCACACTGCATCACCATGAGCAGCTCCACATGTTTATGCTCTGTTGTTATCTATTTTGATTAGTTCCAATTGTTTATTCTTGAAGAGTTTCGTCGACATCGATTTCCCCAAAGATACGTGTAACTGTGATAGTCTAGCGGGCAGCAGTGAAGACATTCTCTTCTTTTCTTCTTTTCTTCTTTTTCTTCTTCTTCTTCCTCGATCACCTCATCTTCCGAATCCTTTGCTCTACCTGCAAACGTATATATGATCTTATATTTTCCTAGAAATATTTAAAAAGCATTCATTGACAGCTTGATGTTGTGTTAAGTTGTGGATGTTTGAGAGCACGTGAACCTGAATAAGTTGCATTGATTACTGAGACTTTAAACATGGAAGAAGGGAACTAAAGAGCAAGTTTACAACATCTTAAGGAAAAAAGAAGAAGAATCAATAATCATTTTCATAATGAAACCCTCAAGTTAGCTGAATTTTTTTAATTAAAAGAAATAGATATATGTTTGAGCTAAGGTAAGAGATATTCAATATGACGTGTGGAATGTATCATGTTTGGTGACAGGGTTTAAACTTTAGAGATCATACTCGGTTTAACAGTCTACATCACAAGCAAACCACATATACTTCCTATTAAACATTAGTAAAATCATTAATCTTAACTCAACATGACCAGTTCATGTGTTCTTTTCTTGATTGAAAGGAAGACTTAGACGACATATACGATCGAACTAAAATACTTGAGAGTTGCAAAGTTGTGTTTTAATTGATAATACTAACAAATACCACTAGTTCATGTCGTTTCTTTCTTTGATTAAATTCACTATTGTGGCTTAAACCCTGTCACCAAAAAAACAAAACTTCAATTAGTCAAAAAAAATTATATGCACACCAATAACAACAATATAAAAAACCGAATAATATATATAGGTTTCGTATGCATTGTTTTTGTATGTAATAACTTAAACACTATACATTGTAAATCTGAAAGCAAAAATCAGAGCTCATGTCAATGATCCAACAAAAAAAATTATTAACAAAATATGTTTTATACGTTACATATATACACATGAATGTTCTTCATACATACAAATATATACATAATTATTATGAAATATCAATTAACACACGTTTCATTCATTATATACTAGATTGTGACCTGCGTGATACACGAGGTTTTAATAATAATTTTATTTATATATGATAAAAAAACAAAGTAAAATATATGTTGTCGGTAACTGATTAAATTTAATAAATGCAAACTTTATGTTAATATAAAAAATATATGTTAAATGTTATTGATATAAATATTTTGATTCCGATTGGTTATTCACACACTTATTTTTAGATTCTGATTAGTAACTCTTTTTAAAACTGGATATCAACTCCACGCACTTCATCTTGCAATACAACTCATCTATTTCTTCCATCATATTAAAATCAGATTTCTATTTCATCCACTCTATGTCAATCAGTAAAAGCCAAAAAGTCCATATGAAAACAATATATGCATAATGGATTCTATCAAATTTAAGTCTATATATATCATTAGTATTAAACAAATAGTAAAAAAATTTGTGGGGGTTGAAACTCGCACAACTAAACTTGGTTATGACTTTTCAGGGAACATAAACTTCTAAGTGTGAATGGCAGAAAAAGAGATCCAAAGATGGTTTTTATTGCTGATTTGACAAGCTTTTAAATACAAGAGTTTGCTAAAGTGTAAAGTGTTTTTCTGTGAAATTGTCGATGCTTCTCTCGAATGCCCTCTCCTTCTTTTATAGACTTCGGATTACACCGTCCTAGCGAGAATATTGGAATATTTCCTTTTCTTCCTTGGCCTCGTATTTTTCTTTTCTTCCTTGGCCGACTTCTACGTGACCTTATTTGTCGGTTAGGCCCAATGCTGACACTTGCTTCGGCGCGTGTTGACACTTTCTTCGGCGCGTGTTGATACTCACCTCGACGTATGTCGAAGTTTTGCCTCGGCGCGTATTCGACACGCCTCAACCTATCATGATGATTGCCTCGGCGCGTGTTCACACACCTCGGTACACGGTAACGTTCGCCTCGGCGCATGCTGATACGCCTCGGCTCATGGTGACGTTCGCCTCGGTGCGTGCTGATTCGCCTCGGCTCATGGTGATGTTCGCCTCGGCGCATGCTGATACGCCTCGGCGCATGCTGATACGCCTCGGCGCATGCTGACGTTCGCCTTGGCACATGCTGACACGCCTTTGGCTCGTTTGCCTCGACCCATGGTGAGGATATCACTTCGGCCCATAGCTTCGCTGCCTCGGCCTAACTTGTTACTTCACCCGAGATGTTTTTAGGCCCATAGTCCAAGTCCCATTGTATGTCTAGCCATTACTTAGTCACTTAACTGTTGATGTTCGTGGGTGAAAACTGACCCCAACAGTTAGCCCCAGCTCGTCAGATTCGTGAACCGATTGTGACGAGGTTGAAGTTTCGAACCGATGCCAAGATCAACATGCCGAGCTGAAATCATGCCGAAGTACATCTGCACCGAGTTAAAGTTGTGCCGAGCCGATGTTCGCCGAGCCAAAATCCAAATGATGTGCTGAGTTGAACATAGCTCAAGCTATATTTGATTCCTACACCTTGCGTTATCCTTACGGTTGAAGATTTCTTGGGAATCGAGTAATCGTGACGTCATGTAATGATTGTGTCAGAGATTTGAAGCGTTTTTCGCTTATTTTCGAGGCGCGTTTATCCACGCGCCAAAACCTTAGATTTTTCCTTATAAATTATGAAGTGCTTCCTCATTTCCCTCACTTCGCATCCTTAAACCCAAAGGTAGAGCTCTCTCCTCTTTCTCCTCTCTCTCTTATTTATTTGAGTTTTCCGTTTGTTCGCCGCCGTTTTTTTGCATTTTTCGATTCATCTTCAATGCTCCGCAGTATTTTCGTTGAACTTTCTGAAGTATCTTCAGACTCATCTTCATGTCTTCACCCAACGAGTTGCGAGACTCCTTTGCCTCGGCTGATTCTCCTTGGAAACTTGGTCGTAAGGTGATTCAATCTCCCGAGACGAGCGAGACCGATGAAACATGAGTTTCTAACGAGGTGAATTCGTCTGTTGAAGCAAATTTGTCTGCCGGAGCGAAACTGGCTGATGAAATGAATGGGGTAGATACCGAGGTGAATTTGGACGAAGCAAATGCGGATTTTGCAGCAAATTTTGGCTACCGAAGCAAATCGGCTTGTTATCAAGGTCTCTCATCTTGTCGATGAACCCCTTTCAGATGTTCACGAGGCAGAAATGGTGTTACATCCTGACAATATTAAGGTCGAGCCTGAAGACCTTATTGTCGACGAGGCCGAGGCAAGACGGTTGGAGAGGCTATTTGCAAGTTATGAAGCCGGTCCGTCCAGGAATGCACCGTGCAGACGGAAAGCAAAAATGAAAAAGGCCGACCCACCCGGATCGACCCTATCGACTGAGGAATCTTTAGCGCTGTTGAGGCAAAGGTTCGGGATCTCGGAGTAGGTTGAGTTGATCGTGCCTTCTTAATCAGGTCGTCCTTACAATCCTCCGCCGAACCACTTCTGCCTGTATGAAAGTTTTTCTATGCGAGCCTCATGTGATTTCCGATCCCAGGCTTGATAATACGATTCCTGAAGAAGCATGGATTAGCCCTTAACCAGATTACGCCCCGGGGAATGTGTCATCAAGTTGACATTTTGGTGCTAAGTTATGAGTGCAACGCCGAAGTGAGGCTTCGACATCTGCAACATCTCCTTGAGTTTCGGAAGGTCCCAAAATCTCCGACGTATTATATCTCCCCAAGAAAAACTGCAGAATAATTGAAGGGTTTAAAAGCAAGGACCACGATTGGGGGAGTTATTTTTTCAACGTTCCCATAACTGATGTGGCGATTGAGGGAGATTTCTTCGGCAAAATAAAATAAAAAACTGGGGACCCATTGGCAGCCGATCATAAGACTGCTTCGGTTTTAATTTTTTTTTTTATTTTCTAATCTCTTCTCCTTTTTTTGTAGTTTGTCATCTACTCCAGTCGTTTACAGAAGACCTACTTAATCAGAGACATCCTTGCTGGCGGAAAGACTCAATGGGAAAAATACTTCTCTTTAGATCGCGTGAAGAAAGTAAGGACTCGATTTGCTGGTGTTGAAGTATCTACTAGCTCAGAATCTTCTATTGCACCCCAGTCATATATCGTCGAATTAATGGGCAAATGGATGACAATTCATGACAAGCAGGCGCTAAAGGGGAAGGAAATGGAGATGGCTTGGAAGAAAGAAGTTAAAGGAGTCGAGTCTCCTAAGGATGCCGAGGTGACATCTGGACCGGTTCAGAGGACTACCGAGGCTCCAATTGTAAATGAAGACAAAATTGCTAATAAGGCTGCTGATGCCGAGGCAACTAGAGATGTTGCCGAGCCGGTAGCGGAAGATACGGCGAGGCAGGTAGTATCTGGTATTCTTTCCAACTCTATTCATCCAGCTCCGTGTCAATCTAAGGAGGTCAGGCCACCACCTCGGAAGTGTCCCGCTTCTAGTGCCAAACAGGGGAAGGCATTACGGAGGAAAATGCAGAGAAGAAACAAAAGCAAGCCGACCCTTGTAATCCTGCGATGATACTGTTTAAGCATGACGGGGACGAGACCGTTCATAATGACGTGGTTGCCTCGGCTTCTCTTATCTCCACAATCAAATCTCCCGGTGATCGCCTTCCTCCTGTCGATACTCTTGCCGAAGGCGCTTTGTATGCCGATATGTCCCTATGTGGCATCAAGGTAACCATTTCGGAGCAGAATTCTTTTAAAAAATTTTTGGGTAAGAGCCTCGAATATTGATTTTTGACCCTTAACTCGTAGATTATGGCGTCGATTAACAAGATCATTGCTAAGTACGACCGGGGAGCGAGGAAAGATAAGTGCCGAATTGCCGAGGTGAGGAAGGATGCCTCTCAGATGAAGGCCAAGCTTGATGATCTTGAAAGCAAGCACGTCACTGAGCCAGAATCCTCCTCGGCTCAAATTAGTGCCCTCGAGAAAGAAAAGACGTTTCTTAAAGATGAGCTGGTCAGACTCGGGGATTTATGTATGAAGCATGAGGCTACCAAGGCAAGGAAATCCGCCGAGATTGATCCGTAGAGGATGTAGTGGTAATAATCCGAAAAAGGATGTAAGAGTCTGTTGTTGTGGCAAGCAACGAACGAAAAAAGAAGAAACTATTCTTTTTTTATAAGACTTGGCGTTTGTCCGAGGCGCTAAGTATGCCGAAGTGTGTTTTGATAAGACGATGCATCCAAAAAAAATCGTTACAATAGATGGAAGTATAAGTATATACGTACCCGCTCCCCCCCCCCTTTTTACGGAAGGGGGCAGCTGAACCCACCCTGAGATGGGTTGCCTACGTACCCCTTTCGGGGATAAGTCGCCTCGTAGTTCATAAAGGGTTTAGCTTAGTGGTAGTATTTTTTCAAGTGCATTGCATTCCAAGACCTTGGTATCGGAATGTCAGAAATGTTAGCGAGCTCGTACACTCTAGGACGGACTACTTTGGTGACTTTGTAAGGCCCTTCCCATTTTGCTCATAGTTTTCCGGCGTTTCTTTCTGCTGTGTTCTGAAAAACTTTACGGAGAACCAATAAAGCTTTCGGCTCCGGACGTTGGAGTTGTAGTATTTAGTCGTCGCGTGCTGGTAGTTATGAATCCGGATCAGCGCTTGGTCTCGCCGTTCATTTATCAAGTCCAAATTGTCGAGTAACATGAGATGATTAAGTCCTTCCCGCCCTGAAAGGATTCTGCGTCGGACTCCAGGAAATTCCACTTCGGGTGGAATTACACATTATGTGCCATAGACAAGGGCAAATGGTGTTTCACCTGTGGCTCGTCGAGGAGTTGTCCGGTGAGACCATAATACTCCTTCAAGTTCATCGGCCCATCGTCTCTTTTTGCATCAAGGATAGTCTTGGTTGCTGCTTCGGCTTGCCCGTTCCCTTGTGGATAACGTGGTGTGGACTTGTTGAGCAGTATCTTCCATTTTTTGCAGATAGCTTTGAATCTTATAGAGATAAACTGCGAGCCATTATCGGTGACAATTTTGTACGGACCCCCATGTCAGCATATGATATTTTTACAAACGAAATGCTCGACTTGGGCATCTTTTATTTTAGCGTAAGAATCTGCCTCAACCCATATGGAGAAATAATCTGTTAAGACCAACATGAATCTCTTTTGTTTAGACTTATGTAGGAGTCCGACAATATCCATTGACCCTAGCATGAAAGGGTAGGGTGCTGAGATTGATGATAACAGCTCGGTTGGTTGGTGAATCTTCGGGGCATGCCGCTGACACTTTTCGCACTTGGCAAAAAAAGTTTCGCAGTCTTTTATCATAGTTGGCCAGTAGTAGCCGTGGCGCTTGATCTTGATAACCAAGGCTCTTCCGCCATAATCATTGCCGCAAGATCCGCTGTAGACTTCTTCCATGATTTGTCTAGCTTCTTTCTCTTCCACACAAGCCATCAGTGGCCCCGAGAACCTCCACTTGAAGACGTTTTCGTCTAGTAAAACATATCTAGCAGCTTGGGCTCTGAGCTTTCAAGCAGCCCATCTAACTGGCCGTAACTCGCCACTGACTTGGTTGACCACTAGTTGTGAATCGCAGAAGGCATTGATATGTATAATCTTGAGTCCGTGAGCAAGTTTCATTCCTGCGATCAGGGTTTCGTATTCTGCTTTGTTGTTGGATGCGCGAAAACTCAAGCGGAATGATTGTTCAAGAATTTCGCCCGTTGGAGAGGTCAATCGTTTCCCTACCCTGGAACCTTGTTTTGATGATGATCAGTCTGCGTGAAGCTTTCATACTAAGCTTGGAGCCGGTTCTTCTATTTCTTCTTCTGGGAGTTCGATCAGGAAATTTGTGAGGACTTGAGATTTTGCACAGGTTCAGCTTCTATTCTCGATATCATACTCACTCAGTTCGATTGCCCACTTAGCTAATCTACTGGACTGACTCGGACTATGCAAGATAGACCGTAAAGGGAAGGTGGTCAGGACTACTGAAAATAAGGTCTTACCTTCCGGGCAGACATTATACTAATAGTGATATCTTCTCCATCTGCGGATATCTGATCTCGGCGTCGGTTAGAGTTTGGCTAACGTAAAAAATGGGCTTTTGCTCGCTTTGTTCTTCTCGAATGAGTTCTCCACTTACTGCCATTGCGGAAACAGCCGTGTAAAGGAATAATGGCTCGCCCTCCATTGGTTTCACGAGGACTGGCTAGGTATTCTTTCAGTTTCTGGAACGCCTGTTCGCACTTTTCTGTCCATTCGAACTTCTTATTGCCGCGCAAAGTATCGTAGAATGGTAAGCATTTTTCGGTGGATCGCGAAATAAAATGGTTTAGTGCTGCGATGCGTCCTGTTAGTCGTTGAACTTCGCATTTTGTTTTTTTGTGAGGTCATCTGTATCAGGGCGTTGATCTGTTTCGGATTTGCTTCGATGCCTCGTCGGGTAACTAGATACCCAAGAAATTCTTCGGATATTAGTGCGAATCTACACTTAGTCGGGTTGAGTTTCATGTTGTGCAAGTTCAACTGTTCGAAGCATTATGCCAGGTGGGCAATGTGATCCTTCTCCTCGAGGGACTTTACCAACATGTCATCGATATACACCTCTATCGTTTTTCCAAGCTGTCGTGAGAACATTTTGTTTACGAGATGCTGATAAGTTGCCCCTGCATTTTTGAGGCCGAATGGCATTACTTTGTAGCAATATATCCCACAATCTGATATGAATGCTGCCTTCTCTCTGTCCTCGGGATTCATCAGGATCTGGTTGTATCTTGAGAAAGCATCCATGAATGACAACAACTTGTTCTCGGCCATTGCCTCTACTAAACGGTCAATGTATGGCAGTGGGAAACTATCCTTCGGACATGCCTTGTTCAGGTCGGTGAAGTCCATACACACTCGCCATTTCTCGTTCTTCTTTTTCACTACGACAGGGTTGGCAAGCCAGTCCAGGTATTTAACCTCGGTGATTGACCCGATTTTCAGCAGCCGTTCTACTTCTTCATTCACAGCCTTTGCCCTTTCGGGGCCTAGCTTTCTCCTCTTCTGCTTTATTGGTTTGAAAGTTGATGTGACATCGATGGCAATGCCCGAAATATCTTCTGCCGTCCAAGAAAAAGTTTGTACATTCTTTTCAGGAAGGAGATCAATTTTTCTTTAATTGCTTAGTCTAGTTTGGCTCCGATCTCGACGCATCTTTCTGGGTGGTCATTGTCGATGCAAACTGAGACTATGGGGTCGCAAGTTGGTCTGTTTTCTTCTTCACGAGCCCCGGTTATCTGTAATTTCTATACGAGTTTAGCCAGGTTTTTTGCCTCCTCTCGGTTTGTCTTCAACTTCCTTCTCTTTGTCTTCGTACTTGGCTCTGTCACTGGGACTCTTTTTGATTTCCACAAATGGTTTTGATCCCGTTTGGCATTGGGAACTTTACGGAAGGGTGGTAGGTTGACGGGACAACTCTCATAGAATTTATCCAAGGCGTTCCAATGATTACATTGTATATGGCGGGGTGATCTGCCACTGAGAACTCTATAATTTTTGTCACTTCTCCGGTTCGGACAGGTAGCTTGATCGTTCCGAGGGTCATCGTGGTTTCTCCCAAAAATCTAGTTAGTGGCATCGGAGTTGTTGTTACTTCGGAAAGGTTGATCTCCATGCGTCCTAAAGATTCGCAGAAAATGTTATCGACGGAACTTCTCGTATCTATCACCACCCGGGCAATGTCATGATCTGGCACAATCAGTCCGATGATAAGCGGGTCATTGTGAGGCTATTGGATGCCAACTGCTTCCTTCTGTTCAAATGAAATCACATTGTTTAGAAGATTGGCTGGAGCGGCCCAATTGGTGCAAGCATCTGCTAGGTGTTGAAAAGCTTTGATCACGAAGACGGTGTCCATGCAGAATTGAGATCCTCCCATTATCATGTTGATTTTCCTTTGGGGTCCCTGTTGCGTTGCCTCGTCGTTTTTTCTTCCTTTCTTAGTGGGCTCGTCGGCTCGATTTTCTTGGTGGGGTTGTTTCGCCTTGTTATTGCGTTCAAAATCCTTCAAATTGACCGCGTCGCCCAATTTTCTTTTCGCAAGTTTTACCGCGAGCAACAAGCCGAGGTTTCTGCAGTTTGTAGTAAGGTGTCCATACTGGTGATGATGTTCACAATAAGCATTTTCGTCGTATGTGCTGGTATTTATTTTCCAGGTGTTCCAAGGTACTTTTCTGCGACCGGCTCCCACCTAATAGTTGTGGGCGCCTCCAAAGCTAGGTCCTTCGTGATGAACGAAACAGCTGTTATGAGGGTTTTTCTTGAAGTTTGATGGGGTCGCACTGGTACTCTGAATGTTACTTCAGCTCGTCGTTTTTGATGAGCCGTACCTTTGCGACAGAACTTTCATTTCCTCTTCATTGACGATGAAGTCTGAGGCCCGGTGTAATGCGTCCTAGATCGTCAGCGGCTGGTTAATTCAATTTCTTCTCTAAATGCGACTCATACCACAGTGATTTCCTCAGGGCAGTTAGAGCGGCTTTATCGCTTACACCGTCGACTTTAGATATAATCATTTTAAAATGCTCCATAAAACTTCGTAGTGATTCTGTCGGGCCTTGAGATAGAGTCCATAGGTCAGCGTCAGAAGTTCTACGATCCATAAACATAGAATAATGCTTTAGAAAAATAGCGGATAATTGATTGAAACTATCGATAGAATTATGACTGAGACGTGAAAATAACTCCAGGGCTGCTCTTTTGAGATGTTCTAGGAACAGGAGGCAAAACCCGGCGTCTCTCTCATCTTCGCTGAGATTGGCTCGTCCCATTGCTATGCGGAATGCCATTATGTGAACTTTTGGGTCGATCGTCCCTTCGTAGAATGGGATTTGAATTTTTCCGGTGTTGGATACTCTTGCTCTAGTTATCCGAGCTGTGAATGGCGTCTTCTGTGTTTCTTCCAACACGCAGCCTATTTCGGGTGTCGAGCTAATTGCCTTATGCACCTGGGATTTGAAGATTTTACCTCGGCAGCAGCCCAAGCCAGAGAGGCTCGAATTTCGTCAAGTTCCCTACTTTGGTCATGGCTCGTTGTCCTCGGTGTACTGGTCTGTCCGGAAGGCCTCGTTTGATTCATTTTTCGCAGCTCGTCTTCGTGTTGTGACTGGCGTGCCCAGTTAATATCCTCTTCCTCGTCCGTCGAATTTTTGAGTTGGCTTGTATTATTTCCTCTGACTAATGGTGTCGAGGCGAAGTCTGCGTCAGCTAGGTCCTCAATGGCTCGGTTTCCTACGGCATCGGTCGTGCCATCTGGTCTTTTGTTGTCATCATCACCAATGAATTGGACACGCCTATCGGTGGTTCTGGTGGCTCGGATCAACTCGGGAAGTTCGTCGGTTATGGTTAACCTGATGGTCACTGGAGTTTGCTCGTCATGCCGAGGTGGAGGTGGCAGATCTCCTAACGTCCTTGGCGCATCGCCAATCGTATCACGAGGAGTGCACGGATTGAGGGGTGTTGGAATCATGTCGAAGAGTTATCTTCGGAACCTCCTTGCCGGAGTTACTCCTGGTACCAAGCTTCGAGTACGGGAATCTCGGGCTCGCTGCTCCGACGCCTGTGCGTGAAGTTTTTCGCTCAGTGAGTTGTTTGCTTTTTCTTGTTCGTCTACCTTCTTCAGCAGTGTGGATAGCATATTTTTCATCTCGGCTAAGGATTCTGGAACGGTCTCAGCATTTCCCGGATGATCTCCTCTTGGTGGATTGGTCGTACAGTTATCTGCGGTGTTGGTGACTTGATCCCCGTCAGTCATCTTTTCAGGTCTCGATCACGACAATCCAAAGAGTAAAAAATTTCCAGTCTCCCCACACACGGCGCCAAATTGTGGAGGTCGAAACTCGCACAACATAACTTGTTTATGACTTTTAAGGGCAGAGAAAATTCTAAGTGTGAATTGCAGAAAAAGAGATCCAAATATAGTTTTTATTGCTGATTTGACAAGATTTTGAATACAAGAGTTTGCTAAAGTGTAAAGTGATTTCTGTGAAATTGTCGATGCTTCTCTCGAATGCCCTCTCCTCCTTTTATAAACTTCAAATTACACCGTCCTAACGAGAATATCATAATATTTCATTTTCTTCCTTTGCCTTGTATTTTCCTTTTCTTCCTTGGCCGACTTTTACGTGACCTTATTTGTCGGTTCGGCCCAATGCTGACACTTGCTTCGGCGCATGTTGACACTCACCTCGGCGTAGTCGAATTTTTGCCTCGGCGAGTATTAGATACGCCTCAACCTATCATGATCATTGCCTCGGCGCGTGCTGACACACCTCGATACACGGTAAAGTCCGCCTCGGCGCGTGCTGATACGCTTCGGCTCATGGTGACATTCGCCTCGAATCGTGCTGATACGCCTCGGCTCATGGTGACATTCGCCTCGGTGCATGCTGATACTCCTCGGTTCATGGTGACGTTCGCCTCGGCGCGTGCTGATACGCCTCGGCTCATGGTGACGTTCGCCTCGGCGCGTGGTGACGTTCGTCTCGGCGCGTGGTGACACGCCTTTGGCTCGTTTGCCTCGGCCCATAGCTTCACTGCCTCGGCCTAACTTGTTATTTCGTCCAAGACGTTTTTAGGCCTCGGCCCATAGTCCAAATCCCATTGTATGTCTAGCCATTACTTTGTCACTTAACTGTTGATCTTCGTGGGTAAAAACCGACGCCAACAAAATTAACAAAACATAATTAATTAGTAAAAAAATAAAAAAGAATTATAAGAAAAGTTATACTATTAAAATTAAAATTTTGACACATATCGTAATCATGATTAGCAATTTTGTCATGTGCCATACTAATATTTTTAGAAAATTAAAAATAATAGTCTTTTTCAACCAATGGAAATAATAGTATTTTTGTACTTATTATTTCCTTTTTAAATGTCTAATAATAGTGGAAACCCTCTTGATCCAGTGGTTGATCAAGGGTTCATTAATGGTTATACACCAGTAGGTATGGGGTTCAAATCTCAGAGAATGCGATTTATCATCATGCAGATTAATAGAGACAAGCTTACAGAAGATCTTCAGCGTGGTACAAGGGAGAATCGTCTGGCGTGGATCAAGGCTGTAGATTTGTCCGTTGTAGAATCGTCGATGTAACAATTCTCATAATTTATAATAGAATAATAAATCAGTGTTAAAAAAAAGTCTAATAATATATTTTATTTTATTTTTTTCGACTTATTATTTTCATTTTAATTATACTATAATTTAGTTTATTAAATAAATAATGTATATAAGAAAAAATTATAATTTTTACTTAATATATTGACAGTATCACAATTGTCGTGATCTGGTGAATTATAATTTTAGTTACGTGTCGCGTTTACATTGAACGCATCCTGCCCTATATAATAAGATATTGTATAAAAAGACACATAACTCAATAAAATATATTTCGTATGAGATTTATCGATTTATAACCACATATTTTTTTATATATGATTTATTTGATCATATCAACAATCAAATTGCGAGGCTATGAATATAACGGAAAAATAAAAGTAAAAAGTAAATTAAAAACTATTTTTAATGGTTTTAGGTGATATTTTTCATTCTCCAACAAAACTTTCAACTGTGATCTACAAAACTCTTAATCCCAACAAATCGATGGAGTTTATTATATATATTTTTTTTCTTTAAGCCAAAAAACTAAATACAGAAGCATGAGAATATTGAGTTGAAAATATAGCAAGAGACCGAGTGTAAATTATATAACATTGATGTATATAAAACCTAGACATACGGGCTCTTTAGATTAATTTACAGGTAATTAGTTTATCATATCTATTAGTTTATCCTATGTATTAGTTTATCCTATGTATCTTCTTTTACAGGACTATGTTTGCTTGTGACATTGAATCATTAAAGATTCGTGAAAAAACAAGCGAGAGTACCAAACATAATGTGTGTAATTGGTTGTACATTTAGAATCAACCGGATTTGTAGCTACGATCCACTAGTAGTTCAAAGATTGTCAACAATAGACACATGATATTTATTTACAATAAATTAATTTTCTATATATTAATAAAGAAATATCGAAGACTATTTTTACTCATGTGTCGGTACTATAATTTTTTTCAGCATTTTTTAGTTTATTTTATTTAATTTTTCTATATTCATCGCCAAACAAACCTTTAAAATTTTCTTTACATAAGTGCATACTAATTTTTTTGCCAACCACGATTTCTATCACTATTACGTATTACCAAACATAATGTGTGTAATTGGTTGTACATTTAGAAGAATAAAAATTGGTGGAATTAAGCATTCCTCTAAATTTTTACTTTTACCATTTGAGTGGAATAAAAATTGGTGGAATTGAATATTCCTCTAAATGTTTACCATTTGATAATTTTTTAAAAAGTAATTCCACTCATTCCACCAAAAAAATTGAAAACATGAACAAAGTTGGAAGAACATATTTCTCTACAAAATAGTAGAGGAGCTAATGGAACAAAAAAAATCATCCAACCTCTTTATTCCACTCAAGACCGTGCCTATAGTGTTACGAAAAAAGCATCCGCCTCAGAACTCCAATTTTATATTAAATTTTTAGGGGTTTAAAATAAAATTAAAATAGTTTTAGTATGGTAGTTAGAAAATATTTTTATTTGATATCCCACTTGAATTCAAAACCGATCCTTATATTAAAAAAGAGTTTTTTTTTTAACGTTTTAGATTTTATCTATCATTTTTTGTTTTTATTATGTTATATCGTTTAAATTATATTAAAATTATCGTTAAAATTATATAAACATAGGCCCATTTTTATTAAATTCGTCTCAAACCCCAAAAAATTTTGGCACGACACTGATTCCACTCCTTATTTTTTCCACTCACATAATTCTACCTATTCCACCGTACAAACCATTTGGAGCCAATAACAATTAACTTTATAGCCCAACATTATATCTTTCATTTTAAACGAACCACTCAAAATCATCAAAAGAAAACCATATGCATCTTAGATAAATGTTTATTGGTGAACTGGTACTTATTAAACCAAATAGAACCACTAGAAATTCTTATTAAACCAATTGAACCATTAGAAAAACAATACATAGTTGCAATATCAAATTGACTACGTCTCATGATTTTTAAAGAGGATCATTACCATCGTTCTTTCGAAAGTTTGCAAAGATTATTTTACCGTCAAAGATTTATATATAAAATATATTCCGTTAAATTATTTTAGACAAAAAAAAATTTGGTCATGATTAGCAATTTCGAATATTACCATTTCTTTCTAGTTATATATTTTTTTGTTAGTTATGAATATTACAATAAAAAGGCAAATTAGGATATTATAATATATAACTAAATATATGAAATCCATGTATTTTCGACTGCAGGAAAATTGATTAACTGTAAATATATGATATTTAGTAACTGTATTTTCGCTGTCATTAATTTTGAAGATATGTATATCTAAACAATAAATTCTAAACAATAAATCATATCAAATCTTATCATTATAATCAATTAAGATATTGATTTATTTTAAAAGAATTAAAATAGATAAACCTATTTTTTCCCATGCGCTCATAATATTTGATATATACAAAATTTCGTAGGTAAGAAGAAGATTGTACAAAATGTAATATTCGAGTGATAAAAAAAATATTATTTAGATTCAAAGAAAAAATAATATTTCGATTTATGTGATAATTAACCTGAAATATAACAACATAAATCTGTTTAGCTAAGCGTAATGATGTCACCTTAGGTACACATTGTTCTTCTGAAAGTATAAATTTTATAACACCGAAATGAAAAGTATAGATTCTAAGTGTATATGCTATAACTATGTAGTTAATAAACAAAATTTGTAACATTATTTAAAATAGTATCAAAGAAAAACCAGATGCATTTTTTTTGAACCATGATCCATCCCATTGTGTGTAGATATTAAATATGCACAATTGATCAGAGCGCTTTATTAGTAAGAGATATTAAAACAGTTTGTCCATGAGCTAATGGAACCAGCCACTTCACCAATCCATGAGCTATACGATAATATTTATTGATTTCGTTTATTGTTCGGATAATTCGGTATAGAAATTTGTTATCCATTCGTATTATTATATAATTTGGTTTTAGTTTGGATTGGTGAACTTTGATTCAGTTTGTATATTTTGTCTACCTCTAGGTGAAACACATTTTTATACAAAACAATCACAAATTTGAATATACACAGACAGATCTTGAGCTCCGTATAATGATTTCCGCAACAATTACAATTAATGTTTTAAGTAAAAGGCCAACTCACTCAATTTAATTAATTTTTTTTATTAATTAGATATTGTAATAACAATAAATTTAATTGCTATTATCATTTAATTAATGTTTACTTCACATAATCTATGTATCATTTGGAGTCGAAAAAACTTGTAATGAATTCGTAAATAAGTGTAAAACTTATTTTACAAGGTTTGCCCAAAATTTTCTTTTTGTTCGCTTAAAATTTTTTTTTTGTTCGCATATTATTATTATTTTTTACTAAATAATGTGTTTTATTTTATTTTTAATATATATATATATATATATATATATATGGAATATCGTAATATTAGATAAATTAATACATTTCATTAATTAAAATATTCTGTTAATAAACCTTATATCCCTTACGATAAACCCACTTCCTCTAACAGCTGAAAAACAGAAAAGATACCAGAAAGAATTAGGACCAAACTATAGTAAATCAAACCATTTTTTTGGAAATTACTTAAACTTACATAATGTTTCCATTTGAAATGTTTTCAAACTTGGATCGTCGACCTTATTCAGTCCACCGGTAATGATGGTCTTAGTGTTTTTCCGAACATTACAACATTGCTTTTTTTTTCCGACACAACCACATTTTCATAGTAAAAACATTTTTTTAACATGTATCACTAATCTGGAACTGTTGTCGTCTGAGATCGAATTGACTGCGTCGCTGATCCTGATGTGATCACCACTACCGTCTTGAGCCATGGTCACATTTGGAGTCCAATGGCAGCTCAGAAAAGCTTTTGAGGCTTCTCCGTTTAACAGCAAAGTTAATGTAACCACCATCAAGAACAAGACTCTGATTGATTTTGTCCTTAAAACTTCAATTTTTTATAATATTTGTAGAATTTGACTCTTCAAGAAGCTGAAACAATCGGTGTGTAGTAATGGAAGAAAAGGTACTTAATTGATTTCAATTTTTCTTTAACTAAACCCGTCGAATCTCATTCCGGTTTAGCCACATTTGATACTCTATGCTTTTCGGTTTAGTGACTCTAAAGTCTAAACAATGTTGACATCGTTAACTTGATTGATTTAGGGATTTATAAGTAGACACAAACAAATAAATCCGTATATGTAACACACATTAGTTTACAAGTCACCATCATATCTCATATTAAGCAGCAACAACATATATATATATATATATATATATATATATATATATATATTTGGAAAAAATTAGATTGCATATACAACCTATAGCTAAAAATTACTTTACCTTCAATTTTTTATCATTTCATTTTTTTTTAAAGGTTCATGAACTTAAGCTAAAACAAAAATAAAAGCTCTATATCTGAGAGAGAAATATAAAAAAAAAAGATAAAAAGAGACTTTTAAATTTAACAAGCTCCCAAATAATTGTTAAAGTCCTTCAAATTTAAATTAAAAAAAAAATATGTATCTAACAAAGGCTATAAATATCTTGTGGCATTAAAACATGTATTTTTTAGGATTGAGTTTGCTACATCATCCCACTATAGTTATCCAAATTTTTTACTCCTAAATTTTTTTGGCTCATCACTAAACTACCCAAAACTATTGAATTTAATCGATATTCAACCTGAACTATTTAATTTTAAGTAATTCAACATATGAAATTAAAATTGTAAATAGCGTTCAATTATCTAAAAATAACGTTTTATTAACCGCGGTCAGAGCCGGCCCTGTAAATATATGGGTTGCAAGCAAAAACAAAAAAATTGGGCCAAAAATGTTAATTGTTGCAAGTGTATAACTTGAACTCTGCACCTTCCCCTTCTTAATCAATGCACACAAACCAACTCACCTATAAAAAAATTTACTAAAAAATGGCTGAAATATTACTTATTGTATAAGGGGCCGCAAGCACATGCTTGCCTTGCTTGCCCCCAAGGCCGACTCTGACCGCGGTTAAAAGATATCTTCTCCTTCATTAAAAGGATTGTGTTCTTCTGAGGATGGTTCGTTTCAGCTCGCTTCTCTTACATTCGATTGGATGAAGATGACGAAACATTACAAGAGTAGTGTTGTTGTTGATGAGTATAATATGGGTGATCTGGGAAAGTATTCATCGTTTGAACATCAGAGAAAAAGAAGAAGAAAAGACCCATCAGAGAACATTACGAGCCTAATCCTAATGATAGTAGATTTCGATTTGTAGTTTCCTCTGGTTTTGGTCTTGATAAACCTTCACTGTTTCCAAGCTAAAAGTGGTACAATGTTAATGATCAAATTTTAATTTTATATGTTGAACTATAATATGATTCGCGCATTTTGCGAGTTTTTGTTTTACAATTTTATTAGATTTAGTGAGAAGAATTTTTACTTATTTAGTAGCTTTTAATTTTACAACTTATATCTTATATTGACCTTGCTTTTCTTTTCAATTATTTATTAATTTATAATATATTTTGGTATGTACGTATTTTTATTAAGTTATGGAATTTTAAAGTACTAATATTCTTATTATTAAAACATTAAATGCGTTTCCTTCTATTTTATTTCATATTTTGAAAATTTATAATATTTGCGATATAACTTAAGTTATTTAAATATTTATGAAGTATGAAATATGTTAGTACAACCGAAAGAATTAACATATTATTATTTTAATTAACTATATTATATAGATATTCAGTTTTATAATTTAACTAGGTGATGGACCCGCACCGTATGCGGGCATAAGAATTTGGGTGAATTAAGAATATAGGCACATTTTCAAAAGTTATCTGGAGAATAAGCAGTTCACTATTTATAATTTGTAAATTAGACATATTTTTACTATTACACTATATATAATTAGTAAAATAGGCACGTTTTACTATTCACGACGATGGACACACTATTCACTGTTCACGGTTGACACACTATTCACACAGCATGTGTTCATTGTTCACGGTGGACGTTGTTCACCGCAGACACTATTCACGGTGGACACAATTCACAGTTGACACACTATTCACGATGGATGCTATTCACAGCGGACACTATTCACGATTCACGGCGGACACTGTTCACGGGGTCACGGCTGACACTGTTCACGGTTTACGGCGGACACTGTTCACGGGTCACCGTGGACACCGTTCACGGCAGACACTATTCACGGGTCACGGTGGACACACTATTCACGGTGGATGTTATTCACAGTGGACATTATCCACATGGTACGTTGTGTTTCATGAATAGTATCCACCATGAATAGTGTCCACTGTGAATAGTGTGCACGCCGTGAATAGTGTCCGCCATCCACCGTGAATAGTATTTCCACCATCGACCGTGAATAGTGCATTAGAAATGAAAGTATGTATTAGTGTAATAGTAAAACGTGCATATTTTACAATTATAAATAGTGAACCGCCTATTTCTCAAATTGTATAACTTAAAAGTGCATATTTGACAATTTTTTCCTAAGAATTTTTAGGAAAATTTTAATTTTAGAATTTAATAACATAGTTTTATCATTTATAAAAAAATTAAATACGCATGATTGTTAGTTATATATCCATGTAAAAAATTAATATAAGTAGGATAATATTTTTAATATTTTGAGTGTTACTTTGAAAATTAGAAGTTTTCTGGTTTTGTAACTTTTGTATGTGTCGAAATAAAATGCAAAATGATGGATAACAATATGTAAAATTTCGTAATTATCGATAGAATGTTTAAACATCTTTGAAAAATTAGATATTGCGAGAAATACAAGGGACACACAATTGCAATATTGCAAAAAAAAAAAAAAATGAAACCAAACAAAATGATAATTTCTTCTTCTTTCTAGGTGATTCACCTCAAATCGTGATTTGTAAACTCCGTTGATAATAGTAATTATTTGCGTTTAGTTATCATTCGTGATTTGTAAACTCCGTTAATAATAGTAATTATATGTGTTTTGTTATCATTCGTTAATATTTTTTTTGGTCTTGACATTTATATAAACTCATTTCTGATTTTCTTTGTCTTCTTCCTCGTATGCGTCCTCCTCTTCGATTTCTTCTTTGTTCTTGTTCTTCTACTTAATTTTCTATTTCTTCTAGGATTGTTACTTGAGGTCAAAATTGCTAATTTGTTCTTTGTTGCTTCTTCGACTTCTTCTTTCGGTTGTGTCTTCGTTTTCTTCTTCTTCTTTCAATTTTTATTCGCCCTCTTCTTTTCATTATTCTTCTTCATCGTCTTTGTCTTTTCGGTTTTTCTTCTTCTTCCTCTTCTTTACTTCTTCTTCTTCATCGTCTTTATCTTATCCAACTTTTTTTTCATCTTATGGTTTTTCTTTGTATTTGTCTTCGTCCTTTTCTTATTTTTCGTGCTCCTCTTCAGTTTTTTCTTCATTCTTCGTTCTTATTCTTCTATTTCTTTTAATTTAGACCTTATTACTTGCGGCCGAAATCGCTATGTTATTTTTTTCTTTTTAGTTTCTTTGTTCTTCTCCGACTTCTTCTTCTTCTTCTTCTTCTTCTTCTTCTTTCGGTTTTGACTTAATCTTCGTCTTTTCTTCATTCTTCTTCCAATTTTTATTCTTCCTCTCATATTCCTTTTTCTCCTTGACCGTCTTCGTTTTCTCTGGCTTCTTCTTCTCCTTCCGGTTTTCTTCGTCATCTCCTTCCATGTATTCTTCGTCTTCTTCTTTCAGTTTTTAGGTTGTCGGCCCGCACCATGTGCATGCATACAATTTTTAGGAGAATAAATTAATTTTAGTATTTAATAACGCGACTTAATCATTTATAAAAATTAAATATGTATGATTGTAAGTTTTAAACTTATATGAAT
Source organism: Pseudoturritis turrita (assembly GCA_900406555.1). Classification (NCBI taxonomy): domain Eukaryota; kingdom Viridiplantae; phylum Streptophyta; class Magnoliopsida; order Brassicales; family Brassicaceae; genus Pseudoturritis; species Pseudoturritis turrita. The sequence goes on from OVBL01000004.1 coordinate 400,560, forward strand.
GTAAGAAATTGATCTGCATAGATATAATATTTTGAGTATCGCCATGAAAATTACGGATTAACCGTTTTATAACTTTTGTATTTGTGTTGAAATAAAACACAAACAATAGATAACAACATGTAATTTTTTTTTTAATTAGTAAAAGAATGTTTTAATATATTAAAAAATAGATATAGTGAACATGAAGAATTTGTAAACTTCGTTAATTTTTGGTTTTGACATTTATATATACTCTGTTAATTGTAGTAATGATCTTTGTTTGTATTATTTTTTTCTTGTAATTGTAGTGATACAATGCCAAAATCTCATTATGAAATCTCTAAACATAATACTTACTTTGTAATGGACGTAATCAGTGCCGTGCGAATACATTTCGAGGCCTAAGACAATTAAAAAAATTGTGGCCTTTATTTAAGTGCATAGTTTTCATTTTCAAATCATAATATTAAGAATAGATCAAATCTATATCATTGATATGAATAGTTTTTTTTTTTATCAAATTATTAAAAATACTAGGTAATAGTTAGGTAAAAATAAATATATAGATCATATAGTTGTTCCAAAATTAATTTGTCATTTATATATTAAATTACCAAACACCTATCGAAACACATAAATGGTAGAACTAATTAACAAAGAATTTGTGGATATAAAACCAAGTTATTTAAATTATTATGAAAGGCGTACAAACAAAAATTACTTATGAATGCATAAAAATATAGAGGTCTAAAGACTAAAAACATGATCATAAAGCCTCATGAACTTTCTACCAATAAACCCTTTAACAAATTCAAGTAAAATGTGGCTCAAAAATTTAAACTATATAATGGGGCCTGAGGCCATTACCTCTTTTCCACTAAGGGAAGCACGGCTCTGGACGTAATGGCTATTTTGTAGACGTAAAGTCTCAAAATCTCATAATGAAATCTCAAAACATAATACTTACTTTGTAATCAATCTCATCAAAACCATCTAAACTGTTTAAATTTATATCATGTTTATGGAGATAAATAATCAGCAATTGCGATCAACTGCATTAAATTCTCAAGTTTTGCATCCATCAATCTTTTTAGTACCTGAACAAATTAACCAAAATTTCTCAAAATTTAGACCCTCAAATCTTCAATTACGATCAATAAACAAAAACTCAGAAGAAAAAAATAACTGAATTTCACAGAATTTTTTCATCAAAATCAAACCTATCCGTGGAGTTCTCCTTTGCTTCCTCTTTGCAAAGCCATATTCACCTGCATTGCCGCAAGATCTTTTCCTTCTCTTTCTGCCAGAAACAAAGCATCTATGGCCATCACATTTTTCTTGTGCCATAACAAATTTAGTTTCTGAGGCATAGCGCACACTTCTTCATTTGCCATCATATCCAAAAAAGACTGTCGCTTGTACATATGAGAAGAGTTGGCTCTCCATTTATCCGCAGTCTGTTATATATAACTTTTTTTTTTGTTCACAAAATTGATCTTTCTTAATCTTTTTGTGGGAAGATAGAGTTGAACTCTCATGCTAGTGATCCAAACCGTTTGTATATATAAAAGTATAGTATTTTCAATCATACAACATAAATACCAAATATAAATTATATATTCGATTTGGATGCTAGTTTCAGAATGATTTTCTAGAATGTTTTTTTTTTCTCAAACCATATCTTAATTATTACTACTAAAAATATTATGAAATAGAATATAATATGACCCAAAAAAATTGGATTAGCAATATTAGGTATTCAAATTTCTCCAAAATATCCAACTAATTTGGAGAGCGAACAAACCATTTTACAAATAAAATACCTAGGCTGAAGTTCAAGTGACCTACTGGTTCATACGAAAATATGAAAAAAATTTGATCATGTATTTTCACATTACTTCTAAGGTGTTAGTTATTTAAAATACAATAAGCTAATAATAACTCAAATAAAAATTTAAAAGTTACAAAATTAAGAATTTGATATTAAAAATTACCATAATAGAATGATATCTAATTTACTATATATATATAAGATAATTTCTAAGAGTATGATATGATCGAATCGTCCGTCAACTTAAATGACTACGTCATGATACATTTACCAAAATTGTGTTCCCATAACCATCTGCAATCCGAACCTGAGATAGACTTCATCAACTACGTTGGGCACGTTGTAAAATGCCTATATCATGATTCATGCACCATATAGTGTTACCGCAATTTCCTTAAATAGAGAATTTTCACAATGGTAAGAGAAAAGTTTTTCAATTTTTAGTTTGGAGAAAAGAAAAAACAAAGAACAAAAAGTCTGTCAAAGTAAACTAATTAAGTCCGCTTCTGTCACTATCCCCACTTGACTTGGGTCCTCAGGCCCCTTCACCGTTTCACCACATCTTTATGCTTATCTCTTTCTCTTTGTTTAAACCACTTCCTCTGCTCCTCTTAATACAAACCAAACCAAGAAGACACACTATTCCTAGACCGAACAAATCATGCATGTACTATCTCCCCACTTCTTGTCTGGTATTGTTCCTCTTCTCCTTATTTCACCCTCTTCCTTGTTCTTCAAGTAAACTTGAATCGTATGCTGAGATTCTGTTTCATTGTGGGAACATCACCGCCGGTATCCCCTTCTGGGGAGGAAATCGTCACAAAGGTTGCAGTCATCAATTGTTGTGACTTCACTGCAACATACACACCACCTCTATATTACTCTGATTGGTAACACCGTAAAAAAAACAAAAGAGAATTCACAAAGTAAAATTATTTTTTTAGCTAAAAACGGCAGTAAGACGTACAATTTTGGTCACTTCACTTGTGGAATGAATTAAACAAAAAATTGTGATTCCTAAAGAATTTATATGATTGAAATTCACCCATTCTGCGTATTACTAATTAAAGTCATTCATAGAAATTGAGATATTTCTAAATTATGTTTACACATAATACTTACTTTGTAATCGACGGATAATGTGAGTGGCGTTTTGTTGCGGCACAAAACCGCTCTCGGATGCAATAAGCTACAAAATATGTGTTGGAAAGACAACCGCGACCACCAAAAGGGATCCACTGTTTTTGGGACGGATTCGATCTCTGAGTAAACTCTCGTAAAAGAGTTGATCAAAGCTCTCTTCCACTTCTTTTGCCATATTTTACGTTGCAAAAACTCAAGCTTCTCCTGAGGCATTCTCTCAAGACAATAATTCGTTACCTAATAACAATAACTAATCAAAGAATAAGAAATCAAACCTAAATCCAAATTTTGCATTTTGCTACTTAGTCTCTGATAAAACACTAATGAGTATTTAATCAAATTGATTATTTGATATTACCTGAGAACCACCATGAACATCGAGTGAGGATTAAATCCGTTGGTGAGTTGACCATCAGATTTAAGTCGTTGTTGTTGATCCTGAATTACTTTCTTTTGAGCTGTTGATTTCTTTTCCAACAGATATATCAACGATAACGTCTGGTACACCTGTCGTAAGAGATGATAATGATTATGATGATGAACCACATCCTGTATTGATCCCAAAGGACGAATCTTTCATAGATTCTTCGCCGGAACTTAGCAACCCAAAACCAGTTTACGAACTTTCCGAACAACAAACCGTTGCAATAGCCTCTAATCCATTAGCACATGGATAAATTCACCAATTTTTTTCAAAATCTAAACTCTAAAATCCTCAATTAGGTTCTGTTGATTCCTGTTGACATGTCACAACTAGTTGTTAGAACAGAACCGTGTTTTGGTTTAGTTCTATTGGTATAGGAGTTAATTGGAGATAATCGGTGTAGTTATTAGATCTGGTCAACTCAGGGTGTACCGGCTTCTGATATATATGAGGAAGAGGAGAGTTTGTCGAATAACCCTAATCGATTAGAAGAGAACAGAAACGTGAGAGAGACATTTTGTTCAACGAGACCTAGGGTTTTAGGTCCGTGAGAGAGAAAGAGAGAAGAGAGATATAGAGAGAGTTCTTAATACGTTGTTGAGTTCTCTTGAACTAGATCTTGGTGTATTCTTTCTATTCTAGTGGATTATTTGCTTGTGCCGTCAAGCCCCAGACGTAGGGACCTCACATCGAGGCGTGATCTGGGTAAACAATCTGTGTGCAAATTTCTATCTCTATCTTTGCATGTTCAATCGATTGTTAGATTTCTAGGGTTCGTGAAGCAATCAATCGACTGCTTAAGGATAGATTCACGTGTTGAAGCATAACAAAGTGGTATAAGAGCTTCGGGTTGAGTGAATCTATGACGAATGTTCGAATCGAGGTGGAGCGATTCGATGGAGAAGGCAATTTCTCGCTGTGGAAGAAGCACATGCTCGCACATCTATCTGCTTTGGGACTGAAGAATGTTCTGGTTGAAGCAGTTTAGGAAGCTGTAGCAGTTAAGAAAGATGAGGATCCTGCTGCAGCAAAGTTTCGGGTTGAGAAGGAAGAAGCAGATCGACTCGAAAGATCTGAGAAGGTGATGAATCTAATTTTTTTTGAATGTTGGAGATCGAATACTGCGCAAACTCGATGAATGCACAACTACTACATCTAAATGGTCAACACTGGAAAGGTTGTATCTCTCTAAGTCACTTCCTAATCGTATTTACTTACAAAATAAGTTCTATACGTTTAAGATGAATGATCAGAAAATTGTTGATGCAAACACTGATGATTTCTTGAAGGTTGTATCGGAGTTGGCGAGTGTGAAGGTCTCTGTATCAGAGGAGGTGTAAGCTATCTTGCTATTGAACTCACTGCCACAACAATACAACTCTCTGAAGGAGACTCTGAAGTTTGGTAGGAAGACTCTTACCTTTGAAGAAGTCATATCAGATGCTAGATCAAAAGAGAGAGAGATAAAAGAAAATCCAAGCTCACAAAGAAGTGGGGAAGCTTTCATAGTTCGAGGAAGACCTGAAAATAGAGAGCTGTACAACAAGAAATACAAGAACAACTCTAGGTCAAGACCTGGTTCAGGCTCAAGAATCACTTGCTGGTACTGCAAGAAGGAGGGTCACCTGAAAAAGGACTGTTTCTCCAGGAAGAAAAGAATGGAGAATGAAGGACGTGGTGAAGTAGTTGTGGTGATAGATAAGCTACAAGAGATTGATGCACTATCTATATCAGACAGAAATCATAATGATCGGTGGATCATTGATTCTGGATGTTCATACCATATGACATCTAGAAGGGACTGGTTTGATGAGTTCTCAGAAGTTACAGGAGGCCAAGTGTTACTAGCCGATGACAGATCAGTGGTAGTACAGGGGATTGGTTCAGTCAGGATAAGTGCTACAGGAGGATCAGTCACCAAGCTCACCAATGTCAGATATATTCCTAACCTTGCTCGTAATCTAATATATGTTGGTACTCTTGATGTGCAAGGGTTCTTACAGGAAGGTGGGAATGGTAAGACAAGATTCTACAAGAACAACAAGTTGGCTCTACAGGGAACATTATACTGGTACAGGAGGTATGTATTTTCTGGATGGCGAGACTGTGGTAGCTCAGTCTAACCAGGTTGTGTCAAAGGATGACACAGCCCTGTGGCACAGTAGAATGGATCATACAAGTATGAGGAATCTGAAGGTTTTGGTTGAGAAAGGCATTCTGAACAAGAAGAAGATTAGTGATCTGAATTTCTGCGAAAGCTGTATAATGGGCAAGAACAAGAGGTTAAGTTTCAGTGTTGGGAAGCACAACAGTGAAGAGGTCCTGAAGTATGTTCATGCTGATCTATGGGGATCATCTAATGTTACATTTTCCATGTCAAAAAAGCAGTACTTCATGTTTACAATAGATGACTACTCAAGGAAAGTGTGGGTTCAGTTTCTGATAACAAAGAATGAAGCCTTTGGTAAGTTTGCCGAGTGGAAGATTCTGGTGGAGAATCAGGTGAACAAGAAGGTGAAGTGCCTCAGGACAGATAATGGTCTTGAGTTCTGCAATCAAGAGTTTGATGAGTTCTGCAGGAAGCACGGTATTGAGAGGCACATGACGTGTGCTTACACACCTCAGCAGAATGGTGTGGCTGAGAGAATGAACAGGGCCATCATGGAAAAGGTCAGATGTTTGCTAAATGAATCAGGACTTGAAGAGAAGTTCTGGCAGAGGCTATGGCTACAGCTATATACATCATCAACAGGACACCATCATCAGCAAATGACTTCAACATTCCTGAAGAAATTTGGTTGAAGAAGACACCAGGGTATGAACACATGAGGAGGTTTGGCTCAATGGTTTATGTTCACATAGATCAAGGAAAGCTGAAGCCAAGAACACTCAAAGGAGTGTTCATCCGATATCCTCAAGGAGTCAAAGGATACAAGGTGTGGCTGATAGAAGACAAGAAGGTTGTTATCAGCAGGAACGCTGTGTTTCATGAAGACACAGTCTACAAGGATATGTTACAAGATAAGAATCCAGGAAAAGTGTCAGCTGGTACAAAGAATAAAGGTAGTACAATGCTGACAGAAACTTCAGAGTCTGGGAATCAGGGTAACATCAGGGTGCTGAATGATTCAGAGGATGAAGCTGAAGAGACTTCACATGAAGGTGGAGCTGCTGCAACAGTTCCTGGTGGTGAAAATGAGTCAGACAAGGAAGAAGAAGACCTGGACAATTATCAGTTGGCTAGAGACAGAGCTAGGAGGGCAATAAGAAAGCCTGAAAGGTATACTGATAATGAAGAAGATTAAGTAGTTGCTTTTGCACTAAGTGTAGGAGAAGTATTGGATTCAGAAGAACCAAGTGACTACACGAAAGCTTTACAAAGTAAAGACTGGAAGAAGTGGAACTCCGGTATGGATGAAGAGATAAATTCTCTCATGAAGAATGGTACTTGGATTTTGGTGGATTTACCAAAAGGACAGAAGACCATTGGTTGCAAATGGGTTTTCATATTGAAACATGGTATTGTAGGAGTTGAGCAGCCTAGACACAAAGCCAGGCTGGTAGCCAAAGGGTATGCTCAAAGAGAGGGCATTGATTATCAAGAAGTATTTTCATCAGTTGTGAAACACGTATCAATCAGGTTCATGTTGTTATAGTGAATCTGGACTTGGAGCTGGAGCAGCTTGATGTAAAGACAGCCTTTCTTCATGGGAATATTGATGAAGACATCTACATGGATCAACCAGAAGGGTATGTAGTAAAGGGCAAAGAGGACATGGTGTCTGTTATCTGAAGAAGTCTCTATACGGACTGAAGCAAGTGCCTAGACAGTAGAACAAGTGTTTTGATCAAGTCATGATCAAACATGGGTTCATCAGGAGTGAATACGATCACTGTGTCTACTTCAAGGAGTACAAAAAGTAAGTATTCATCTACTTACTCTTATATGTGGATGATATGTTGATTGCTTGCAAGAGTATGTCAGAGATAGACAAGATCAAGAAGCTGTTGAGTAGTCAATTTGAGATGAAAGACTTAGGAGCAGCTAAGAAAATCCTGGGAATGGATATTGAAAGAGATAGAGTTGCTGGTACGCTTACTCTGTCTCAGTCTACCTACATTAGGAAGATTCTACAGGTATTTAGAATGGATGAAGCTAAGTCTGTTGCTACACCTCTAGCTAGTCATTTCAAGTTGTCATCTGCTACTGAAGAAGATGAAACAGCTAGTACAAATGAATTTCCGTATTCAAATGATGTTGGGAGTCTCATGTATGCTATTATTGGCACCAGGCCTGATTTAGCATATGCAGTAGGAATGGTCAACAGGTTTATGAGTAATCCAGGTCAGATGCACTGGTCAGCAGTTCAGTGGATTCTCAGGTATTTGAAGGACACTCAGAACAGAGGGCTGGTATTCAAAAAGAATAAAGACTTCAGAGTTGAAGGATACTCTGATTCAGACTATGCAGCAGACTTGGACAGGAGAAGATCAATTTCTGGGTATGTGTTTACTACATGAGGTAATACAGTGAGTTGGAAGTCAAGTCTACAGGGTATTGTGGCTTTATCTACAACAGAGGCTGAGTACATTGCCTTAACAGAGGCTGCAAAGGAAGGTGTTTGGCTGAAAGGATTAGCTGAAGAACAGGGATTCAAGCAAGGAGTGATAAGCTTGCATTGTGATTCACAGAGTGCGATTTGTCTCACAAAGAACAACATGTTTCATGGAAGGATAAAGCATATGGCTGTGAAATTCAACTTCATCAAGGACTTGATTGAAGATGGAGAGGTTGCAGTGAAGAAGATTCATACTTCGAAGAATCCTGCAGACATGCTTACAAAAGCAATTCCAGTTCAGAAATTTGAGCAGGCTTTGGCTATGCTCAGAGTAGCTAAGTGCTAAGGCACTGGCTATGTTTGACGGCGACAAGGGACAAACTCAAGCTGTGAATGTCAAGGTGGAGATTTGTTGATTCATGTTGACATGTCACATCTAGTTGTTAGAACAGAAGCGTGTTTTGGTTTAGTTCTATTGGTACATGAGCTGATTGGAGATAACCGGTGTGGTTATTAGATCTGGTCAACTCAGGGTGTACCGGCTTCTGATATATATATATATATATATATGAGGAAGAGGAGAGTTTGTCGAATAACCCTAATCGATTAGAAGAGAACAGAAACGTGAGAGAGACGTTTTGTTCGACGAGACCTAGGGTTTTAGGTCCGTAAGAGAGAAAGAGAGAAGAGAGATCTAGAGAGAGTTCTTAATGCGTTGTTGAGTTCTCTTGAACTAGATCGTGGTGTATTCTTTTTATTCTAGTGGATTATTTGCTTGTGCCGTCAAGCGCCAGACGTAGCGACCTTACATCGAGACGTGAACTGGGTAAACAATCTCTGTGTGCAAATTTCTATCTCTATGTTTACATGTTCAATCGATTGTTAGATATCTAGGGTTCGTGAAGCAATCAATCAGTCGCTTAAGGATAGATTCACGTGTTGAAGCATAACACATTCAAAAAACAAAACCCCATGTTGGTGTCGGATCTCGCACTACGAATCCGGTTCATTTCATCGAAAGCCCACCGTCATACAAGGCCCGTGAATGTTCGAATGGCCAAGTCGAAACGGTCAAATTTTGACATTAATTTATGACTAAATTCATGAATTAATGGTAATGGTCAAATCTTGGAATTAATTTGTGAATTAATTCTGAAATTAATGCCCAAAAAGAATGAAGATTATAAAGAAGAAGATGACAAGAGAAGGATGGGGATCTTTCCACCAGAGGAAGACTTAAGATACTAGAAAGAAACATTGTTCTTTTTCTTTCACGATTCACTTCGTGTAATATTAATAAAAAATTATTGATTCTGGTTTGTTTATTTTTTCATTTGACTTGGTGTTCCATCCACGAAAGCTTTGATCCCAATTTTATTCTATTGTGAATCGAAATCATAACCGATTTTTGCACTCACAATTTGGCGCCGTCTGTGAAGACAAAAAGCTTTCTGATTCCTAAAGCTCGAAGTTGATATGCCTAGTAAACCAGATTGGTGGATCTAAGAAAAGAAAATTCTAAAAAACGTATGTGATAGAGAGAAAGAAAAACAAATTATTCATGAAAACTTGTTTCTCTATGTCAATGAAAACAGATTCGTTGAAGAATATGTGACAAAGAGAAAGAAAAAACAAATTATTCATGAACATTTGTTTCTCGATGTCAATGACAACATATTCATCCGAGAATATGTGACAAAGGGAAAGAAAAACAGATTCTTCATAGAATTGTCTCTCAATATCAATAAAACTATTCTCCAAGTTTATGTCGTGGAAAAGAAGAAAATATTTTTTTTCCATGGAAATTTCGGATTCATTACAAAACACAAGAAGAAGATTTTATAAGAAAAGTGTGAAGTATCAACAGAAAAGTAAGAAATCGACTTCGCGATGTTCTAAAGCTCCCACTAAGGGTTTCGATCTCGTGACTCCGTATGTAGACTTAATGTTCTTTTATCACCAGACCAACGAGATAAAAAGGTTTCGACGATTTCGTATTGGAATAAAAAGATACATACGTTACCCCACTGTCTCACCATCGATGATCTTTGACGTTTGTTTTTGAGGATGGAGGACGACCAATGGGATTGAAGCAGAGAGATGTTATTATCTTAAATCTCTCCGAGCTGCTCCCTTAGAGATACAAGCCGTAAAGGCGACGATCCATATCTTCACATGAGTAAGGAGATGGAGTATTTCAACAAGATGACATAAACCAAAGAAACTCCTGAACTCAATGAGGAAATCACTTAACGTGATAGCCAACTTCGAGTAGACAACCTCAACGGATCTATCTTACCCGCTGGTTCGACCACGCCTCAAAGATCGTCTCTGAAAATTTTAGAAAAAGAAAAGAGACAGTGATTGTCACTTTCAGATTGTTGATTATTTTAAAGACGTGAATTGCGGCTACAAGATTTGTTTTTGCAGTCTCATTGCAAAAGTTGATCTGAGTTGCGCGGATCTCTCTCTTAATCTGTCAAATCCAGACAAAGAATGAGTAAGAGCTAGGACCCGCCAAAAATCCTCTCCGAGAGAGACAAGAAAAAACAAGAAATCGAGGGAGCAGAGTTGTCGATGATTTTAGCTTTGAAGGATTGGCTAGAATGTCCCTTGAGATGTCCGGATGAAATATTTAGTAGACGAATCGATGAAGTTTCAACTCCGGTAGTGTGATTACCCCGAACAGTGTGCATGGTTAGTATGATAACTTCAGAATCATGTCCGAATGCGAAGAAAGTTGGCTTGATTAAATCAAAGCAATAATAATGGTGGCAAAGTCTCGAAAAGCTAAATTTAGCAACGTGATTAACTCGTATTCCGATTGATTAATATCTTGCGAGTTAACGAGATAAAATAACTCTCTTGATAAAGAGTCAATTGCTCAAAAGAAAGATACCAAGTTTCAATCCGAAAGGGAAAATTGGTGGGAAACGTAACATCCACCGTGATACCGAAACAACAAAAGTAAAAAAAAAAGTGATACTGAGGAAAGAATTAAATGGTAAAGCGTAATGAGGAAACGATCATACCAAAAAAGAAAATGCCATGACATTTCGTTGTTGCTTCTTCAGCTTTGCTTTCGGAATTTAGGTTTCATTAGTTGCTTAAGGGCATCTTAAACCCCAAGTCTACGAAGAAGATGATGAGAAACGAAATGGAAAGAAACTTCAGAAAAGAGAAAAGAGAAAGATGGACCCTGAGTTGATGTAGGGAGAGTACGTTAAAAACAAAGAAACTCCTCTGTGAAGTTTTCTTCTTCTCTCTGAGTCTCTTAGTGTGAGAATCCTTCTCTTCCATTATGTAAAATCCCAAACCGGGATTGGAGAAGAGTTAGAGTCCACCGTTAATGTTCTCCTAAATGCGAGGGAGAAATGGATTCCAAAAGCAAAAGGGTAAAATCAGAGGCCCGAAGGAAAGAGATTTGTGGATGATTTCGTCTCTTCTCCTCCTAACATAGCCAAAATAGCGAGAATAGTAACAAAGAGAGTCTCGAATGGGTGCTTCATATTCAAAGGGGGTGTGAGCTCAAGAAAAGCAAGATAAAAAGAATATGGAGCGGAGAACCTTATGGAGTCACAGCAGAGATATTAGAACGATGTTCTAAAGGCTTTAACAAAATTGATCAAGGTTTGTCTACGAAGCTAGTGTAGTCCATGATGCACTTCGTCAATGAAAGGATCGTTCCTCCTGTAACGAAAATTCTAGAGGGATAATGGAGCACGGGTTTAGGAATTTGCATAATATCCCTATTGTCCTCACTTCCGTAGATCACAAATCAAGATTCGAAAAGAGCGTCGTAGAGACCGAGGGTTCTAAAAAGGTTTCCTGGTGATCTCAACACCAGCCGAGAATTTGAACAAATATATCGCCAGACCTATGACAGTTCTCATGAAAAAAAAGCCTCCTGGAAGGTGATGGCTCCAACGCCGTCAAAGACATGCTTGCAGAGCAATTTCTTGCTAGCAAACATCACCCTCAAGACGAGAGTGTGTATTGTGGCACTTGCGATCGCAATGGTCATACAACCGGAAACAGCACACGTATAAAAATATATATATATACTCGCGGCTAAGTATACAGCCGAAGAACACAAGGACACTGACCTCGAGGAACAGAGATTTCTAAGAACAAACATCCTAAGAAAGAAGGAAACGCCTTCATTCAAAGACTAATGGCGAACGGAGGTAATCATTAATCGTCCAGAATCACAAAGAAATTTATAAACTTATTACGGGAGATCAAAGCGTTTTCGCGGTTAAGTCAATTCGACTAAGTTTCAAAAGCGAAAGTTCAAGAAACTGTGAAATTTCACACTGGGATTTGTAATCTCTTCAGAGTGTTGATGTAAGAAAATTTGTTGCGGCCGCAATATTTGACATAATGCTAAAGATACCACGGACTTGTTCGATGAACCTCAAATTCTTTTGAGGTCAAAGAAATAAAATCAGTTTGAAATAATTTTACCAATGCGTTATATGAGAACGTGAGAAAAGTCCCAAAAACTAAAAAGCAAGGGATAAAATCCCGAAGGCAAATGCTCATAACTTTGTGATGTGCTACAATGCTACAAGAGTTTAAGCTCACTATTCTTATCGAGTCCGTCTCGTATTCAATCTAGAGCTAGCTCACCATTTTTACAGAGTCCGTCTCGAAATACATAACGAGCTTCGAGCTCGGTATATTTACCGAGTCCGTCTCAAAATATTTAACGAGCTACGAGCTCACTACCGAGTCCGTCTCGAAATATTAACGAGCTCCGGGTTCGGTATATTTACCGAGTCCGTCTCGAACGAGCTACAAGCTCACTACCGAATCCGTCTCGAAATGCTTAACGAGCTCCAGCTCGGTATATTTACCAAGTCCGTATCGAAATATTTAACGAGCTACAAACTCTCTACCGAATCCGTCTCGAAATACTTAACGAGCTCCGAGCTCGGTATATTTACCGAGTCCTTCTCGAAATACTTAACGAGCTACGGGCTCAATATATTAAACTGAGTCCGTCTCGTATCAAATCAAGAGCTTTAGCTCATCATACTAAACCGAGTCTGTCTCGTATTAAATCAAGAGCTTCAGCTCATCATATCAAACCGAGTCCGTCTCGTATTAAATCAAGAGCTTTAGCTCACCATTTTTACCAAGAGCTTTAGCTCACCATATTAAACCGAGCTCGTCTCGTATTAAATCAAGAGCTTTACCTCACCATTTTATTAAATCAAGAGCTTTACCTCACCATTTTTATCGAGTCCGGCTCATATTAAATCAAGAGTTGTGTTATCGTATTAAATCGAGTCTAACTCGCTAGTACTTAATTTGAGCCTAACTCAAGACATAAGTCAAGTATAACTCGCAAATACTTGGTTTGAGTCAGTTCAAGACGCGAAAGACAAGTTTTTCACAACCTTAAAACCAAAAGTTTGTTCAAATCTTTGGAAGCAGATCGTGAGATCACGATGTAGATGGCTTGCTGGTATTAGTTCTCCGAGCAAAGTATTAAAGAAATTTACTCGAAGAATTGGGGGGCTAACTGTTGGTGTCGGATCTCGCACTATGAATCCGGTTCATTTCATCGAAAGCCCATCGTCATACAAGGCCCGTGAATGTTCGAATGGCCAAGTCAAAACGGTCAAGTCTTGACATTAATTTATGACTAAATTCATGAATTAATGGTAATGGTCAAATCTTGGAATTAATTTGTGAATTAATTCTGAAATTGATGTCAAAAAGAATGAAGATTGTAAAGAAGAAGATGACAAGAGAAGGATGGGGATCTTTCCACGAGAGGAAGACTTAAGATACTAGAAAGAAACATTGTTCTTCTTCCTTCACGATTCACTTCGTGTATTATTAATAAAAAAATTATTCACCTTTCTTATTGATTCTGGTTTGTTTGTTTTTTCATTTGACTTGGTGTTCCATCCACGAAAGCTTTGATCCCAATTTTATTCTATTGTGAATCGAAATCATAACCAATTTTCGCACTCACAACCCATAAATAGTTGAAACAAAAAAATCACAAACTAAACTTTTTCATAGACTTCTCATTTCTGAGACGACACAAATGTTTAAGTCGAAAATGTGAAAAACAAACAACTAAAACTTGAAATAGTATTACAAATAGAGCTATACATGATTATGTTATAGTTATGGTGTTTTTTTTTGTTTTTGTTTTTTGTCAACGTTATTGTTATGGTGTTATGGTGCTAAAATAACAAACTGAATTGTTTGGATAGTAATTTCCAAATTTTATCGATCCATATTTGCAAATCTTGACTTCTGACCAACATCATTACTGGGTTTCATATTTTGAACATGACCTAATTTAATCAGCAAACTATTCGGACAGTACCAAAAGTATAAACGAAAAACAAAAACCAGAAATTATATTAATAAGACCCGGGTTAATATAATACCAGAAAACCACAGAAAGGGAAAGAAAAAAACGCTAAAAACAAAAAACAAATACGAAAAACAAAATCCAGGAGAACAACAAAACATATTATTATTTTTTTTTTTTGAAACTTTTCATATGCATTAAAATTAAAAGTGGCAAAAATGGCCATGAGAGTTTACAAGACCCAACTTTAGTTACATAACCAAAAGAACCAATTTGAATCAAGTAGTGTGAAATAGTCGAAGCCCAATGTCCCATGATCTCATCAGTAAGTCAATGGCCCATAGTGGCTCAATAAGCATTTGAAGAGGATAGTTGCTCGGTCCAGTTACAGAAATAATAGGAAAACCCTAGTCTGATCCCATCTCGAAGATGAGCAGTCTGATCCCATTTTGAAGATGAACAGTCTTCGACAATCTCATCTAGTTCCATTTGAAAGAGAAAACCAAAACTGCATGCAATCGCTAGCCACCGATGGATTTTGATGCCGAGAAGCTGAGATTCTGTTCCGAATGGTATTGTCGATGATTTTGAGGAGAGTAGCCGCTGGTCTGTTCATGTTCCGATGGAGGCGATCGTTTCCCTCCTTCCACAGTTCATAGATTGCGGATTGCCAAGCCAATCCCGATAAGTATTTCCGATGGGAGCTTCCGATGGTTGCTAAAAGATCTGCAATAATGCTTGTCCAAGATCTGTGGGAGGAATGAAATCCAAACTTCGATGCAAGATGTCCCCAGACGGCGAAGGAGAAGCTGCACTGGAAGAACAAATGGTCACGCGATTCCGATTCACGTTTGCAGAGAAGACACAAATGGTCTGTTTACAAACCCCAAGACAGAAGACAGTCTCTAGTAGGGCATCGATTGAGGACAAAGAGCCAAGCCTGGGTTTGATGTTTTGGGATGCCTCTTTTAATCCAGACAAGAGGGTGCCAGTTCACCAAAGGCTTCGGTTCTCTGATTCTGTTGTAAATAACACTTGAGCAGAAGGTACTTCTCACTCTACCATCAACCCTCCATTGAAACTTATCTTTGTTTTCAGTTAAAACCAGAGTTGTTAAGTGTATGAGAACTTGCTCCATTCTAGGAAATCTTGCAGCTCTCAACCTCCAACTGCCATTTTGCCAAAGAGAAGCCACAGTAGCTGAGATCTTAATACCAGTGGTTCGAGGACCATGATCTCCTATGAACGACAATAGTGGTCCAAAAGGAGTCCAAAGATCAAGCCAGAACCTGCAATTCCTTCCATTACCAGGTAATATAATAACCCATTGCAGAATTACCTCTCTGAGTCTGAGCATCTCTTTAAATATCCAAGTGTGTTTATGCTTTTCCTTTATTTCCCATATATCTGATCTTTGATAGCGTTTTGATGGATCCAGACGACCCATATTAATTCTGTTCTGAACAAAAGAAGCCACAGAAGCTTTAAGGAGCAAGTTGTGTTCCAGAGACGAAGGTTTTTCAGTCCAAGGCCACCCTTCTCTAAAGGACTGGTGACACAGTCCCAAGAGACACTTGTCGTGTATCTGCCTTCCAGAGATCCTTTCCAGAGGTATACTCCACACATTGAATCAATTTGATTGATACATTCACTTGGTAGAACAAAGGCACTACACGAAAAGTTTGTGATTCCCGCAATCACTGTATTGATCAGAAGTTTCCTGCCTGCAAAGGACAGGTACTTTGCTGTCCAAGTACTTACTTTGTTTCTGATGTTCTGCAGTAATGGCTCGTAGTCAATAATAGAGTGCTTCTTAGTACAAAGTAGAAGACCTAAGTAGCGGATAGGAAGAAAGCCTTGGGGAAAACCTGATATTGTGGCAATAGAGGTAATATCTTCTGTATTGTGGCCACTAGCAAAAAACAAGAATTTTCTGGACTGATAGCTAACCCTGAGAGTTGTTTGAATTCATCCAGGACAGAGAGGATTCCTTCTATGGATTTTTTGGACCCATCCGAGAAGATCAGCAAGTCGCCAGCAAAGCAGAGGTGAGTGAGACCAGATTCTTGACATTTAGGGTGGTATGAAAATTTGCCAGATAGAGCTGCATCATTTAGCTTTTGATAGAGAATGTTCATTAACAGACCAAATAGATAAGGGGACAAGGGATCTCCTTGCCTAAGCCCTCTGGATCCTCTAAAAAACCCATGTAGTCTCCCATTTAGACAAACTGAGTAGGAGGTTGTTGTATAACATTCTTTTAGCCAGTTAATATAGGTAACATGAAGCTGCAGAGCTTGTAGGCATGCATACAGAAAGTCCCATCTAATTGAGTCAAATGCCTTAGCAATATCAATTTTCAGAGTGACTCTTTTTGGACCTTTGTTTTGTGATAACCACTGACAATTTCAGAGGCAAGTAGGCAGTTCTCAAGCAGTAGTCTACATTTTATGAAAGCTGTCTGGTTAGGCAGAATAAGTTTAGGAAACAAAGGCTTCAATCTGGCAACAAGTAGATTTGAGATGAGTTTGTAGAGAGTATTACAGCATGAGATGGGACAATAGTCTTTGATCAATGTTGCTCCTGGGAACTTAGTGATATGGGTGAGAATAATAGCATTGACAGCCCTTGGCATGATTGAGTTTCTGAAGAACCAACTTGTTGCATTTTTCACTTCCTCTCCTATGCAGGACCAAGCAGCTTTATAGAACCCTGAAGTCAGTCCATCCGGACCAGGACTTTTGTTAGGATTAAGTTTAAAGAGAGTTGAAGTAATCTCATCCTCAGTAGGCAGCCTAGTGAGAGACAGAGCCTCTAATGGAGAACACCAAGCTCTGGTAACGCCAAAAATGGTTAGCAATAAGTTTGTAGACTGGTGGCTGACTTGAGGACCAAGAATTCCAGAGAAATGAGCCACTGCTAAGTTGCCAATGTCTGAACCTGAAGTCACAACCAGACCATCCAAACCAATCAGAGTAAGTATCATGTTGAATGCATTCCTGGCCTTTGTGATTTTGTGAAAATAAGCTATGTTTTGGTCTCCTGTAAGCAGCCAGTTGATACGGGATCTTTGTTTGAAATACTCTTCTTCAATCCTTTTTAGCATAGATAGCTTCTCTAAATACTGCTTTTCCTTACTGAAATTAAGAGATGAAGGTTGCTGGAGGGATAAGATTTGAGCATAGTGGAACATAGAGGTAGCCTCATTTACTCTTTTTTGTATCTCAGAGTAGTTATGCTGATTCAAAGCCTTCAATTATCTTCTTAAACTTTTCTGCTTAAACATTATATCAGAGAGATTTTGATGATCTTTATCTGTGTTGGACCAAGCTGCAGTCACAGTTGAGAGAAAATCCCGGTGAAGAGTTAAGTAATTGTATAACTTAAAGGGCTTGGTGCCAGCTTGAGGAACAGGACGCCCCAGACTGATACAGCAGGGAGTATGATCAGAGATTTCCGGAGCTAGAAAGTTTGCCAAGTTTCTAGGAAAGGTATCTAGCCAACTCTCATTGATAAGGGCTCTGTCCAGCTTCCTGGCTATAGGATCATCAGGTTGCTTATTTGTCCAAGAGAATTTAGTACCATGGTATCTTAGATCTCTCATTTCCAATTGGTCAATGCAGGCTTCAATCATAGGAGTGGTGAACATATGTGTACCTGGAGGAGAATGCTCTGAAGGATAAAAGATTTCATTAAAGTCCCCACCAATCAGCCAAGGAGTAGTTCCAACATTGAGGTAGGCCTGGAGGTTTAACAGCTCAATCCAGAGATCATTTCTTTTTTCACTTGTATTTGCTGCATAGACTGAAGTGAATAGAAATTCAGTAGTTCTGGGGCACTTTACTTTGCAGGTCAAATACTGTCTTGAGGAGTGAAGGATCACAACAGATAGATGAGATTTCCAAATCATAATAATCCGGCCCTCAGTATCTTCATGGTGGTTTGAAGCAAAGGACCATTGAGGGCAAACTTCATTCATTACTTGGTTCATAGTTGGTTCTTTGATGTGTGTTTCAAGAAGGGCTCCAAAAATAACTTGGTGAGTAACTAGCCATTTTTTAAAGTCAGGATGTTTTCTTGAGTCGTTTAATCCTCTGACATTCCAAAAAAGAGTTTTACTGTTTTAAAACTTATGTTTGGGTCTCTCCTTGGGCAAGGAGAGCACCACTATAGGGGTAGTATTATCTTTTACCTTGAGAAAAGGAGTCTTCAAAGAAGTTTGATCAGACTCAGTAATTCTCTCTGCCAGACAGGAGAAGGGGTTATGATCCTTCCCCAGGTGACCAGAGGGAGATATGGCCTTAGGTTTGACAGATTTGGGAAGAGGAGGCTTGACAACCTTCTTATGTCCCCTTTGGGCAGATGCTCTAGATGGTGGTTTAGCTGGCAAGGCACACATGAGTTATTGGCTCTGAAGTAGAAGAATCAAGGTCATTAGAGACCAATCCAAACTCAACTAGATCCTTTCTACCCGCAGGAGGAGAGAGACCATAATCAGGCCCTGGACCAACTGCTATATCATACACCTTAGCAGAGATAGTAGGAACCTTTGTAGGGCCAATGGTAGCAATTACAGGATCAGAGGGGTCATTAGCAGAGCTACTAGGATGCACAATAGCCAGAGTAGAAACAGGCAGGGTAATTGCCAAACCAATAGTGGGCTGACCAGAGGAAGCCTTATCCTCCTTATGCTTTGTAGAAACATTTAAGCAAGTTGTGGGAGAACCAGTAATTATAGCACCATCAGATGAAGAAACCACTTGACTTCTTGCCGAAGAAAAAACTTCAGTCAAATCAGCTGAAACAACCTTATCCAAAGGACTAGCTATTGCAGAAATATAGGCCCTGGAATCAGAGATAACATGAATAGAGGGAGCGCTATCAACAGCCATAGGAGATGCAGAAGATGCCTCAAAGGTGGGAAAAGGGGAAGGCTGAGAGGCCACTGGAGAGGAGGCAACATAGGGCTGTCCTAAAGGGGTAGAAGCAGCAGGAGGAACCACTGTTGAGTCAACCTTCTTCTTTACAGACCATAAACCATTGGGGCACAAGGCTTCTCGGTGGCCCATTTCTTTGCAGCAGGAACAGGTTGGAGGGATCCAAGGGTACATGACAGAAAGAGGAATAATGTCTCCATTCTCCCTTTCAATTTCTGCATAAGTGGGAAGGGGTTTTGTACAATCAACCTTGACCTTTAGGTGAGCAACATCAATGGTAACCATCTTTCTGGTAAAATCATCACACTCAACAGGGAGACCTAGGAGATATGCAATTCTACCTAGTCCTGGGTGTAGAGGTCAAAGTGAACACCCTTAACATGAGCCCACAGTGAAATAGAGGTGAAGGAAGGTGGAGTTAGAGCCAGAGAGGAGGACCATTTGGCCACATAGAAAAGGGAGTTTCCTATGTGCCAAATCTCTTGTTCAACAATTTTTTCTCTGATTGAAGCATTGGGAATACGACCTAACATTGATCTTGATTCTGGTCTCAGGTGAATTTCAAGCTTCAAACCTCTCCCCCAAATGTGAGTTAACACAGTTTTGATATGGCCAAAAGAGGGAGTTCTTCCCATGAAGATGCCAATGATGAAATCTTGGTGGAGGTCTGCTCCCCTTTGAAAAACAGCGTTTGGGATTTTTACTCGAAGAACACCTTCAGGTGAGATACTAGGGTTTGTAAATTTCTTAAGTTTTTTGTCCACAGAAGCTTGCAGTTTGGAAGCCCAGTTAGTGGTATTACTCTGAGAAGACTGCATGATTGCAGGAGTGGTGGTGGTATCAATGGAGCTCTGAGTATTGTTTGACGGACCTGGAGCAGTGGTAGACTGTGGGGTACTATGAGGAGCGCCAGGATTCAAATCCAAGTTCACATGAGATTGAGAGATTGGTTCCCCTTGGATGGGTAGTGGAGATGTAGGAGCTACTGGTGGAACTGTAGCTTTTTTCATAGTAACTTCAACAGAAGAGGAGGGGATCTGTTGATGACTCTTGGTTCCATCGCTACTTTGGGCGGCAATGGTCATAGAGGAGTGAGAAGACACCTGCTCTGGTTGAGCAGTAGTAGAATAGAAACTAGTGGCATGCGTTTGAGGGGTCCCCAAACCGCTGAAGAAATAGGAGTAGATCCAATTTGTGGGTTAACCAAAGGAGCCGTAAGAGAGAGAGAGGGGGAAACTGAGAGGAGTTAAGAGGAGGAGCTTGGTTAGGAGGATGCGGTGGTGGCCGGAGCGAAGTGACTCCGGTCATAAAAGCAATTTTATGAACAGTTAGATATAGAATTGGGGATCGCATGAGAAAGAACAGAAAAGAGAGAAAAAGAGATATTTTCCTTATTTCCTTATTTTTTATAACAAACAAAACATATTGTTGCAGTGTTGCTCACGAGTCATCATCTCCAACGGAATCATTCGATTCTCGATGTATCTTGGACGAAATCCTATAATTACGTATAAAAACACTAAACAATTAGAGAGAGTCCACCAACAAATATATACAACAATAAATAAGAAGTGCAACGAAAAAATTAAAATAACGCTCACCTATGCACAAAATCATAAAAAATTTGAATTTCTGGATACAAAATCATTCGGGTTGAGTATGTTGAAACAATAGTATACATCCCTAAAACAAAATCAACACAAATCAGTTCAGTGACAATCAAGAAAATACTCATCTAAACTTCACACAAACAAACCAAATCGAGGAAATCTAAAAAACAGTAAGATACCAACTAAATAATCATCACTATGATTCATTCAAAATTAGAACAAAAGTCTAACGAAATCAAAAAATTGATGCCACATGAATGCAAATCATATACTTATAATCACTCAAAATTAGTGTGTATATTAAATAAATAAAATTCATCACAATAAGCCTTTTCAACCATGTAGGCACAAAACCAAAGGATCCTCCTAATTAAATGAATAAAATTTTAAAAAACCATAAAACGGACAAACCTAATAAACCACAAATTAATACTCCCTCCGTTTCGCAGAGTGTCGTTTTAACACTTTATTTTTGTTTCACAAAAAATGCGTTTTGTATTTTTAATGCAGAATTTATGACAAAATTACAGTTTTAACCATTTTATTTTAATGTATTAATTAGAAAGAGAAATTTGTTTAGTGTATTAATAAAATGTATAATAGATTTTTTAAATATTTTTTTTAATTTGTATGAAAAATCGTAGAATGACACTCTTTGTAAAACGGAAGGAATACCTCAGCAATTCCTTGGATCAATTTAGCCACCAACTTCTG
Organism: Pseudoturritis turrita; assembly: GCA_900406555.1. Classification (NCBI taxonomy): domain Eukaryota; kingdom Viridiplantae; phylum Streptophyta; class Magnoliopsida; order Brassicales; family Brassicaceae; genus Pseudoturritis; species Pseudoturritis turrita. The sequence goes on from OVBL01000004.1 coordinate 422,097, forward strand.
AATAAGAAGTTGGGCAAGTCCGTCGAAGAGAACAACAATCGCATAACTCTCAGATGAATCGAAAACTCTCAAAAAAGGAGGTAACTGACAAACAAAACCAAAAACCAGCAATTAACACAAAGTCTTCAAAAACCAAAACCAAGAAACTAACATAAGAAACACGATTAAACAAAACTTAAAATACTTTGATATAAAGTCTTTCACCGATGGAGTTGGGGATTCAGTAAGACATCCGTTGAACTGAAGGCATTCGATATGCTCAAATCACCTACGAAACACAATTATTCACCAACTAATCCGTTTAGACCAACATATTCCAAAAACAAAAAAATGTGTAAGATCTACAATCTTTGATGAAAACGCAAGAATATAGAGATTGTAGAAGTTTAAACAAACTTAGAACAAGGATTCTTCAAAACACTTTTATTATAAGATCTTTTAGGTAACTTACAAGTTCCACCTAATCGGATTTATGCAACTTCAAGCATACAACTTGAATTGTAACCGAAATCAACTAATCTCTCACACGTCTCCAAGATCAACATGATCTCGACGCATTAGAATCTTTAAGCACTTTGTTTTTGCTATTCTATACTAGAAAGCCAAAAACCTTTGCGTAAGAATCTCTCTCTCTTAATCGTTAATGATCTAAGAGCTAGATGACATCTATTTATACACATAGATTCATCTACTCAATCTTGGAAATTTCCTAATCTCTTTAGGAAAATATCATTTACATGGATATTTCTTTTTTTCTTTTCTTTGGAACATATCATTTTACCAAAATAAATATTTTCTTTTTCCATAGACTTTTGCTTTCTTCACTATCGTAAGAATAACTAAACCTTTATGTTTTGTTTTGTCCAGCTCATCATCAAGAGATTCATGAGAACAACAGCTCTGTTTCCTGTAACACTTCGTGTAGCAGTTCTGACTGGTACAAAATTTACAACAAACTGCTACATCTTCATTTGGTACACGCTAGCCTAATCACACACACTAACGATAGTGCGATATATTAAGCTCCGTATATTTGCAAAATTGTTTGGCGTAATCTCCCCAAATAGTACATGATAAAAAAATCTACTGAAACTAATGGAACACATATAATGTAGACTTACGATGTATCCCTTAGATCAATATTAAGTCTAGTATTAGACTTTCCCTGGGTCGTAACCTCTTCTAGATGCCCGACACGAACAATTTGGCCAATCACATTTGCAATATATTACAACAATGTAAAAATCCTAACCAACATATTAAAAGAGAAACAAAACAATAATAACAGATATACAAACAAACTTATAAACTAACCAATCAAGAACTCTTTCTTCAAATCACCAGACAAAACCTCAGCAAAACAACATATTAGTCGCATAAAAAATTATCTTAAAAGGGAGTTGACTTGTCCGATAATCACATTTGTACTCTAAATATCTCCAACCCTACACCAAATCTACACTAAATCAATTTTGATATAAAATCCTCTCTAACCCAATATCATTTTCAACACCAAAATAGTATAAACTCATTTTTTACATCAAATATAATGTAAAAAATGAGTTTACACCATTTTGGTGTTAGAACTTTTTTATCTATAAAAAGATCCTTCAAATTTTAAGTTATTTTAAAATTGATTATTATAAAAATCAAAAATAATTAATAGATAACTTTTAGATATATAAAATTTATGTACAAAGAGATAAATTATATACACTTTTAAAGTTTTTCATTATTTCAAAATTTTATATAAAACATATATTTTGTTGTAGGTACTTAAAATTTAAGTTGCAAAATAACATAAATTTAACAGAAAATATAATGACATAGATTGATAATAAATTTAAAAATACATAGAATATCGAAATTAAAGATAAACAACATCAAATAAATTAAATTTTGTGGAAATTTTTATAAAAATAAAATAGTTATGATCAATTCGTAAATTTTAAAAATATGGTGTATTATTAACGATTAACAAAAAAAATTAAAAAAGAGAATATACTTAGAATATTTTCTTCTGGTGTAAAAAATAGTGTAATATATTGGAGTAAAACCCAATACCATTTTAAAATTACACTATTTTATGTAAAAAATAGTGTAATACATTAAAGATACGCTCAGCCACCTGAAAAGTGTTAAAGGATTATGAACCGATGTTTAACCAACAACCTTTGAAATTCCTTCACCAAATCTATCAACCGTAGCATGCATCCTTGTCCCCTACAAATATATTTATAAAAAAAAAAATATCAACGTAACGACACGAAGACAAAAATAATTAAAATCATTAATGAACATCTCTAACTAACACATTCGTTTTAATCAAAAAGAAATTATAATCTGAGAATAGACAAATCAAAAAACAAAACCAAAAGATGCTAGCAATTTAGCAAAGAATAATATCAAGGGTTGATAAAATTATGATACACTTTTTGGGGTTTTTATTTTAATGGAGACACTTTTTATTTTGGGAGTACTTTGTGTTGTTTTTGACACACAATCGGACGAAAATTCCTTTGACTTAACAAAAATAATTAAGTGAACAATACTTTTTCTGACTCTCTCTTTCTCATCAGCGTCGTTTATCTCTGATTCATCTTCTTCTTCTTGTCGAAATTTTTTTCCGATTTCGCCAACACGTTTTCTTCGAATTCTGTCCAAAAAATAAAATTAGGAAGCTGATTATCGAGCTCTACTGAATCTACGGCTGAGATCGCTCCGTTTGATCTCGTCCTCAAACCTCCTTCCGCCGCTGCACCAACTCGCGCTACAGCCCAGCGACTCGCAACTGCTCTGGTTCTGGTCACAATGGCGACGGCGACGGCCAGCTCCGCCATGACAGTGAGATTGTACGGACCAAGTAACAGTCGGGTGACTTTTTATCTCTGTTTCGCTTCTTCACAAGGGATTTTTTCTCCGTTTCGTACATTCGGAATACCAAAAGTCGATGATCCAAGTCGGATCGGAGATGGTGACAGGATCTCAGGAGGTTCTTTTCCGTTACAAAACTCTGACACAAATGTGTCTGTCCATGGTCAAAAAGAGGCTTTTAAGTTTTTTTTTTGTTTGTTCTTGTATGATTTGAAGGACCAAAAAATATTTTTTTATGATCATTCATAACCACTGAAGATTTATGGCTTCTGCTCTTGTGAAAGATGTCTCTAAGTTGTGAATCTTGAATAGAACGCTAAAGCCAATATGAGATTTGTCTTTGTATTTGCAGGTGTGTTATGCTTGGACAAGTTTTTGTTGACATAAAATCTTGGACAATTTTGTGTGGATATGTTATCCATACCAAAATAATGGATGAGCTTCAAACTTGTAGGATTTTTCCATGCTACAAAGATAATGAAGAAGGCCTGCAAGTTATAATCAAAAGAACCCAGGTTAAATGATCATGTAGTTTGGTGTTCTTTGATATATAAGTTCTTAAATTTCAGTTTTTGATCATGAATTATTTGGTGTCCACTTAGCATCGACCAAATGGTTAAATACAAATGGATAGTAAGTCCGATTGCATTGCTATATTTTTGTGGATGGTACATCTTGAATAACTAGGATAAAGCTTAAATTCGTCTATGAACATTTGTTCGATGGTGAATTATTTTCCGAAAAATTCAAAACAAAACTTGAAACTTTCAAAAGTGTTTCTCATTAAATTCATTACAATTCAACAAAAACAAACACTACATCAGCAGTGGGAAAAAGGCAAAAATGAAATTTTCCTTATGAGCAAAATATAAAAAAAATCTAATCGGTTCATATGCTCCAAACTACAATAGATGAATTTGTAACTTAAAAATATGACCATTTGTATCTGTCTATATGGACAAGCAAACATTTTGCAGAATAAAGAGATGGTGTGTCCATATCAATGTGTCCACAATGAATGATAATTGTGCTTGAACAAAAGAAATTTAGCAAAAGACAATTATTTGGAACAATGTTACAGAGAATAATTATTGACAAGTCTATGAACAATTATGGAATTTACCAAGAAATTTAACAATTACAGAGAAAAATTATGGAACAAGTCCACGCTAACTTGTCCATAATACTTTGTACACTTACTTATCCATGATATATTGTAAACTAATTCTAAGTCCATGATGATTTAAACCACGCTACCTTGTCTACAATACCAGTGGATGTATTACAATGGACACGAAAAACCAATTATACGTTCTCATAGGAAAGCAACCTCATCAATCAAAAAGAGTTCTCACCAATAATAAGAACTTTTCACATAGAGCTCAAAACCAGAAATCGGTCAAAGCCGAAGATCGTCTTGTGACTTTAGTAAGATCGAGCTCCTTCAAACCCTTAAGCTTCACCACGCTAATCCATCACCAAAAACTAGTGACGATATCTTCACCTCAAGATACTCCAAATCCACCAAACCGATTTTAATCTGTCTTTCTAGATTACCAACATCGATGGCAAGTTAACAAGAAATTGAGAAGCAAACCCCAAAAAATCCGATGTTGGGTTTGTTCAGAACCCCCATAGCTCCGCTTCGCTTCTTCACCATCCGGATTCTTCTTCCACATCATATCAGATCCAAATCTCAGAGTTTATCTTCTCTTCGATATCACCATGGAATCCCCAATTGGACAAAAATCGTATCAAATTTAGAAATCGCCAATTGGATAAAAATTCTATAGCTTTGATTCATATTTTAGGCGGCGTCCTTCAGTATCGTCCTCTTCTCGAGGCATGAGATTATGAGAATCGTGTTTGAATCTGGAAATCAAGAACCCAGAATTTGAAAATCACAAGAACCAATCATGGAGAAGGAGAAGAAAAATAGAACCAATTCGGAGGGAGGAAATCACAAATTATTGTATGAAAACGATATGAGAGAAGAAGAAATTTTTCAAAGGAGTATTTTTAGAAGAGGAGGAAAAAAAGAAAAATAATTGTTCGTAAGAGAAGAAAAATGATAGGATAGTAATTTACTATAGAAAAAATGTCTTAGTAGCAAAAAGTGTTTTTAGTTGTAAACTATTCATAAAAAAATATATTGGAGTATAATTGTTCCTAATATCAAACCAACCTTCTGATCAACTATGCATTAACACTATGTCAAGTGCCTTCTCTCCTTTTTGCTCTAAACGATGGCTAAAGATGCAGAACAGAACCCATATTTGTGCAACACCTGTCCAAAAGAGGACTAAGCTCTCTCACAATAAGACCATATTTGTGCAATAGCGATCCAACTTTCCGCTCAATAGGCAAGGCCCTAGGGAAGGTTGATGGAGATGATGCCGTTGATGAGGATATTGGAATGGTTCGGGTGGTTCTAAATGGTTCCAAACCATTATGCTTTAAAACCACAGTTGAGTTCGATGGTGGAGAGGAGACCACGGTAACTCTCAAATATGAAAGGCTATTTGGATATTGCCGAAGATGTTTTAGTATGTGTCACGAATCTGCAGAATGTTTGAGTCACACTGGTAATGGAAGTAGACATGAGCCTTCTACTCAGAGACACCATAATAATGATCCGGTGGCTCTGAGTTACAAGGGTGCTGTCACTGGTACCTCAAAGTATCCATCTATGGGTACCAGTCATGCCTATTCCGGGAAAAACAAAGGAAAACGCTCTGCTTATGAGCCCCAGGAGGAATCTGTACCATACAACAACAATAACACACAATCAAGGAATCACAAGACACATCATGGTAAACGGTCCATCGGGGAAACAACAAGAACTAGTCGGCCCGCGGATCAGTTTGGTTCTCTGAAGTACGAAAAGAAAGATGCTACCCATGATGATGGATTAACTCTTTCAACAAAGGCTACGACCAGCCGCCTATCAGAACACGAGCAGAAAATGCTCTTGCTTCCCCTGGGAACCAAGGAAATAAAGGAAAATATGGGAACCAAAGATAAGGCGACTCCGAAGGATTACTTCGACCCTGAAAGAGAACTCCCTGATTCAAGCAAGAAGGCACAAAAGGCTCTTCTCTTCAATCCCGAATCAGACACTGCGGATGACAATTTGGATAGCTCCAAAGTGGCTGGAGATACAGTAAGGTCACCAAACATGGATGAGGTCTACGAAACTGACAAGATGGATTTACTGGAGGCTGAGGCCGATCAATTTAAATTCGAATCCGGGGACGAATTCGCAAAGAATGATCAAACTATGGAAGCCTATGAATGTCTTTCAAGAGAGGGATCTTCTCTGATTCCCACTATAGACGGGGAAAACGATGACGACGACAGGTTCTTGATTCAAGAGGAAGCCAAGGATATTTTGAAAACAAAGGAGCCCCTAGCATACACAGATAATGGGGCTGGGAAAAAGGGCGGCAAGGGACCAACGTTTTTAAAAGGCGTTAGCTTGCGAAAGAGAAATGTGCAGCTCTTGGTCTCTCCCCGGAAGAAGACAGTTTCAAAAAACCATGTTCAAGGTTCGGATTCTGCCTCATCAAGAAAGAAACATGGGAATAAAATGGAGATACAAATTGGAGATGGATTATACCCGGGGAAGCCGAGGAAGGCCACGGGTACAAGTGGTGGCTCGTCTCCACCAAAACCCAACTTTGTTTAATGCGGATTCTCAGTTGGAATTGTCAAGGTTTAGGCAGTCGCCTAACCATTAGCTATTTACGGGAGCTATGGAAAAGATACAAGCCCGACTTGTTATTTCTTTCGGAAACAAAACAAGAGTTTGCTTTTATGCAAAATTTTCAGTTTCATTTCGGTTATGATAAGTTGTACACGGTGGAACCACTCGGTGCAAGTGGTGGACTTGCGGTATTTTATAACAATGATATCAATATCTCAATACTATTCGCAAGCGATAGAATCATTGATGTTGAATCGGTTATCAACGGAAATAAAGTTTTTTTATCCTTTATATACGGAGATCCAGTTCCCAAACGCAGAGAACAAGTGTGGGAACGAATGACTAGAATAGCAATTACTAGATTCGAACCCTGGATGATAATCGGTGACTTGAATGAATTAACGGGGAATCATGAGAAAAAGGATGGGAGTCAAAGGAAAGCTTCTTCCTTTCACTCCTTTAATACTATGATTCAAACTTGTGGTTTGCTGGAATTTCCGTGCTTAGGAAATACACTATCATGGCGGGGAAGACGGAACTCAAAAACTATATGGTGTAAGCTAGACCGGGCCTTGGCTAATGAGGATTGGCATGCAATTTTCACGCACTCTGTTGTGGAGTATTTGGCTATGATTGGGTCAGATCATCGGCCTATCCTCGCCACAATAGAAAATAAAACACCTCGGAGGTCGAGACAATTTCGTTTTGACAAGCGATGGATCGGTCGGGCAGGATTAATGGAATCCATCACTACGGGATGGGGAGAGGCAAGGGAAGGGACGAATGGAAATATTGTGGATAAGATAATTGGTTGTCGACGAGAGATTTCAAAATGGCGAAAGAACAATCTCCCATACGGGAAAGGAATAATCTCCGAATTGCAAAAAGCGATTGAGGAATGTCAGAATAATGACAATCGGTCCCAAGAGGAATTATTCGAACTTACAAAAGAATTAAAGGAAGCTTATAAGGATGAGGAAGACTATTGGCAACAAAAAAGCCGGACGACTTGGGCAAAAGTAGGGGATACCAATTCCAAATTCTTTCATGCGCAAACAAAACAAAGAAGGGCACGTAACCGGATTGTTGGATTATATAATACATCAGGAGGGTGGGTTAGTTCGGAGGAAGAAGTGGAAAAAGTCGCAATTAACTATTTCGAAGACCTTTTTCAAACAACTTCACCGCTGGATTTTGAGGAAGTATTAGACGAGGTTCCAACATTGATTACAAACCATATTAACGAGTCGCTCACGGCAATGGCTGAAAAGAGTATTACCGGATTTAATATCGGAAACTCAATCAGCTTTCGTCGCCGGTCGGCTAATTTCGGACAACATTTTGATTGCCTAGGAAATATTTCACGGGTTAAGGACAAACAAGGCGTGTAAAGATAAATTTATGGCAGTTAAAACAGATATGAGTAAGGCATACGATCGGGTAGAATGGACATTTATCGAGAACCTACTTCGGAAAATGGGATTTGCGGAAAAATGGATTACATGGATGATGTGGTGCATAAAATCGGTGCAATACAAGGTTCTTCTTAACGGACAACCAAAGGGACATATACGCCCAGAAAGGGGACTACGTCAAGGGGACCCTTTATCCCCATATTTATTCATTTTGTGTACGGAAGCCTTGATTGCCAATGTACAGAAGGCAGAAAGGGAAAAGAAATTAACGGGGTTAAAGGTAGCGAGGGCAAGCCCGGCAGTGTCGCATCTACTTTTTGCAGATGATAGCCTTTTCTTCTGTAAGGCAAACAAGGAGGAGTGTCAAACACTCCAGAATATCCTCAAACAATATGAAACGGCGTCTGGACAACAAATAAACTTCTCGAAATCATCAATCCAATTTGGACATTCGGTAGATCAAACGATAAAGGAAGAGATACAACGGGTATCAGGGATATCAACGATAGGGGGAATGGGCACCTATCTAGGTATACCCAAAAGCTTGGGAGGGGCAAAAACAAAGGTCTTTGCCTTTGTTAGAGACAGATTACACGACAGAATAAACAGATGGACCTCGAAGTTTCTCTCAAAGGGGGGGCAAAGAGGTCCTTATAAAATCGGTCGCAGCAGCCTTACCGACGTATGTTATGTCCACCTTCAGATTGCCCAAGTCTATAACCACTAAATTAACGAGTGCAGTCGCACAATTTTGGTGGAGTTCGAATGGGAGTCAAAGAGGTATGCACTGGTTAGCATGGGAAAAACTATGTCAAAGTAAACAAAATGGAGGTTTGGGATTTCGGACGATTGAGGCATTCAACACGGCTCTACTAGCAAAGCAGCTATGGAGATTAATGCATAATCCCGAGTCTCTTTTTGCAAAAGTATTCAAAGGACGCTATTTTTGGAAGTCCAATCCGTTGGACCCAGGCAAATCATATTCACCTTCCTATGGTTGGAAGAGTATCATATCGGCTAGACCTCTGGTTCAAAAAGGGCTAATCAAAAGAGTTGGATCGGGAACCTCCATTTCTGTATGGAAGGATCCTTGGATTCCAGCTCAACACCCAAGGTCAGCCACTTTTAAAACTCCAATTTATGATTCAAACTTAATGGTCAATCATTTGATTGACTTTCGGACGAGAACCTGGGATATAGATTTGCTCAATGCGATCATTATCCCAGAGGACGTGAAAATTATCCAAGGTATCCCGGTGGGGGATGTATTCGGACCCGACTCCATAGGGTGGCATTATACAAAGTCCGGCTTATACACGGTCAAATCAGGATATGAAACTGAACAACGGAACATGGCTGCGGACCAACCTATAACTTTCGGACCAACTGTGCAACCGCTGCAAGCACAGTCGTGGAAGATCCAATGTCCACCAAAGCTAAGGCACTTTATCTGGCAAGTAATTACGGGATGTTTATCGGTTAGTGTGAATCTGAAAACCAGAGGGATAAAATGTGAAACACAGTGTGCCCGTTGTGGACTGGAAGAGACTATAAATCATGTCCTTTTTGAATGCCCTCCTGCATTTCAAACATGGGCGCTCTCAACCATCCCGACGGCCAATGGAGTGTTCCCGGTATCCTCCACTTACACAAATATAGATTTCCTATTCTGGCGGGTGCCTCCTGGCAATCAGGACCAAATATTCCTATGGATCATGTGGCATATTTGGAAAGCACGAAATGATAAGGTTTTTCGAGGATTGGACATAGATCCACATGTTGTCCTACGAAATGCGGAACGAGGCTATTGTTTGGGCGAAGGCTCAATCAGAGGAGCACGATATTCCTATGCTGCAAGAAAGGCAGCGAAGGGGACCCCCGGTATATTCAGGGTTGAAATGCTATATTGATGGCTCTTGGAAAGAATCAGATAAATTTACAGGCCTCGGATGGTACGTATTTCAAGACAAAGGCGCAGAGATCATGATGGGAGCCCGAAACCTGCGACGCAGTATTTCTCCACTACACGCAGAGATTGAAGCTCTAGTATGGGCCATGCATTGCTTGGTCGATATGCAGCAGACAGCGGCCGCTTTCGCAACTGACTGCTCTGATTTGGTGAAGATGGTGTCTACACCGATGGAGTGGCCGGCGTTCGCAGTCCATATGGAAGAATTACTGAAGCTAAAGAAGAAGTTCTCATTTTTTTCTTTATCTCATATCCCTCGCACCCTCAATTTTAAGGCCGACAGGCTTGCGAATGGGGCACGAGTAGCTACTTCTGATCTTTTTTATGTAAACCCATCACCACCGATTTGGATAACCGAACCGGGGTAAATTTTATTATTCTTTTGAAAAAAAAAAAAGTGCGATTTTAGTCTATGCTCTCAAATAACTAACAATGTATATATAGCAGACAATATATTTTCAATTTCGAATTAAATAAAACTCAAGATATTGTCACGGCCAAGGTTTATTGCTGAAGACAAATCAAAAAACAAAACTCAAGATATTATCAAGAATCGTCAATAATCCTTTTCCAACAATTAAAAAAGTAAAAAAAAAAAAAAAACATAATTGCTGAAGACAATATATTCTCATATTCGAATTAAACAAATTTCAAGATAATATTAAATCTCCATAGCTATCAAAAATGACAATTATCGTTTTCCAATAATCCAAAACGTAAAAATAACAGAAAAGTTTTTGGATTTCCTTTAGAACTTCTTTTTAAAAACATTCTATCATTCTCTAAGATTTTAAAATATATACATTTGCGTTTACATTTCTTCAAACGGTGTTTTTTTGTGTGTGACAAAAACTGATATATAAATAGTGGCTAACGCTTGACCTCAAGATAAAATATATTTATGATATCTCCAAAATCTTATAAACTTTTCCCTGAACAGAAATTGGGTATTATTCCTTATCGAATAACCAAAACCAAGGAATATATCTAATTCCAACGGAGTTAAAATAAGCTCAAAGTAAAATCTATATTTTGTTGACATTTTATACATATAATAATCCCAACCCGCCACCGTAGCCACCGACCGAGTTATCCATGTAATCTGGTACATCAACTCGACCGGAATCAATCTCAAAAACATTGTGAACCAACGGTTTGTAATGTTCTCTAACTTCACCAGCCGATTTCTGAAACTTATCGGCGATTCTCTCCCACCGATTTGGAGATCCTTTCGGAAAAAGAACCAAAGCTTGCTCGAACATCTTATCTTCCGACCTCGTCCACTGACTTGATGCTATTGTTGAAGTATGGAATTTTGAAGACATAAGGAATATGATGTATCAGGACTGAGGTACATTTTCCGTCAGAAAGATCTCAGAAAGAACCTTAAGATGCAGAGCATGCGTTGCTGAGTTGGAGAAGAATTAGCTGGACCAGGCGATGGTTGTAGCTGAGCTGGACATCATGATGACGTTTCTAGAAGAAAGCAATTTGAAAAATATATTCAAGAGAAAAATAAGGAGAGGATAACTTCAAAAAGGAAACTTGTTGTTATCAATAAATGGATAGTTGCTTGAGGTTTTTACGCCTCTTAGAAGAAAAAAATACAGAGAATTTGATTGAAAGAAGAAGGCGTCTCTGTTGCTGTTGCTGTTGCTTGAGCTGATCAAGTGTGTTGGTGTGGTGGTATCAGAGCGGGTTCCCGATAGAGATCTAGTCTTGTTTCGGGTTGATCAAGAGTGAGGAACGGAAAAAATTCAGGAACTGAGACAGGAAGTGAGACAGAGCTTGAAAACGAGTCTGATGGATTCAACGTCTATGACAAGACCACCACGGCTTAATTCTTCAAATTATGGATATTGGAAGGTCCGTATGGAAGCTTTTATCAGTGGTCTTGATGAAGATTGTTGGAATGCGATTGAAGTTGGTTGGAATCCTCCTGTGATGACTGATGATAAAGAAGTTGAAAGTCTTAAGCCGAGAGACAAGTGGACTGCTAATGAGAAAAAGGCAATCAAGTTGTAATTCAAAGGCAAAGACTGCGATTTACAATGTTGTTGATTCGAGCAACTTCAAATTGATTTCTCAATGTGCGTCAGCGCAAAAGGCGTGGAAGACATTGGAGAATATGTTTGAGGGAACTAGTAGCGTCAAAAGAACCAAACTTGACATGTTGGCTCCACAGTTTGAGAATCTGAGGATGGAAGAAAGGAAACGTGTGGCTGAATTTAGTGCTAAGTTGTGTGACATATCCAATGAATCATTTGCTCTCGGAAAGCAGTACAAGGATAAGAAGCTGGTGAAGAAATTGAAGAGTTCGCTGCCTTTGAAATTTGAGTCAAAAATTTCTGCAGTTGAAGAAGCTCATAATCTTGATGAAATGCCTTTTGATGAGTTTGTTGGGATTATGAAGGCGTTTGAGTTGAACAAGGCATATGAGGAAAAAGAAAAGAAGAAAGATAATGATATTGAAGCTGTTCAAAAGGGTGCATCTACTGAAGATTCGATGACTTTGTTGTCAAGACAATTTGCTAAGTACCTGAAGCACAAGCAGAAAAAGAAAGAGAATGGAAAAAGTGAAGAGCTTGAAAATTCATCGAAGAATATTTAGTGCTTTGAGTGCAAAGGCTTCGGGCATATTCGTTCTGAATGTGTAAATTTGCTTAAACAAAAGAACAAGGCTCTGAGTAGCATCAAGAGTGATTCTGACACTAATTGAGATGATGAAATAGCCTTGAAGAATTTTGTGGCGTTTACAACTTTTGCCTCCAGTTCTGCATCAGAATCTGCAACAGAACCTGCAGTAGAGTCCGCAGCTGAGAGTGGCAACGATGAAAGTAACAGTGATGTTGAGAGCATCAATGATGAAGATTTTTCTAAGAACTACAAGACGCTATATGAACACTGGCTCAAATTGGTTGAAAAAAATTCGTTGTTGACTAAGGAGAAACTAAAGATAGAGGCTCAAGTTGTTGAAGCACAACGTATGCAGCGGAGAAAGAAGAAAAAGCAACACAAGCTAGAGTTCAGCTTGAAGAGATACAAAAGCAATTGAGGATGCTTAATAATGGCATAAATCAGCTAAATCATCTTCTGAATATTGGGAAAAGTCCTATGGAGCGACATGGTCTTGGATTTAAAGGGAAATCTTCAAAAACTGACTCTGTTTTTGTGTATGGGGGAAAGATAGAGGCTGTAGCTACATCTGCTAAAGAGCCAATGACCAGAATTGCTACAGGGACTGCAACTGATGCAAAGACTGTAACTGCTACAAAGACTGCAACTGCTACAAGGAAAATTCCAGAAATTGCAGAGTGCATCTCGATGAATTTTTCGACTTGTATGTCATCATTGTGGAGTTGCTGGGCATATTAGGCCAAGATGTTTCAGGTTATTGAGGGAGAATAATCGAATGGAGCAAGCTTATGATGTGAGATTTCGTGGTCCAACATGTTATCATTGTGGAGTTCAAGGACATGTTCAACGTAATTATTTCAGGTTCAATCGAAAATACAGTCATGAAGGTATGAAGCACTAGAGGATTTGGGTTAGAAAAGATGATCTTTATGGAGATGGTGTGATGGGCTATCGACCTCGTTTTGTAGAGAGGGGACATTTTTGCAACTAGTTTTTGACCATGGTGCGACTCAAGCAGGGGGAGAATGGTGATTGTTATGGTGATGGTATATTGGAGTTATAGTTCCTGAGTTCACACACATAGTCAAAAAGGGGGAGAATGTTGGAGTATGGAATTTTGAAGACATAAGGAATGTGATGTAGCAGGACTGAGGTACATCTTGAGTCAGAAAGTACCTCAAAAAGTACCTTAAGATGCAGAGCATGCGTTGCTGAGTTGGAGAAGGATTGTGTAGCTGGACCAGGCGATGGTTGTAACTGAGCTGGACATCATGATGACATTTCTAGAAGAAAGGAATTTGAAGAATATATTCAAGAGAAAAATAAGGAGAGGATAATTTCAAAAAGAAAACTTGTCATTATCAATAAATGGATAGTTGCTTAGGGTTAAGCAGTGCTCTCTATATGTATAAATAGAGAGGCACAGTGGATTGAGGATTTTACGCCTCTTAGAAGAAAAAATACAGAGAGTTTGATTGAGAGAAGAAGGCGTCTCTGTTGCTGTTGCAGTTGTTGTGGCAGTTGCTGTTACTGTTGCTTGAGCTGATCAAGTGTGTTGGTGTGGTGGTTCCGTGCCTGTGTTGGTGTTGCCGACAATGCATGTTGGTGTTGTGGAGATTCCACATAATTCAAGTCTAGGCTCAGGTGGAGTTTAGCTCAAGATTGGGTTATCCTGAAGAATCTTTGTTATTGAACAGAGCGGTAAATTAAGAAGTTGTACTTGATTTACGCATTTGCAATTAGTTGTATTTGCTTTCTGGGTCTAGTGGATTTGATTTCTGGACTTGGTCTTGGGAAGTAGGGAAACCGAACCCTAGTTAACAATTCTCTTGTCTCATTTATTTTCTGCACTATATCTTGCCTCACTTGCATTTACAACCATAACCAAAGACTTTTAGTGGTTTCTAGAGAATATCTGAAAATCGTTGGATGTTGTGAGATCATAGAGTCCATAGCCCATATGAGAGCATCTAATTTGGAATGTAGAGGATATATGCTTCTGTATAAATTTCTAGCTCCCATAATTGATCATTCCACATCTTTTTGGAAGCAATACCAATCCAAACCTGAATACATGTAGTCTCCTTCCAAAAATCATCTATATAACATTGATATCCTGCATGAGCCGAAGGCACCAAAGAGGGCACACTATGTTGATGTTCCGTGTTATGCTCATCGATCTGTGCCATTTGCCAAATCGTAGCTTCATTTTCCGCAATCTTTAAAATCTCTTGTGGATCTCGATCCAAATTTTTGTATCATTTATCATTCATACCTTTCTAAATGTACCAAACAATCCAAAAAAAAAATCGTTCATGGGCATCTTTTTGGGGAGTCTCCAAAAGAGATAATCAACATTAAAGAAAACTGATAATCCAGTTGGTCTCGAGCGTTTAGATTGATATCCAAGGATCATTCCATACTGAAATAAAGATCATGAACCAATTTTTTTAATGAGTCAATTTTTAACCAGAGGTCTAACCGCGATATGATGCTCCTCCATCCGTAAGATGGAAAGTAACATTTAATTGAGTCCATAGGGTCAGTCTTTCGAAAATAACAACCATTAAACACTTTAGCCAATAGTGAATCTGAAATATCTATTAGTCGCCAAAGCTATTTGAACTACATAAACCTACATAAACCAAAATCGGGTTTGGTAATACATATGGATTTTGGTTCCAATTTGAATTTGGTTTTAAAATTGAAGGTTTCAATTGATTCATTTATCTTTGGATTGGCTTTGTTTTCGGTTACGATTTGTTCGGCTATGCAAAAATTAAATCTGATCGAGTTCTCCAAATTTAAGAGTATCTCTGTGATTCACCTCTCTATATATATCTCCAAATATGCTTAAGAGAAAAATGTAGTAAATTTTCCAGAATCGAACTAGAGTTTGAATTCGTTATAGGTGAATCGCTAAACACCATGACGAAAGCAGAAACTCCTAAA
Source organism: Pseudoturritis turrita (assembly GCA_900406555.1). Taxonomy (NCBI): domain Eukaryota; kingdom Viridiplantae; phylum Streptophyta; class Magnoliopsida; order Brassicales; family Brassicaceae; genus Pseudoturritis; species Pseudoturritis turrita. The sequence continues at coordinate 437,650 of OVBL01000004.1, forward strand.
ACTATCGATGTAGCTCTTGAAGAACAAATCCTCACCTAGCTAGAGATAGTTTGAAAAGAACCAAACGAAATAAACATTCTCTCAATTTTATAAATCAAAATTGTGTTTTTCAAACGTCTACAAAGCTTGAAGATTGAATTAAATAAAGGGTAAAAAACTATAATAACCCAAAAATCTCCATTTATTATTTAACTAACCCCAAAGTTTGAAAAATTACTATAATATTTTTCATACCCAAAGTACCCTTATAACACTTGTTAGAAAAAATCTAATTACAAAAAGTATCATTACTTTTTAGTCTATCGAGACACTTATTTACAGAACTGCCACCACATTTTGTTGGAATATAACAATTAATTTCTTTGATGTAGAGTTATTTCATTTGTGGTAGATTTATATCCGCGATTTAATGACTAGGTGTTATTGTAGATTTATTTTGTACGTTGCAGATATATTAGCAAAGTAAGCATCGTGTATAGTAGACTTAAAAGTGTTTCTAGGTTTTTGAGAAAATCGTCCTACAGTGTAGATTTGTTTTGCAGATTTTTGTTGGGTGGTTGCAGATTTATTATGTACGTTGCAGATATTTTGACACGGTACGAATCATGCCTAGTAGACTTACATTTATTTACAGGTTTATTAGGTGGGATGTATATTTATCAGGAATGGCGGTAGATTTGTGTAAGGTATTTAGTTTGTTGGAGGTGTAGTAGATTTATTTTGTACGTTGCAGATATTTTGACAAAGCAAGGATCGTGTGTAGTAGACTTAAAAGTGGTTGCGGGTTTTTGAGGAAATCGTCCTACGGTGTAGATTTTTGTTAGAAGTTGCAGATTTATTTTGTACGTTTCAGATATTTTGCCACGGTACGAATCGTGCCTAGTAGACTTACATATGTTTGCAGGTTTATTAGGTGGGATGTAGATTTATCAGGAATGATGGTAGATTTATGTAAGGTATTTAGTTCGTTGGAGGTGTAGTAGCTTTATTTTGTACGTTGCAAATATTTTCACAAAGTAAGCATTTTGTGTAGTAGACTTAAAAGTGGTTGCAGATTTTTGAGGAAATCGTCCTACGGTGCAGATTTGTTTCGTAGATTTTTGTTAGAATCTGCAGATTTATTATGTACGTTGCAGATATTTTTGACACGGTACGAATCGTGCCTAGTAGACTTACATATGTTTGCAGGTTTATTAGGTGGGGTGTAGATTTATCAGGAAATACGGTAGATTTGTGTAAGGTATTTAGTTGGTTGGAAGTGTAGTAGATTTATGTTGTAGATTTATTAAGTACGTTGCAGATATTTTGACAAATGAATGATCGTGTGTAGTAAACTTAAAAGTGTTTGTAGGTTTTTGAGGAAGTCGTCTTACTGTGCAATTTTGTTTTGTAGATTTTTGTTAGAAGCTGCAGATTTATTATGTAAGTTGCAGATATTTTGACAAGGTACGAATCGTGTCTAGTAGACTTATAGATCTTTGCAGGTTTATTAGATGGGATGTAGATTTATTAGAAATGATGGTAGATTTGTTTACGGTATTTAGTTGGTTGGAGGTGTTGTAGATATATTTTGTAGATTTATTATGTACGTTGCAGATATTTTGACAAAGAAAGAATCGTCTATAGTAGACCTAACGATGTTTGCAGGTTTTTGAGAAAGTCGTCATACTGTGCAAATTTGTTTTGTAGATTTTTGTTTAGAAGATGCAGATTTATTATGTACGTTGCAGATATTTTGACAAGGTACGAATCGTGTCTAGTAGACTTACAGATGTTCGCAGGTTTTTCAGGAAGCCGTATACTGTGCAGATTTGTTTTATAGATTTTTGTTTACAAGCTGCAGATTTATTATGTACGTTGCATATATTTTGACAAGGTACGAATCGTGTCTAGTAGACTTAAAAATGTTTGCAGATTTTTTAGAAAGTCGTTATTCTGTGCAGATTTGTTTTGTAGATTTTTGTTTACGAGTTGCAGATTTATTATGTACGTTGCAGATATTTTGACAAGGTACGAATCGTGTATAGCAGACTTACATATGTTTGCAGGTTTTTGAGGCTGTCGTCATACTGTGCAGATTTGTCTCGTAGATTTTTGTTTACAAGCTGCATATTTATTATTTACGTTGCAGGTTTTAAGGCTGTTCTGAGACTGTGCATATTTGTCTGATAGATTTTTCGTTTTGACGCTGCAGATTTAGTGAAATTATAATTTTGTTTTGTTGAGTTATTTTCTATGAGAGTAGTTTAGTTGACTTAATTGATTCGATGTAGAGTTGTTAAGTGGTATGTTATCTATTTGGTAGATTTATTATGTACGTTGCAGGTTTTAAGGCTGTCGAAATACTGTACAGATTTGTCTGGTTGATTTTTGTTTTGATGCTGCAGATTTGTTGGTTTCATCGAGTGTGGTTATGCAGATTTAGCAAAATAAAGATTTGCGATGTAGAGTTGTTAGATATTACGATAGATTTGTGTTCCGTGTAGAGTTGTTAGGTGATATGATAGATGTATTTCGTAGATTTATTACGTATGTTGTAGGTTCTTGAGACTGTCGTCAGACTGTGCAGATTTGTCGAGTAGATTTTTCTAAAATCATTGTAGATTTATTGGTTCCATGAGTGTGGTTTACGGTAGACTTAGTAAAGGAACATTGGTTGTATAGAGTTATTTTATATGAAACTAATTTAGTGGACTTAGTAGATTTGATGTATATTCATTAAGTAATATGATAGATTTGTTATTGGTGTTTAGTTTTTAGGCGTTAGGGTAGATTTATTTTGCAGATTTATTTTGTAAGTTGCAGATTTGTTAGTTAGTACGAATCATGTGTAGTAGACTTATATAAGTTAGTATGAATCGTGTGTTGAAATTAAGTTACTTACTTGCGAATTTTTGAGTCAGTACGAATCATGTGTAATAGACTCTTATTTTGTGATTTGCATTTTCGAGTTTTATTTTGTGATTTGCATTGTTGAAATTAAGATGTTACTTTTAAGATGTTTGGTTACATGATATTTTCTAGTGATTCTTCTTTAATTGGGTTTTGTGTATCCCTTTTCTGTTTATATTTATCTTGATTGCTTCAAATCTGTTTGTGAGTTGGTATGATTTATTTGTGGTTTTGACTTAGTGATTTGCATGTATGGTTTTGTTTCTCATTTATATTCTTCTGAATCTTTTCCTTCGATTGTCACGTGGAAAATCATGTGAAGGATTATATATACTACAAAGAAATGGAACACAACAAGGAGGAAGTTATAAGGGCAATGGACATAGCCAAGAGGAAAGTTACAGAGAATTTACAATGAGGTAAAGAAATTTGCTGAAAAAGCTCAGAATTTATATCCAAAGCTTGAAGGTTTGAAACAAGTGTCGATGATGATCGATGTTTATACCACGAAACGACAAGAAACAAATCTATCATACAACTAATAACAAGTTTATAATTATGATCGCAACAAGTCTACAATGATGAAATTATGATTACGATAATGATTGCAACAAGTATAATATGATACTACGAACAAGTCAACAGCCATTGGTTTTTAATAAATCTATCATACAACTAATAACAACTCCACCACCAAATGAAAGCCTACAATATATGACACAAAATATGCAACTTACATAAAGAATCAACAAAATAAATCTACACTTCATTAAACGAGTCTTCTTCAACCTTCGAACGCCACACATCCTTTTCTGCTTCTTTCAATATCGCACATAACGAAATGGAGGTTTCCTTACACTAATCTAAATAACCAATTTTTCTTTGCCAAATTTTCCTTCACCACAGTCATGGAAACCAATAAATTTACAGAGTGTTTAGATAAATCTACTAATATATCTACAGCGTCGGAGGATAGCCTCTGAAACTCGAAACTTATATAAGTCTACCACACAGAGTTCGTATTATATCAAAATATTAGTGACGTATAAAATAAATCTACAATACCGCCTAATAACTAAACACCGATAACAAATCTACCATCTTACCACACAAATCTACATCGAATCAATTAAGTCTACTAAACGATTCTCACAGAAAATAACTCTACAAAACCCAATTTATTTTGATAAATCTGTCGAACTCTTGGAAACCATTAAATCTACAGCGTATTCAGATAAATCTAACAGAAAAATCTGCAGTGTCGGTGGACAACCTCTGAAACTCAAAACTTATATACGTCTACCACATACGGTTCGTACTAACTAAAATAATCTGCAACGTACTAGATAAATCTGCAAATAAAGTCTACTAAACTAGTCTCACAAAAATAACTCTACATAACCAGTTTTCCTTTACTAAATCTATCGAAATCTAAACGACGAGCCTTGTCAGGACGAGTAGGCCTGACGAGACAAACAATCGAAGGTTGTTGTCTATACTCTCGGCACCTCACCCTCTGTAGAAATCTCATGACATCGGACTGCTTCTTCCTCCATAGCTCCTAAACATACTTGTACGCACCTAGCATTCATCAAATTCTATTGAATCACTTAAGCTTAAGTAGTGGAAACAATTCGAAATTACAGATCTGTAACAAACATAATTTGAACAACAAAAGATAAGAGAATTGATCTATGAAAAAGAGAAGCGACGAAGATGATTGACGGAAGAACTCCTAAACCTCGAAACGGATTATCGTCGGAACCAGTTCCGACCATATCCACCACAACGAACCCTCGTCGGAAGCAATCTGATGTCTCTCTCTGATGTCTCATTTTTCTCTGATTTCTTCGAATGAAAAAAAAAAAAGATGAAAAGTTCTAAAAAAAAAAAAAAGAACATGTATCGATTCTTATTTCTGATTTTTACCCTTTTTTAAAAAATAATACTAAATAGCATAAATTGTAATTTAAACTAAAAACTTGGTATATATGTCTTTTTCATTGTAACACAAAAAAGGTTTACTTTAGTAATAAACCATTACTTTAGGGTTATTCTAAGTAATTACTCTTAAATAAAATATTTATTAAGAATTGATAAAACATTTATTAAAAGTTTGATTTGTAAAAACAACTCTTTCAATTCAAAAAAAAAAAAACCTTCGTCTTCATAAACATAAACTAATCTTGTTGGACCATGTGATCTCTTTTTTGTCTTCGTCTTCGGGGATGTTATTGAATCAATGATTTAAAGTCAATTCCATCAGTTTTAAAATCTTCAAAATTTTATTTTTTGATGGAGTCTCTGTGTGTGAATTCTAAAATATCTGCAGTATACCTTGGATTTTGTTTATAATCATTTGTTCATTAAACTCCATCTACAAGTCATTTCAAATCTATTAAAATACAAAGATTTTCAGAATCTTTTAATGTTGAATAACACTGGATTTTAATGATGGATTTAAAATCTTTTATTGAATAACACCAGATTTTAAAATCTTTAGGACAAGATTTACAAATATCATATCCAATAACACCAGATTTTAAAGTAGGATTTAGAATCATTGATTGAATAACAGTGGATTCTGTTTAGATTTAAACTCTATTAAAATCCATCATTGAATAATATTTTACTATTTATTTTTCTCTTGAATTGGTAAATTTTTCTAAATCTTTGGGAACTTTCCATAAACCTTTTTTTGTTTGTTTTAGATTTAGGTTGTAATTTAGGAATAAATTTGAGAATTACCCATAGGTTCGAGGTAAATGATCTTTTTTTATTTTTTCCCTAAGATACGTCAATTCCTTACCTTTGTTTTGTGTGCGTAAACAAAAAATCATCTGTGTGCGTAAACAAAAAATCCCTAAAATTCATCAGTTCCTTCGATATATATATATTTAAGATTTTTTACCTTAATATTAGTTTTCTTATTAAATATTATTTTAATATATATTATTATGTCCCTAGTGAAATTTCTTTTTATAGATCCGTACCCCCAAAGGACATAAACCCTTGTTTTGTTGATAAAGCTCCATTCTATCGAAAGAGAAAGAAAAAAAAAACTTCCTTTACCTATCAGTTTTTGTTCACTTTTAATTTTACAAAGCTTCGATTTTGATCCAAGAGAAAGTAGAGATGGAAGCTATGGATTTGGTAATGAAACTTGAACATGATGAAACAAAATCTTAAGTCTTTCTTCCTTACAACTTGAACAGGATAGTGTTCCTATGGATAAGGTCTTGGAGACACTTCGTTGCGATACTAATGGATTGTCCACAAAAGCTGCTGAACAACGTCTCGCCATCTTTGGACACAACAAGTTTGAGGAGAAACAGGTTCATGTTCTCTCTTTTAATATTGTCTTTTTCACTTTCATAAGATGATAATGATTAGTAATGGAGTAAACTATGCAGGAGAGCAAGATCAAGAAGTTTTTGGGATTCATGTGGAATCCTTTTGCATGGGCTATGGAAGCTACAGCAATCATGGCCCTTGTACTTGCCAATGGAGGAGTAAGTTGTTTTTTTTTGTTCAGTGTCTTGATTTGAAAAGGTTTTGAGATTATTAGTCTCTATCAGGGAAAGCCTCCAGACTGGCAAGACTTTGTTGGGATCATTGTCCTGCTTCTCATCAATTCAACAATCGGTTTCATCGAGGAGAAGAAAGCTGGCATTGCTGCCGATGCTCTAATGGCGCATTTGGCGCCCAAAACTAAGGTATTGATCGAGACACATTGCTGTAAATTTGATTGTTATTTGATGGGAATGCACTTAGATTTTTGTAATGGCTCAGGTTCTTAGAGATGGCAAGTGGGTCAAGGAGGATGCATGGATTCTGGTTCCAGGAGATATCATTCGTATAAAGGCTGGAGATATAATTCCAGCAGATTGTCGTTTGCTCGAAGGTGACCCTTTGAAAATTGATCAGGTATTGTGCTTATGAACAAAACATTTGTCCCCACCAGATGAATTTTGTACTAATATCGGTTTCAGTCTGCTTTAACAGGAGAGTCTCTCCCGCGAATCAAACGTTCTGGTGAGAACGTCTACTATGGTTCTACCTGTAAGCAAGGAGAGATTGAGGCTGTGGTTATTGCCACTGGTGTTCACAGTTTATTTTGCAATGTGATGCGTCCCAACCAGTATTTAGGTAATAATACTTGGCCCAATCTCTCAAGAAACAATGTGGAGGATTACGCATTATAAGTAAAACAAACAAAGAGAAATTAACTTAAACAAGAAATGGAAATCTTCATTGTGTTTGCTTTTGAGTCTTTTTCCATTTTCTCACATATGTGATTAACCCACTGGATGTATTGGACCATGTTGCTCATCTCGTGGACCTCGGCGAATCAAGAAGTTGGTCGCTTCCAGGTAAACAAGACAGTTTTTGCTTATACAGAGTTGGAAAAATCTCAACTTTAACTTGTAGCAGCCACATAAAACTGTTCTACCCATTTCACTTTTCAGGCATTGACCGCCATTGGAGATTTCTGTATATGGTTCTTTGCTATGGGAATATGTGTGGAGTTAATCGTCATGTGTTCGATTCCACAGCGTGCGTATCGTGTTGAAATAGATAATCTGTTGGCTCTGTTAATAGGAGGGATTCCATTTGCAATGCCCACTGTTTTCTCTGTCATAATGGCAAGCGAGTCTCACCGGTTATCTCAGCAGGTTGGTTTAAGTATTGACTAGTCGAAAAACCGATATTATAAAAATGGCTATTCTTCTTCTTTTTTTCAGGGAGCCATCACCAAAAGAATGACTGCAATTGAAGAAATGGCTGGTATGGATGTTCTCTTCATCGATAGAACCGGGACCTTGACATTGAATAAGCTTTGAGTTGACAGAAACCTCATTGAAGTATGTCAAATTCTCTTGCCCAAAACATTTTTGCTTCACGCAGAGTTTTAAATAGATCCTTGCTGTTTCCCTCAGGTCTTCGCCGAAAGTGTGGAGCCAGATGTTGTTGTTCTAATGGCAGCTCGAGCATCTCGAGTTGAAAACCAAGATGCAATCGATGCAGCCATAGTTGGGATGTTAAAAGATCCCAAAGAAGTAAATCTAAGATCATAAGCTTTCCTCTTTTGTCTTCAACTTCTGCTTAACATGACAAGAAATTCAAAAACAAAGTTTTGCATCGGGTAAAATGCATCGGGTCAGCAAAGGTGCTCCAGAGCAGGTAAAGGAGAAAAAATACATCCATCAAAGTTTTGAGCATACAAAAAGCTTACAAGAATATTGTGATTTTGCTGCCTCTCAGATTCTGAATCTTGTGCACAATAAATCTGAGGCCGAACGCAGAGTTCATTTCGTGATTGATAAGTATGCAGAACAAGGCCTACGGTCAATTGCAGTAGCATACCAGGTAACAAAACCACCATTCAGTATAAGCTTCAAGAACATTCTCCATTTTCTTAACGTTCTAACTGAAAAAGAAAACAGCAAGTTCCCGAGGGAAAGAAAGAGAGTCCCGGAGATCCTTGGCAATGCATTGGCCTCATACCATTACTTGACCCTCCTAGACATGACAGTGCTGAAATAATAAGAAGGGCACTGGATTTGGGTGTAAATGTGATGATGATCACAGGTAATGTTGTGGGAATTTCACAGAGCATAGATATGAGATTGTGAAACATTTGCAAGGTATGAAACACATATGTGGGATGACCGGTGATGGAGTAGACGATGTTCCAGCTCTCAAGGAAGCGGATATAGGCATAGCTGTTGCTGATGCGACTAATGCAGCACGTACTGCTTCTGATATTGTTCTTACAAAACCTGGTCTCAGTTAATAATTCAAACAAATCCATATTTCTGAACTCAAATTCATGAATATCTCCTTTATTTTCCTGCAGATATACGCTGTGTTCGCATGGTGGTACTTACCTGTTCATTTTTCGTTTGTAATGAAGTTATCATACATAGTTCTGACTGTCAACAAATCTTTCTTCTCGATTGATTCTCATGTGGCAGCTTGGTTTTTTGCTGATTGCCATCATTTGGGAATTCGACTTCCCACCATTCATGGTCTTAATCATAGCGATCCTCAACTATGGTCTGTCTTTTTCACTAAAACCTTGTCACTACAAGGCTGATCCATGTCTACTATAGTGTCTGACTCTGGTCGGTGATTGGCGATTGCAGGTACCATCATGACAATCTCAAAGAATCGAGTGAAACCATCTCCTCAACCATATAGCTGGAAATTGGTTGAGATATTCACAACCGGGATTATTCTAGGCGTATACTTGGCGATGATGACCGTCATTTTCTTCTGGGCTGCTGACGAAACCGACTTCTTTCCTGTAAGTATATTCCAAGTTTAGAGCAAAGAAAAGTATCATAATAATTGCTTCTTTATAGTAATGTTGAGAGCTTCACATTTCAGAGAACATTTAAAGTGACAAGTCTTCACAAAAAGGATGTAAAGGATTTCAGGAAGCTTGCCTCTGCAATGTACCTACAAGTCAGCACCATCAGCCAAGCAATGATCTTTGTAACAAGATCCCGAGGTTGGTCTTATGCTGATCGTCCAGGGGTATTCCTCATGTCAGCTTTTGTTGTTGCTCAGATGGTAAGCAAGAGAAAACGAAAAAGCAATACTTTTTTTTGTTTTCCTTTTGCATCAATGAAGTAAAGAATATGTGATCTTTTTCGGTTCACTGTAAACAGATTGCAACGTTGATCGCTGTATATGCGAACTGGGGTTTTGCTTCCATCGAAGGAATTGGATGGCACTGGGCTGGTGTGATTTGGCTGTACAACTTGATCTTCTACATTCCACTTGACCCCTTGAAGTTGTTCATTCATTACATTTTGATTGGAAGGGAAAAGAATTTCAGGAGAGAAGGGCATCAACTTAGATGGGCACACGCACTAAGGACCCCTTCATGGCCGTGACCCACTTGAAACCGGGTTCACAGAGCACAACAATGATGGGATACAACATGAAGATGAAGATGACGTGGCAATGGAAGACGAGGAAGCTCATTTTCTTCCACATCTGAGTTTCCTGTTCTGTAGGAATTTTGCGATCCCAACTGTTCTTATTCCCATTTGTATTTAAACATCAGAAAACAATGAGAGGGGAATTGATTTGTCAAGAAAAACGTTCTTTCTTATGCTTTTGGGACCTATTAACTATAAAATCAATAGTAGAGGCAAAACCAACCTCGTGCACAAACTGAAAAAGCATAGACTTTGTATCATAAACCGTACAAAAGTAGAGTCTAAAACATTTCAACAAACCATTTTAATCAATCGATGTATCACACAGAAGGTCTTACAGCTTGAAGACATAGCAGAATCAACAAGAGTATAATACAAAGCCCTCCCAACAACATACCATTTATTATTGGGTTTACACATGGCTATTGTTGAAGAAGGTGTACATAAATGCTCACTGTACCCTGTGTTTGCTAACTTTCTTCTCGAGTTCGTCTTTTTTAGCTCCAATGATCCTTTCAACTTCTTTACCTCTTTTCACCAGCACAAAAGTTGGCATTGCCGTCACATTAAATTCTTTAGCAACATCCTGGAAAACATTCGTAATGCAGCAAGTTAAAATCTTTTTCTCATTACAAAAACAAAGACATGTGGAAACAGAAGCAGGTGGCTGGCTTAACCCATTTCAACCAACTCTCATCTTATATCAGAATTCGATTGATCTCAAGTTGTACCATGCAGCTATCTAACTTCTTCTCACGAAATTCGATATCACAACACTCAAACTCCAGGCGGAAAAAAAAACAGCAAACTATGGATCAATCGGAGGGATGAGTGATATAAATATCAGAGACAAAGAAAGTTGAAACTTTGATAGAATCCAAATTAGCATTACTATAGGTAAAAGAAGATTAATCAAGAATGACTCTGATAGAGATGAGTTACAGAAAACAGGAGAAATCCGAAAAAGGATTCGGAAAGTTTACTGATTTCTTAACTCACAGTCCAGAGGAAACGATTAAACCAAACCGCATATATACAGATACTAAGAAACAGTAGAGAATGATTGTGATGATGAGAAAAGAGAGGAATTACAAACCCTAAGCTCCATCTTTCAAAGGGAAAATTAGATAAAGCAAATATGAAAAGTTAGCAATAAGCTTTCTCAATACTTACAGGGAGTAAATCGACATCTAATTTGACGAAGTCAACATCAGTGAATTTTCCAGCCATCTCATGAATCGCAGGCATAATCATCTTACAAGGTCCACACCAAGAAGCCGAGAAGTCAACCACCATCTTTAAAATCACAATTCCATTGAAATAAATAAAAAATCAGTTAACTCCATTGAAAAAACCCTAATCGATCGATGAATCGGATCGAAACACATACCAGTTTCGAAGATTCCTTGGTCTCGTTGAAATGAAGCTGCCACCGAGCCGAAGAGCTAAACGTCAGGACTCGACTAGGCTCGGATTCACTCGAAGCCTCACCACCTCCCAAAAGACTTGATAAAAAAGATCCCATTCTCTCTCTCTCTCTCTGTCTCTCTCTGGCGAACAACGAAGAAGACGACGGTTCTTCTCTCTCGTAAACGATATGTTGTATCTTGTTTCCAGCTTTGCACATCCTGTTGCTTAATATTTACACATCGTGACGTTTCTAAACTGGTCACACTCCTCGAGTGCTAAACAAAAACCAAACTAAAATAAACCAAAGATAGTGACAGAAAATCATACTCTCCAGCTTTGCGGCATGTCAGTACTGGAAAAATGACACGTGTCAACCATGTCAAACTTGCCACTTATTTTTTTTTTAATTGAATGTAAAATTTTATTCAAACAAAAAAATTGTTTGTTAAGCTACGCTTCTCTTTTAGCAGCAAACGATGACACGAGGCATTCTTTATATTTGGTGTCTCCCATAGCCCGGATTGATATTAGGTGATTCCTCACTTGTTTGTCAATAAACTGATGAGATTAGATGTTATAGATGGCTCATGTCCGTGTCGGCGAGCGTTTCTTTCCTTCCATATGCTGTAGAGAATGATTTGAAAAACATACGGAATGAACAGCGAGAGTATTCGACTGTAGCTTGTAACTAATATAATCGAGATTAGAGAATCTCAGTCTTGAGTAAACCGAGTTTGAAGAAGTCATCTAGCAAGCAGATCCCAAACTTCCGAGGAGGAATATCATGAAAAGAACAAATGGTTTCTAAACTTCAACTGATCTTGGCACAAAACACAAGTGGTATTTTCTCCCACATTCCAAGCTAACATACGATCTCCTGTTGATAAGCAATTGTGAATTGCTAACTACATGAAAAGGCGTATCTTGGAATAGAATACGGATACTATACACCTTTTGTGTCAATCAACTCTGATTGTGTCCCCTCGAATGAATAGCTACGTGCTCTTTGCATTGAAAGATTATCATAAGGATTCAACCTCCACCTGTTGTGCGATAAAAATTGACATTTCAAAGGTGTTTAATTCTGTACAATGGAGTTTTTTGCTAAACACGCTAGCGGCTATGAATTTCCCACCAAAGTTCATTCACTGGATTTCTCTATGTGTCACAACTGCCTTATTCTCGGTGCAAGTAAACGGGGAGCTGGCGGGTTTTTTTAGAAACGCGAGGGAACTTCGGCAAAATTGTGCCCTCTCTCCATATCTGTTTGTGATTCGTATGAATATTTTGTCAAAGCTACTAGACAAAGCGGCAAAAGAAAGACGAGTATGATATCATCCAAGATGTAAGAACATTGAGCTCACTCATTTAAGCTTTGCAGATGATCTCATGGTTTTTACGGACGGGAACAAGCGATCAGTGGAGGGTATTATCGAAGTTTTTGACAGATTTGAAAGGATCTCCGGATTAAAGATCAGTATGGAGAAGTCGACAATATATTATGCGAGTGTAGCAGAAAGTGTGAGACAAGATATGGCTGCTCTTTTTCCGTTTGAATAAGGCAGGCTTCCGGTGAGATACATCGGCTTACCCTTAGTAACAAAGAGGTTCATGGCAAATGATTATCTTCCTCTCCTCGAAAAGATTCGACAGAAAATCAGTTAATTGACAGCTCGGTTCTTATCAATTGCTGGGTGATATCTTAGGTTTTAACCCTAGAAATACGCTGCAAGTGCACAGACAATCATATTAGTACTCAGGAGTCGAATCCACTAGAGATCAAATAATCACACTACGAATTTATGAGATTCGAATTAAGCTAAGGCTAAAATATGGGGGTTTGATGTTTGTGATAGAATGAATGGCAAAAATAACAATAAATAAACTTAAAACAAGTAAATCACGATGAAAATTCAATGGAGAAAGTGTTAGGCATTAGGGGTAATCGCAAAGAATCATGAATCATATAAATCAGATTAATATCATGGATTTAGTTAACAAACCGTCTTGAACTCGAAACACAATTATAAAGTTAACCCACTCCCGTGGTGCTAAGCTACTATGATTAACAACCTAAATATTAAACTCATGTTTATTACTAGTAGAAATCAAACATGCATAATTCAACCAAGTTCGATATGTTCACTACACTTTATAACTCAACTCCAGCAGGTTAAAACGCCTAGCTTAACTAGATTAGTTTAGGAGATTTATCAAGCTTTCGGAAAGTAAATCTACCTAAAATCAGATCACAAGATGCACATTCAAGCAATCATCAATCAAGAAAAAAACCAATAGATATCCTTAAACAATAATCTTCAATCTTAACAATTCATGAAATCGCTTTGAATCCCTAAAACCTAACTAGATGACTACTCAATCATGGATATGAAAATAAAAGCAAAAGCATAAGATACAACCATATTCATTAAAAACAGTAGTAGAAGAGTTTAGAAAATTTCTCTAAAAGGTACAAGGAGACGAGATCTTCTCTCTTATAGAACAAAGCGTGAAAATATGTAAAAGAAACCTAAAACTATGAAAAATTTGTGGCTATGAAGATGGTGATGAAGCTCTGACTTTCGTGACCTCTCTGATGCTTTTATAAGTGTGGAAGTCGACTAGGACAAATCCCAATGGATTTAGAAGATAATCTTAAAAATATGGAAAATTGCCTGTTTTTAGGGACCCGATCGATCGATCACCTCCCTGCGATCGATTGATCGAACATCCGCAGTCTTCATATCCTGCGCCTGCTTCAGTTTCGAGACTGCACGACTTGTCTTCAGTAATTTAAGCATAACTTGAGATCGCACCGTTGGATATTCACGATCGGATATGAAAATTGAAATTAACACTCCCAGCTATCTTGTGATACAATTTGAGCTTGATCCAACGGTGGGAAGGTCTCCATCAGATGCAAAACATTTGACGCTCATGATCTGTCCTATCTTCAAAATGCTTTTTTGCATCTTTTTGGTGCAAATGGCTCTAATTTCCTGTAAAGACACTAAGATCCACAAAAACACTAAAATCAGCCATAAAATGCAAAAACCAAATAATTTTTTTATTAAAAACCTATTAAAAACGTAATAAAAACCGGTAAAATCAAAGGAACATCACTGGGCGATTACAACTTATAAACTCAGTCATTGTAAGTCTTGAAAATTTCTGGATTTTGGCTTTTAGACTACCAAGGAAATGCATCAGAGAGGTGGAGAAGATCTGTTCAGCCTTTCTTTGGTCGGGGCCAAAATGGAATTCTAAGAAAGCGAATATCTCTTGGATGAAAGTCTGTAAACCAAAGCAAGAGGGAGGACTAGGGCTGCTCTCGATATGAGAAGTGAATGATGTGTGCTGTCTAAAGTTAATATGGGAAATCATAGCTTGCCCATCTTCTCTTTGAGTTAAGTGGATCAAGGTAATCAAGCAAAGCTGCTTCTGCTCAATCAAGGAGACAACAAGTTTTGGATTATGGATGTGGAGAAAGCTACTAAAATACAGAGATAAGGCAACATAACTCTACAAAGTTGATGTATGAACGTCCTTTTGAGATGATGTATGGGTCAGACAAAGGAAAATTAATAGATGTCACGGGGGAAAGGGGATTCATTGATATGGGAATACCAATCGAAGTAACCACGAAAGCAAAAATTGAAAGCTCGAAAATGAAGAAGACAATGACAAAGTTTGAAGCTTTTATTCAACTTGTTGTTTTTGATTACATTGTTCTCTTATTTATATTTTAATACAAATCATGTCTCTGGACACTTGTCAATCATCCACACGATCCTGCAATCATAGGGATGGTGCTAAAATGTACAGCCTTGACTGTCATTATCTTAGCTGAAGCAGCTGTTTTATCTCTTATGTAACAGAGTGATGAAGGAGCCGTTGGGAAAGAAGGAAGCTTCATGTGAAGCTTAGTCGTGGGCTCTATGGGCTCGATTATAACTGGACCAACGGTTGGTTTTGCTGCTTTAATGATGCACTACGTTTTTCTTGATTCTGGTGGAGTCGAAGCCTCTGATTCTGGTGGAGTTTTTGACACTTAGGCATTTCATATTGTTGTTTCCTGCATCATGTTATTTGAATGATCTTGGATCAAACTTGTTGGAAGCGTAATCCCGAAGTGTAGGGAAACAAACACATCCAAAGCTTCAAAGAGAAGTATACTCATAAGTCTTGTTAAACAACTTTTGGTAAGAGCTGAGATCGGAAACTAAGGCCGAGGTAAGGAGGATATTACTCAAGAAATTTGAAGTGAAGAAGGCTTCAACCCGATACTTTTGAGGCATTCTACTTCCAAACATCATAAAGAGTCATAACTCTATGAGATGCCTACGTTTTCTTTATGCTAGGCCATTTTGTTGAGGTGTATAGGGACAACAGATCAATTCTTGATTTCCACACTGTTTTAGCAGTTGTAGGAACCTTTTACTTGTGAACTCTCCAGCCCATTACATTGAAAAGATTCAATCTTGCAACCAAACTGCTTTTCAACAAGCTTCTGAAAAAGAATAAATATTTTATAGATATTTAATTTGCATTTCAAGGGATAAAGCCAACAGAAACGAGACCAATTTTCTACAAAGATTACATAATAACGGAAGCCTTGACAAGATTAAACTGGTGAAGGACCCCATAGATCAGAGTGTATCCTTATAAGAGGTATAGATGCAAAAAAATTCAAAATCAGAAAAGGGTAATCTACTGCCTTTCCCAAACTTACATGACTCACACACTGACTTGGTACACTTACTTATTGAAATGACTTTATTTGCATAAAGTTGAGAGAGGACTTGAGAGCTTGGATGACCTAGCCTTCTAATGCAGGAGACGTTTAGCAAAAAACGTTTCCAACGTTTTTCCTAATTTTCTTTTTCTTTAATTTTGTTATATTACCTTTTTCTTTTGGATTTTAGATATTTTCTTTGGATTTTGTTTTGCTATTTAAACACTTTTAGGTTGTAGCCATTAGGCATATTTTATTTTTCTTAATCAAAGTTGATAGCTATTCTCTTTTCTTTGTGGATTCCAGAGTTTTATTCTCAAGTTTGTCGCTTGCAAACTTGATTTTGATCTAGGTTTAGTGCTTGCTAATCCTAGAATTTTTCGACTGCATTAAGTGGTATCAGAGCAGGCTTTATCCTGTCTTTTTCCGAAGCTTGATCAGCCATGGGAGATCATTTATTAACCATAGCAGATATTGAGGGTTTCACGGAGGCTTTAACCACGTCCTTAACCGCTTTGACCAATCATATGACAAATTTAACCAATCAGATGGCAGGTTTACCCAATCAGGTTATTAATGCCGTGAACAACGCCAAAAATAATGAAAATCAACAAAGAGATAGGGGAAGGGAACCAATTAGGGTTCAACATGGTGGAAACAATCATGATGTTCTTGTCGAAAATTCGAGTTCTTATGATGAAGAACTCGTGGAGGAAGAGATAGCTGAATAAGGGAATCGACAGAATAATCATGATTATCAAGTAAAGGCTGATATTCCGTTGTTTTATGGAACTATGGGAGTGGAAGAGTTTCTAGATTGGCAGATCGATGTTGATAGATTCTTTGATGTCATGGGTTTCCCTGAGAATATGTAAGTCGAGATGGTAGCAATCAGGTTGAAGAAAACTGTTGTTGTGTGGTGGAATAAACTTGTTATTCATAAGCAGAGACAAAGGAAGGGGCCAGTCATAACTTGGTGCCATATAAAACAGTTGATGCTGGAGCGGTTTTTGCCAGAAGACTATGAGCATGTTCTCTACAAGATGTATCTTGATTGTGTTTAAGGAAAAAGAACTATGACGGAGTACACAGTTGAGTTCCTGCGTTTCTTTGACTGCAATGACCTAGGAGAGACAGAGAATCAAAAGGTGGCCAAGTACATCAGTGGTTTAAAAAGTTATGAACAAGAGAAAATGGGTTTGCAAACTGTATGTACTGTGAAAGAGGCTTCTAGTCTAGCTTTTAAGGTTGAGCTAATGGAGAAATCATCTCGTGGTTTTCCATCGTACAAGAGGTACACACCTCAGAACAATTTAAGGCTTCTAATCTAGCTTTTAAGGCTGAGCTAATAGAGAAATAATCTCGTGGTTTTCCATCGTACAAGAGGTACATACCTCAGAATAATTTCGAATCAGCAGGCGAAAAGGAAAAGAGTGCAATAAACAAATATTCCAACCCTGGAAATAAATGAGCTAGTAGTTCTAATAATACTCAACAGAGTAAAACACCAGCTCAAATACATAATAATCTATACGCTAAGCCATCCTATTGACAAGTGTTTTCGTTGTCAGGGTCAAAGTCACAAATCAAATGTTTGCCCGGCTAGTAGAACTGTTGCTCTTCTACATGACGAAGAGGATGAATCTGACGAGGATGATGAATATGAAGGGGTTGAATTTTCTGAAGAAGAGTCACATGAGAAGATTAATATTGTGCTTCAAATAATCTTTTTGTCATCTAAAGAACAAGGGCATCGTAAAAATTTGTTTAGAACACATTGTTCTATTCAAAATAAAGTGTGTAACGTAATTGTGGATAATGGAAGCGCAGAGTTTCTCAAAAGCTGGTTGATTACTTGAAGTTACCCACATAACCACATGATAAACTATATGCTCTTGGTTGGGTAAAGAAAGGCTCACAAGTTCAAGTTACAATGACTTGTAAAGTTCCCATCTCCATCGGGAAACACTATAAAGAAGAGGTAATTTGTGATGTTCTGAACATGGATGTTTGTCATGTTTTATTTGGTCGACATTGACAGTATGATAATGATATCACATTTCGAGGACGAGATAATGTCATAATTTTTAATTGGGGCATACATAAAATTGCCATGACTCCTATTTTGGATTTTGATAAAAGCGCAGGAAAAAAAGAAGTCCAATTTCTTTGTTATGATGCAGAGCGAAAAGTAGCTTGATGAAGCTTTTAAAGAAACTAAATGTTTATACCATCTAGTAATTAAAGGGTTGATGAGTGTCGTAAAGGAGGAAAAAACAACTCCAGAAGAAGTGTTAGAGATCCTAAAAGATTTCAAGGAATTGACTGTAGATGAATTGCCGAATAACTTGTCTCCTATGCGAGATATTCAACATTAGATTGACCTGATTCCGAGATCTAGTTTACCAAAACTTCCTCACTATCGTATGAGTCGTAAGGAGAATGAGATATTAAGGGAACAGATTAATGATTTGCTAAAGAAAAGGGTTTATTCATGAGAGCATTAGCCCATGCCCAGTGCCAGTCCTTTTTGTTCCTAAGGTAGCCAGTGGCGGATGTGTATTGATAGTAGAGCCATCAACAAGATAACCATCAAGTATTAATTCCTCATCCCTCGGTTAGAAGACATGCTTGACGAGTTGACAGGTTCTAAGGTGTTTTCAAAGATAGATCTAAGTAGCGGATATCATCAGATTTGAATCAGGCCTGGAGATGAATGGAAGACATCTTTTAAGAGCAAAGATAGATTGTATGAATGGCTGGTGATGCCTTTTGGATTTTTAAACGTCTCTAGTACTTTCATGAGATTGATGAACCATATTCTTCGTCCTTTTACTGGTTCTTTTGTGGTGGTTTATTTTGATGATATCATAATTTACAGCAAGATCAAAGAAGAGCATTTAGAGCATTTGAAGCAGGTATTACATGTTTTACAAGAAAACCAATTGTACATTAATATGAAAAAGTGTACATTCAACACCAACAAATTGGTATTTATAGGGTTTGTTGTTGGTGAAGAAGGGATTCAGGTTGATGAAGACAAAATGAGTGCTATCAAGGATTGGCCTGGCCCTAAATCAGTCACTGAAGTAGACAACTTTCATGGTCTGGCTACTTTCTATATGAGATTCGTCAGAGATTTTAGTGCCATCACGTGCTCCTATTACTGAGTGTTTGAAGAAAGGGAGGTTTCATTGGGGGCCTAAACAAGAGAAGAGTTTTGCCTTAATTAAGGAGAAGCTTTGTACTGCACCAGTCTTGGCATTACCTGATTTTGATAAGGTGTTCCAAGTTGAATGTGATGCTAGTGGAGTTGGAGTAGGTGATGTCCTATCTCAAGAGAAAAAACTAGTGGCTTTCTTCAGCGAGAAATTAAGTGAGGCTCTCCAGAAATAGATCACCTATGATCAAGAGTTTTATGCATTATTTAGAGCTCTAAAGCAGTGGGAGCATTACCTGATTCAGAGAAAATTCATTATGTTCACTGACCACCAAGCTTTGAAGTTTCTTCACAGCCATAAAGTGATAAACAAGATGCATGCTCGATGGGTAAGCTTTCTGCAAAAATTTCCTTTCATTATTCAGCATAAGTCTAGGACCCGTAATAAGGTAGCATATGCTTTGAGTAGAAGAGCTTCCTTACTAATTACCTTAGCACATGAAATTGTGGATTTTGAGTTCTTGAAGGAGTTTTATGAAAGTGATGTTGAATTTAAAGAATTATGGGATAAGTGCAATGGTAAGCATCCTTCTGCAGATTCCCATATTCGAGATGGCCATCTTTTTAAAGGAGATAGGTTGTGCATGCCTTGCTCGTTATTAAGAGAGAATTTGATTCGAGATTTGCATGGTGGTGGTATTAGTGGTCATTTGGGTAGATACACGACCATTGCTAGCTTGGAGGAAATATATTATTGGTCACACTTGAGGAGAGACGCTGGTGATATTGTCAAAAGGTGTTATATCTGTCAGGTTTCTAAAGGTCAATCTCAAAATACTGGTCTTTATATGCCTTTACCTATTCCTAAAGATATTTGGCAAGGTTTGTCTATGAATTTGTTGCTGGGATTGCCTCGTACGCAGCGAGGTGTGGACCTGTGTTTGTAGTAGTTGACAAATTCTCCAAAATAACACATTTTATTGCGTGAAAGAAGACTGCAGATGCATCCAACATAGCTAAATCGTTTTTAGAGAAGTTGTGCGCCTTCATGGGGTTCCTAATTCAATAACTTCAAATAGAGATCAAATTTCTCAGTCATTTTTGGATTACCCTTTGGAGGATGTTTGGAACAACCTTGAATAGAAGTTTTACAGCTCATCCGCAGACTGATGGGAAAACTTAGTTAACCAATAGAACTTTGGGGAATATGATTAGAAGTGTTTGTGGTGATAACCCGAAGCAGTGGGATTTAGCTTTACCTCAGGTGGAATTTGCGTACAACAGCGTCGTACACTCAACTACAGGGATTTCACTTTTTTATTGTGTATACTTCTGTTCCTAAGCATGTGGTTGATTTGGTTAAGTTGCATAAAGCTCCTGGAGTCAGTACATCAGCTGAGACTATGGCCGAAGAAATTGTATCTATTAAGGAAGCTGTCAAAGCTAAGTTAGAGTCTACCAGACAGAAGAACAAGGTTGCTGATGACAAACGTAGGAGAGTCAAAGTTTCCAAAGAGGGTGATGGTGTTTCTTCGTAAGGAAAGGTTCCCAGTTGACATGTATAGCAAGCTGCAACCTCGCAAATATGGTCCATTCAAAGTGTTGCAAAAGATCAATGATAATGCTTATGATGTGGCTCTCCCAGAGTCCATGAACATTTCTAATACCTTTAATGTGGCTGACATTCATGAGTACCATGCAGATGGGGTTCTTTATCGAGAAGAGTCGAGGTCGAGTTCTTCAGAGGTGGAAGAGACTGATGCAGGAGACGTTAAACAAAAAACGTTTCCAACGTTTTTCCTAATTTTCCTTTTCTTTCATTTTGTTATATTACCTTTTTATTTTGGGTTTTGGATATTTTCTTTAGGTTTTTGTTTTGCTATTTAAACACTTTTAGGTTGTAGCCATTAGGCATATCTTATTTTTGTTAATCAAAGTTGAGAGCTATTCTCTTTTCCTGGTGGATTCCAAAGTTTTATTCTCAAGTTTGTTGCTTGTAAACTTGATTTCGATCTAGGCTTAGTGCTTGCTAATCCTAGGGTTTTCCAACTGCGTCACCTTATGTGCCAAATATCTTCAGAAGAAGATTGTTTCTTAGAAGAGAAGAACACTAAAATGGTTGGATATTCCAAGAGATAGAGACCATCATGGTTTCTTCCAAGTGTCAGCACCTTCTTTGTTTCCTTGTCCTTAACAGTAACTCCATCATAGTCAAATTCGAATGAACAAGGATAGTCTTAGGTAAGCTTTAAGATAGACAACAAAGATTTAGCAATATCAGGGCAAACTAATACATCTGTGAGAGGTTATGTACCTAAAGTGGATGGAAGGAGGGCTGAACAATATGAGTGATAGGTAAGAAGTTACCATCTCCTATCATTAAAGAGCCATAACTTGTACATGGTTGAAAATGCTGGAAATGATGGTGAGAGCTGGTAACATGAATTGTAGCTCCAGTGTCTGGAAACCATTCTTGACTTGATGAGTCAAGGACCTCAGTGATCCTCATTACAGCTAGTGCTGAGGGAAGATGATCAAATTGATAGTTGTTGTTGAATTTATGCCAACAGTTGAGAGTCATATGACCAATCTTGCCATATATTTGACAGGTTGGTCTGTTATATTCACTACCAAATGAAGAAGAACTATAGAAACTAAGTTTTTTTTATGAAAGCCATGACCTCTTCTTGAAAAAAGAGCCTTGACCTCTGTTACCTCTGAAGAAATTTTGACCTCTTCGTCTTTTGTTGTAGTAGCCAGACCCTTGAGATTGATGAGACACAAAGAAATAAAGATGTGGGGTAACTTCTAAAGTTGTGTTATACCCCTTGAGTCTATCATCATAACCCACAAGACGAGAGACAACACTTTCATAGATTGGACCAGGTAAGTCACCCATAGAGCTTTCTATAACAGTGATAATAGGCTCATATTCTCTTCTCAGACCATGAATAACAGCAAAGATTTGAGTTTTTTCACTCACAGGGTGTCCGATAAAGGTAAGTTGATCACATAAGGTTTTAACTTCTCTGGTATATTCAGACAAGGCTTATCTTGCTTTGAGATTGTTTGAAGACACCTTTATAGATCGAAGAGCCTTGATGTTGAAATGCGGTTGAAATGGGTTGCAAGAGACGTCAATACTTCATGAGCAGTCTGAGAATCGTCCATGAGACTAAGCACGTCTTCAGAGAGGGACCCTAAAGGCCATGTATTTACAACTTGATCAAACCGATACCAAGCTTGAAAATTAGGATTTTGAGTCTCAGTCGTAGATCCATCAGGACGCGGGACTAGAATGACTGAAGCTGGTGGTTTGATAGCTACATTCAAAAAATCGAGAAGCACTTGACTAGAGAGAAAAGACCCGAACTGTATTTTCCAAATGATGCACTTTCTCTCAGTGAGTTTTATGGTGACACAGTTTGAGATGCTTAAAGCAGGATACAAATAGAGTTCCATGGATGCATCTATGACTCTGATACCATGAAAGCAAAGCTTAAAAGCTCGAAAATAAAGAAGACAATGAGAAAGTTTAAAGCTTTTATTCAACTTGTTGTTTTCAATTACATTGTGCTCTTATTTATATTTGAATACAAAACCTTAAGTCTCTGGATACTTGTCAATCATCCACACGCTGCTCCGATCATAGGGATAGTTCCAAAATGTACATCGTTGACTGTCATTATCTTAGCTGAAACAATTGCTTTGTCTCTTGTGAAACAAAGTGATGAAAGAGCCTTTGGGGTAGAAGGAAGCTTCGTGTGAAGCTTCGTCGTGGGCTTTATGGGCTTGATTATAACTGGGCCAGTGGTTGATTTTGCTGCTTTAATGATGCACTGCATTTTGCTTGATTATGGTGGAGTTGAAGCCTCTGATTTTGGTGGAGTTTTTGAGACACTTAGACATTTCAAACTGTTGTTTCCTGCATGTTGTGGCATTGTTCTTCTTAACAAACCATTGCTACAGCTTTGAGAAACCGTAGAAGAAGGAATCACAGGACATAGCAACTCAACGAAATTGAGAACGCTTAAATGAGTTAAGGGCCAGAAGCAGTACAAATGAAGAGTACAAATGAAGATGACATGGTGCTATGGATATACAAAGGTTAAACATCCTTTTCTTCACATTAACGATTCCATATCTTTTTCCTAAACCTTTCCTTTTTCTTTCGTAATTAATAAACCAAATTAATTTCAAATCATCTCAAAGAGGTATCTCAAAATTGGAAATCTTGATTGTGGGACTTCACTTAGAACTGTTTCCGATAATCGCCAATTTCCATTTTTTGCGAATACGGTTCGTATTGTTAGCAAGTATAGATTCATGCTCAAATGAGCTTTATTGAGATAGAAAACTAAAGACAAAGATTAAAATAGCTCATTGGAGCTTTATTATGCAAAGAAAGATAAAAAGAGGAGAAGATAGAACACCAAGATCAAAGATTGTAGATTGATATCATAAAACGGGGAAGACGGAGAGTTGCCTCTTTGAGAAACTCTCTAGGTTAAGGTTCATAGATTGCCATTACAAACATATATATATATATATTTTGCTAGGAAAACCCTAACTACATGGGCCAATGGACTTGTCTTGAGTCTGATGTGATCGAGTTTTACTTCCTAATGAGAGAAGACATAACTCGGTTCCTAAGCTTTATATTTATAAAGCCTTAAGTGACCAGAAGTGCACAGTTATGTCAATGAAATACTTAGGGATCGATCCCAAGGGAAGATGTATCTAACACTAGGGCTCGGTCTATGGCTATAATGAGCTAAGCCTAAACAAAGGTGGGTAAAGCTAAACTAATCCAAAACTAAGATAAATCCTAAAGATAATGGAGAAAACAAAGGGGATAAATGTTTCCGGGTTCTAGGAATTAAGTCTAACCACACTTGAAAATAATTGGAATATTACGGGAAATACTCTCTAGTGTTGATAAGAATTGTGTAGTGCTCTATGCATAATGAAGAACTTAGACATTTATTGTTCTAGCTACCCACTTTCGTGATCTAACTAAGCTAACCTAAGGAATCCTAGAATCCTAAGCTTTCACTTGGTTCTAAGAGTTCATTAGGAGAAATAAGAATAAGGCCTAAATCGTGTTCCTAGAGGGATTCATTCCATAATCTTTCGATTGGTTTCAAACCCCCTAATCAATGATATTTTGCTCTAAGTGAACATCCATATGTTTAAGTGATGCAACACCCAACATAACATGCTTAAGGTCATGAGTCTCAAACAAGCATTATGAACATATCATCAAACCAATGCCAAAGAGAACACAAATCTTCTTAAGCACAATGAATTAAAGGCATGAGTCCATTTAAAGTCATATCACAAATCATAGGTGATCAATCAAGGAAATGATTCAAAGAGATCATTAACTCAAAACCTACACTAGATACATTCATGAGTTTATTTGAATTTTAATCATGCTCTAGGTGATCAATTAAGAACACAAACAATAAGCCATAAACTCAATGATTCATAATCCAAATTTCATGTCAAATCTAAACACATCCTAACTTTCATTAGTGATTAGCAAGATTAACAAGCATTAAAAGCAAATTAAGAATCACCCAACATTAATTTCTCTTTAGATTCATCTCTAACATACATCTAAACTTATTTTCATGGCAAGTTTATATGTAAGAGAAGCATTAAACACAATAAAATCAAATCCATTAAATCTCCAAATGGGTTAACACTCAATATTTAAAACGAGGTCTAAGCAACCCAAATCAACATTAAAATCAAAGAAAACATCAAAAGAAAAAGAGATAAAGGGTTGAGAAACAAATCCAAATAATGGGGATCGAGAAAATTTTCAAATCTTCTAAATTGATGCATAAATCCTCCAAATCCCCATTGTTTGGGGTGTCTAGGCCCTGAAGGGCTTCTTAAATGATGTTTCTCTCAATCCCAGCCTCCTTTGTCTTCTCCAAATGTTTCTCTCCCAAAAATTAGGTAAATTAAGGCTTTTTGAAGTAAAATCACGGACAGGGTCGTGAACTGGATCAAATTTGGGTTTGGATCGGATCTTGGTCAACTCTGGATCAAGTCTGGTCAACAGTGGGTCCACTCTGGTCAACTCTGGATCAACCGTAGACAATTTATGTGGCCAGAATGACATGCAATCACTAAATTGAATGTAAATTACAAACCAATGATCCGAATGACTTCAATCTAGCGCCAAATGAAAGCTAAGTCATTTTCCCATAGTGTGGAAAAATTTAAGCTTGATCTAAGCACGGGAAAGCCTTCATATGACATGATCTTTGAGACGCATCTTCTTGACTCTTCATGAATATTTTACTTGTCTTGCATCCAAGAGTGTATTCTTCATTTTGTTTGAAGCTCTATGCATCTCCTTTGATCCAAATTACTCTAAAATACCTAATTGAAGACAAAAATACCTAAAAGAAGAACAAAGACACTCTATGACTTCTAAAATGCAACAAAACACATTAAGGCTTTAAATGCAACAAAAACACCATGAAAAGCAAACTAAATACAAGAAAAATATGAAATCATGAGACACAAAATGGTCAAATATATGATTATCAGAGTCAATAATATTAGGCTTCTTTGGATGCTCTAATACTTCCCGGCAAACTTGACGTGGATGAAACATCGACGCCAAGTTTGAAACCGCAAACTGTTGACTTGATAGGAGCTCGAGTCTTGAAATGATCACTTGAAGATGTAGACACATATCCCAATTCGCCTTAGATAGTAACACAATGAACTTAGAACCAAATGAGAACTCTTGGTCTATACTTTGAGATCTAACATTACTCCCTCAGAGGTATTCTTTGATACTTGGAGAGTTTAGAAGTACTCCCTCAGAAGTATTTTTTTACCATTCTTTCTCAAAAAATTCCAAAATTTTCTGTACCAATCACTTAACAAACAAGAATTTACCCACAATCTGCTAAAATCCTTATAATTATCTCATTCCCATTCATTAGCCAACTATAATCTGCATTCTAATCAATCTGTTTTTCTCTTCGGCATTTTACCGAACACCTTCTGTGCGCTAAATATTCTATTGAAATCAATAGAAATTGCATCCTAAAAATCGTCCTTATCAAAGCCAATATTGTCATATTGCCTGATTCCAAAACCAATCCAAGCACAACACATCGCTAACCATATTTTCCCTTTCTCAAGCTATCACAAACCAATATCTTCTTGAGTTATTTACGTTCAAACATACTTTTTAATAAACTTATCACAAGTAAATACACTTTAAAGAGAAGGTATACTTATTCTCTACTCTTTTACTCTTCTATCCTCCTAACTAAACATATCATCTCTAACTTATCCTTTACAAAAATACATTTTTTCAATAAAAATAATAATAATAAATCTGAGATATCGACAAAGATAAACACATATCTTTTATCGCTTCTCCACTCGTCTTCATCGCATCTATGAACATGAACATCGATATACCGTCGGAACGAGAACGATGGAAGAAAAAGGGAATGAGATTGAGAAGATTGGAAAGAATAATAACGACAGATTTCGGTGGGGGATTCGATTTCTCCATATATTTTATTTGAAATTTGAGAAAAAAAAATTGTGTGGATTCTCTAGTTCTAGCAGAGGAGAGAATTGAGAACAATTGTCTATGAAGACAAAGAAAAAGAAGAAAAAATAGATGATGATGGAGAAAGGGTTGGGATTTGGATCGGAGGGGATAATAACGACATGCTTCGATGGAAGATCCGATTTCTCCATAGGTTTTATTAGAAATCTGAGAAAAGAATGATGTGTGTATGTTTCGATGATGTGATAAGTAGGCTTTTAGTAGAACAAACAAATTCATAGGTTTGAAGATTTGATTTTGAAATCAAGGTTGATTTTTGTTTGTTTGTTAGATATATGAGTTTTCTAATTTCTCTGATGCTCTTGCCCCATTTATAATTTAAAAATTGAGTTTTTTTGGTTGATTTTGCAGTTATGTAAGGAATGTGTTAGCACTTGCTGGTCTTTCTGTTAGAGATAATATGTTGGTTGAATCCGATTTAGATAGTATTATGGATAAATTAATGTGGTTCTTCTTGTAAAGTGCCTTTTAGATGACCAACGTTTATTCCTGATAGTGGAATAAACCGTTTTTAAAAATTGTTTTGCTTGTCCATATGGACAAATACAAAATGTTCATGGTTTTGTGGTTACAAATGGACAAACTAACCATGATAACTCATCCAGATGTTGATGGTCATGGCTTATGATCTTTTGTACAGTGAGATGGAATAAAAGAGATTAATTGTTGATGTTTTCAATATCTTTACATTTGTGTATTAAAATTTGTGTATTCAAGTTTTAGTATCTACAAAAGTCCTTTTACATCCTCTCTAAATTTGTAATGAAGTTTTAGTGTCAACAAAAGTCATTTTATATGATTCGATATTTTGATAGTTGAAGTATATATCCACACAAATACCATCCATTATATCGTATCCACACAAATACCATCCATCCCACTTCATGTTTACGCGAGTCTATGAATTGTGTGGATTCTCTAGTTCTAGCGGAGGAGAGAATTGAGAACAATTGTCTATGAAGACGAAGAAGAAGAAGAAGAAGAAAAAAAAATAGATGATGATGGAGAAAGGATTGGGATTTGGATCGGAGGGGATAATAACGACATGCTTCGATGGAAGATCCGATTTCTTCATAGGTTTTATTAGAAATCTGAAAAAAAGAATGATGTGTGTATGTTTCGATGATGTGATAAGTGGGCTTTTAGTAGAACAAACAAATTCATAGGTTTGAAGCTTTGATTTTGAAATCAATGGTTGATTTTTGTTTGTTTGTTAGATATATGATTTTTCTAATTTCTCTGATGCTCTTGCCCCATTTATATGTACATATGATATTTATAATTTGAAAATTGAGTTTTTTTTTGTTGATTTTGCAGTTATGTAAGGAATGTGTTAGCATTTGCTGGTCTTTCGGTTAGAGATGATATGTTGGTTGAATCTGATTTAGATAGTATTATGGATAGATTAATGTGGTTCTTCTTGTAAGGTGCCGTTTAGATGACCAACGTTTGTTCCTGATAGTGGAATAAACCGTTTCTTAAAATTGTTTTGCTTGTCCATATGGACAATACAAAATGTTCATGGTTTTGTGGTTACAGATGGACAAACTAACCATGATAACCCATCCATGTGTTGATGGTCATGGCTTATGATTTTTTGTACAGTGAGCTGGAATAAAAGAGATTAATTGTTGATGTTTTCAATCTCTTTACATTTGTGAATTGAAGTTTTAGTATCAACAAAAATCCTTTTACATACTCTCTAAATTTGTAATGAAGTTTTATTGTCAACAAAAATCTTTTTATATGATTCGCTGTTTTGATATTTGAAGTATATATCCCAAGAAATACCATCCATTCTATCGCATCCACACAAATACCATCCATTATATCGTATCCACACAAATACCATCCATCCCACTTCATGTTTATGCGAGTCTATAATATCGTTGATGTAGAACAATTGATCATATCCAAATGGATATGTTTTGTTTGTCTATTTTCTCACGAATCGTCCATTCGATTTTGAGCATTCGGTTGATTCTAAGTGGACAAAAAAAAATCCAATGTTCAAGAACTCCATAAGCTAATTTCTCCTTCTTACTCCCACAGATATCGAAGATTGGTTTGGAGAAGTAAGAGTATCTATATGGTTGATTCATGTTCTTATATATGTCCATGATAATCTGTCTATACAGACTTTTATGTCCATATAAACATATCCATATGGTTGATTCATGTTCTTATATAAACTTGTAAAATTTCCATTTCTTGTTAACCACATGTTCGAGCCGTGCGGGATGACAAAGTTGTTCAAGACTAGATGAACGATATTTTCATGTAAAAATGTGAACACCAATTTGATTCTTACAAAAAGATGTTATACTGATCTTTCTCTTAGGTTTTCTATTAAAGAAGGAAAACCAATCCCATTTGTTCACATTTGTTTGCTCAATTTGTGGTCATTTGTTTACTCAATTTGTTTCTTTATGGTGTAATTTTTTAATATATTTTGGACACAATATTTTGGACAACCTCGATAACATATATGCGCATTCATTCGATGAACCCGTGGGCACGGTACCATGGACACATGTCATGTAATTGATAACATATATACGCATTCTTCGACACATGTCATGTAATTGATGGAATCCGTACCAGATCCTTGAAAACCGCGATGGAATAGTTGTAGCTACACTAGCGTTGAGACAATAGCGTCCCATCAAGTGGATTTTTTATTTAACTATTTTATTGGAAAAGCAAGCTTGAAATCTAAGCTCTTAAATAGTCATGAGAGAAGCAAGACCGGTGGAGGTGGCGACGATATCATCAGAGGTAGCGGCGAGATAGGCATAGAGATACCGAAGATGAATACTACCATGATAGATTGAATTTTCTTTTGAGAAAAATGGAGAATCTTCGACGAAGAGAGAGAAGAAGAAAAATGATAGAGAAAGGGAGAATGGGTCAGATGGTATTAGAGTATCTCCAATGTATTACACCATTTTTTACACCAAAATGGTGTAACTTCAAAATGGTGTTGAATTTTACTCCAATGTATTACACCATTTTTGACACCAAAAGAGAATATTCTAAATATATTTTCTTCTTCAATTTCTTTGTTAATTGTTAATAATACACCATATTTTTAAAATTTACGAATTTTTATTTATTTATAATATGGGCCGTTGGATGAGTGCAAGTTGTCGAGATATGATGGTTATTGACCAGATTTAATCACAACCATCACATCTCAACAACTTGCACTCATCCAAAGGCCCATATTATAAATAAATAAAAACATAACAGAAAAACTACTTACGTGTTTTTTTTTTGCTAAAAAGGAAAAGCTTTTTGGTTAGGGGCTTTTTGGTATTAATTAAAAAAGAATCTATGGTTAAAATGTACATTCTTCCCACAAAGTATATTTATTGAAAGGTATATCAAATAAGTATATATAAGTGTTAATAACCCTATCTTCTTTTAACTCTCTGTTTCGCCTCAAATTAAAGTACGGAGACATTAACATGGATATGGGATGGAGAAGCTTGATATTCAGTATTCTCAGATAAACCAGAAGCTTGCGCACCTTCTAACTCGATTTTGAACCTTTTGTACACACATCAATTCAACTCATGATTATGTCGGTGAAGTGATTCACAGCCGCATTGAAGTCACCAAAGGAGAAAGGTGCATTTCCCAGGATTTAGAAGACGGAGATGAATCATCGGATGATTTTCCATCTCCATCGGTTGCATCGTTCTTGCTCTCGAAGCTTCTGGATTTTCTTCTGCTCGATCTCGGATCGCTTGATATAGCTTCCGATAAAGTGTTTCAGCACCAGAATCCATAATCTATGAAATTCCTCTTTTGTGCTTGGCGTAATCATGGGCTCAATGCTGTTGAATCTCTAGCAGTCTCCGAAGCAGACCTCTTTCATTGAGAGGCTTAAAGGTGCCGACTTGAAGAGAAAGTGCTTTGGATTTGGCAATTGGAAGAGTCAAAGACGGGAACTTGGTGACCAAATCTAACGGCAAAGATGAAAGCTATAATGTAGCAAAAGTAAAACCCATGAATCGCCGAGCTCTGATACCATGCTAGAAGTCTCAAAACAAGATATATTTGTGCTCTATAAGAGCTTATTGACACAAATACATTGATAAAGAAATAGCTCTAAGGAGCTTTATTCATAAGCAAAAAGAAATGAAAAGATGAAGCTTTAGGTGTTTCACCGAGAACAAAAGAAGTTCGATTGATATTTGATAAAGAGGAGAAAGAGCCTACACTCACGGCAGCCAAAGTTACTCTAACACATGTCATTAGACACATATTTATATGAAATCTATCATGCTAAAACCCTAGACACATGGACCAATGGGTTTGATTACAATCTTGGGCTTCAGCTCTCTAATGCTCCCCCGCAAACTTGGCGTCGGATGAAAACCAAGACGCCTAGTTTGAGTGCAGATGATGATGGCTTTGAGAGGAACATGAGTAGTCGAAGATCCATGTGAAGTAGGTAGATGACTTTATGAGTCATAGAGAATAATCATTAGTGTGAGAATTTTTTCAGATTCTTTTGACCTATTTGTCTCACAACGAGTCCGGATGAAAATTTTCTTCCCACAGCTAACAAAACCCTACTCACTCTCTGCTTCCTATCTATATACCACAAAAATTCTGCATTTCAACAATCTGACATTCTGTTTGGCATTTAGTCGAGCACCTTGTGTGTGTTCACTAAAACTAGAGACTTGCATCCAGAAACCCATCCTTATCAAAACCAACCGCATTCTACTCATTTTCAATCACAAGACCAGCCTAATTAAGTGTCTTTTGATGAAGCAATTTCAGAGACTAATTAAAGAGCATAAACCCTCTATTCTCAATAAAGCTAGTTGAATTAGAACATACCAGTTGGAGATATATGCTTTCAAGCTTCCTCAACAAATAGGAGTGAAAAGTTGGGAGCCGTTTCTGCTAAGACGATCCCAAATCTTCTCTCTTTCAACTCCCCAAGATGAAGACGAAGCAGCAAGCTCATGTTTTGTGTCTCAATCTTCTCATCACTTGTCTTTCAGTTTTCTTTAACAAACCATGAACCAGAAGCTTCCTAAGAGCTTATCAAAGACGTGATAGCCTCTGGAGATGTTCACAACATTGATATAAGAGATTCAAGCATGAATCTGTGCTGGAAGTGACAAAAAGAGTCTAGGCAAACTGAGACAGAAGCTGAAATTGCATAAATCAGTGCAGCGAAAGCAAGACAGAACAATTAATCGGAGAGTTCTGTTGCCGGAGAAGATGAGAGCTCCGACAAATACAAGCATGCTTCAGACAGATCCTGATCGACTGCAGCACTAATACCATGTTAGCAAGTATAGATTCATGCTCAAATGAGCTTGAGATAGAAAACTAAAGACAAATATTTAAATAGGTCATTGGAGTTTTATTATTAAAAAAGATAAAAGAAGAGAGGACTAATTTTATAATACCAAGATCAAAGATTATAGATTGATATCATAAAAAGGACCTCTTTGAGAAACTCTCTAGGTTAAGGTTCATAGATTGCCATTACAAACATATATATATATATATATATATATATATATATATATGAATCTATTTTGCTAGGATACCAGAAAATACTGGATGTGAACACTGCGAAAATACTTTGATAAATAAATGATAAGTAAGAACGATATTTTTAGAAAATCAAATCAAAATGAAAGCGCAAAGTTAAACAAAAAACCAAGAGGCGAAATATTATCCCTGTCTTTAATTCAAAAATCGCCCCGTAGTGAGATGACATATAGACAATAATGAATGCCATGATACAACCTAGCGAGACTGATATCATAATAATACTCGATCATTAGAATCTATGAACTTAGAGATTATGATAATCTTTCGACTTATGACTTACTTTAAACCAGAAGAGACGAATATGAGAGAGAGATAGAGGGATTGTTTTCTGAGTGAAGAAAATAAATAAGGTGAAAGGCTGTTTATATAGCCAAAAGAGAGCCGTTTCAGATTCGAAAAATAAGGCATATGCACGGACGTGGAGAGCATCTCGGATACGTTATTTGACCGTGCGGAGAGAGAGAATGTTTGACGCAATTTTTGGTGATATCTTTGACTCATTCGAGTCAAAATTTTATTCAAAAATGAATAAAAAATCTATCCAAACAATGCTAAAAAAAACATCTTGGACCGTAGGCTCAATCCCCATTCCCCAAGAGCTCAAGCCCATGCCCTGCACAGTGAGGCGAGGCGAGCGCGCGCATGTGTGGTTTGATGTAATTACTACCACACTACAATGTCAACAAAAATAAATACATTAGTTATATGATTTTCAAATTACATAATAATGGTCATAAAAATAATGCGTAATAATTCCAAATTAACAGTATATAAAACTAAATAATTATTTTACTTTATAAATTTTAAATACATTAATATCTATACTGGATGCGGTCAAATCAACTAGTTATATCAATATAATCAATGTAATCGAACTTAACTTTATTAAATCTAACCAAAATCAAACCGAATTACCGAAGCTTATCCTTTTTTTTTAACTGAAAGCTTATCCTTAAATTGTATTACCAACGATTAAAATTCTACCGAGGCGGCGCCAAGTCGAGGTTCGTTCGGCATCACCGTTTCCGGGAGATGAGTGAAGATCTAGTTTTGTATGGTTTTCTTTTTGCCGGTTTAGTTTTCTTGGAACACTTTTGCAGTGAGGTAGACTTATTCACTATAGTAGAAATCACTTATCGTTGTTTGGGTCGTCTTGCTCGCTTCGATTAGCCTCTGCGTTAGGCTCTTCAAGAGTTAGACTGTCTTGTGCGCGAAGTGTGTTGTGACTAATTTCATATTTAGTTGTTTGTTTCTCTCTTTTCTATGCGGGTTTCGAACACTTTAAGTTTTTAGTCCTTGTGTTATGTTGCATTTTGTTGGTAAAATTACATGACTCTCTTTTATAGGGTTTAGTCTCTGGGAATATATTATAATCCGCTAACTTAGTTTTCGGAGCTTCGTCATTAGCTGTCAGCGTTTGTATTTCACGAAATTTCAGTATAATATAAATGAGATGAAAAAAAAACTGCATTGCCAATCTCTACCAGAAATCTGGTGAACTAGTAGTGAACATATGAAGTTTAAGCAACCAAATTTTAAGCCAATGGGCTTTGCCGCAAGTTAGGCAAAAGCGATGTCGTATCGTCATTAGCCGTCGGCGTTTGTATTTCATCAAATTTTAGTATAATATAAATGAGATGAAAAAAAAAAAAACAGTATTGCCAATCCCTAACAGAAATCTTGTGAACTAGTAGTGAACATATGAGGTTTAAGCAACCAAATTTTAAGCCCAATGGGCTTTGCCGCAAATTAGGCAAAAGCGATGTAGTATCGTGCGTGTGACCTTCACTCCCGTCGCCGTGACCGTACGAGCCACTCCCAGAATATCACAGGTGAACAAGGTTTAGGGTTTTAGCTTTTGGTGTTTCTTTGGATGACTATCTCTTCATCATCTTCTTCAAGCTTCACAATTTCTCTATATTCTCATTTTCCGATTTCTTAATCGAATCAAATGCAAAGCCTTGTGGTATACCCTTAAGTGCAAATTTGTCAATTTGTGTCGCCTGCAAATGTCTCAGTCACTGGTTCGAGCAATCTCAGCTCGGAAGAATCAATTGGGTCTTGGGTTCTACTATAGATGTTCTTATTCTCGGCAATTTCATTCCCAAGAGCAAATCATTACTCCCAATTGCTGCAATCCTTCATCTTCAGGTATAAAAAATCTCATCTTGTTTCAAAAGTGTGTTTATACGAATCCAAAATCTGACTATTTTAGGTCGTTCCTTCTGTTTATATTATGTTTTCTGCCTCAGGATTCACTTCATTTGCTAGACATGGAAGCCATCTGAATAGTTATAGGTTTTCTGGTAATTTGATCCTGGATATTGCTTGCTTAGTTCGATCCACAAATGGATTTTGCTCGGTTTCTCTAAACGGAGTATTGGAATCGAATCACGGCTCAGATGAAATAATTGTTGATAACGGGGATGTTTCTTGTGAGAGCTTAAATGTTGGACCTGTGGATAAGAAGCCAAATGTTGTTTACAAGAAACCAATTGACTTCACCAAAGTTGATGCTAAGCTACTACCCACTGTAATGATCATTGGCCGGCCAAATGTTGGAAAGTCTGCCTTGTATAACCGGTTTGTTTCTTTCTTCGATGTACTCTCAAGATAAGTTTCACAAGTTTTGATTGAGATGCATATATTATTGTGGATTCAGTCAATTGTGTTGTGTTGTTCAGATTGATTCGGAGGAGGGAGGCTCTCGTTTACAACACTCCAGATGATCATGTAACAAGGGATATAAGAGAAGGGATTGCCAAATTAGGTGATTTGAGGTTCAATGTGTTGGACTCTGCTGGTATAGAGACTGAAGTTTCTTCGGGTACTATTCTGGGTAGAACTACAGCAATGACAGCTAATGTGCTTGCAAGGACTCAGTTTGCCGTTCTTATTATCGACGTGAGGTGCAATTTTAATCCCAAGTTGCAGTAAACTAATCTGATGCTAGTTTTTTGTTTTTGTTTGAAAGAAATTCATTGTCGTGTTCGTGTTTTTGTAGGGCGGGATTGCATCCATTGGATTTGGAGGTTGGTAAATGGCTGAGAAAGCATGCTCCACAGATCAAGCCCATAGTAGTAATGAATAAATCGGAATCACTTGGTGAATCTCTTGCTGAAGTTGCTTCAGAGGCTCTTGCGCTGGGATTTGGTGAGCCTACTGCTATATCAGCTGAGACCGGACTTGGTATGACAGCACTTTATGAAGTTCTCCGTCCTCTACTAGAGGATTACATGGTCGAAACGTTAAACGGTAATAAAACCCAACTAAACCCTTATCAAGAAAACTTACCAGAAGGTGCTTCCTTGATTTTCTCTCTTTACTGAACCTCACAATCTTATATTAGATAGATGCAATCAGGATGATGTTCCAAGTGATGAGAATCTCTCTGATGAAATCGACGAGTCCAAGTTGCCATTGCAGTTAGCTATTGTAGGAAGGCCTAATGTTGGGAAATCAACATTGCTCAATGCATTATTGGAAGAAGAGCGTGTGTTGGTGGGTCCAGAAGCTGGTCTCACTAGAGAT
This sequence comes from Pseudoturritis turrita, assembly GCA_900406555.1. Classification (NCBI taxonomy): domain Eukaryota; kingdom Viridiplantae; phylum Streptophyta; class Magnoliopsida; order Brassicales; family Brassicaceae; genus Pseudoturritis; species Pseudoturritis turrita. The sequence continues at coordinate 473,538 of OVBL01000004.1, forward strand.
GCTGTAAGAGTTCAGTTCGAGTTTCAGGGTAGGACCGTTTATCTGGTACGTGTTAAATTCTGATTTTTCTACTTCTCTTACACCAGTTATTGATATCTTAATGTTAAACAAAAAGCGGGACAAGCTTTCAAACCATTCCGTTTGTTTGATGTTTATCCTGGTTATTTGTTAAGGTTGACACTGCTGGTTGGTTGGAGAGAACAGAGCGGGACAAAGGACCGGCGTCTTTGAGTATAATGCAATCAAGAAAGAGTCTGATGCGGGCACATATTATTGCTTTAGTTCTCGATGCTGAAGAGGTATGTCATATTAACACATAATTCCGTGATTCGTTCTTTTTACACAACTGTGCAAAAGAAAGAAAGAGAAAATCAATAGATGCTTACATGTTTTGTATTTGCAATCTCCAGATCATAAAATCTCAATGCAGTATGACACATTCAGAAGTAGTTATAGCCAGACGCGCTGTAGAAGAAGGACGTGGGCTGGTCGTTATCGTTAACAAAATGGATTGTCTAAGAGGGAAACAAAACTCTGAGATGTACAAGAAAATCAAAGAAGCTGTTCCCATTGAAGTTCAGACAGTTATTCCTCAGGTTATTTGATCTCTCTTAGTAATAAAAAAAAATTGTATCTTTCGTTAATTCCGGTTCCTGAGTGATGAGAAACATAATATTTTGTTGCAGATAACGGGAATACCGGTTGTGTTTATCTCTGCATTAGAGGGAAGAGGACGTTTAGAAGTAATGAACCAAGTCATTGACACATACAAGAGATGGTGTTCAAGACTTTCCACAGGCCGTCTCAATCGCTGGTTGCGTAAGGTCTGTAGTATTAAAAAATTAGACTATAGGATATACAAAAATGTGACATCATTACTTGCCTAATCATTTTTTCTGTGTGTGGAGTTAGGTTATGAGCCGACATTCTTGGAAAGACTCGGCTTCTCAGCCAAAGATCAAGTTTTTCACTCAGGTGAAAGCTCGACCGCCAACTTTTGTGGCGTTTGTGAGTGGTAAAACGCAGTTACTGGAAAGCGACATAAGGTTCTTGACTAGATCATTGAAAGAAGACTTTGATTTAGGCGGGACTCCTATTCGAATCATACAGCGGGCTGTTCCTCGGACATCCTCTGGTACAAGCGGCGGAACAGGAAGAAGCTCTGGTGGCCGAGTGGTGCAAAGAACCACCTCAGACAAACGGACCGTTTCGGTCTAAGAACCCATTACAACTGAAGAAACAATTCCTACATTAACTAGTTTTGTTTTTTTGGTGTTCTGTATACTGTTTCGTACGATCCTACTTATATGCCTTATTCCTCAAGCAACATTTGTTTAATACGATAACCCTATTTCAATTCAAATTTGAAATCTAGGCATCACTCTTGTTTTGCTAAGAAACTCTCTAAAAATAGGTGAAGAACACTTTGCTTATCAAACTTTCATGATCTTAGGATCTTGTTGTAGTTTATCAAGCTAAGCCTAGAATTAAGTAGACAAAAATCTATAAACAGTCGAAGCAAAAAAAAATATCTTGAATTAAACACCAAAATGATTCATACTAAATTAGATCAACCCTGCCCTATAGAAGTTGGATAATTACATACTAAACTTTATGATCACAACAAGATTAGCCATAGGAATAAGAGATATGGAAAAGAAACTCAAAGTCAACGAAGAAGAGTTTGAGATCTATGAAAGTCTCTCTCAGATACCCAGTTCCTAAACTCTCTTAGAGTGTTTCAGATTTATTGTAGTGACAATCATAGTTTAGTGACACTTCTCTCGTGGGTTCGACAAACAAGTATTAACCGAATATATATAATATATGCACTTACAAGTCATATAAATTTTATCTTATACAAAAAAGAGTACACTATATGCCATCATCAAGCGGTTTATTGGCCTTATTACACAAAAATCTATTGTAGATGCTAAGAAAAAGAGGAAGCACATTTTCTTTTGCCATTCTGTAACATCTTCTTAACTTAGTGATGAAGAAACCTACCTAAAAATAGCTTAAAGATGGCAAATATGACTTGTGAAGCCGCTTCTTACCAGCATTTCTCTAGTAGAAGATTTTGGCGATACATACACACACCAAACGAAAGAAAAACAAGGTGGGTGAACAATTTATTTTAATGTTTTGTTACAAGCTGTTTAGCAGAATTTGTCTCTAACTTTTACATAAAATTATCTTCTCTCTTTTAGATATTTTCAGGATCCCAAAGTGTATCATATGTTTGACCATAAATTGTGAATGTATATCATCTATCACTTTATAACCACGGGTATCCGAAAATGCTTCTGTATTCTTTACCCGATCATCGATCTCAAATTTCTCGTTCAGTGTAGTTATATTGAAGATAATGGCATCATAAGCTTCATGTTTCACCAAAAAATAACCGTTCCCCATCTAAGGACTTGGCATAAATGCATTATATACTTCTCCATCCCACTCGACATCGTTGGCAAAGCTTTGTTTAACTTTATATGCTGGCCAAAATCCAACTTCTTTTCCTCCAAACACGAGCCACCAGTTACCAAATGACTTATCCTTCAATCAATAGTCACATCAAAACAAAAACGAATCATTAATATTATGAAACATGTTATATATTTTTATTTATAAAAAACTTTTAAACCCCATGTAACTTCAAAAAGAAAAAAATTGTTGAATTTCTTGTGTTTACGTGATATTTATGAAATCCATTTCTTTGTTATTATTGTTATGTTTGATATATGTTCTATCGTTCTATTTGTTATATAATAATTTGTGAAACATAACGCTAAACATAAATTTGTTGAGTTTTAAATATAAATGATAAGTATAACAATCTCATAAATTAGAAAAAAGAAAAAATTTAATAACTAGCAAACCTTGCGTAAACCATATGTATTTACGTAAATCTCAGAACCACGAACACAAGTATGATCCAAAACCAAACCAAGAGGAAGATCTGAACTGACATGTAAGATTCCAGTTGGACACATGCTGTTATAACATTATTTTTCACCTGCATGTACCATTCTATATATCGTTATGCTGAGCGTATAAATATCTAGTATATCGAAAAGATTAAAAAATTGTATGGGATAGTTAATATATATATATATATATATATATATATATATATATATTTATTAGACGTACATATATTAACAATAAACTTACTTTCGTAAACACAAAAATCCGAGTTTTGCTGTCAGAATACAATGTTGGATATACCTGAGATAAATGTGTGTATATATATATGGTAATGATACTAAAGTAAGTATGTGAGGATTTGACCTCGATTAATGTATCAATCCGATTGATTCTATAACCTAACGGTTGCTTTGATTTGTTGAAAACAGGAAGATTAAGAACACAAGCAAGTGATCACCGAGTTCCCCTTCCACAGGTACCTCTTGGGTGGACGACGGCGGTCCACAACATCCACTAATCGGAAAAGATACAAAGAATTTGCGGAACTTGAGCCTTACAACAATGGCGTCAAGACCTTGAACAAGAGAGAGAGATTTACAAGAGATTTTAGAGAGAGGAAACCAAAATTACGAGATGGCTTCACGAAGAAGAAAACCTCTGAGTATATAAAACCCTCGTGTTCCTTTTCCTTATTGTAACAGAAGTAACATATTCGGTTACTTAACTTCTGGGCTCAATATGTGCAAGGCCCAAAGTCTTCTCTCAATCTCTTCTTTGCTTTAGTCCAAGAAACCGAAAACCAGCTGCGCAGCCTTGATGGGCTTGGGCCCTTAGCAACAAAACGTCAATTAGATAATAAAGTATTTTAAAATTTTAAATAGTTATAAAATCATCTACTTATCATGATTTTTGTTTATTTTGATATTATTTAGGCCACAACACAAAAAGAATATAAGATATGATAATAAACTTACAATCCAACCAATTTGAATAAAATCATCTCCAATCTGAATATGCATACAAGCATAACTGTATTGTGGAAATTGAACTTTAGGATTATTTACAGAAAGAATCATTGATGCTCCATTGTTTTCCCTTGTCCTTCTTTAGTACGGGACACCGCAAACTAATCATCATCACCATTCATAATCAACTTATGATATATGAGTTTGATAGAATAATGGGTCTGATTGGTAACACAAGATGGTATGAAGTAGCAGTACAAGATGATAGTACAATTAGAAGTAGTATAAATAGTGATAAAATATGACAGTACAATAAAAAATAGTGGTATTATTTTTCGTAACGCTACTTTACTGATTGGTTACACAAGAGGTGATACAAGTTGTAATGCAATTGTTATGTTGTCTTTAAAAGACACCAATCAAAGCCAATATATATGATTTGGTATTGGTTGGAAAAACAACAAAGAATATACTACTTGCATGATGTTTGTTATTATCAACATTAGATTGATTATAAGTGAATTTCCAAGAACCTTGAGACCTATATTTTTTGGAGAACGAATTTAATCTCAAGAGTTTATTTTGGTGACTCTCTTTATGGGTACGGTATCAATGGGACACCCTACACCATTTTCCCATAAATAACCAAACTTTTTATTATTTGTTCTTGAGTCTTTTAGGGATGATATCCGGCGCATCTACATTTCAAAATAATTTTTTATTAGTGACTGGAAGAATGATCCATCTAACATATATTAAGTACAAATATACTTCATAATGAAATGAGTGATTTTTCATCGACAGATGGTCAAACGCTGGTTGTTTGTAAAAATACACACATGCATATGTGTCGCCATGGATAGTATATCATCGAGAAACAAAGTAAATTAGAAAAATACTTTGTAAAACTTCATGTATGTTATGGTGTTAGGATGTGCATCATATATACATAGAAATCAAGGTGACTAGATAGGTTCTAAAAATATTTCAAATGAAATTAAACAAACTTTGATGATTTTAACAAGTTTATTGACAACTTTGAGTTGCTCCTCAATATCAAAATCGTTGAAACTTTGCAATGTTTATGCATCCACAAAACGATTATTGATGGTCGTCATCTCGCCCAAATACACGATATAACCCAACAAGAGTAACAACATTCTCGGACAACTTAATTTCATATTATCTAAAAAGAGAGTTAGGGTGACAATCAAAGAGTAAAGATATATTTATGTAATCATTAACTATATACAATTTTATTGATAAAAATGAGACAAAGAGAAACATAAAGGACACTAATGTTTACTAGATACGTGTGACTTCTTTTCATCAAAGATTAACTATTTAATTAATTCATCTGATTTTGTTTTATTTATGTGTTATGGTACATTATTACCATTATGACGTATATTGTGTAAAGAGGTGTAAATTTAGGTTACCAGCTCCCAAATTCAGATCCACTTGGCTATCTGGAGTTAAAATATTCTTTTAATGTCACATTTAGTTAAGAGAGCAAGATTAGCTAACTCCTAAATGTGCCAACCACATAACTTTATTTTTCATCTGAAATTTTAGTATTAATCTTAGGAGAAGTACAAAGCGGATGGTTTAAACAAAGCCATCAAAGGTCGAGATCCCTCCCGAGAAAAATCCGGGGAGTTCATAGAAATTACCGGAGACAACAGTCTCAAACTGGGGAAATTAGCCGAGAAATGAATGCCTTAAACAAAAGTTACAAATTATCACATATTTCTTCGTTCTTCAATTCACCGACGATGCTCCTAGATCAGAAGAAAGATAGACGACGACGGAAAACCAATTTACTCTCGCGGTTTTGATCTGTGGCGATCTAGTGTAGAACCAAACATTCATGGATGATAACTAAACTTTGATCAAGCTTTTCTTTGAAAAGTATTAATATGTTTTGAAATATATAAATTCTTTACGTAACTAACCAAGATATACGTGAACACACCATCCAAATTGATATAGAAGTTTGCATCCCATTGTGCAGTAATATATGAGAAGCATATTTGGGTTTTTGATGATAATCCATGATAGTCTTCTATGTGATTCTGAAAGATTTAACTCTTGGCCAAGAAACGAAAAAAGAACAGAGCAAGATAAGTATGTGGGTGAGCGCATTTACCATACGAAAGAAGACTTTGTGTTGTTCTTCTTTCTGCCTCAATGATGTGGTCCACGACTCCCCCAGAAGAAAATCTATTAGGACAGATTGATAAATCAAATAACAAAAAATTTAGTCAATGCTTGAAACCAAGTACAATTTTAAATTCTACATGTGATCTATGACAAATCGCATAATGATTCCCTTCTTCATATATAATCTTTTCAATCCATCCCTTGCAAAAAAAATTAACAAAGCAAAACCGTTTTAAAAATTTTGTTAAAAGAAGAGTTAATTTGTTCTTAGGTAACCTTTAGAAAGCCCCAGTCATTTTTATCGAGTTCTTCTTCTCCTTGGTTCTTCTTGGTCGTCGTATTTTTCTTCTGCAACTTTGTTCTCCTCTTTTTTTCTTCGACGTTGTTGTTCTTCTTCTCCTTCATTCTTCTTAATCGTCGTCTTTTTCTTCTTCTCCTTCGTTCTAATATTTATAGGAGTTTAGGAATGGGCGAAGGAATTAATAGTTTACTTGAGGCCGACAAATTTTAAGAAGTTGGGCTGGGCCACAAAAACGTTGATACATATTATATGATTTTGATTTTTCTAAAAAGATTAATCAGAATTTTTCTAAATAATTCATTAAGAGTAGGATAGTAATTATAGGTCTCAACTTTCACCTTTCTTTTAATATAATAGTTACTATACTACAAGAATCTGTCATCATTGCTTCAAAGTTTTTCGTAGCTATGAGGCTGTTTTTGTAGCAAATATCGTCTTGCTACGATTAACTACAAGTTTTCCGGCGAAACTATACGGTGGTACCTATTTTGAATTTGTAGCTATGTGTAGAAAATTTACCACAAATTATTCACAGCTTGAAATGGTAGCAATTTGAATCAAATTAGCTACGATATATTCTGTAACAAATTTTTCTCAATTTTGTTACAAATAATGTGTGGTAATTTTACACAAAATCCTACAATCTAAGTGTGGAAAAAACCCACAAAAATCTACAAATTAATCGTCACCAATGACGACAAAATAGCTATGATATATTCTGTAACAAATTTGTTACAAAGATGGTGTGGTAATTTCACACAAAAAACTATAATTGAAGTGTGGAAAAAACCCACAAAAGATACAAATTAATCATCACCAATAATGACAAATAGTTTCAAAATATCGTCGCAAATTGTTACAATTTCTCACAACATTTTTGCAGCAATTAGGTATAAGAGTTATACTTTTTGTAGCTAGTAGTAACTTTTACCCACAAATAATAAGTCGCTATTAGTTTCAAAATACTTCGAAAATGTTGTAACTATTTTCTACAAACATCTATTAATAGGGTGTAACAAATTATATACAAATAAGAAATAAACTTTGTTGCAAAACAAAAAAAACGTATGTGACATTTTTTCTTACATTATAACATAAAAAGCTAATTAGAAAAAATCAGAAATATAAAAAAACTTATCAATACCAAACATCTGTTAATGTTACAAGAGTACATCTACCGTCTTGGACACCTTATTTCTAGATCGATCCGACTGTACATCCACTGTCTTGGAAGATCATTATAATTGCTCGAAGACATAATTTTTTCCGTCTTTAAATAAAAGCACGGTTAAAATAAAACTGGAAAAAAACTTAATGGAATAATTTTTTTTATATGAGTGTCGTAGAAGGAAGAAACATAAAATAGAGATATGCTTTGTGATGAAAAATTTGTGATGAGAATTTACGTGCATCAAGAGTCTATTTATAACAGTTTTTTTCACAACTTGTTACGAATCATTGGTAGCAAACCAATAAATTCATGCTGAGTTGTTTGAGAAGGCATCACTATTTATCCGACAACAAGTTGACACCCTTTTGTCTCCTAACCATGCTTCCTCACATGCAAAACAAGCCAATATCAATAATTAAAATTTGTTACAAATATTTCTTATTTTTCTGTAGCAATTTGCTACAATAAGACACATAAAACGTTTTTAGCTAAATTTTGTTACACCCACTTCTCTCATGCTACAAAAAACATGTAGCTATTGTTACCGGTTTTGGCACACATTTTTAAAAAAATCTGAACAACTTTAGCTACAAACATTTTTGTATACACTTGTTGCTCTTGTAACAAATTGTTACAAAATAGATTTTTGCAATTTTAGCTACAGTCATTTTGTTGCTATTTGACACAACTTAGAGACAATTTTAAATGTGTCGTAAATCGTAACAAATTAGCCACAATTTATTTTGCTACACGATATCACTTGACTATATTTGTCACAAAATTGTGGATATTCGTAACGAAATTTTGCTACAAATTAGTGTTGTAACAAAAATCGTGGCTATATCACATTCTTCTAAGAAAAACAAAAAACAACAACTACAATAGTGTCTTCTTTGCTATTGGTAATGGAGCAAGAACAAAGGTCTGGATAGAGAAATGAATTATGGATGAACATCCACCGAGGCTAGTAGCAAACATACTTTAGTATATTTGAATATAGATGTTGCTACTCTGATTTCTCCAGATACAAAATGGCAGACATAACTAGTTCATGATCTCTTTCCAGCAACTGAAGCTGCTCGGGTTTCACATATTATTGTGGATATTGTTGTGGATTGGTTCATCTGGCCATACACAAAACATGGATCTTACACGGTGAAAAACGGTTATTGGTTTGCATCGTCTTACTCTCCTTTGACCAGTCCTGTAAAATATGCTCAAGCGTGTGCGTAGGTGGCTCTCAAACAGAGGATATGGAAGATCAGGACAACACCAAATATAAGATTGTTTCTCTGGAGAGCAGTTTCTGGTGCTCTTACAGTTTTAGATAGATTGAGGAAACGAGGACTAGATGTTGACATTGGCTGCAAGTTGTGTCAACAAAACAGTGAGATAATATGTCACGTGTTATTCAGATGCTCTTCGGGACAAATCTGATGGAAACATAAAATATCCCGTCCCCTACAAACAGTTTTTCAGACTCAATGGAGCAAAAAAAATTGTTTTTGCTAGAATAGATAGAGAATCTAGGGTTATCAGAAGACAGTAGAATGGCTATTCCATGGATTCTTTGGACCGCAATTCTATATGCATGGAAACAAGAAGCTCATTCATCCCTGATACAAAGAGCTACATAGGAAGCAAAAATTTGAAAATTTGTAAATTGTGTACCAATGCATCTCACCAATAACGAGAACACATGTCGTCTCTCAGAAAATTAATGGCAACACCCTCTGCAAGGTACGCTTAAGTGTAATGCTAATAAAAATTGGAGGAACACGATTTTGCACAGTGGAGAAGTTTGGATAGCCAGAGATCACAACAAAACTGTGTTATTCCATGCCAGAGAGGCTTTCACTTGTTCTCCAAACAGAATTATAGCCGAGCTTCGATGTATTATCTGGGCACTTCAAAATCTTTGAGATTTGCGCTTAACAAAAGTGGCATGCGCGTCCGGTTTTCTATCTGTAATGAACACGTTATCTAAAACATCAGAATGGCCTCGCACTACAAGAAAACAGACCAGTAAGGACGCCCAAAAAGGTCTCTAATTTGTCGTTAATAACGTTTAGCGACGTTTTTATGACAACTGGAAAAAAATTGTTAATCGCATGTCGCTATCCGTTTTCGTCTTTAAAATGACGCTAATTACCAACGTTTTGTAAGATGTTTGTGTCTTGTTTTTAGGTAGCAACACCGTAACTGTCGCTAATTACCGACGAGTTATGGACGATAATGCCCGATGCGAAATAACAACACACATGTTATTGCTAATTAACGTTGTATATATTTATTGCTAATTACCGACAAAGTAGACGTCGTTAATATATCTTTATCAAAAACAAATTAACGGCGAATTTTGCATTGTTATTTAGCAATATTTTTAAATTACGTCGCTAATTCGTAAAAGAGAATTAATGACGGTTTAACAATGAGTGAATTAAAAATTAATTAAAAAAATTAAAAGGGATATGTCCATCCGTATATAAGCCGATGTAGACATTTCCTCGCTCGGATGCAAACTCAGGATATGTTGATTGAAAATGTTTCCAAGCTTTTGCATTAGATGGGTGCGATATTTCTTCATCGGTATATTGCTCTGCATGCCATCTCATCGGTGTTGCCGTCCTCTCCGATAGATATAATCACTTCAACCTGTCAGCTATCAGCAAATACAACACCCGCTTGCACGGAACTTTAGTTCGTCCATTCATTGGTTGAAATTGGGTTTCTTACTAAACTGACACTCTGTCCGATGTGCATCATCCTTCCAGAAAATCATATAATTATCAATACATATGTCGATCATCTGGAAAGGTAGACCAAGGCCCGATACCATCCTTGCAAGTGCTAAATTATCCTCCGGCAAGTATTCTTTCATTAGTTGCGATCATGCATCAACCCAACCCTCCGCCATATTATAATATATTTTAATATTCATCATACTAGCAGACAATGACAATGGAGAGTGACCATCTCTACAACCATCATAAATTGGATGATTGGCAGCATCTAACATCTCATAAAACCCTTTCGCTTCTAAGTTTGGTTCTTCTGCCAAATTTTCTACATTAACCGATCCACAATATGCATCTGCCACCATTTTAACATATTTATTCCCTTCTTCCATATATCCTTGATTGTAACCGCCAATTCCATAACTAGGTTCACTTCCTACATGTTGACTAGTACGACTACTTGGTGGATCAAAAAAACCTTCCCCGTATGAAAACTAAACATAGTAATTAGGTGTAAAACTTTTATGATATAAATGTTTCCAAACATCATTGACCGACAATTTTTTTCAATTATTGCATTTTAAACATGGGCATCACAACATACCGCTTTCTATGCAAATTTCTTGATTCCTTGCAAGCTTCATGAAATTTTGCAATCCACACTTGAATTCTTCCGTCATCTCACCCGTTCCTCGTTAATTCGCGAATACATCTATTGTCGAGATTGAAAAATATTTGAACCATAACTACACATTTTGTTTTCTTTCAAGAAATGGGTGAAAAGGACCACATGGTGAGACGTGTAGAGTAAGGAAACAAGTTGGCAAATGAGAAAGGAATGAGAGAGAAGTGACTCCGGACCGAACGAGGGATGGTCCGCGGTGTATCAACACGTTTACGTAAAAAAATTTTAGGGTGAGACAAAGAAAAAACAGAGCGTTTGGTGAAGGAAATGGTTGGAAATTGATTGGCTGGAAAGATGACAAAAGATGACCGGAAGAGATTAGGTCTCGGTAGAATAGAAGGAAATGGGCTTTAGTCTTTTAAGATAATAGCGCAAACTGAGAGGTTTTAGTCGGAAGTCGAAGTTATCATTATGTGGAAAACTATTAAGGTATTTATAGATTTTTACCTGCCTAGATTAGGATACCGGGCTCTGAATCCTAAGCTGGGTCGGATCCGGGTCCAGCTCTTTGCCCCATTACGGTGCACTCGAGTGATTTTCACCTACCACTTTTGTTTTTACTTGTCAGCTGTCCGACAATACGGCCCTGTGGGGAAATATACGCCTTTACCGTACCGGTTGTAGCGCTTGACGCAGCGGGTTGAATGCCTGACGCAGCGGGTTAAACACCGGGAAGGCCCTCAGAATCAGCTTTGTTTGCTTTAATCATTTCGTGGAGCAGAGGCCCATTGCTTTTACCTATTACATGCAGAAGGTGAATAATATTAATTGTTTGACCGTGGACCAATTCAAATATATACAAACACCTTAATATTCACGTTTTAAAGGAAATTCATACCTAACCCGAGTTTCTGATACAAAAATTCAGGCTTCGTGCTCTGCTTCCCGTGTGCCTTTGCACGTCTGACCACTCAGTTTCTAATCCAAATCAACCTTAGTGGTGTGGCCACACCACTCGGGATGGAGGTATGTTACAACCCATCAAGTTACTTGGACCATTGTAGATTAGGCCCAAGTATCCCTAGGGCCGGTCCAATAGACCAACTACACAAATGGTGCTAACAGATTCGCATAAACTAGATACACGTGGCGCTAAAAGATTCACCTAAGTTAAGGGGATTATTTTATCCCCAATATAAGATATTAAAATATTTTCATAACCGATATTCCATTTTTTTATTGATTTAAGAAAATAAAAACACGACACAATATTTAACTACAAACCCTAGCTGATACATATGTTATCCCGGTGTATATATATAATTCAAGAAAGATGGAAATCCCTTTGGTCCAGTGGTTAACTAATGGTTTATTAATACTTCTACACCAAGAGGTTTGAGGTTCGATTCTCAGATAATACGAATTATTAATAATTATGCAGATTATTAGAGGCAAGTTTACAGGAAATCTCCGGCATTGTACAAATAGAACCGTTTGCCGTGATTCCACGCATTGAAGGTGAATGTGTCCATCATGAGTATGGAGCAGGTAATACCGTCTGTCGTAAATCTATAAGAGTCGGGTATAATTATCCTTGGTAGAATCGTCTTTGTAACATTTTTTATAATTTGTAATAGATCAATTCAGACGAAAAAAAACATCCAAAAAAAAAATCTAGAGAAAACTTCTACAACACTAGAACAATTTTTATTATTATTATAATGGTTAATTTATATGTTACATATAATGTTGTTGCTAGTCTCAATAACTCTAAAAATAGTTGGAAAATCTATGTGAAAGTACGTAGACTAATGTCCTCTTTTTAATCTGAATTTTTACCTCTATTTTTTTTTCATATTCTATTTAATTAACAGTTAAATCTTCTCCTAACAGTCATTAATCCGATCAAGTTGTTCTAAAAATATTTCATTTCAAGGTAATATGCATATGGTACTATGATTCATGATCAAACAATAAAATATCAGATTTTATTCTAGATGATGAACATGCAAGTAAATCTTTAGATTAACTTTTTTTTTAATTTGAAAAAATTATTGTGGTTTTCCTATATATTTGAATCATAATTATTGATATGTTAATAAGTAAATCTGATTCAAAAATTTCATGCCAATTATATGGATTTTTATAACAGGTTTTCTATTTTAAAGTTTATTGGATTTTCTATTTAATTCTTTTTTTTGAGAATTCAAAAATTCAAACCGTAGAGAAACGGGTACAAAAGAAAAAAATGAGTACAAGGAAAAAGAAGAATTGTGGAGTACACTCTTTAGAGTTAATATATCAATCGTTTATCCAAATTCTCGATATCAAATTAAAAATTATTGTGGTAAATCCAAATTAAAACTAAACTGAAATAAAAATGATTTTTAGTGGTTTCAATTTTTATAATAAACCGAATACCAAAAAATATGAAACGAAAGAAAATTGTAAATCGGATTGTCTCCTTCTCAGTAAAACTATATTATCAATTTTAAAAAAAAAAAATATCTGCGGTCACTTATTAAAACTATATTATTAATTTTAATAATTTTTTGAGGAATACCCTAAAACACCACTAAACTTAGTTTAGTGGACCAACTTACCACAAAGGATTGAAAGTTCCTTAAATACCATTATTTTTAGGATACAAAGACATTATTGTCCTCTAATAATTATGATCTTTAAAAACAAAATAGAAATATTAAGAATTTCTCCGATGACTTTTTGATTGGTCAATTGATTTCACAAAACATGTATTACCATTGATCGTCGTCGATCATCGCTGATCATCATCGTCGGCAGTCATCATCATCGTTGATAATGATCATCATCGCCGTCGTCATCATCATCGCCGTCGTCATCATCATCATCGTCGTCATCATCATCATCATCGTCATCATCATCATCATCATCATTCTCCACGATTGAAGCTTCTCTCCCATGAAAGCACTGTGATTCCTCTTGTTATTTTTGAGATTTCGCAACTGAAGCTCATGAATTGGGATTTTGGAGAATTCAATTAGGATCTGCGAAATTTGTGATTGAAACTCGCGGTTGGGATCTGAGGATCGTGAATCTCGTCGATTAAAGCAAGTGATTATAAACTTGTAAGATTCTCTCTTTAACAATCACGAACTGTACAAGTAGAATTGATTTTAGTTGAAATCGACTTTGTTAATTGATTATTGCTTAGTATTGATTTTGTTCATATCGAATGAAAAAAATGTACTTAGACTATGAAACTTAAAATAATTCTTAGCTTCTTTTGATTGAAGAAGAAATCTTAATTATGGAAGCTTAGTAGCAGTAGTTGTGCTTAGTCAAACATTGCTTCTTTGTATTCTCTTGATGGAAGCTTTAGCATCAGTAATTTAGCTTTGTTGAGATTGAAATTGAATCATTTTTACCATATAGAACGTATAATTGAAGATTGAATCTGTTATAAGATCCATTAAACTGCAACTCATGTATCTCTATGTAACCTTATGTGGAATTTGGTCTATGGATATTACAAATTTAGTTGGACTTCATATTTGTTTTAGGTAGTGACATTTCTGATATTTTTCAAAGAACATGTTTCAAGTTGCTATTGTTCTTCCTTATCATTCATTGTGTTATGAGTTGCTGGGAATTATGTTCAAGAAATAAGTTAGATATGTGTAGTGCACTAGTGCTGCAACATTTTAAGAAAGTTTTGGTTCTTCTTGATCAACATTAGTATACATTCAATAACAATTTTGGTGATGAAAAGCTTTGCTGCAAGATTCTGCTTGTGGAGAGTGAAAGTTTAACAAGAAGCTCCAATGAGAATTCTTAGTAACTGCAAACAAATGAAGATAACATTTTGAGGTAGATGAGAACATCACTTACAAGGAGTTAATTGAGATTGTTTGTGAAGACTTTGGATTTGATTGCTCGGTGAAAGAAAGTGATATTACACTCAGATATGGACTTCCAATGAGAATGAAAGTGATGGTAGAGGATTTTCCATCAATTTATATGCGTAATGATCGTCAAGTAAGAACTTTCATCAAAAGATAAAAGAAAATCATGAACTGATTCATTTGTGTATAACGGTGAGTTGTAAATACAGTCGAGTGACTATTGTTACATATTTTACATAATTTCAGTGTGCATTCTTTGTTTATTAACGATTTAGGAAGGCTTTCCTAAATGTTTAGAAAACATTCCCAAATATAAATTTCGGGAAGAATTCCTAAACATTTAGGAAAACCTTCCTAAAACGTATGTAACATTTGTTTTAGCTCACTTACTACTTTTTCAATGTTAAATCCCTTTTCATTTGGATTGTGTTGTAGAGTTTGTAATACACCTTTACAAGCTATAAAACAAGGCTTTGATTTAGAATAACTCGTTACAAAATGAAAGATCATCAATTTGTTTTGTCAAATTAAGATTACCAGAGAAAAGTATGGTTGCTTACTTTAAAGAGCCATTTGTTCCTATTCGGAGTATAGTTTTTTTTGATGAAACTAGAGAAGGGGAACCAATGATGATACCCTATAGTTCATATTCGGAGTATAGTTTGTTAAATATTGTTTCATAATTAATTTTATTTGTTTGAAGAGTAACAAATTCTTTGTTGAATCGGAGTTTTAATCAAAATTTTTATGGAGATTTATACGTAAATATAGCAAATATGCATGAAAAACAACATGTAACAGTTTATCTTACACAACTTTCATGATTTTAGTGTATGTATGTATCTCTTGTTTGAGCTAAGTTACTACCTTTTTGATTTCTTTCATTTTGTTTAACTTTCATTTATCCATATGTATGCATAACGTCACATATTATTTGTGCTAGCTTCATACTATTTTTAGGAAGCTATCCAAACGTTTTAGGAAGTTTTCCATACGTTTTTTAGGAAGGCCTTTCTAAATGTTTGTGCAACCTTTTAAACACGAATATTTTTGTTTTAATTGTGGTTCAGAGTTTTTTCCAGCTAGATATATGATGAAAATCTGGTTATTTTGGGTTCCACAAACAAAAAGTAAACTAACTCAATGATTTGCAAATATTTATGAAGCATTCCTACATATTTTGAAAAGCTTTCCGAATTTCGGAAGACCTTCCTAAATATTTTAAAAACTTCATAATTTAGATTAAATTAGATTGCACAAACATTTAGTTTAAGAAGGTTGCACAAACATTTAGGAATTATGAAAATCAAGAAAAACTTTCTTGATTTTCATTATTCAGTTTTTTCTCTTAGGTTATGGAACATAAAATAGAACTCTTAAAAAATTTGTTTGCCAACTTGGTTCTTATGTCTTATGCATCTATATACCCTGCTTAGACATATCCTAGATTTCCCATCAAGGCATTCAATCATCTTCAGAGCAAAAAGAACTAGTTGGCGTAGATAGTTGTCTTCTGAACACTTTTTTTCTTCTAACTTCTCAATTTTCAGTGGAGTAAGATCGAATGGATCAACCACCTATTCACCAACATAAGAAATCAGGAAAGAAAGCATAAATTAAAATAAGGCAAACTCTTGTTTCTTTACTATTTAGGAAGACCTTCCTAAATATGTAGAAGGCCTTGTAGAAAAATCAGAAATCCTTCCTAAATAACTATTCAGGAAAGATTCCAACATATTTAGGAAGACCTTCCGAAATAATCAAGAAACATGAAAATTAAAGGTGGACAAACTTCACAACTCCACGTGTCAGTCTAACATCATTTGTGTTGTACTAAGAGATTTTTTTTTCTGGATTTTAGTAGTTTGAAATGTTTGTTGCTCTGGCCTTGCAGATTAAGTGTTATATGAAACAATTGTTATGTGGACTTGATCACTGTCACGCACGAGATGTAATACATCGGGACACCATCATCATAATCAGCCACACATATCATCATCATCACATACAAACATACTCTACTATTATTATGATATCAACATCATTATCAACATCCACACTAGTATTAGATAACTAAAAATTAAAGAAAAAAGTTGTACATAAAACAAGGCCAAAGTGAACAACTAGAAATGGGCTTGCCAGAAAAATTTACGAAGTTAAAAGTCATATCTACACTGGCTACACATTGCAAATATCAAATTCAGTATAACAAAAAAAACAACAAACTTTATGAATATATCAAAAACATGTCTTTCTAAACGGTTTACAAGGAAAGTTTTATATCACAATGAAACTTGATAGTCCTCGAATCAAGCACCAATCTGACAAACAAACAAAAACTCTAATAACAAATATCTAAACTATGAACATGTCATACAAATCCATAGCTACTTTCTTCATAAAAGCTTCCAAATCAACAATAAAACTAATATTATTAGCTTAAACTAGCACCACTGTATGTAATCCGGTAACCGCTAGCTCGTTTCACGAGAATAACAATTCTCCAACTATCTCTTTATTTCTCAGTTCCTATATCCAAAAAAGAAAGATTGGAAACAAATTTTTAGTAAAAATTCAAGAACTCCGAAGTGCAATTTGGAAACTAAACAAGTAGAGAAGGTTAATGAATGCAATAAGTAGAGAAGAAGATTTAGGAAGTCCTTCCTAAAATTTATGAATCTCCACTATTTATATTGTAAGTTTGTAACACACAAGCAACAAAGACAATCATAATAGCAACTATATATATTAGTGGTTACCAGTGAAAACAATATCCATAGCTATGACATTGAACATGGTAAAGCTTCAAGCTAGATTACCTTCTTGATTTCAACTTAAAACTACCATTAGCATATCAAATCTACAAAACTGTTGCAACACTTGTACAAAAACAGAGAGCTTTCAACCTCAAAAGAATCAGTTGAGGGAATTGGAGAATCCAAACTTCTCATAGAACTTAGAAACCTTATGAGCAGTGCAATCAAAGTCAGAAAGATTCATCAAACAGTAGAGACACAACTCCCCAATCCCTATCACCCAAATCGGATCCAAACCACAAATCAAACACTTACTCCTCGAATACCTTCTAGATCTAAAACACAAGGGAAAACAAAAATGCAACAATGTATACAAAGATGAATGAGAGAGAGACTGAGAGAGATTATACAATCCATACCAATTCAGTCAAATCCATATAGATTCAGATTTTGAGTAGCAATCGAACCAAAAATAAAACCCTAGAAATTTGACTTTCACACAATTTCGAAGCTTTTTTAAGTAGGATTAACAGGACGAAGAGAAATAGGGAGAATACCTTGATTACAGTGACGAGAAATGTTCGCGACAAGAAGGCCACAAATTTTCCGTCGATTGACCTTCGCCGTTGATTGACCTTCGTCGTGGATTGATCCTTCATTGTCGAGTTTGTTTTTGGGCATCGAGGTAATTTTTTTTCCCCTTTTCTTGATCACATTTTTTCTTTCTTTTTTTCTTTTTAATCCAATAATCATCAACTTAAATGATGTACCGTTTACTCTTTTGGTCCATTAACTTATGGTATCAGTGGAACATTTGAGAAGTGATGCTATTTGTGGAACTAGAAATTTGATTAGTGGTATTTTTAAGAAT
This sequence comes from Pseudoturritis turrita, assembly GCA_900406555.1. Classification (NCBI taxonomy): domain Eukaryota; kingdom Viridiplantae; phylum Streptophyta; class Magnoliopsida; order Brassicales; family Brassicaceae; genus Pseudoturritis; species Pseudoturritis turrita. The sequence goes on from OVBL01000004.1 coordinate 491,940, forward strand.
TGCCCTAATTTTTTTTACTAAAAAAACTAATAAATGTATATAGTTGTAACTAGCTCTGGGATTTCGGTTAACCGAACTGAACCAATCGGTTAATTTAGTTTTTGGTTAATTCGGTTATTAAAAATTCTACCGAAAATAATCGAAAAAAATTTCGGTTCCATTTTCGGTTAGTTTGGGTATTTTTTTTTCACCGAAATTAACCGAATTTTTTAATATTTTGTTTAAATTCGGTTAAAATCGGGTAAAATCGGATAATTTCGGATAATTTCGGTTAATTTTGGGTGTATTCGGGTAATTCAGTTCGGTTTGGAATTTTAAAAATATATTTGAATTTTGGTCTAAATTTTGGTATAAGTCGGGTTTTAAAAAAAAATTGACAATTTTAAAAAAAAAATTGAAAAATCGATCGGTTTGGCTGAACCGAACCTAGAAGCTAATCAATTTTAATAGTGTGCCGATCGGTTCAGCTGAGCTAACCGAACCAGAACCGAAAATTTTGGTTTGGTTCGGTTCGGTTAGCTCGGTTCGATTATAAATCACAGGGTTAGTTGCAACTTGCAATAGAGTTAGGTGTATGGTGTAGTTGCACGTGGCAAGAGAGTTAATGAATTATACAAAAAGAAATAGTGATTATTTTATATAAAAACGTACAATATAAACAGATCTCATTAAAAAAAAAAATAGCTTCACAAAAATAGGTAATAAAGAAAACAGAAAAAATGTAAACATATCAATCAAAGGTTAGGTGTATTTTAAAGTTGTATATTAAATGATTTGGCTATATATGGAAGAGGGAGAAGTGGAAGAGGAATCTCACAACAACCAAACATTTCTCAGCCAATGAATGATGTCGGTGGATTTCGTAAGGAAGAAATCGATGGAAAACCATTTCACATATTCACTTTCTTATCACAAACAGACATCTCAAACTCCTCCTCCGGTGAAGCAGCCATTGATTCCGGTGGCGACAACCTCCCTCCTCTTTTCCAGTGTCCTTCTTTTCGTAATAGTATTCAAGAGGGGAAACAATGGAAGAAGAAGCATCTTAATAGCAATGACTTAGTCCCGGTGGATGTTTACCCTCAATTCTTTAACAAAAGAAGCAGTGATCAACAATTCCAGTTTTTAACTGGATCTGACATCTATGATAATCCATGTAAGCTACCTCTCGTCCCTCTCTTTTGGTGCAACAATAAAAGATCTCATCAAGAATTCTTTTGCGGTGTATGCGACCACTCAACCCTCGGCACAGATTATTATTTCTGTCACATGTGGTCAAATGTTCCACAAAGAATGTATAGAGTCTCCACTTGAAATCAAACACCCTTCTTACCCTTTTCTATCTCTCAAACTTTACTATCCTCCCGACCTCAAATACGACACGTTGAAGAAAGAATCTATGCAATGCTTTATTATTGTCCTACCTACAAATTAATTATGCTTCCAATTTGTGCCATGAAGCCAATACCCATTATTATAGACCACCTAAAACGGCATCTTCACCCACTCACTTTTTTCCCTAAACAAAATTCCCTAGTGTGCGATGTTTGTGGCCTGATCAATGAACATTTTCCCACCTATGTATGTTCTCGGTGTGTCTTCGTAGTCCATCAAGATTGTATCTATTCCCCATATGTCATAAGAATCTCTCGTCACCACCACCGTATCTCCTTTACCTCCTCCCTTCCATCCGGAAAATGGTCTTGCGGAGTATGTCGTCAAAAGGTCGACAACAATCGTGGTGCGTACTCTTGCAACAAGTGTGATGATTATTTTGTTCATACAAGATGTGCATTGCGGAGAGACTTGTGGGATGGAAATGACCTCGAGGGAGTTCCTGAAGAGGCTGAGATAGTTGTCGAGCCATTTGAGAAGATTTCTGATGGAATAATACTCCATTTTTCTCATGGCCATCGTTTGAAACTCGAGATGAGTAAAGTTTATGATGAAGACGAGTCTTGTCAAGCGTGCCTCCTACCAATCTATGAGGGTAGCTACTATTCATGTATGGATAATTGCGACTTTATCCTCCACGAAGCATGTGCCAATGCGCCCCTCAAGAAACAACACCCGTTGCATGCGCAATCACTTACACTAGAGGTTAACTTCGATAAGTATAATAATTGCGAAGGCTACTTCAGATGTGATGCTTGTAAGCGTGAAAGTTGTGGTTTCGTCTATGCGGATGGTTATGACCTAAAACTAGACTTACGGTGTGCCTATGTTTCTGAACCATTTGAATATGAAGGCCATGAGCATCCCTTGTTCCTAGCTTTAAAGCCAGAAGAAGAAAGATCGGCAATATGTAAAATCTGCCAAGAAGAGGATGACGAAAATAATTATTGTAGAAAACTAAACTGCATCAAATGCAGTTTTATTATATGTTTTGCTTGTGCTACCTTACCATACAAGGCAAGATATAAGCATGACAAACATTTCCTCACATTTCGGGAGAAGCAAGAGGCAAGTGATGATCCAGGCTGGTGTGATATATGCGAAAGCAGGATCGTATTTTCAAGAAAAGGAGGGTTCTATTCGTGCGATGACTACTGCTCCACCACTGTTCATGTTAATTGTTTGTTTGGTGAAGACATTTATATGAAACCTGGTCACAGCATAATAATTCATAACAATGACAGGGTTCATATTCTTCGTAACAAGACCATGTCTCGGCCATTATGCCATGGTACAGAGCACCGATGTGAAGGAAAAGTAGTTTTTGAAATGGACCATATGACATTTTGTTCTCAATCTTGTTTATATCAATTTAGAGAGTAAATGCCATTGCCTGTCGTTTTGCCATCTTCGTCCTCTCTAGATAATTATCTGACCCCGTTGGTTATTAACGCTTTGTAATCCTTTCTTGTTTTTTTTCTTTATCTTTTTCTTTTGTTTGATTAAAATGCATTGTAATCTTCTTCCACATTTGTAAGTTTTTATGTTTTTCTTTCCGTTTCGATCTCACCTTTTTGTTTGTTTTAATCATCTAATTAATTCTATATGGCTTGACGCATATTTATGAACACCAGCGAAACTACAGAGAAATAAACTCCAGTAACTTCGATTTTTCATCCTAAATCCAAATTTGCGAAATTTATAACTAACCCATCTAAATTTTAATCTAATTAACAGCATTTGTTCCCATTGCTCGAAATACCATTTACGGCTATAGTTTGGTTATATAACCGGTGGTTTTATCAAATCACGAATTGAAACTCGTTGTCTTCGTTTATAATTTGCACAGTAATAATATAAAAAGTTGCACCACAACTTAACTCTTAGCATTTTTTTTTAATTTCCAACTTTTAGCATTTCATCATTCAAAAAAATAACTAGTATATATTAGTAATAAGTATAACTATCTCATAAAATAAAAAGAAAGAATTCATTAATAACTAGCAAATTTGGAGTAAGTGCATCTCAAACTCAATACTCTATTTTTCAATCTATAATAGAGTAACTCTAAAATAGCTTTGGATTAATTCTCTCCAATCCATTATTCTATTTTTCACTCTAAAAATAAATATTCCAAGTATATTCCATTCATATTTAATTATAAACACTTTTATTTATCAAAATTACAAATTTTATCCAATTATTTTAATTTGAGCAATAACATATTAAAATTATATTAAGCAACATTACTAAACAAAAACAAGGACACAACAATTTTTTTTGTTTAAAACATCATCAATAGTAAATTTTTCTCATATGATCAATTAACGCATTTTGAAATGATCAATTATTAAATGTATGTCATTGTTGTATTTTAAGTTTTTTGTTATAATTGAAACAATGATTTTGTTATTATTTTGTTTCATAATTTATTTATATTATAATTACAGAAACTGTTTTTATATTGTTATTATAAATTAATCAACTTAATAATCAGAAAACACTGTTTACAATATTGTTTAAGCATAAACAAAACATATAAAATTTAAATGACCATTTTGTAAGAAAAAAAATTCAACTCTAAAATAAAGCGATGGACAGTGTTACTCTATATTTGGCGTTATACTGTTCATTTCTCTACTTTAGAATGGGATATAGAGTGGGGTTGGAGAGGATTTTACTCTATAATAGAGTTTAGAGAGAAATATAGCGTGGGGTTAGAGATGCTTTAAGCCATATAAATTTAGGTAAATGTCAGAACCACAAACATAAAGAGGACCCCGAGCCGAACCAAGAGAAATATCAAAACGAACCACTGCGATAAAAGCTGGACATATGTTGTTACAACATTGATTTTCATTTGTCAATATTATTCTATACATTGTTATGTCTAGTGTACAAATTGTCGAGGGTTATCTACTCTACCCAATGAGGAGCTGCCACATCAAGAGCTGAATATGAGGCATTAGGGCTGGGTAAATGTCAGATCCGCTTCGATTCGGTATTCATTCTGATCCGATTAAACAAATTTGAATATCTGTAAAATTTCGAAGTAAAGCAAATACTAAAATGAGGTATCCGTAGAAAACGGAGCAAATCGCAAAGTTAATGCATTTGGAAATAAACGATTAATCTCTATTAATAAACTTGTAGATTTTGTGTTTGGTCTAACACACGGTGGGTTTGTTGGAACTATTTCTCAATCTTTCGGACGTGCTCCTACGAATATCATTTTAGAAAAACTGAATATCCGCTCCGATTCGTATGCATATAGATTTATATCACATATTATAGATATATGTAGTTATGTATATTATGTCTAACGTATATGACTAATTATAATAAAAAATTCTTTATAGATCTACCTAGAAAGTATATTGATATTTTTTGTGTTAAGATATTAGCTTGTTCTTAACGTTTTATTTTGAATGGATCAGTGACATAAGATGGGTTTAGCTTTTTCAGAACTTATTTTGAGGGTATATTGTCAAACAATAATTTATTTTGAAGTCATACATATATATATATATAAAATAAATTTATAGTATTTATGTATTATTGTATTTTTTTTTTTTGATTTTTAGCATATTTAACGGATCGTAGCGGATATTTAAAAAAGATCCGGATATCCAATTTTTTTTTGATCGAAGCGGATCATAAAATTAAAGATCTGGATTAGGCGGAGCGGATCACGGATACTGTACTTTTTCAGGCCTTTGAAGCAGTCCTATTCCAGGACTGCGTTAGCCTGCTCCTGGAAAAGTAGTCGAATGTACCATTGCCAGACTAGGCCCGCTCATTAATCCTACCTATCTCCAATCGAAAAAGGCGTCTGCCACTCTACAGAAGGGATATGTGATGTGACTTGAAGAAGGGTCTCAGCCGAGCTAAAGGTCAAAGGTAAAGGCAATTTTTCTATAAATACTAAGCAAAGACCTTCACAAAGAAGAGACCGAGGGGAGGTCAAATAGAGGACCAGTGAAAGGGATTTGAGGTCGACAAGAGAGAGAGAGGAATAACTAACTTGTAAGAAGAACCCGACTAGGGAATACTTTCCCAGAAGGATCCCTAGTGATCCAATCTCTGGGAAGAGAGTTACAACCACACTCTTCCAATAAAGAATTTATCTCTTCTCGTATTCTTTCCAGAGATAACAGAAAGGCGATCCAATCTTCTGACATGGTCCCCAAACTCAAATTATACTCATTTCTCGAATAAAATTATTTTTTAATTGTCGCCCGACTTGGGACAATAATAGTATAAAATACATGCATTTTCACCACAATTTAACAAAGTTTGAACTTTTAGCATTTTTTAATTTCTAAGTTTTAGCATTTTATCATTGGGGGAAAAAATAACTAGTACATGTTACTAAAATATAACAATCTCATAAATTAGTAAAGAAGGAAGAAAGTAATAACTTGCAACCCTTGAATAAGCCATATAAATCTAGGTAAAGGTCAGAACCACGAACATAAGGATGATCCCGAGCATAATCAAGAGGAAGATCGAACCGAACTATTATGATCCAGCTGGACACATGCTATTATAACATTGATTTTCACCGGCCTATACCATTCTATACATTCTTATGTCTAATGTACAAATATCTATAATACATAGAAAAAACTTAAAATACTATGATGGGATAATTAATGTTAGACATACATATACTACACAAACTTTCGAGTTTTGTTGTCAGAATTTAACTTTAGATTTACCTGAAATGTAAAAATATTTAGGACATTGATAGGAGGATTTAAACTACTAATAAGTTTTAACCTTAGATAACCACAAGTTCATGACACATGTCATCATAGAATTTAAGGGTCATTCTTCCACAAGGAGTATACGAAGGCAATAAGAATGCAAGATACTATAGACGCTAAGCCAGTTTGAGATGTTGTATTTTGTAACCAACTAACAATCTAAGCAAATGAAAGCAAAAATGCAAGAAAAGTAACAAACAAGATTAGAAACATAAAAGAGAACATGCATAAGTAAATTAAACTTGAAAGAAAGCAATAAGAAAGTAAATTAAGAAAGTCAACAAAAAGTCAATCGGACAAACAAAGATGAGAAAATATGATAAAGACATGGACTTTAGGTAGAGATCATAAACTAAGAGTGTTTAACCTTTGACTAGTGATGCAAGTAGGCTAGCTCGTTTTTCACATAGTACTAACTCATTCTACTAATCACCAAAAATGACAATCCATTCGGTCCCTATTGAAGTGAGAAGAGATCATTAGCGCATCTGCTCATAAAAGTCTAAAAATCACACTAACCATCAAGTGTTAATTGGCTATGATATGAAAAGCATGAATTAGAGTTGGTCTAGATATTTTCACAAACACCTTTCGGGCTTCGGGCATGAAAAGACATTGATTTAAGAGTTGATTAATTACTTCAATCTTAGCTATGGGTTCTCTCTAATCAATGGAAATCATGCAAATCTAGGCCTAAGCATCTCAACCATACACCAAACATCCTAATCTACTCCACCCATAATCCACTAAGAGACTACTCACTCATGCTCAAACAAACCATCAAAACATGAGTAATGAAAGACATAATAAAAGATTAAGAGAAACAATAAAGAAAACTTCACTAATCAAACATAAAAATTTGAAACTTTAACATCCAAATCCAAGGATCCAAAGGGTTTTGTTTTTGCCCAAGGGATAAAGAAAAATCATAAAAAGCTTAGGGTTTTTAATGTGCTTAAAAGTATTTATAGGAAAAAGAGATGTACCTGGGTCAACCCGGGACAAACCGGGTCAAACTCGTAATTGTGCAAAAAATGTAGTCTGCATCGACGTGCTGCATCGACCTTGTGAAGGGATCACGTCGATGCAGTGGACAACAGAGGATCTTTTCGTCTGGTGCAGCTCACATCGACCTGCTGCATCGACGTGGTGAGCTGGGCACATCGATGCAGTGAACATCAGATGGTGTTTGGCTCTTTTTCATCCCCTTTGGTTCTCCTTCCTTCTCCAATTGATTCCCCCTTGATCTTAGGCCTCCATAGTACCTGAAAAAGACTCAAAATGCAATGCAAATGCAAGGTAATGGATCTAGGACTCTAAGACTAAAATTACACTAAATAGAGCCTAATATGAAGAGAAAGATGGATCAAGTAATCTAAATGAGTGTGAAAGCTAGGGGAAATGCATGCTAAGGAGTGCTAAAATATGAATACATCAACTCCCCCGGACTTGTCCTTTGATTTTCCTCAAGTAAACAAGTAAGAACAACCCCAAAGAAGAGGTTTGAAAGTGAGAACTCAAAGCCAAAAGGAATCAACAAAGTATTCAACATCAACGTTCAAGATAATACAAAGTTATCGCATAAGTGAATCTCTACTCAATCAATCTCCTCACATCTATCATAACTTCAATCTTTTGCCTCTAGACTCAAGGTTAAATCTCCGCATGCCACCCTATCTACCAATTCTTTAACATTCAATTAGGTGTTTAAGTGCAGTCTTGCTTAGAAACTATCGATCATGTTCAATCGGCATGGTAAGAAAAATGTTCATGATACAAAAGATAAGGCGATTTCAAAATATTTTAGTGACTTACTCTCAAATATTAGTAATGCAAAACATCATGCAAAAGCAAGAGAGAAATAGAACAATTGATTCATACAAAGAAGTGATTCCATTATACCCAAACCCTTATGTCTTTTGAACCCTATGTTCTACCCATGATCTCACATACTTTATTTCTTTTGAGACAAACTAAATGGTTGAGAACCAAACCTTCTTCTTTTCTTTTGTTTTTGTTAACTCTTAGGGGGTTTTCTTTTCTAGACTCTTTCTTTTCTAGACTCTTTCTTTTCTTTTTTCTTTCATCCTCCTTAATTCTTTCTTTTTCTTTCTAACTTTCTTTGATCTTAAGGTTATGGAGGGAAACTAGGCTTTTTGCCTTAAACGCTTAGAGTCTTCTTTATACACTTAACCTTTCCCTAGAGTAGCTTTTTCTTTTCTTTCCTTTTTTATTTCTTTCTTCTTTGGTTTCAACTATTCTCTCTTTCTTTTTCTCACAAGTCTCCCACCAAACCCAATTAAGAATAAGATATCACAAACACCCTCCTAGTTTGCTAGCCTCGAGCTTAAAGGACTAGCCTAATGGAAGACCTTCTTTTTCATTCCCATCTTTTGAGTTTTGCATGTGTATGCATTTTTCACAAAAAAGCCTCACTCAAGCAAATAACAAGGGGTTTGAAATGAAAAGTTCGGGTTAAGGTGGGTAAACAAAACTAAATATGAGAATGGCCATTTGGGTTAGCATAGAGTGGTAAAAACGGATAAGGAAACCCAAATGTGTATTTGAAAACCATGAGCATGCATCTCAAGATCCTAAGCAAGAATTTAAAGTCCAATTTAAGTCAAATAAGGTAGAATTGGTTTCAAGTTTAGCAAACATCAACAAAACCAAGAGTTTCGAGCGAAGAGATCAAGATGCAAAGAAGAGAAATTTTCTACGATTCGCTAAAGTAATAAACGCATTATCAAGAGTTTTACATTAAATGCTAAGTCAAAAACCTTTACAAGGCAACTTCATCATTGTTCTCATATGTACAATGCAACCTAAAATGAGCATACAAGTGTATGCAATGCAACTAAATGAGAAAATCTTTTTGTATTCCGAAGTTTTTCAAATTTCTAGGATTTTAATGGTTTTTATCATATATACAATGCAAATGATGAGACTCAATATGTAAAAATAAATAAAAACAACTAAAAAGATCATTAGCAACCAATCCCCTCCCCCGGACTTACTTCTCAAAACCGAAGGTGGAAGAAAGAAAACAATGATATGCAAAATAACGATTTAAAAACTATACGATATTTACAATGGTAGAAATGGTACCTTGGAGCTAGTAGAAATCCAAATTGAAATCTTGGGGAGGAGGAGGCTCAAACATGAAGCGGCGTGGCATTGGAAACCTTAGGTCTTGGAAGTAATTTATGTTGCAATACCTTGGACATGGCAAGAAACAGCACAAAGAGGTCTCCTCTTCATCCATGAAGCGATACACAAGCGTGTTTGGAGCTAATCGACCCGCGAAAGTGTTTGTCAAGACCATGTAGTTAAAATCCATTCGTGATATTTCTTGAATATGAGTTTAGAGGCCTAAGTTCACGCCAACGCGCTCGAAGAGTGGAGTAAGTATTCCTCCAATGTAAATCTTTGGGTTGTCTGCAGAAGAGACTTGGAAGCGGGTTTGCAAGAAATTTGTGAAGAACATGGATGCAGAATCCCGGTAGAAATTGGGGTCACTTGCAATGGGGTGCCCATGGTAGTCATGGAGGGAGTAGTGAATCGCTCCATACATCAATCGTAACTCATTTGAAGTGGGGACACCCGAGTTGTGACGAGCATATACGGTGTTGGTCATTAGACGGAGGGCATAGTGGATGGTAGGGTTTCTCACCTTAGACATCCGTGAATTGATAGATGAGTTCCAAACCGTTGACTCTTGATTGAATTCTTGCACCGCATCAAAAATTGCTTCGGGGAATCCATATACTTCACAAAATATCTTGAAGGAGATTGAGTATTTCTTTGGTCCAACCATGAAGTGAATATGTCCTCTCCCATTTGGTTCATCTTCAATGTATTGAACCGTGGCTAGGAAGTATTTGGTTGGCTCTGGATACGTCTCATGATCCATTTTAGCTAGCTCTCCCAAATGCATTCTTTCCACAAGATCATCCACTTGATCTTGGATTCCCATCTCTAACATGGTACCACGACAAGCAAAGCGGGTAGGGTAAAAAATGGCATGGTCTAGCTCATTCAAGAACCGAAAAGCTTCTTGAGACCACTCCTCGAAAACATAAGTCCCTTGATGAGAATGTCGTCTTGTTTTTGATGAAGAGTTCATGATTTGTGTGCTTGGTTAATCCTACAAAAGATAATTCTCAAATGAGAAAGGTTCACAATTTGAAAGCACAAAGTGTCCGTCTATATGATGATTTCAAAAGCTCAAGTAGTAAAAATAGATTGACACTTATACTATCAACTCAAGACTTAACACAAACCAATCAATTGAAAGTATAAGAACACCAATTCAAGGTCCTCTTTATCAGCAAACTAGCATTTTCATTCAAATCCAAAGCAAACCAATTTGAGAGATTCTCAACAATGTAATAGCATGTAATGACTAATCATGCTTAATGGCAGCATTTGAATGACAAATTACTAAATATTTTACACATTCTCTAAAATTTCAAATTTCATAACATTTCTTCACTTTTCACACTAAGAACCCTAAGAGGTGAAATTTTCAAAATTGAACCATTAAATCATCTCAAACTCATAAGAAATCAACAACCCATAGTTTATAAACCGTAACCAAGGCAAAAAGAAGCAATCTTAGAACCCTAAACTAACAACTCCAAGAAAACAAAATGTAAGCCTCCATTAGCTTTAATGGAGGAGATGGGTTAAAAGAGAAAGAGAGAGAGCATATCTTGTGCTTGGCAAAAGATGAGATGAACAAGAGCTAATGGGAGTGGAGATTTCAAATTCCCTTTTGAAAATAAAATGAGTTTGAATGCAAGAAGTATGAAAGGTGTGCGATTTAATGTAAAAAAAGAGCTTTTAGATGCAAAAGAGTTTGAGAAATGAGAGAGAAGGAAGAAGATTTCGTTTTGAGGGTTCTAGATGGTCTAAACCGGCTTGAAATAATATTTAAAATCAAAGAAAATGGGTCTAAAACAAAGCAAACCGAGTCAACACTTAAAAAAAAAATAAAAAAAACTTACCTTGGCAGATGCATGCTGCATCGGCGTGTCATATCGATTTGGTGAGCTGACCACATTGACGCAGGCGACACCAAGGAGAGTTTTGAGCTGTTGTTCGTCCCATCGATGTGGTGGTTTTGGTTGGTCGATGCAGGTGACATGGTACTCCAAAGTGCCATGTTTTCACCCCAAATGATCCATGCTTGATCCTCTTACTTCCTACAAACTCAAACACACTGAAACACAAAGAAAATTAGCTAAAACATAGATAAAAATATGTACAAGGATACCAAGGGATTGCCTCTCTAGTGCGTTTGTTTAACGTCTCTAACCTTGACGGTTTGAGGAGATTCTAGTTGGAGGTAATGTGGGAACCTTCCTTGGTGCTTGGTCCCCAATCCGTCAACTCAATCTTAAAACACTCCTTCATAGCCTTCTTGGATTTTTCAACTTTCTCTTTGTTCATACCATGAGGAAGAATGATCTTAGCCTTGGAGAATGGCTTGAAACCGCCCTTACACTTAGGTTTACACTCAATTGCTCCTTCAACAAATTTAATGGGACGTAGGGTGAGGGTGGGTTTCTTCTTCACACTTGGTGTTTCCTTTAGATCAATAGGTGCCATAGCCTTGGACACCATTTCTTCTTGGTTTTCAAAGAGTAAGTTTAAACCATCTCCATCAAAAGTATCTTGGAGATTCTCTTCATTCTCTTTAGCAAGGGTATTTTGTCCAACAATAGGAGGTACATCTTTAGTCTATAAAGTCATCAATTGACCAACTTCTTCTCCTCCATAGGAGATTGTGCCACAAAGCTTCCTTGAGGTGGGGAAGATTGGATAAGATTTATAGGGACTCACATTGTGGAGAATAGCTTTCTTGTTAAGAAAATCCATTGTCACTCCCACGGTAGCCAAGAAAGGCGTACCAAGAACGAGGGGCATACTCTTAGAGGAGTCCATTTCGGCAACCATAAAGTCAGTTGGTACAATGCAATTCCCTATCTTTACCGGGTAGCTCTCGAAAATTCCAATTGGACACTTAGAAGATGCATCCACAAATGTGATGGAGCTAGTTATACCTTTCAAATTCTTAACGCCCAAAGTCTCAAACATATCATAAGAGATGACATTGACGCTTGAACCGGAATCACATAATGCATCATGGAGTTCCATTTATATACCCGAATTATCATTCTTAATGAGGATTTTAAGTACTTGTGTTTCTCCACCATTATACTCAAGACATCCTTGATGAGTTGTCTATGGATGGGGATTTGAGCAATACAATCCCCTTTGGGAAACTTTACTCCAACTTCCTCCAAATCATTTTTGAACCTTGTTAGAACTCTCTTTAGGGTTTTAGTAAAGACCAGGCGAGGAAATGGAAGTTTTGGTTCATATGGAGAGGGTTCAAAGCTAGGTGGTTCCTCTCTCATCATGATCTTAGGAGCTTTTACCTTAAGCCCCTTATCATTCTTAGCAAACTCTTCAACATAAGGGCATTCAAGTAGCTTAGCCAACTCATCCAAGTAGAGCTCATCTTCTTCAAATTCTTCCATTGTTAATGGTCCATGACGAGCTTCCCAATGTTTTTCATCATCCATTATCACAACATTGAAAAATTACATGGGGTTAGACTTGGATTTAACCGGTAGTGTGCCACTTGGAGCCTTAGAACTTGAAGCCATTTGCGCCATTTGTAGGTCAATGGTCTTCACGTGTGATGCCAAGCTTGTAATCTTACCATCCAACTCTTGGTACATGCCATCAATTCGATTGTTGACCTCTAGGAACTTCTTCCCAGTATCTGCGCTATTCTTAACTTGAACTTCCAAGATCTTTTGTACCAAAGCCTTGATATCATCGTCTTGTGATGAGGGTTGAGTAGAAGCACTACCTTGTCCTTGGAGGTTTTGAGCAACTTGGATAGGAAAAGTGTATTATTATTTAGAAGCTTGACCTTGTTGTTGAGTGACATACCCTTGTTGTGGTTGAAAACCTTGTGGTTTAGGTGGGTAGATTTGATATTGTGGGTTTTCCACATTGGTATTTGTGGGAGTCAAAACTAGCACAATTAGATTTATCAAGATTTTTAAGGGATCTGAAACTTCTGGAATTAAAACCACAAAAACGAAGATCCAAAGATGGTTTTAATTAAAGCTGTTTAGAAAGCTGTTGCAGAGAATAACAAGTGTTTGCTAGATAAAATTGTGGATCCCCTTTTCAAGGGAGATACATGAGTATATATATCCAATCTAAGTCGGTTAGGGCAAGTCTTTAAGAGATAAGGAATTTTTCCCTTCTTTGGTCGGTTGTTTCTTCATGGGCCCTTCACCTGTGATCATTGCTTTGAGTTGCAACGGCCCATATTCGGCTCTGGAAAAGCCCATGTTTGGCTCGGGTGGCAACGACTCATATTCAGCTCGGGTGGTTCTTCTCATTCGCGACTTGGGTGGCTTCACGGCTCGGGTGGTAATGGAGATGACACCGAGCCGTTTCTAAGATATCGACCAGGGGGCAAAAGGGGCATCCGGGCCATTTTCTCCCCGTGACCCCGAGCCGTTTTCTAGGATTCGGCTCGCGTGTCTTCTCATTCGGCTCGGGTGGCGCTCCTCCTCGGCGGCTCGGGTGGCATTTTGCTCTAAGGCTCGGGTGGCGTTCTCTTCTACGGCTCGGGTTGTGTTTGGTTCGGGTGGTATTTCTGGTAGTTAGACATAGCAGTTGCGTACCCAAACCATTTTCAAATGACACCCGAACCATTTTTTGTGTGACACCCGAGCCGTTTGAGTTTGGCTCGGGTGTTCAAGATGTTTAGTTGACGCCGAGCTATTTTAGGCACTTTCTCATCTGTTAACTTCAAGTGGGTGAAATTGACCCCAACAGTTAGCCCCCCAGCTCGTCAGTTTTAGTGCTGAAAGTGTCGAGGTTAAGAGCATTCTGAAGTTAACTTCTCAAGCTGAATTGTCGTGGTGATCCGAGTTTTTCCTCACTGTCACCTCGAACTGTTTTTTACTGTGTCCCCGAACTGCTGAAGTGAAGGTGTCGAACCGTTTGAGTAAGTCCCTGATGCACTGAAATATGCCCCGAGTAGTTATGTTGCTTAAACGGGTTAGGCAAATCAAGAGTTTGGATCGGGATCATAAAATCTGCATATATTTCTCGAGCCATCTGTGATGCAGCCTTATCCGCAGCGTTATCTTATCAAAGAGATTTAGCTCGGGGTTGCCGTATCACACTAACTTTGTTCGGGGGTCTCTATGGACTTTGGCAAGTTATCACCTTTCTCGGGGAGTCTAAACGTCTCTGCTCGTTCCCGAGGTGTATGACATCACTATCTGTCTCTATAAGCCGTGACACCTCCTGTTTTCTCACATCTTCATTTCTCTGAATTTTTCTCCAAAACAGGTGGCCTCTTTCTCCTTTCTCTCTGTTTTCGCTTAAGTTATTTTTTAGTTAGGGCCTCCGTTGTTTTTCCTTCGCCGCCGACCCACTTTGAGTTTTCCGATCCATCTTCAATCAACTCTGCCACTGTTCTTGAATTTTCCGGCGATTTACTTGAAGATTTAGATCTGATTTTTAGTTTTTTCAGAAGATCTTGCTCCGTTCTTCAATCCTCAGAAAGCTTTGATCCATTTTTCTAAGTTTTTTAGAGCCCCGATCTGTTTTCAAATTCTTCGAAGATTCAGATCCTTTCTCCTAAGCTATCGGGGATCCCGATCCATTTGTCTGTCTTCCAAAGATCCCGATCCATTTTTAAACTTAAGGGATGTCTCAGTTGTCTGCATACATGTCACCCGAGTCACATACCACGTTGTTCGATAGCCCTAGCCAGTTGTCATTTCCCGAACCATCTTTTTCCACCGATCTGTTCAACGCTCAAAGTTGTAGTCGAGCAGATTTTTCGGATGCGAATGCTTCAGAGGATTTGGACAATTCAAATGGTTCGGGGGGTAGGACCTTCCATTCATGGTAGGAAAGTCGTGTTCTCCGAATCCTCGAGAGCCGACAGTAATGCCGGGAATTCTTTGGAATTTGAAGTCCCCCACCTTCACGATTCTCCTTTTGATGAGACGGAAAATCCTTTCGCTGACACAGTGGATCCCGAGCATGCAAAA
Source organism: Pseudoturritis turrita (assembly GCA_900406555.1). NCBI lineage: Eukaryota > Viridiplantae > Streptophyta > Magnoliopsida > Brassicales > Brassicaceae > Pseudoturritis > Pseudoturritis turrita. Next base: position 507,208 of record OVBL01000004.1, read on the forward strand.
TTTAAACTAGACGATTGGTTCTACGATCCTGTCATGTCTAGGCGAGAGGTAGAACGTCTGGTTGGACCTATCCAACGAGTCCCAAGGAAGAGGCAAGCTAAGAAGCGACCCGATCCACCTGGTTTAACCCTTTCTACCTTGGATTCACTGACAGCCCTTAGGCAGAGATTTTTAACATCTCGGAAGAAATTGAGTTCGTTCTTCCCTCAACGACGGACCGAGCCAATTATCACCCCTCCCCGATCACTTTACTCTCTATGAGAGCTTCTTCTACAGGCGTCGGTGGGCTCGAGGAGTCTTCGCTTCATTAAGACAGGCTGGGGAAAAATTGGAAGCCGACCCGTAGCTTGACTTGGACTACGGCTCGGGTTTCTTTTATATGGCGATTTTCTTTGTTAGGTTTTTTTTATTTTTTGTTCCTCTTTTACAGCGCGCTATCTTCAACTCTCGTTGCCTCCCGATCTGTCTATGGTTCACGAAGTGCTTTCTGCACGAAAGTGTAATTCGAAAAGAGACTTTAATCTTCAGAGAGTGGAGAGAGCCCGAGCTCTTTTTGAAGGTCAATCCGTCGGTCAATCATATTCTTCTAATTCTTCAACCAACACCATGGGAAGACCCACATTTAGAGACCGAGCTGCAGCCAAAGCCAAGGCGGAGGCAGAGGCTAGAGAGAGGGCGAGGCAAGCCGAGGCAATGGGTCAAATTCGACCCCCGAACCCCCAGACCTCGACTTCTCTCCTCACCGAGCCGATCCCTTCCAGTAACCCCCCCCCCCCCCCCCCCCGAGCAGGTTTCCCATTCTGCAGTTTCTCAAGAGGTCGTATTAGGTCTTCGTCCTGCGGATTCCCAGATGTTGCCGCATAAGGACAAAGGCAAATGGAAGGCTAAAGAAAGGAAAGGCTCGAGCAGAAAATGTCAATCGTCAATAGATGACAAGGTCAAAGGATTGGCCGAGGCATCAAAGCGGCAACTTCACGCTGAAGCACCTCGAATTATCCCCAAGTAATTCCCCTGTCTGCTGTGCCCATCAATACTGACGGGGCTTACAATGATTTTTCAGCATCTACAGCTATCTTCTCGAAGATCACCTGCCCAGGTGATCGTCTCCCACCATCTGATACCTTGCTTAGGGACAAATCCTATAGCGAGGTTTCTCTCCGTGGTGTTAAGGTATGCCTTCTTGTTAACGTTCAAGTTTTTCTCGTCGCTGAGACCTGAGCCATTTCAGTTTATCTTCCGTCGAATAACGCATTTACTTCTGCGCAGTTCATAGCCCACCTTAATAAGATGGTTCTGGGTATGAGTCTGACGCCCGTAAGGACAGGGAGAGAGTTGAGGACGCCAGGAGGAAGGCCATTGAGCTAGATGGAAGCTCAAGGATATCGAGGCGAGTCATGCTTCTGAGAGAGAGAAGGCCATTAACATGATTAAAGATCTTGAAGCTGAGGCAGAAGAACATAGAAAGCATCGCAAGGAAGCCGACGAGCAGATTATGCGATTGGAATCTAGCAGGGTGAAGCGCGACGCTCATATTGCCAGTTTAATGAGGCAACTAGAGGTGATGAATGAGCTCCATGAGGTCAAGATGGAGCAGGCAGTTCTGGAGGCCAAGCATGAGATGAAGTCGTCGTTTGAAGACAAAGTCTCCCGAGCCAAAAAACTTCTCGGTAAGATTGAAGGCGAGCCGAAAGAGAGCATGCTTGATCTTGCTCAGATTGAAGGCAATCTTCAGTTTATTGGATTGCTTGAAAGTGAAGAGCCGCCATCCCTTGACGCCGAGGTGAAGAATCTGGCCGAACAAAAGGGGGAGCTCGAGGGTGCCCACGAAGCATTTGCCAAGCTGACAGTTGATCTAGGGGATACACTGAGATTGTCCCCCATTCGCTCTGATATTTTAAAAGAGCTTAACGATGGCAAGCCTATGGAGATGGCCGCTGCGAGTCTTGGTATCAAAGATTTCTCTGGTTCGAACAGGGGAATGCCGGGCTTGGCTGCACCAGATTAGAAGAAGATGTCTGAGGACCCGACATCCTCTGAATCGAGTGAGGGTGACTCGAAGAAGATTCCCGAGCCATCTCCCCAGAAAAATGTCGAAGAGGATACGGCCGTGCCTGAACTGGAGAAGGTTGCCGATCTCGTCACCGAAGAACACGATGAAGGAAAAGAATCCGAGCATTTGGAGCACGGGGAGATTAAGATTCCTGAAGCCCTAGAAGCCTATGATCCTCTGTTTTTCATTTAGTGTAAAACTTGAGTTGATGCCTGGATGGCTTTATCCATGTTGTAGTCTTTTGAGAACTACTATTTTTTGTCTTGCCATTGATCTGATCATCAGACTTCAGGATATTGATTTTTTTAAGAGAACGCTTTGTGGTTGATGAAGAATAGCCAAGCGTGCTTTCTTGTTTGGCAGTAAGTCTAAGTGTTTTGCTTGTATTATTTTTTAACAAGAAATAACTGTTTTGATAAACTGGTATGATACATGTTTGCATAGTTACGTTTGAGACGAACATTTTGGTTTACAGATATGTTTCGGTAAACTTCCCTGCTCCGAAAATGATCATAAGTTTGCATAGTTTAATTTAAATATTTGGGTTTACGGATACGTTACCATAAATGTATCCGCTCCGACAATAGACATATGCTTGTATAGTTTAGGATAAACATTTCAGTTTATGGATACGTTACCATAAACATATCCGCTCCGACAATGAACAAATATTTATATAACGCAGTTTTAATCCTGAGGCGGATGCGACAGGTTAGATCTAAAATGGATGCAAAAGTTCACTACTATAGCCAGCAGCAATGAAGGTGTGGCGAGATGCCTGTTGTAACTTGAGAATTTGAATGTCTATTTTGTTAAGACTTAGTGATCCTTGAAGGATGTTAGGTAAAACCTGTCTTTGAAAGCTTTGCTTTGATAGATCGTAGAATCTATTACAAAGATGGGAGTATACGTACCTACTCCCCCCTTTTTGAAGGTGGGGGGAGGGGCAACTGAACCCATCTGAAGATGGGCTGCCTACGTATCCTTTGCAGGGATCAAGCCACCCCGTAGTTCGTGTAAAATGCCTTAGTGATAGTACTTCTTGAGATGCATCGCGTTCCATGATCTTGGTACCCGAACATCGGTCATGCTGGCAAGTTTATAAACACTTGGTTTGACTACCTCTGTGATCCTGTAAGGTCCTTCCCAGTTTGCCGGCATTTGTTTCCGCCGTGTTTTGGAAAACTTTCCGCAAAACTAAATCTCCTTCGTAAAATCTGCGTCTTCGAACATTGGAGTTATATTACTTCGCTGCTGCATTCTGGTAGTTCTGGATCTTGATCAAGGCCTGATCTTGTTTTTCATTGATTAAATCCAACTCATCAAGTAGTAATAGGTGATTGAGCTCTTCTTGTTCCGGAAGAAGTCTGCGGCGAACTCCGGGACAATGTATTTTTGGTGGAATGACACACTCTGTTCCATAGACAAGGGCGAATGGGGTTTCACCAGTTGCTCATCTTGGGGTTGTACGGTGAGACCACATCACTCCTTCCAATTCTTCAGCCCAACGTCCCTTCTTTTGATCGAGACGCTTTTTCAAACCGTCAATGTTTGTCTTGTTGATTGCTTCTGCTTGACCATTTCCTTGTGGATACCTTGGAGTGGACTTGCTAAGCCTGGTCTTCCATTTTTCACAGAAGGCTTTGAAACGATTAGAAATGAACTGCGAGCCATTACCCGTTACGATCTCGTATGGAAATCCATGTCGGCATATGATATTATTCCATACAAAGGACTCCACTTGTGTGTCTTTAATGCTAGCGTAGGAATCGGCTTCGACCCATTTCGAAAAATAATCTGTTAAAATCAATAAATCGCTTCTGCTTTGAGAGGTGCAGCGGCTCGACGATGTCCATGGACCATCGCATGAATGGGCATGGTCATGAGATTAAGGAGAGCACTTCCGTTGGTTGGTGAATCATTGGCGCGTGAAATTGGTACTTCTCACACTTGGCTGAAAACTTTCTGCAGTCTTTGATCATCGTTGGCCAATAATAACTGTGGCGCTTGACTTTTATCGCCAGTGCTCTTCCTCCTGAATGATTGTCGCATGAACCGTTGTGAACTTCTTCCATAATTTTCCTCGCGTCCATTCCTTCTATGCAGCTCAACAATTGTCCCAAAAATCTCCACTTAAAGACATTCCCGTCGAGTAAGACGTAACGAGCTGCATGGGCTCGAAGTTTACGAGCTGCCCACTTTTCAGTTGGTAAGACCTCGTCGTATATATATATATTCTCTGATTGCGTCGAGCCACTTCTTATCGCAGTCATATTTTGCTTCATCGTTGATCTCGCTTGCTTTTTTGTCGGGTTTTGATTCGACGACTGGGTCGTCATTGCTTCCGGTGATTGCCCGACTCTTCGAGAATGTCCTCTTCCATTGGAGCAATATCAGGTTCGGTGGATGGCGGGTTTACCGGTCCTTCCTGCATTTCAACTGTCTTCTCCTGCCCGTTTGTGACTTCTCTTGCTTGCTTAGCTGCTTGTGAACGAGTTATGGCATTCACTGTGTCGGAAAGATTGATGCTTGGGTGCTGAATAAATTCTACCGGGATAATTCTCTTTAGATCCGGATCAGAAGTTGATGCAACGGCTGCAAGTGCGTTGGCCAAAGTGCTCTCTCCTTGTGGGATGCGTATCAGTACGAATTCTTTGAATCGCGCAGCCAATTCCTTGAAGATCTTTAGGTAAGCTTCCATTTGATCATCCTTTGCTGCATACTCGCCACTGAATTGATTTGCGACTAACTGGGAATCGCAGAATGCGTAAAGCTACTCGATCTTCAGGCCACCAGCGAGTTTCATCCCGGCGATGAGGGCTTCGTATTCTGCTTCGTTGTTGGATGCGCGAAAACCTAAGCAAAATGAATGTTCCAGAATTTCACCGGTTGGAGAGGTTAGACGTATTCCTACTTCCGATTCGCTTTTGGAGGATGAGCCATCGACATGAAGCTGCCAGGACGGGCTCGGTGTTTCATGGTCAATGCTCTCTTCAGGGAGTTCAATCAGGAAATCGGTTAGGACTTAAGATTTTGCACATGTGCGTCTGCGATACTCGATATCATATTCGCTCAGCCCGATTACCAATTTTGCTAGCCTTCCTGATTGACTTGGGCTGTGCAAAACGGATCTTATCAGGAATGAACTCAGGACGATGATCGAGTGCGACTGGAAGTAAGGCATCGGCTTTCTTGCAGACATTACGATAGATAGTGCCAATTTTTCCATTTACGGGTACCTCGTCTCAGCGTTTGTTAGAGTTTTACTGACGTAGAAGATTGGCTTCTGTTCCCCGCGTTCGTCTCGAATCAGCACACCGCTAATTGCTGTGGCATAAATTGCAGTGTATAGAAAAAGCGGCTCTCCTGCTACTGGTTTTGCAAGAACGGGAGGGATAGCCAGGTAAGTCTCCAGTTGTTGAAAAGTTTCTTCGCATTTTTCAGTCCATTCGAACTTCTTGTTTCCCCGCAAAGTATCATAGAAAGGCAAACATTTGTAGGTGGATCGTGAGATGAATCTATTTAGTGCGGCTATCCTCCCGGTAAGTCTTTGCACCTCTCTCTTTGTCTTTGGCGAAGCCATCTGTATGAGTGCATTGATCTCCTTGGGGTTTGCTTCTATGCCACGATGAATAACCAAGTATCCAAAGAATTCTCCTGATGTAACCGCGAATCTGCATTTGGTCGGATTCAACTTCATGTTATGACAATTCAATCGCGCAAAGCACTCCTCGAGGTGAGATATGTGATCTTGTTCCCTGAGTGACTTCACCAGCATGTCGTCTTTTTCCGAGTTGTCTAGCAAACATCTTGTTCACCAGCCGCTGATATGTTGCTCCGGCATTTTTCAGGCCGAATGGCATCACTTTGTAGCAATATATTCCACGATCCGTTATAAAAGCTGTTTTCTCCCGATCGTTAGGGTTCATCAGGATCTGGTTGTAACCTGAGAAGACATCCATGAATGAGAGGAGTGCATTCCCTGCTGTTGCTTCGACTAGGCGATCGATGTGTGGAAGGGGGAAGTTGTCGTTTGGAAAAGCTTTGTTCAGGTCAGTGAAGTCCACGCATACGCGCCATTTTCCACTATTCTTCTTGACCACCACCGGGTTAGCCAGCCAGTCTGGGTACTTCACCTCAGTTATTGAACCGACACGCAGGAGTTTTTCTACTTCATCATTGACTGCTTTGGCCCAAGCTTTCTCCTTTTCTGCTTTATTGGTTTGAACATTGGGTCGACATTCAGCTCGTGGCTTGTTATGCCGATATCGATGAAGGGCATGTCCTCCGCTGCCCACGCGAAAGTGTTCACATTCTTTTTCAAGAACGAAACGAGTTCTCCCTTGATTTTTCCATCGAGTCTGGCTCTAATCTCCACGCATCGCTCCGGATGTTCGTTTTCAATGCAAACTGATATTACGGGGTCGTATGTCGGCTTAGTTACTTCTTCTTCGCGATCCTCTGCAATCTGCAATTGCTATAAAAGTTTGGAAAGCTCTTTGACCGGTTCTCTGTCGGTCTTTATTTTCTTGCGCTTTGAGTTTTCCACTAGATCGGTGACCGGATTTCTGAGCTTTTGTGCGGTCAGACAGCAGACGCGAGACTCCTTTTGGTTTCCACTAATTATTTTTACTCCTTTTGGGGTAGAGAATTTCAGGCAGAGGTGATATGTTGAAACTGCAGCGCGCATAGAATTTAACCAAGGGGTCCCATAATGACGTTGTAGATTGCTGTGTGATCAGCTACGAAGAATTCGATGATTTTTGTCACCTAACCAGCTCGGATAGGAAGTTTGATCGTCCCTGCAATCATTGTAGTTTCCCCGAAAAATCCAGTCAATGGTTTCGGGTTGATACTACTTCGGATAGATCGACATTCATTCTTCTGAGCATCTCAAGGAAAATTACGTCCACCGTGCTACCGGTGTCTACCAACACGCATACTACATCGCAATCGTTGATAATCAGTTCGATCACGAGAGGGTCATCGTGTGGCCTGTCGATTCCGATTGTTTCCCTTTCTTCAAATGAGATCACGTCGTTTGGAAATTTAGAGGGTTTGGACCAGTTAATACTGACGTCTGCCCGTCGCTGGAATGCTTTGATCAACAAGATAGTATCCGAGCAATAATGAGATCCCCCCATTATCATGCTTATCTTCCTTCTTGATTCGGAGGGTGGTGCCTCGTCATCTCGTCTATCACGCTTAGATTGATCTTCCTTTGTCTGGTCGGGTTTGTATGCGTTTACGTCCATCTCGAAATCTTTAAGGCTGATGTTTCCTCCAAGTTCGCCAGCCACTAACTTTTTGGCAAGTTTTAGACCGAAAATGCGGCAGTTTGCAGTGGAATGCCCATAGATGTGATGGTGTTCGCAGTAAGCCGTTTCGTCGTAAGAATTATCGCTCTTGGTCCATGTGCTCCATGAACTCCTCCCGCGGCCTCGGCCTCTTCCTCGTCTGTATCCAGGGGCATCAATCTGATAATTGTGAGATCCTCGAAAGCCTCCCTCGTGTTGGACATAACCGAAACTTTGGTTGTTTCTCTTGTTGTTCGAAGAATTCGAAGCTTGAGGAGGATGGCTTAGCGGTTTTGCTTTTCCATACTTTTTCAGTGAGGATCTTCATCTCCTCTTTTTTGGTTATGAAATCTGCAGCTCGGTGCATCGTGTCTTGTATCGTCGTGGGGGCGTTCAACGCAATCTCTTTGCGGAAATCAAAATTAAACCAGAGCACTCGCTTTAAGGCTAGCAGGACCGCCTTGTCGCTCAAGCCTTCTACTTTTGACATGACCGCTTTGAATCTTTCGATGAAACTTTGGAGTGTTTCGTTCTGCCCCTGAGCTAAGGTCCACAGGTCGGCATTTGAAGTTCCAGGATCCATGACAGCTGGTTGTAGTTGTCGATGGAGTTTCTCTCGAGTCTGGAAAACCACTGTGGTGTCGGGTCTTTGAGGTGTTCTACGAAAAGAAGACATTTTCCGGCATCTTTTTGCTTTCTTTGAAGTTAGAGCGGCCCATGGCTGTGGCAAAAGCTGTTAGATGCTCATTCGGGTTAGTTTTCCCTTCGTAAACTGGAACTTTCATCTTTCTGGGTCAGGAATTCTCGCACTGGTGATCCGTGCCGTGAATGGGGTGTTCTGTGCCTCTTCTAGTATGCGGTCTATTTCGGGCACCTTGCTTGTTGCTTTGTGCATCATGGATCGGACGACTTTTATGTCAGTGCCTGCTCGATCCATATCTGCGCGCATCGTAGCCATCTCCTCTTTCTGATCTCGGATCCCTGCTCTTCGCTCCCCATTGATCTGAGTCTGCTCGGCCCAAAGGATGTTCTCTTCCTCTTCGGTCAGTTCTTGATCTCCTTCTGGGATGGTTTCGCATCGTTCGGTTAGAATTTGGCCAGCTGCTGGGAGCTCCGGGTCATCGCGGCTCTCCGTGTTGCGCTCCACTTGATTCTCCTCTTCTAGATTGATGATTGGGGCCGGCTCATCCTCCTTTGATGCATCTCCTGCTCCTTGCGCTCCGGAAGTTATATGTGCTAAGTTTTGATTGAGCGGTGGTAATCTTCCATGGGTTCTCAGCACATCGAGAGGGCTTGAGAAATCTAGGACTGTTGGGTTAAGGCGCCTGACACCATGTTCGATCAGGTTTGAGATCCTATTACTGGTTCAGGTCTCCATCGCCAATGCTTCCAATTTTTCTGTCATCGTGCCGTTCAGCTTGTCCTGCTCGTCGGCCTTTTTGAGAAGCTTTTCAACATGTTCTTCATCTCCGTGAGTGTTGTCGAAATCTCCCCGGTGCTTTCAGGTTGGTTCGTCTGATCCTCCACGCTGGCGTTCCTGGTGTTAGCAGCGTCTTGCTCTCCGTCATTGGCCATTGTCCTTCAGATCAGTTTTGCGATGGTTTTAGGTGTAAGAAAATTTTAGTCCCCTCAGACGGCGCCAAATTATGGGAGTCGAAACTAGCACAGTTAGATTTGTCAAGACTTTTAAGGGATCTGAAACTTCTGGAATTAAAACCACAAAACGAAGATCCAAAGATGGTTTTTATTAAAACTGTTGCAGAGAATAACAAGTGTTTGCTAGACAAAATTGAGGATCCCCCTTTTCAAGGGAGATACATGAGTATATATATCCAATCTAAGTCGGCTAGGGTGACTCTTTAAGAGATAAGGAATTTTTCCCTTATTTGGTCGGTCGTTTCTTCATGGGCCCTTCACCTGCGATCATCGCTTCGAGTGGCAATGGCCCATATTCGGCCCTGGTAAAGCCCATGTTTGGCTCGGGTGGCAACGACTCATATTCAGCTCGGGTGGTTCTTCTCATTCGCGACTTGGGTGGCTTCACGGCTTGGGTGACTGGACTTCACGGCTCGGGTGGGAATGGAAATGCACCGAGTCGTTTCTAAGATATCGACCAGGGCACAAAAGGGGCACCCGAGCCATTTTCTCCCCATGACCCCGAGCCATTTTCTAAGATTTGGCTCGGGTGTCTTCTCGTTCGGCTCGGTTGGCGCTCCTCCTCGGTGGCTCGGGTGGTGTTTTGCTCTACGGCTTGGGTGGCGTTCTCTTCTACGGCTCGGGTGGTGTTTGGTTTGGGCGGTATTTTGGGTAGTTAGACATAGCAGTTGCGTACCCGAACTATTTTCGAATGACACCCGAACCATTTTTTGTGTGACACCCGAGCCGTTTGAGTTTGGCTCGGGTGTTCAAGATGTTTAGTTGACGCCGAGCCATTTTAGGTACTTTCTCATATGTTAACTTCAAGTGGGTGAAAATTGACCCCAACAGTATTTCTATAGAACAAGTTGGAGTGATTCTTATAGTTGGAATTGAAGCTCTTTTGGTAGTAGCCTCCTTGACCTTGTATATAGTAAATCTCTTCTTGTCCATCTTGGGTAGCTTCACAAACCAACTCATTGTTCCCATCAAAATCACCAATAAAGTGCACTTGCTTCTTGTTATCCATAAGAAGTTTGTCAAGCTTGTCACTCAATGCCTTGATCCTTGGATCTTTTTCTTTTGGTTCCCTACCACTTCTCTCATATTCCTTGTTATAGCATTGGTTGCTTTGTGCAAGGTTCTCCACAAGTTGTTCTCCTTGATAAACCAATAAGCTAGCAAAATCTCCATTACCCGCGGTATTAAGAGCAATGTGGTATTTTTCTTCAATTCCATGGTGGAATATTCCCAACAATGGTTCCATAGATATCTCATGGTGAGGGCATGAACACGTGTATCCCTTCAATCCTTCCCAAGCCTCATACAAAGTCTCATACGACACTTGTTGAAAGCTTTGAATATCATTTCTTATCTTGGCTGTTCGTTGATTGGAGAAAAACTTGGCCAAGAATCGTTTCTTACACTCCTCCCACGTGGTTATAGAGGATGTAACTACACTCTTCTCCCATTGAGAGGCTTTGTCACCTAGAGAGAATGGGAAGAGTGTGAGCTTGATTACATCTTCTGAAATGCCATTCATCTTCACGGTGCCACACAAGCGATCAAAGTTATCCAAGTGCTTTATTGGATGTTACATAGGCAATCCAAATAATTGATTATTTTGCACCATGTTGAAGAGGCTAGAATTTATCTCCCAATTGTTACTAGCGCATGGAGGTGGTCGAATGCCCGTCCTAGTCGCATTTGTGAGAGGTTCATCAAAGGCACCAATCCTTCTCTCTTCCCTAGGGGCATGAATGGGAGCTCTAGGAAGGTTTCCTAGCCCAACTCCATGTGCTTCTCTTTATTGGTGGTTTCCACCACCTTGGTTAGTATGGTTTCCTTCCATCTCTAAACGCCTTAAATGTTCCAACCGTTCCTTTTCTCTCCTTGTTTCCTTAGCTTGCTTTACTAACCGATTGATATCAATCGTAGGATCAAAATCACTTGGAGCTCCTTTGCTTCTTGTGATCATGCACCTTCAAAAGAGAACACAAGACAAGAACGATCTTATACTATATTTGAGAGGTGATTTTTCCTACGTGGCGGCTCTAAAATCATTCTCAGACATGTTTATACCATTGTGCCCTTAATGATTTGCTTTATTTATATCGCCTGCCATTATTGATATATTTTTCTGAATTTTTTTCCGAAAATTGGGCTTTGATACAAATATATGTTTTATTGGGCTTAGTTCGTGACTTTGAATGTTGGGCTGATGTAAAACTCTACTTAGTATTCTCATTGAAAACTCTAACCAAATCCTATAAATTAATGCTTAAAAACTCAGCCGAATGAAAAAAACTATGAAACGATTATAAACCCTAGGCTGTAGACAGCGATGGCGATTTCTGAAGATTTCTTAGTTCTTCCTTTTGGGTTTTGATCAATGATTAGAAACGGTGTTTTTCGGTGGTTGTGGGTATGGTTTGGTGTGATGAAGTTCTGGTTTTGGTTTCTTTGGATTTGTTCTCCGAGAGATGTGTATTAACGAAGTGATCTGCATTAGCTTCTCTGATTGCGAGTAGCATGGTCTGTTGATTGGTTTTCTCTATGGATTATTTGGGAGATTTGAGATTTTTTCTTGGATCAATTCGTATTTTGCTGTTTCGAGAAGAAGAACATGTGTTTGTGATTCTATATCTGGATTTTTCCATTTCCTGCAATTGCTTTTATTGGAGAGCAACATATTGCATAGGATAGGAGAGTTCTTTGATATGCAAATTTCTGCATATGGTGTTTGTTGGTTGGGATTTGAAGATTTTGTGGTACTTATGATGGATTTTCAAGTTTCTTCTTATGAACCAAGACGGGAGCTGCTTTTACTTATTGTTATGATTAATAGCTACGATTTATGCTCCTTCTTGGCCACGGTGTTGCAGGTTGCAGTGCGTGAACAACCAGGTAAAAGAGATAGAGAAGCTTCAGGGTCTCCGTAGATTCCGACAACTTCGCATTCTTTATTGCAGGTAAATGCTTTGTTGTGTAAGCACTTGTAGTTTGTTTATATCGGTTATTATATCTTTTGTTTAACTCTTGGTTTGCTTCTTTATGTTTTTAGAACACTGCTAAATACGTTGAGAACCCAGTTCAGATGCGGTTCAAAACTTGCTTCCCAATGAATCTGGTGTAGGTTCGGGAAAACAATTACATGTTTCTATGTTTTGTTCCTTCAAAAATAAAAGAGAAAGCATGAACCGAAAAACCAGAGATGTGAAGCAAGAACAATGAAATTCCATTGTCTTGATGCAGATGGTTAAAAGATGTAATCAGATTTGTTGTTACTTTTCTTTGGTAATAATTATTGAACATCTTTCCATATGAATGGGGTTTTAGTCCTTTTTCGTCCATTAAATATAGTTTGTTCGTTCTTCCCGTTAGTTTACCATTGAAACGGAAATTGTTTTTGTCTTATGTTCTTTTATCCTTTTCTTGGATCTTCGTATTGCCGTATCTTCAGTGCAATAACTTAGAATTTGTATACAAATTGATGGTTAATATGCCGGATTTAGCAAACATATCGAAGATCTTAAGCGTAATTTTGGCTAAAGAAGAGATGGCACAAGATGTAGATTTAGAATCTATAGCAAATATGGCAGATGGGTACTCAGGGAGTAACTTAGAGGTCTGTATTTTTTTTCAATCCAAATTAAAAACTGAATACCCATTTCTTAAGACCACATTATGAACATAAGAAAACATATAATTTTGGCTCATCTTCATGTCCGAGTGATACTAGAAAAAGAAAATAAGGTTTGGCTCTGTTTTAAAATCATAATGGTTGGCTTTGTTCTTTCCTTATTTAAAACTAGAATTCATGTTTTGTTGACAGTTGACACATAAGAAGAAAATGTGGCTCAAGCTGAAAACTGACCAATGCCACAGGTAGATAACAGTACACACATTAGAACCTTGGCCATGAATGATTTCAAGGTCACACATGAACATGTTTGAGAGACTAAAAGATGCAAATTAGTTTCACATTTGGTCCAAAATTTGGGATTTAATGGAATGTTTTTAATTATTTGTGTTGTAGGTATGTGCAAGTGTGTCGTCTGATTCATCGAACATGAATGAGCTTCAACAATGGAACGAGTTTTATGGAGAAGGAGGGTTGAGTAAGAAGGCATCACTCAGCTACTTCATGCAAACAGAAACATATAGCTTATGTATTTGCTTAATCAATATATAAATCTCCCTTTGATCTTTTAATGTACAGAGAGAGAGAGAGAGAAGAGTACATGGAAAGGTTGAGAAGCAAACCAAAAACCTTATCAAAAAATTTGTAACAAAAAATCTGTAATGACAAGATGAATTATAAATGAAGAGTACATGGAAATATTGTATTAATAAGACGTTGTGATGTCTGTAATAAAAAAGAAAGCGAATAATCATAATGTAGCTTAAACATAAAATTTGTGTGGATTTATATGTTTATTAATATAACAATAGTATAAAATATGGTATGTTTAACAAACTTTAATTCAATCACACATCTTCGACTGTTATAATTCATAACCAAAACAATTACAAATATATATTAAATTCTATTTTTAAAATATTCATACCCGTGCAAGGCACGGGTTACGTACCTAGTTAAATATGAAAATAAAGAAAAAACGAACTTAGACTCCTAATAATCTAAATCCTAATGCCTAATACTCCCATACAACGGCGCCAAAAACTTGATAGGAGAGTTTAAACTACTAATAAGTTTTAACCTTATATAACCACAAGTGCATGGCACATGTCATTGAAGCATTTAAGGGTCATTCTTCCACAAGGAGTATACGAAGGCAATAAAATGCAAGATACTATAGAAGCTAAGCCAATTTGAGATGTTGTATTTTGTAACCAATTAACAACCTAAGCAAATGAAAGCAAAGATGCAAGAAAAGTAACAAACAAGATTAGAAACATAAAAGAGAACATGCATAAGTAAATTAAACTTAAAAGAAAGCAGTAAGAAAGCAAATTAAGAAAGTCAACAAAAAGTCAACCGGACAAACAAAGATGAGAAAATATGATAAAAGCATGGACTTTAGGTAGAGATCATAGACCAAGAGTGTTTAACCTATGACTAGTCATGCAAGACCATATAAATAACCATTTCCAAGACATGGATCCCATGAAGTAGGCTACCTCGTTTTCACATAGTACTAACTCATTCTACTAATTACCCAAAATGACAATCCTTTCGGTCCCTATTGAAGTGAGAAGAGATCATTAGCGCATATGCCTATAAAAGTCTACAAATCACCCTAGACATCAAGTGTTAATTGGCTAGGATATGAAAAGAATGAATTAGAATTGGTCTAGACATTTTCACAAACACCTTTCGGGCATGAAAAGACCTTGATCTAAGAGTTGATTAATTACTTCAATCTTAGCTATGGGTTCTCTCTAATCAATGGAAATCATGCAAATCTAGGCCTAAGCATCACCAACCATACACCAAACATCCTAATCTACTCCACTCATAATCCACTAAGAGACTACTCACTCATGCTCAAACAAACCATCAAAACATGAGTAGTGAAAGACATAATAAAAGATTAAGAGAAAAGATAAAGAAAATTTCACTAATCAAACATAAAAAGTTGAAGCTATAACATCCAAATCCAAGGATCCAAAGGGTTTTGTTTTTGCCCAAGGGATAAAGAAAAATCATAAAAAGCTTAGGGTTTTTAATGTGTTTAAAAGTATTTATAGGAAAAAGAGATGTACCCGGGTCAACCCGGGACAAATCGGGTCAAACCCGAAATTGTGCAGTAAATGTAGTCTGCATCGACCTAGTGAGGGATCACATCAATGCAGTGGACAACAGGGGATCTTTTCGTCTGGTGCATCTCACATCGACCTGTTGCATCGACGTGGTGAGCTGGGCACGTTGATGCAGTGAACATTAGATGGTGTTTGGCTCCTTTTCATCCCCTTTGGTTCTCCTTCCTTCTTCAATTGATTCTCCTTGATCCCAGGCCTCCATATTACAGGGAAAAGACTCAAAATGCAATTCAAATGCAAGGTAATGGACCTAGGACTCTAAGACTAAAATTACACTAAATGGAACATAATATGAAGAGAAAGATGGATCAAGTAATCTAAATGAGTGTGAAAGCTAGGGGAAATGCATGCTAAGGAGTGCTAAAATATGAATACATCAGACATTATCATAAAAGTAAGTATTTTAAATATTTAAAGTATTATAAAATGTCTTCTTATCATTATTATTATTGTTTCATCTGATAATATACATGACCCAACATTCAAAATTACACAAAGTCGGCATATGAGAAAATATCTCCGGAGATAAAGCCGGCGGAATACACGAATTTCCCTGAAACAAAACCCTAAAATAAGAAAATTAGAATCTAATTCAAAGAAAAAGGGGACTGATTGGAAAAAGAAAAAGAATCATAACCACTAACACTACACCGTTGAACCAAAACACTCCCACGATTTTTTCAAAAAATTTAAAGAAGCCAAAACTATGCCGACAATCATTAGCTTCAAGTAGAACCAAACAGCTAAGGCAGCTCCAGAAGGCTGGAATATATGAAAACATAACTAAAACGAGCTCGACCAGCAACAACACAAGCAGAAATTAAGGCATGCTTAAATTGGAATAGAGCACAAATACCACACTAACCCGACCTCTGCTAAATAATGGAGAACTCGAGGGGACCCGGGTTGAAGGTAAAGATACCTTAAACACCGAGCGGGAAAATACCAAATAAGACCCATAACTCTTACACGAGGACATTCACAAACTAGCCTCAGTCGTCTACAGAAGAGAATGACCGAAGATCGAAACCACTGATTCGCTTTGAAACCACCCCCAAAACCTGGAAAGGTCTCAAGAGGAGGCTAGTAGATACCTCCACAAATACCATCCAAAAGGCGAAGCCAACCATGATTGTTTGTTTGAACATAGGCTGCGACATCAACTTTCGAAGTAATAAGAAACAAGTTGTGTTTCATTCTTATTTTGGCCCTTCTGAATTTCTGTTTGGTCTTTGAGCTACATTGTGATGCATCAAAAACTGGCATAGGTGCAATATTAAGTCAGTACACTCTCAATTTCTTTCTTTAGTTAGAAGCTCTCGGACCCTTGTTCTTGCTTAACACTTACGATGTTGAGTTTTATGCCATCGTTCAAGCTATTAAACACTATCGCCATTACTTATTTTATAACTAATTTGTTCTCTACATGGACCATGATGCACTTAAACACCTTAGTACGCAGGATAAGGTGTCTTCTCGACATGCTTCAATGATTGGATATTTGCAGCAATTCACCTTTGTGATAAAGCATACAACAAGTTCTAACAATCAAGTTGCAAATTCCTTAAGTCGCATGCATTCTCTCTTGCAGTCTTACATGTCTTTATTCCTTGCTTTAGTTCATTTATTGACATTTATCCTACATATCTTTTCATTGGGCGTATTTGGGAGGATGTACAATCAGGCTTTGCCACAGATTATTCCCTCCATGATGGCTTCATTTTTTGATACACGCGTTTATGCATTCTAGATTGTAGCTTACGCTTACAACTGATTTCTGAATTGCCTAAGGAATGTCATGTTGGTCGCGATCGAACAGTACAGCTAATGGCAGTTTCTTATATTTGGCCATCTCGCCGTGATGTGGAGCGTTTTGTAGAGAGATGTGGTACTTGTCAGAAATCTAGACAACATGCTTATAATGCATGTTTTTACATGCCATTGCCTATTCCAACACAGCCTTGGACAGATTTCAAGATGGATTTTGTGATTGGTCTTCCGCGAACACAACGGGGTTTCGACTCCAACTTTATTGTCGTTTATCATTTTTCGAAGATGTTTCACTTCAACTTTTGTAAGCGTATTACTTATGCAGTTCAAGTGGCAGTATTATTCTTTCGCGAAGTGTATCGTCTACATGGTTTGCCAAGTTCTATTGTCTCTCATCAAGATTCTCGATTTTTTGAACATTTTTGGCGTTTTCTATAGAAATTGTTGGATACTAGGTTCGATATGACTTATGCGAGCAAAGTTAGCTAACTTTAAAATGGGCCAACCACATCATTTATCTTTAACAATTTTGTTATTTCAATAATTTGAATATAATTATAATAATTGATAACAAGCGATCATCGTTAAATGGTATTTCAAATTTTGATGTTTGACTTTACAATATGGTTTCATTGTGTAAAATGATATATGCCTGCATAAATGCATAAACGTATTCAAAATAGAGAAAATTACATATTATATCACTTTTTCAAAATCTTTTTAAAAACTATCATTTTTCCCTCACATTTCTCCACATACCACAATCTTCGAATGCAAAGATTTTTTTACTCCTCCACACTTATGTCTTTTTTTATTTTATTTTCTTTAATACAATAATAATTATTGTTTTTTTGTCAGAGATACTTTCTTCTTTCTCTCTCTCATTTAATGTTTGAATCAAGAATCTCTCTCTCTCTTCTTCTTGCTTTGTTTCTCTCTCTTTCTTTGGGTAATTTCAAGTGCTAATCTCTCGTCCATAATAAGATAGAAATAATTGTCTACCATATAATAAGTTCCGCATTGACAAGTTCTAATTGAAGTTATCCCCGACATCGCACCGATTGTCCATAATATATACACATTTCTAATTGTCCACATGCAACACTGACGACAAGTTTTAATTGAAGTTGTCCCCGACATTGTGCCGATTGTCCACAATATATACACATTTCTAATCGTCCACACGCAACACGAACAAAGTTTATATTTGTTCCTGGCTATTATTTACTGTCCACGGGACAAGAATCAATTATATAACTCAACCACTAAGAATATCTTTGTCCATTACAGGAATAGCAGAAGATGTCCTCAGCGAAAAAAAAGAATAAATCTCCTACGAAAAAACCTTCCACTATAGTAAACAATTTCGTCAGTGTTGCGTGTGGACAATTAGAAATGTGTATATATTGTAGACAATCGGCACGATATCGGGGATAACTTCAATTAGAACTTGTCAATACGAAACTTATTATATGGTAGACAACTATTTCTATCATATTTATAGATGAACCCAATAATTAATTAGCAATTAATATAAATACTATTATCTCTAAACATTAAATGCATGAATTTTTTAATTCTCCGACACACGTATGTGTCATGTCAATCCCCACCACCACTCTTTTGACACGTTCACCAACCCAAGGGAAAAAATGTTAAAAACATTTATTGAAAAGTGAACTTATGGTATACTAGGTTGCATGGAATTGGAAACGGATACGAGAAAGTGAAACGTTTGGAAACGCGGAAACGGGTTTAAAAAAAAGAAAGGATACGGGTACGTTTTGGAAATGCATATATATATATATATATACACACACACACAAGTTATAAAAAAATATATAATGAAACAACACAAATTCTATACATAAATATTAAATAGTTTAACTAAAAATAAATATCATAACGCTCTAAGTCAAATATTTAGACTATCATCTTCATTCTCATTTTCATCAACTACATCAAACAAAACTATTTCCAACTCTAGTTCGTCGAGAGAAATATTCTCAAACTCAAGTTTCCAATATTAGTCTCATCTAATGAATCAAATTGGTCACTCCAATATCATACAAATGATTGAGACTATTTTTGTAAGCAAGACTTCTTTTAGATAGAAGACGAAGATTAGTATGCACAAATACCAAATCTTCCGCTCTTTGTAGATTAATTTTGATTCATGTTGCATAATGTATAAACTTGTAAGTACTCCAACTTCTTTCACAATATACGTATTTTATAGTTATGTTTTTTTAAGTTACAAAATACTAAATATATTCCTATGTTTTCAAAACTATTTATTTGTTACATTTCCAAAAAGAACAAGTTTCTATCGCGTTTACAAAACGAAATTGAATGTTTCCATCGCGTTTCCAAATTGAGTTTTTTAGGAAACGCGTTTCCATGGAGTTTTCACGCGTTTCCGAGAGTTTCCGATTCCGAAATATTTTCGAATTGGAAAACGAACCTCGGTCGGAGTTTCCATGCAACTTAGGTGGTATATGAAAAAAACTTTACAAAAAGTGGTAGATTTTGAAAATTTTGTTTTGAAAAATGGTAT
Source organism: Pseudoturritis turrita (assembly GCA_900406555.1). Classification (NCBI taxonomy): domain Eukaryota; kingdom Viridiplantae; phylum Streptophyta; class Magnoliopsida; order Brassicales; family Brassicaceae; genus Pseudoturritis; species Pseudoturritis turrita. Next base: position 526,304 of record OVBL01000004.1, read on the forward strand.
TTCCAACAAAATTCCCTTCAAAATATGTGTTTATGGATTCAAAGTTTGTAACGCAATTTAACAATTTACTAGCGACTCTTTCGTGACAGTAGCATGAACGACGAAAATACTACTCAAATTAATAACCTCAAAAGAAATGCAAACTCACCAAATTAAAGGAAAAGCTTCGAAGAGAGCCTTCAATGTTGCCATTAAACTATGAACCATGAGAGATCTCAACTTGGAACTTATTTTCTTAATCGATATAGCCTTCTTGTAAAATAGACAAGTCTATCATTGAAATTTTGTTGGTTTTTGTAATATAAAAAAATGAAAGATATCTTGAAAATTTAATCCCTTTTTTTTTTTTTTTAAATGTAAATATTATTTAGAATGAAATGTTTAGGTTCTACAAAGTGGTTAACAATTTGTTAAAACCTATTTAATTGGTCCCATGTAAAAAAGAATAAAAAATATAAATAGTATATTAGTCCTACAAATAGAAAATATACTATTTAATTTTCGTTCGTTTGTTTTTTATTTATTCTGGTTTGCGTTTTATGAACTTCATAAAAGTAAAACCAAATAAAATAGCTTATAATTCAGTTTGACATAACAAAATTTTCAGTTTAATTTGGTTTGGCTTTCGGTTTGGTTTTAGTAAAAAATGTAAATATAAAAATATAAAATTTCAGTATATTATGCAAATTATGGCAGCTTCTCTCCCAAAACCTTTAGCAGATTGTCACATTGTCCTCTGGAAGTACTCAGAGAAGGAATACAAAGAGGTGTTGACTGCTAAACACACTTGAGAGGAAATCGTACCGCAGCAAAGACAAGTGACTTAGAGCAAATAAATAACACTTGGGAGGAGTGGCAGATTTAGAAATAATTTTTACCGGGGGCAAAAATATTTAAACACAAAATCATCATTCACTTCATCTACTTCAAAAAATAAAATATTGAGTAAAAGCGCGATGATTAGAAAAAATATTTTTCTTTAAAAAACATCATTTAATCAATTCATGTAATCATGAAAGAATCAAATAGTCATAAAATATCATATACATTTAAAATTTGTATAGAAATGTGAAAACATCTTATATTTTAAAACAAACAATTTTTTTTAAAACATTATATATTTTGAAACAGATGGAATACATTATCTTATTATCATAAAATATAAATAACGGAAAATACATTATATTACTATCAAAAAATATAAATAACATCGATTATTTAGATTATGAATCAATATTTTTTTCTCGTATCATCTATTAAAAAAAAAATCTAATTTTTACCTCATCTCTTTAATTAGAATTTCAAAAAAAAAATTCTAACCAATATTAATTTTCTAATATACATAATACATGTTCGATTGTTCGGTGATAAACATACACAAAGATTTTATAAAAGTTAAGACAATATTTTCTTTTCATTTATATGGAATTAATCGACACAAATTTGGAAAAGAAGGAATCAGTGGGGGCAAAATATATTTTTAGCATGGGGACATTATTTAAGCTTTGAAGAAACTATAATTAAACAAATAATTTTTATGGAGGCAGCTGTCACCTCCTTGCTTTCCTTGCTCTTACTGCATCCGCCCATGCTTGGGAGGAGATCAGTTCATTCCATCGGTTGTATATGATCACTGATATATATGATACATACTATTAGTAAACAAAAGAAAAGTATATAACAAACAAATATCATAGTTTAACTCGAATGATATCTAATTAGTCCACGAGTAATTTGTACACTCGAATGATAACATGAAATCACGCAATCTGAATTTCATAAATCGCTGAACATTCTTAGGAACACATAATCTTGGTTGGCATAACTAGGGGTCAATGATCTATTTCTCCACGAAAAGTATCGTATAACTATATACGGAGTCCAAACTAGGACCTCTTGCTATATCTCCCCGAAAACAAAGTCTAAAACCTAAATTTCCCCGAATTAAAAGTTTTAAATCTGGATCTCCATGAAATAATAGTTCGAAACTTCATAACCCACAAATGTTAGTTTAAATTGGTTTACTGTTTACCAAACTTATGTTAACCACCTAACAATGTTACTAAACTGAATTAAACCCAAATTACAACCCAATTTATTAGATTTGATTAATTAGCCAAATAAAAAAAATCCTCATATAAAAAAATCATAAGCTGTGGTACGCTAATGTTAATATTGTTCTCTGATTCCTTCCGCAATCAAAAAAAAGATTTTTTTTTTCTTTTTTTAAAAATCGATGATTATGAGGATGCGTTGAATGAAATCTGTGATTTTGCATCGATTTCAAATCTGTGGTTTTTACACACCTTGATGTTCTGGTAATTACCTGGTGCTTAAGCAACTTCAATTCCATCAACACCAACCGCATTACATACACTTGCAGACAAAGAGACAAACCCAAATTCTGCATTTGTTCTTGTGGAAAATTTACAAATCTTAGGGTGTGTCTGTGAATTTGAAGTTTATGATTCAGAAAGTGTTTGGATTTGATCCGATGTTGGTTCAGGATCGTGCGGCTTCGTCTCCTCACAAGCCGACTAAATCTCAGATCAGAGAATTACCTACCCATCAACAGATCCGACGATTCAATGAACCCAAAAACCTAGATTTCTCGTCTTGGGTTTCAGAGAATGTTTCGAAAATCGTTGTCTTTTTTCTCTTCATTGTCACCACAGTAGCTTTCTTCTTCCTTTACAACACCACCGACACTGCTTCTCTCCTTTGTTTCCATGCGCTGAAGAATAAGAAACCAAAGCTTAATCTTATTCAGATGGTTTTTTCACCACGGAATCAGATCAGAGAGAGGAGATTTGTGGTGGTGAAGAAGAAGAATTCCATAAAGGATTAAATGAGTAACCGATTCCATCATCTTCCCTAGCTACACAAGTTTTGTATCAATCTCAATTTTAGAGGTTTAATGTTTTAAGTGGTTTGGTATTGGTTTAATTTGGTTTTAGATAATTTGATATTGGTTTAAATCATAAACCAATATGGGTTATGTAATTAAATTTTAAACTTTAAATTCCGAGTTTAATTCGGAGAGATTTAGGTTTTAAACTTGAGCTGATACTTCAGGAGATTAGAGGGATCCAGAAAGTAAGGGTTGTTGTTGTAGAGAAGGCTGAGAGACATTTGGAGAAAGAGTTGTCGAACTAAGTAGTCTTCATAACTCGGGGTCAAAGACGGTCCTCTTCGTTAATGAAACGAGGCTAATCCAATCAAACTAGGCACAACACTAAAACGGAACAACACAAGCCAATAGAAGTCGAGGCGCATACTCTACCAAGATCTTTCCCGATGTCGGCTAGCATAGAGACAAGAAACACCAAGACGAACGGCCTTACTACATCCTCCGAAAGCGAAGCGAATCGAACGAATCGATCTTGACGCAAAGCCCGAATAGCCTCACACCGGTTCAACACACAAAACCAAGAAAGCAAGCCTAGAACCTAAACTTAACCAGCCACACACCAGCCAGGATACTAGACCTAACCCCGTGAAAAACACAAAGAATCTCGCTTACCTAGAGCAGCCACCGACGACAGAAGAAACCAGATCCGCCGCAAACGAATGCTAGCCAGATCCACCGCATGGGACATCGGCGAGAGAGACTGCACCGAAGCCACCGCACAGAACTTCCGTGAAATCGCCGAGAAAATCGCCACACGGGGAAGAGAAACTCACGCCACCACCGAGCAAAAGAGAAGATCCGAAAATTCGGCAAAGGGAAAAGTAGAGCTGGCCGATGGAACCACCAGATTCGAGAAGAGAAGGTCGGAGGCGGAAGCGAAAGGGCGGCGTCGTCCTCGATACGCCGTGAAACCCGTAAGAACCACACCTCCGGAACCCGAACTCAAGCCCGCTTCATCGGCATAAACCCAAACCTCACCTCCGGCGGCTGGAAGATAGGATGGAGAGAAGGGAAAAATCAACCAATCCCTGAATGACTGTAATAGGCAGCCACCGGTCGCCGGCCTCAGATCTGGGCAAAAAGCGGTGACTTGTTTGTGGGTTTATGGGTTTCGAATTCTATTTTGGGTTTTCATTTAACCACCAGCTCATGTAAAAAACGAGCAATTCAAATAGCCATTTCATACCGATCCCTTACATGGTACATACATGTGATGACATCTCTCATGAGCAAACTAATTATATTATTTAAGTCATACAATACAAAGTCATAATTATAAATTCGACATACTCAGAATCTCAGATATTCACTTCTTACGCAGATCCCTGAAGTAGCCTTTTGGGTTCTTTTCGAATGATTTCCTCGGAATACGACGACCATTTCCTCCTGGAGCCCTCATCGTCGGACCTGATCTCATCCAGAAGAGTATACCGGCGATGGCTATGACCAGACCAATGACTTTTGCTGGGGAATCGAAATTTTCTGAGAACTTGCTCATCTGAGAAAAGCCTTTCATTTCAAGTTTCAATAATAAAGAAAAAACTTCAGCTCTTTTTTCTTGGAAGGGTTAGTTATACATGGGTGGGTGGATTCATATATATTATTATAAAGTTGTGATGTGAGTGGGGTAAGTAACGTTTGAGTCAATCCCTCACACCGATAAAGTCTCTATGACCGAAAATTTAGATTTTTGTATTATTAGTTAAATAGAAACTTAATAATTTTCAGAAGTAGTTTTTATTAATTTTTTACATTAGTTTTGATTTAGAATAAGACTAGTGAGAATATAGTTCTTTAATTCTTATAATTAAATTAAATTAATTATTTAAATAAGGATTAGTTTCAATTGTAGTGTTTTTTTTTAACACTGGAAATTTATCTTTATAAAATTAAAATTGGGAACAAAGTAATAATGACAAAACCACCAGAAAGTGTTAAATAAGGAAAAAAAATGAAAGGGCGATGAAAAGCTCAGCCCAAAATGTCGACGGAAAACTAGGAAAAGATTTCACACCGAAGGCGAACACCAAACATCCATTCACGTATCTTCAGGCTCCGAGGAGGATTTCGAAAACAGAGTATTCTGTAACCAGGAAAGTCCTTCCTGAGCTATGTAAGATTTATACATGTGGTCTCTTGTGACAGTGGTTGCAATCGATTCAGCAATACGATTGTATGGCCTTGTCGAGACTTCAATCTTCCAATCCCTGAATGACCGTAATAGGCAAAGGATATTACCAATAACAAGGCGGAACAACGGGTATTTCTTCAGATAAATGATAGCCTCTTTAACCTGGTAGGAGGAACACTCGAAAATAACTTTGCTTTGATGCATATTGGTAAGACATTCTACAGCCTAGAATAAACTCAGTAACTCTGCTTCTAGCTTCGTTTCTACTGTGGAATAAGAACGACAGCTATGAAATAGAACATCACCTCTATGATCCCGTAGTAACCATGAAGCACCACAATTCCAGATAGAACTTATCCAAGAAATGCCCACATTACACTTGAGATAACCAAGAGGTGGTTTCCGCCATCTAGTGGAGGAGATTTGGCCTTGCTGCTCTGATCTACTATTACTCGGCTCTGAATTATTGATCTTTAACTAAATCTCAGAATCTTCTTTAGCCTTTGTAAGAACAGAGAGGGGATCATGTCGAATTCTTTCAAACACAAAAGCGTTTCTAGCTTTCCACAGTGTCCATAAGATCCAAGGGAAGATCAACCTATCGAAGACCAGACAATTCCCAAGTTTCACGAGCCATCGTGCATTGAAAAAGGACATGGCAAATTGATTCTGTTTCCAGACCACATGATGTACATAAATGATCGGTTTGAATACCTCGTGTAACAAGCCTTTCGGAGACCGCGAGAGATCCAGCAAGTGCTTTCCAAAGGAAATGTCTTAGCTTTGGACTCGTTTTAATCTTCCATAGATTTGACCATAAGTTTTTCTCCAAAGGGGACAGATTTACATATGGGACTATTTGAAGTTCGGGTAATGAACTTAAGAGCTTGTAACCACTTTATGAGTTATATCTCCCATCTTTAGAGAAACTCCATATGTATATATCTAGGAGCAGAGGAGATATTATGAGTTTGAGGATGTAATCCGCATCCCGAGCCCCAAAGATTTGCCGACTTTGATCTGTTTTCCATTTCCCAGTTTGTGGATCAATCAGATCTGAAACTCTCAACGTAAAGTCGATAATTCTACGTAAGTTGATCAAAGATCGTGGGAATTCATCAATTATCCAATTCTCTATCCAGACGAGAGTGTCCCTACCATTGCCAATAGATCTTACCAGCCCACGTTTAAGCATACGATTGTCTCCTACCAACACTGCCATTCAAAAAGGACTTATTCTTGAAGTATATGTGCTTTAGGATCTGAGACAAGAGGGATTGAGGACGATCTAACAGTCTCCAAGCCTGATTGCAAAGAAGGGTCTGATTAAACCTGCTTATATCATGGAAACCCAAACCTCCTTCCTCCTTTGTACGACAGAGCTTATGCCATGCAACTCGCATAATTTTCTTCCTATTGTTTCCATTACTCCACCAGAATTCAGTCATGGCGCTAGTGAGCTTTTTACAGAGATCTTTAGATAGTCGGAAGCTTGACATCACATACACAGGTAAAGCAAGAGCGATAGATTTTAGAAAAATTTCCTTACCACCTTGAGAGAGAGAGAGAGAGAGATTTGGAAAGCCAACCATGAAGTCTTGACTGCAATTTCTCACGTATGAAATTTAATAGGTTTCTCTTGGATCCACTGAAATTTTCTGGTAACCCAAAATAAGTTCTTTCTCCCCTTTCTTTTTCAATTCCGAGAATGGATTTGATAGCTATTTTCCTTGATTCCTCTACATGGTTGCCGAAGATGACTGAAGATTTTTATACCATAGCACTTAAGCCAACGCATAAGTTCTGCCCCTTCATCCCTCGTGACTTGGCATAAAAGGAGGCTATCATCCGCGAAAAGAAGGTGGTGGACTGATGGTGCCGATGTAGCTATTTTGATACCATGCAATCTGCCCGATTCTTCTGCATGATTCAAACAATTCACAAGAGCTTCTGCGCACAGGATGAACAAGAACGAAGATAAAGGATCTCCTTGATGGATACTTTTCTCTGGTTTTAGGAATCCATGGGTTTTTCCATTTAACAGGACCGTGTACGTCACTGTCGACACAAAAGACATAATCCAACAAATCCATATTCTGTTGAAACCTAGCTTCTCCATTAACACTTCCAAAAAACATCATTCAACTCGATCATAGGCCTTAGACATATCGATTTTAATTGCCATAAAAATTTCTGATATATCATCATTTGTTCGAAGACCATGGATCATTTCATGCGCCACAAGGATATTATCCGTAATTAAACGGCCAGAGCTCTTTGTGTTTCTGATATGATGGATGGAAGGATTTGTTTCAGCCGTGTACTTAAGATCTTGGAAATGATCTTATAATATACCGAGCAGAGGCTGATAGGTCGCATATATTTCATCATCGAAGGATGAGTAACTTTGGGAAGAAGGCACATCTGTGTATGGTTCCAACCAGGTGGTATAATAGCAGTACGAAAGAAGTTTTTAACTTCAGCAGTAATGCTCGGGCCTACTATCGTCTAGAAACGACGATAAAATAATCCAGTAAGACCATATTTGCCTGGAGAACTACTACCTTTGATACCAAATGCAGCCTATTTAATTTCATCATCAGAAACCAGTGTTGTTAACCCTCTGTTCATCGATTCGGTAATTCTGGGATTAAAGCCTTCAAAGAGAGATTCTAAATCATGAGGATATGTACTTCTAAACAGCTCTGTGAAGTATTCCACTGTAACTTCCCCTTTAGAACCTTCTGAGAACATCTCCTGGCCTCGTTCGTATTTTAGCATCAAAATCCTTTTTTTGAATCTTCTGACCCTTAACACAATTGTGGAAATACCTTGTGTTTCTATCACATGCTCTTAACCATTATTCATGGCACCGTTGTCTCCAGAATTGTTCTTCTTCTTTATATGCATATGCTAAATCATGTTTTAGCCTTTGAATCTCACTACGTGATGGAAAGGTTTTTGAAATTTCCGTCTCCAAAGCCCATTTTAGATGCGGAATTCTGTTACCAGCGTGGAGATGTACTGATTTTTTCCACCGAGCCATTTTTGCTCTGCAATCCTTGATACGATCCATCACAGACCTCTCATGTTCTCCCTTGATTACCCAGCCGACCTCTCATGACCACTTCTTCAATACCTTCTCTCTGGAGGATTCTTTTATCAAAGTAGAATCGACCTTTTACCTGGTTCATACTCTTCCTGTGCAAAATTGATTTTAATCGGACGATGATCTGAAGCCCACATATCCAATTATTCCATCTGAGCTCGTGGGAAGAGGCGAAACCACGCATCGTTACCAAAGCTACGATAGGCGACATTGAATCCAAATATTATCCCTCCATCCAGCCCATGATAATTGATTCCCAGAGGTTTGAATTTCTTTTATTTTACAATTCTCACCCATGTTTCTAAAATTCCAGAATAAAGAGTCATCACGAACTGGCCCTCTAACTTTTTCTTTGTTATTCATAAGTTCGTTAAAATCTCCAACAAGGACCCATGCATCATCCCTTGTGATACCAATAAGAGAAAGACGATCCCAGACTAGTTGTCTCCTTGCTCTAACAAGATCTCCGTAAACACACGAGAGGAAAAAGACCAACGAACCAAACTTCACTTTCATGTCAATGATTCTGTTATCAGACGATAGAATCTCAACACTGTAACAATTTTTCCACATCACTGCTAGGCCACCACTTAGACCCACTGACTCAACAGTGAACACTTCATCGTAACCAAAACTTTTTTGTAAACCCACAATAAACTCTAACTTTTGCTTCATCTCCATGAGAAACAGAAAATCGTGAAAATACTTTTTCCATATTTCCCGAAACCGATGAACTGTCTCGGTGTTTCCCGCCCCTTGACAGTTCGAACTCAATATGCTCATTGGGATTGCAGTGGCTTCAAACCGGAAGCCACCTTCTTTTCTTCAGTTTTTGGGGATTTGTTGAAAAGGTCTGAACTTGTTTCTGATTTCTTCTTTGTGTTGTTGTCTTTCTGTTGGAATTCTTCATAATGATTGTTGATCTTAGGAGCTTCAGTACCCATTTTTCTGGTGCGTCTTTTCCAAGATGGTGGTCTACGACGATCTTTCTTACATGTCCCAAGGTTACCGGACAATGGAACCTTCATAAAAGATCCCATCGTAAATACCATCGAACCTTTTACAGGGAAATGAGAAGTGAAACTATAAGCCTGCGTAGACTTACTTCCACTGAGAAGATCATGATCAGGAGCTGATGCTAAGGGTTTATCTCCATGTAAACTTTGCCTTTTTAATCTGGAGCATTCCTCTTCAAATCCAAAACATGGCCCTTGCCTTTATCTAAGTTATGGGAGATTCTCGGAAGTTTCGCAGTGATGTTTTTCGAATCCTCCACAATAGCTTGACTTACTCTTTGGATTCTGGTACGTCGCTCTCTTTCATCTGCGTGTGACATATATGCAATGCCATTTGTTGGTCATGTTTCGATAGCTGAGTAAATAGAGGAGGAAAGCCAGGAGGACCTTCAAGTAATCTAGACGAGCTTCCCCCAACCGTAGTCAACTTCTTTGACGTATTATCACCATTGCGGTCTTGTGGGTGATACACCTCTTTAGTTCTAGAGGTATTCTTCTTGAGCAGAGGACACATTGACTTTTCATGTGTTAACCGAAGGCAATGAAAGCATCTCTTCTTTAGCTTTTCGTATTCGTAATTGATAGCCACCGATTCCCCAGTAGGAAGGTTGAGGACTTTAGCATTCCTGGCTGGATTTGCTATGTTGAATAGTATCCCTGCCCTCACATAGTCCTTTGTTTGGGAAATCTTGGGATCATATGCCATTTCCTCCACTTTGCCTATCGCAGATCCGAGAGCATCCATTGTTTCAATAGTATAGAGGTTGGCTGGGATATTATGAATCATTACCCAAACTTCAAAGGTAGATATCAGCTGATGGAGATGGTGTCCATTGCTCTAGCAACATTTTCCAATGGTTGTAAGACCATGGACGATCATTGAGCACGGTTAAAAGATCTTCCTTCCTTTGGAAGATGAACTGAAACTTATCTCGGGAAAGAGCAATACCCCTTACTTTATCATACACTCTCCACACATGCGACATATCCTCAATCATTCGTGCCATCAATTGGCAATCCGGATTCAACAAACGACCCAACAAACTGATTGAATTTTCATCAAAAACCTTAAACCGCGGGTCGTAAGGTAACGTAATGGGTTCATCTTCTTCCAGTGACATTGCTTTGATGGCTGCGTTTAGATTTTCATCCATGGAAGTGAAGAGAAGTATAATTCCGGTGACAAACAACCGTGACGGGTTTATTTTCAGTAGGAGATCCACCGAGAGAGACGTGAATTTGCGATTAAGAAGGCAATATTCTGTCACTAATTTTTGAGATATCATATCGTTGATTGACTTTATTGGCACGTCGTAACAAAAGGGAAAGAGGATTTGATAGAAAATGAAGTATAAAAACTACAATAAGGCAAGGCGAGAATTCACTTTCCTATAATACCGTTGCAATTAAGCCGGCAAGGGAACTCCACCCTAAGGAGAGAAAGGAGAGAACGAAAAAAGGAAAGAGGCAAACCCTCTAATAGAACTAGAGAAGCCTAAGCGATTTCCAACCAAAATTCTTAGTTGTTTATGGGCCTATTAATTAATAAAATATTACTTGCTTGGACCATAATTAGTTTTAGGGTTCTTCTCGGAACCACTTATAATTAGGATTATTAGTTGTTAATGAGGATGGATTGTCTTCGTTTCTCCTCCATGATTGTTCCACATCGCCAGCTCCTCTACTAGAGTGAATTAAAGTAATAACTTTAAAATCCATAAAAATATCAAATTTGAATTTTATTTTTTTATAAATAATTTGAATGTTTTTTTTTTACCATTTATATCTTTATAATCTTTTGTTAGAAAAAATTATTTGAAAAAAAAAATATATATTTTTTTTCCTACGTTAGTAGAAATTGCATTTATTTACAAAATTTTTGGCACTTACCTATGAAGGGTGCCATCGAAAATTTCAAATACAATAAGTCTGCGGGATAAGTATGTCGTTGATATGGTGGCAAATTTATAAAAAAACAAATGCAAACTTATTTTACGATGGTATATTTGTTTAGGGAACGACATGCTTATTTTGTAAATTTATCTTCTTTGAAAGTAGATTTATTTTATGGCTCATATTTTTTAACGATTTGTAGACTTTTTCTTCGCACAACAAATTTTTTTAGAGAATGACATATTTATTTCATAGACTTATGTTATGACGTGGCAGAGATTTTTATGACGACATATTTGTGAATAAATTGATGGATTGGCAGAGTTATTGTTTTGTTTTTTTGCACCATATTTAAGTATTTGTTGCAGACTTATTTCTATTGGAGATAGACTTATATAAACTTATTTATTACTAAACTAGTAGATTTAGCTGTAATGGTAACATACTTATGTCTTACTAAAATAACATTTTTTGGCAGACTTTATGGACAACATTGTGCTTTTGAAATTTTTTTTTTTTTTTGATGACATGTTATCGAAACATTAATGCAGTATCAATCATAAATCATTAACAACACTTTTAAACGAAACCAAGCAGTGCATTATTAGTTAATCACCAAATGTGCTGGAAACCATCGTTGTAGTAGGTACTGCATCTTCGGCTTCTCGTAGTAGTTTGTAGACATAATCCTGGCATGTACCATTTTGTCTATGACTTTTACTAGCTGGGTCGATGTTCGATACGCTTGGTTGTGCTTCCGTTCGTTACGTTCACGTCAAATATAATATATTGTAACTTGAAACACTAGGCGCAGTAAGATAGAAGTTAAGAAGTCATACTTGTCCATGGATAGACGCAGTAGAGTAGCTTCCTAATCTGGATCCGGTGTTGTGCCTATAAGATCTCCAACAACATCTATCCATAGAGTAAAAGTATATGGACATGAAAAAAACAGGTGGTTCGTAGTTTCGTCAGGTTCACCGCAGAAAAGGCAGGCTTGAATATGTCCCCATCGACGAGAATGAACTCCCGTTGACAATCTGTTCTTTATAGCCAACTATGTTATAAACGCGTACCTAGGCACTCCCTGCGACAACCATACCACCTTGCTCCACTCTTTGTTCTTGTGAATTCGAATCTGTTCCCAAGTGTGTCAAGAAGAGAACCAGGTGCGGAAATCATTTGGGACGTGAAGCCACTGCACTACATCATCTCCACTCTCCGGGCTTGGAAATGACATCCTGTGAATGTGAAAAATTAGAGGCTGGAGGTGGGGATCTCTACAACGTCTTATTTTCCATTGTGAGTTGACAGCTACATCCGCTATTCTATAAAATCTTCCAATTCCCAGCTTTTGTGTACCAATATCACCAACAACTTCGATAAGCCTTCCAAGTGGATGCCAATAGTCTGACCAAAACAGGACTAACTTCCATTTTTAATTTCCATACGAAGAAACTGTGCTGCAAGTGGCCTTAGTTTGAGGAGCTTCCTCCGAATCCAAGAACCAATCTTGGTTTTTCTCGCATCCCAGAATGATCCTTGTTTTAGTAAATACTCTTTTACCCACGCCACCCATAGAGATCCCGAGTTTGTGAATATTTTCCAGATTATGCAGTGTAAATACCTTAGATACATCTTTCATTCGCCTTATACCAAGTCGTCCTTCACCACGAGGATAGCAAACCTCCTCCTAAGCTACCTTTGCCTTATTATGAATATTGGGTGAACCACTCTACAGAAAACCCGAGCACATACTCTCTATTTCCTGAATGCAACACTTAAGCAACCAAAAGGCAGAGCACCAGAAATTTGCAATACTCGAAATGATAGATTTTATCAACTGTAAACGACCAGCAAAGGATAGAGACTTACTCGTCCATCACAAGAATGGAGAGCATATCTTCTCCACCAACGGCTCGTAGTCAAGTTTGGTCATAGCTTTTGTTATTAGTGGTAGCCCAAGATATTTAATAGGTAATTCGCAGATAGAGATCCCTATCACCCCTGTTGCCCGTTCTAGATTTTTTTTTCCACGTCCAGCATCAAATAAGGTTGATTTAGCAACATTAATACGAAGGCTATACATACGGGCAAAGTCATCAAAAATTCCAAGAATACCTCTAAGAGAAGCAACCATACCGTCCGTGAATACCAATATATCATCTGTGAAACTCAAATGGGTTAGGTTCACCCTTTGGCATGAGGGACGGTATCCAATTCGTCCACTCTCAACCGCTTTGTTCAGCAAACACGAGAGGGCATTGCTAACAATCACATATAAGTAAGGGAAAAGAGAACATCCCTATCGTATACCACAACTGCTGCTGAAGAAACCTTCCAGCTCCCCATTTACCGAGAATGAGAACGAAGCTATGTCTATCCATCTCATAATCCAAGTGACAAATTGTGCCGGATAGTTCATTGATCTTAGAACCGTCTCAATGAATTGCCAATCCACAGAATCAAATGCCTTTGAAATATGCAATTTAATGGCTGGCCTAGCTATGATAGAAGCGTTGTGGTAGTCCTTTACTACTTCCGTAGCTAGAAGGACGTTTTCAAGGAGCAGACGCCCCTTAAAAAAGCGCATTGGTTTAGTTCAATGGCACTAGGAAAAGTAGCTTTTCAACGTCTAGCAAGAATCTTTGAGATTACCTTATAGATTACGTTGCAACACACTATTGGTCAATAATCTGATATTTTCCAGGATCCAAAGTCTTTGGCACGAGATATAACAGTGTTACATTGATGCTTCGAGGCAGGAATCCACGAAAAAAAATTGACTGAACAGCCGTGATAAAATCTCTTTCAACTATTGGCCAAGCCACTTTGTAGAACTCCATCGGAAACTCATATGGGCCAGGGGCCTTATTTGCAGGCATGGAAAATAATACAGCCTTTATCTCATCTCCTTGTATCGGACGAACAAGTGATGCAGCCTCTACTCCAGAGCATCGATAGTGAATAAGGTTGGCTAGATCATTATCTGTGACCTCTTGAATATCAACAGGCTGCTGCTGCATCAATCTCTAAAAATATGAAACTGCCTCCTTCTTTATAGCTGATGGCTCAGTTAAGACAATACATTATGAGGATAATATTTGCCTTATTGTATTCTTTGAATTTCTGCTCTGTGTAACTCTGTAGAAAAAATTGGTATTCTGATCTCCCAACCTTAGCCATTGAATCCTGGATTTCTGATAGTAAAAATGCTCCTCAATCCCCGAAATATGGTGCCAATCCTCCCATGCATCAGAGGCTGCCTCAAACGTTGAAGTATATGGGTTTTGAACAGCTTCTGTTTGCTTAGTGCACATGTTGTCATAAGCTACTTTAACTCTCTCCATTAAATTACCATACATATCCCGATTCAGACTCCACAGCACACTCTTCAATAGTTTTGGCATTATGTCAAGCACCTGTGCTAGCTCTGCCTGTGTTTGATAAACCATTTTTGTTAGAAACAGATGCTTGTGGCCAGGGAATTGGAGCAATTTTGATGCAGGATGATCATCCATTAGCTTACATCAGTCGACACTTGAAGGGTAAACAATTACACCTTTCAATCTATGAAAAGGAACTGTTAGCAGTGGTGTTTACGGTTCAAAAGTGGAGACATTACCTCTTGCCTGGTCATTTTATTATTAAAACTGATCAGAAGAGTCTCAAATACTTGTTAGAGCAGAGATTAAATACTCCAATCCAGCAACAATGGTTACCAAAGTTAGTGGACTTTGATTATGAGATCCAATACAAACAGGGTAAGGAGAATTTAGTTTTTGATGCTCTGTCTAGAGTTGAGGGATCTGAGGTTTTACACATGGCAATGTCAGTGTTAGAATGTGATCTCATGAAGGATATTCAGGAGTGTTATAAGGAGGATGGTGAAGTTGCTGCAATAATTGAAGATCTTAAGAGGAATCCGGTTGCTAAGAAACATTATTCTTGGGTGCAAAATATTCCGAGAAGGAAAAGTAAAATAGTGGTTCCTATGAATATTAATCTCAGGAATTCCATTCAGCAATGGCTACATTGTTCTGGAAGTAGTGGACACTCTGGTAGAGATGCTACGCATCAAAGGGTCAAAGGGTTATTTTACTGGAAAGGAATGGCTAAAGACATTCAAGCATATATTCGTAGTTGCCATGTCTGTCAGCAATGCAACTATGATACTACTGTTTATCCAGGTTTACTTCAACCTTTACCAATTCCAAATACTATATGACTGATCTTTCTATGGATTTCATTGATTGATTACCTCCATCGTTTGGCAAGACAGTCATCTTTGTGGTGATTGATGGGCTCAGTAAAGCAGCTCACTTTGTGGCCCTTGCTCACCCTTATACGGCTTTATATGTGGCTCAAGCTTTTATGGACAATATTTTCAAGCTACATGGCTGTCATAAGACCATTGTGAGTGATAGAGATGCAACGTTTCTCAGTGAATTTTGGAAGGAGTTGTTCTCTTTACAAGGTGTGTCTCTTAACTTCTCTAGTGCTTATCATCCCCAAAGTGATGGGCAGACTGAAGTTGTCAATCGTTGCTTGGATACCTATTTGAGATGTATGTGTAGTGATCGACCTCATTTGTGGAGTAAGTGGCTTTCTTTAGCTGAATTTTTGTACACCACTACATTTCACCCAACTACTCAGTTAACTTCTTTTGAGGCAGTCTATGGTCAAGCTCCTCCTATACATTTACCATATCTAACTGGTGAATCAAAGGCGGCAGTTGTTGCAAAGTGTCTGCAGGAGAGAGAGAGTATGATATTACTTCTGAAGTTTCATTTACTCAGGGTACAACATTGTATGAAGTTGTTTGCTGATCAGCATCGAACTGAAAGGAGCTTTGAGATTGGTGATTTTGTGTATGTCAAGCTTCAGCCTTATAGGCAACAGTCAGTAGTGATGAGATCCAATCAGAAACTATCACCTAAATACTTTGGTCCTTATAAGATACTTGATCGATGTGGTTAGGTTGCTTATAAGTTGGAATTGCCTGCAACTTCTCGGATTCATCCATTTTTTCATGTCTTACAACTGAAGGTTTTAATTGGTAATGTACCTACCTCTACACAGTTTCCTTTAGTCATTTCTGCTGTCTTGATCAAGAAACCAGCAAGGATTCTGGAGAGGAAGATGGTTAATAGGCAGGGAAAAGAAGCTACAATGGTGTTGGTTAAGTGGTCTCACTTGCTATTGGAGGAGGCTACTTGGGAATTTCTTTTTGAGTTATGTAAGACATTTCCTACATTCGAACATTGAGGTTAAGGTTCTGCAAATGAGGGAGATTTGATATAGAGAAAGAAGAGTGATAAAAAGAGTGTTACGTGTAAATTAGAATAAGACACGTGGCCAGTGAGGAAAGGAAGAGTGAAGCAGAAAGTTGGAGTCGGTTAAAACATAGAAAGAAGACGTTGGAGCCTGTTTATATACGAGCAATGTTAGCTCATTATTTCATTCATTGATTTGTTGTTGTTTTCATAACAAACTCTTTCTTTCTCTCTGGATTTCTGGGTTGTAAATTGCTCATCATTTTACTAGTTTGTTTCTCATATCGAGGAACCAGCAGGTGAGTGTTGGATCTTTGTTGCTATGAACATTGATTTGATTGCATACTAATTCTCATACGGTTTCACTCTATCACTAACAAGAGTACTTTGAATCCGGTAGGATCTGTTTCTCAAAGGCCTTGGTTGACACCACTTCCAGTACAATAGCCACATACACAAATTTTTTATTTTGTAGGTTTCACAGGGACAAAGAAGCACTGGTCCATGTGGGTTTCAAAAGTATTCAAACAAAAATTGACGGACCGTATTATAGTTGGGCTGTTGTGCCTCAAGAAGTTCAAGATATATTTTTCATCACATTCGCGGTAAATTTTAATTTATTTATTTTATTGGTGGACTATTATTAAATTTCATACTTATAGTTTTGCTTCAAAATAAGTTTTATTTTAAAATAATTATAATTTAGTTATCCTATAAATGATTTAAACGATTTATAGTTTGAATTACATTATAGATTTTAAATTGCGGTCGCAAAAGTAGATCAATTACAATAGCAATATTATACAATCCATATATAACATGGTACATATACGAGATATATTTGTTATATCCGACATTTTATTATTTTGTTATAGAATACAAAGTCGGAAGTACTAAATAATTCAACGTACTCATATTTTTATTTCTTATCACGCAGATTCTTGAAGAAGTCTTTTGGGTGGGTGGTCTTTGAAATATTTTATGGGAATATAACCATCTTGCCATGAGCCTTCATCTTCTCTTCTGAGTCTGAGTCCAAGCTCGACAAGAGTAAACCAGCTAATTCTAGAATGGTCCAGACGCCGCCTATTACATTCGTTGCGCTATCATCAAATGTCGAATTCTCATCTTTGTTATCATTTCTCCCCTTGCTATTCATATTGATATTATCACAAAGCTTTAACTCTTTTTCTGTTTGGTGTGTTTTTAGTTTGTTAAGTAAAGAGAGAGGACCATGAGTGACTTATATAGAGTTTCGAATGTGATGCCAACAATTAAGAATATCTAGTGTACCTTTGGAGTAATAATTATTTCATATAATTTTAGCGGGAATTTTGGAATACTTTAAAGTCTCTATAATTCACTAAAGGGGATTGAAACAGTCTAAAGCATTTGTTCTACTATTCTTTCCAGAATGAATGAATTTTATACATGTAGTATCTAATTCTTTCTTGTCTATTATTTGGAGAGAATGAACGTTGTACATTTTCAGTGGATAACGATTCATCTGGAACCGCTAGCTCTAGTGGTTGAATGATGCGAACACGGGACCGAGACTGACCAGACAAACAGAGACAAGACGTTCTGACCGAATGAAGACATCAAACCGAAGTTATGTAACATTCAGAAAAATGGAGATTTTTTATTCAATTAAAAATCATGGAATTTCACAAATTCAATGATGCTTTTGATAGATATTAAGGTTTTGGGACAAAACTATAATTATCAAAAACTAAATGCTAATATTGATGATAATTGAAACCATTAAGGAGTATTAGGATTTTTAGTTTCAGAATTCGTCACCATTTTTCTAGATAGCTAGTTTCTGTTTTTCCAGAATACTGGACCATGTTTCAAGAGATAAAAATGCATCATAAACTGCTCCGTTCTAGGTGATCAAATATTTGATACGTAGATGCTTGAGTCTAGTTTCATAATCAAGAAAAATCGATCAATTAGGATATTTTAATAGAAAGTTATAGCAGATTCAAGGTGAGCATATCGTCTGTGAAAATTTGGTTCTGCAGTTTTAGATCTACAGTTTTTACTTGACTTTAAAGCCTCGACAACTATATCTAATGGTGTCCGATTTGAATGATTAGATAGTTGATACGAAGCTGCAAGAGTCTAGTTTCTTCTCCAAGAAGAATCGTGTTATTTGGTGATTATCTCTGAAAGTTATCGCTTGAACAATAAAAATTGGTCGACTAGAAATTCTGGATCTGCTATCATCACTCAACAGTTTCTGTATCCACAAAAAGGGTTCGAAAATCCTATCTATAATATTCTGTTTTGAACATTTAAATATTTGATACAAAGGTATATGAGTCTAGTTTTTGATTCCAGTCGAATCATATAAATTGGAGATATGTAGAAAAAGTTATGTTACGATCATGAAGGACAGTAGCTGCTGAAGTTTTAGAACAAGGAGGTTCATTACATAAGTGTTCGAATTGATATTTGTGGACGTTGTAGGATTGTTGGTTCAAGCTCCTTTCGATCTGAAAACCAAATCACAAGTGAGTTCTAACTCCCTTAGTATTATTATACGCGGGTATAATATTTTAGTTTATATTTGTTTAGCAAAGTCTGAGATTATTTTTGGCAAAAATTAAAAAGAATCTTATATTGGTTGCAAATTAATTTTTGATGGGATAAATACCAGCCTAAAATTTCACCAAAAATTTAAAATTTTCAGAAAAATTTATATATTAGCAAAATAATTCAAATCAAGTTAGTAGCTAATTAGTCGCAAATAGGAGATGACAGTAGCAAAGTAGTCACAAAGTGTAACTGTTTTGTGACATTTTTTATGAGTCACAAATCTAAACCCTAAACCCTAAACATTTAGAGCCAAAAATTGATACACATGTTTAACCAATCAGTCTTTTTATATTTCTTAAGTATATGCTTCAGTATATAGTGTTAACTAATACTAATTAAGTAAATTTTGAATTTTTTTAAACTTTAACAAACATTAGATTGAAAACACATGTAATTTATCTTAAGACATGTTATGGGTGATACAAAGATTAGTTCATCAAATTGAAAGTTAAAAGTTTTCACTATTATATAATATATTTAGTGTAACAAGTAGTTAAAATCTATGTAGATACTTAAAACAAATCTATTTACCATTATCTTTTGTTGAATTTAAAAAAATCATACGGATGAGTTTTTTGGCGCCGTTGCCGGGGACCAATTGCGTTACCTTCGAGTTTCTGTTTGAAATTTAGTCTAAGATTTACTAACTTTCTCTCTTGTGTGTTTCAGGTTTATGCAAAGAAGAAGCAAAGGAGCTGACAACCTTTTCAACTTCAGCAACCAAGAACTTGCAAGGTTAGAGAGAGAAAACAGGAAGACAAAGTTAAATCAAATCACAATGGATGATCAAATCGACAACGAGGCATTTGCTACTGCAGCTGAGGTTCAGAGGCTACAGGAGCAGTTGCAACAGTTGCAGCAACTGCAACTACGACAACAACATCAGCGACCGCCTGCGATTCGGGATGCGGACACTCCCCACACTTTCTACCAGAACAGAGCTGCTATCTGTCCACCAGCCCTTGCAAGGTAGGATTACGAGATTAAGCCTCAGATGATCAGGTTGGTGAAGCAGCACGTGTTTCATGGTCTACCAGCTGAAAATCCTATGGATCACATAGAGAACTACGAAGAGATCTGCAACACTACTAAGTCGAACGGGGTGCCAGCTGACTACATCAAGTGCAAGCTCTTCCCTTTCTCTCTGGCAGACAAGGCATCAAGATGGCTCAAATCTCTACCTCCTGGGTCGTTGACTACTTGGGATGAATGCAGAGCCGCTTTCTTGGATTACTTCTACACTAAATCCAAGACGGCTTCGCTGAAGAACAAGATCACTACCTTCCAACAACATTCAGGAGAGTCTTTCTGTGAGGCTTGGGAGAGATTCAAGGAGTATCGCAGAGAGTGCCCTCATCATGGATACTCGGATGGGCAGATTCTTAGCATCTTCTACGATGAAGTCGAGTGAGATTACAAGAATGCTCTCAATGCTGCTAGCAATGGGGATTTCATGACTCAGAGTAAGGATGGAGCCTACCAACTGATTGAGAACTTGGCTGCAAGTTCCAACAACCGCTGTGCTGAATATGATAGGTTTAAGTGTGTCAACAGCGTGGAGTCTCAGAAGATCGATGAGCTGAATGAGAAGGTAAATCAGCTATTGAAGGCAAGTCAAGGTCAAAGAGGTGTTCAGTTTTGTGAAAGTGGAACAGACCCTGTTTTCTACCAGAAATTCACTGAAAAAGGGGCTGATGAGTTGCAAGAGGTGAACTATGTGAACGGGCAAGGTTTCGTGCAAAACAGGGGTTTCAACCAGAATTACAGAAATCACCCGAATCTGTCATATCGGAGCACGAACGTCGAAAATCCACAAGATCAAGTCTACCCACAGCAAGTGAACGTTCAGGGTCAATAATTTCAGGGAAAACCAACCGTGCAAAACGCGGGCGTTCCTGCTTTTCAGGGGTTTTCAGGACAGACTGGCGTGCAAAACCAGGATTTCCTGAAGAACTTCTCTCAGGGTTTTCAGGGAAATTAGTCAGTGCAAAATCCGGGCTAGAACATATTTCAAGGGAGATTTCCACAGAAACAGCCGTTCAACAACTTCCAACCGATGATACAAACCCCATTCCAAGCCTCTACGAGCTCTGCGAACAACTCTGGTGATGATCTCAAGGTTCTTATGCAGCAGCTCTTGGTCAACCAGCAGAAAACTGCTAGCGAGATCAATGTCAAGGTCAACAGCATGTACAATGATCTCAATGGTAAGATTGAATCTCTCTCCACTCATGTGAAGAAACTTGACACTCAGGTAGCTCAGATCTCAGCATCAGCCAATCGACCACTAGGGACTCTTCTAGGAAAAGTTGAGACAAATCCCAGAGAGCACTGCAGTGCAATATCAGTTCAAAGTAAGATGGAGATTGAACCAGCACCGCTTAAACCAGAAGAATTAGAGGCAGATGCAGAGTTATTACCGTACATCCCTAGAATCCCATACCCTCAAAGACTGAAGGATCGTATTGACAAAGAGAGGCTAGCTGAATTCAATAAGATGGTGAGAAAGCTTCCCCATGATATCTCATTTGAAGATGCACTTAGAAGCAATTCTAGATATCGGAAGTTTACTAGAGATACCAGAGAAAGCCTTACAGTTGTCAGGGCCCTCTTTGTTGAAGCACGGAATACACCACCTCCTATAAAGATATTGCCTAAGGTGGAAGACCCTGGGAAGTTTGTGGTGCCATGCTCTATTTCAGGAGTTAAATTTGAAGAATCTCTCTGTGATTCTGGATCTTCTATTAATCTCATGTCTAAGGCTATTGCAGAGAAGCTCGGGATTACTGAGATGAGACCTGCTCAGATATCTCTCAAGTTTGCATATTCTTCCACCACGATTCCACATGACACCATTCATGACTTACATGTTCAAGTAGGAAACTGTCTTGTTCCTCCTAATTTCCAGGTGGTGGAGATAATTAAGGATTATGATATGCCTCTGATTCTTGGGAGACCATTTATGGCGACAGTGGGTGCAGTTGTGGATTTGCCTAATAGAAGAGTCTCATTCTCCAATATTGACAAAAATGTCTTCTACAAAGCCATATCCACTAATGAAGCAACCAAAATTGCATCTTGTGTGACCATTATCAGTGGAGAGAAGTTACTAATCGAGACAACGAAAGAGCTTGTTGCTAAGAGAGAAGTCAAGAAAGTCCTGGATGGAGACCCTCACATCGTTAACAAGGAAGCCCGTCAAAAGAACACGGCCAAGGAGAAGGTCAAGAGCCAAAGAATCAAGGGAAATTCTCATATAACTCTAGTACCTAAGAGACTTGTAGGAGACACGATTGAGTACAAGGTGAAGTGCAAAGGAACTTCGAAACCTATCTCCAAGGTTAGAGCTATTCTCACTCCAGAGTTTAAAGAGAAGGGTGCAGAAACTGTGAAGGAAATGTTGAGCAAGGTTCTAGAGTTTCAGATAACTGATCGGGGAACTTATTTTGGAGCAAGTTCCCATGCTCATATTCCTGACTGATACGTGAGACCGAAGTCAAGCTAATGACTCAAAACAAGCGCTTGGTGGGAGGCAACCCACCGGTAAGTTTTTCTCTTCTTTTTTTTAATTTTATTTCCTTGCGTCTATTTTGCCTTTCTCTTGATTTATTTTCACACCGAGACGGTGTGAAGTAAGTCTGGGGGAAGGTATTCATCGTTTACTAATGTTATTTTCTTTTTCTTTTGTTTTCGCTTTGAGTCAGTCTAAGATGTTTTATTGAGTCAAAATTTTGTTGGGAATAATGACCTTTCTCTTGGTTTATTGCCTGATTATTTCATCTGAGTAACCATTGCTGCAGAATCAGTTCAGATCCGACTAATGAAAAATCCAAAGGCTGATCAGTTAACTAGAGACGTCCATATTTTCAGCAGAATCCACTAAACCCGAGCTAATTTTTGAGCTCTTCCTTTTACCTCATCAGACGTGATTGATGTTCATAGGGCTTGACTCCTCGTTCATTGCCTGACAAATGCATCATGTGTGAAACATAATGGTACTCCTCTCCCTTATTCTAAGTTAAATAAAAACAGAAAAGATGAAAGGATTTTCTTTCGAGTAAAGGGCTAGGAAAATTTCCTGTGATCCCATTATTTTACTTTGAGAGGAATGATCACACAAAGGTTGGAAGAGAGGTTAGGAAATTTTCCCGCGATACCATTATTCGCCTACACCTTTGAAAAAAAAAAAAAAAAAACAGATGAGAACAAAGAATAAGTCTGGGGGAGAGAAATAGTACCAAGGATTGTATGGATAGTTGTCATGGCAAAGGACGGGAATGAGTCTATAAGGTTCTTGACATTGAGATCACTGATGAGACCCAGCAATGAAAGGCTTATGGACAATGTTGCGAAATTGTGGGTTGAATCTAGGAGGCTGCGAATGTCCGCGGAGAAGTACATGGTGGTTTGATTGAGATTGGTTTTGCAGTGTGTGGATTATGAGATGAATGGTCATTACAATGCTCTGAAGAGAAGGTGAGTTTCCGCGTTTTCAAACTTCTTTCACAAAATAAGTTCTTTATTTTGCTTGAGGGCAAGCAAAGGCTAAGTCTGGGGGAGTTGATATATCATGGTTTTCACCGGTTTTCAACCATGATATCCATTGTTTTATCAAGTCAAAGTGTGTTTTTAGAGTCTTTTATTTCTTTTATCTAGTCTTTACAGGTTTTAAGTCATTTTGGAGGAAACACGGAATTTCGGGTGCAATTGGACTTATGAAGATGTGGGATCATGATGAAGCTTTAAAAACCTGGTGTTATTTGAAAGGCTTCCCTTGATTGGATTGTGATGAAATTTGGAGACAAGATAGCCACTTGAGTTAGCTTTCATTTGAAGGTGGTTTGAAGTCATTCCGATCAACGGTTAGAAAGTTATGCCATTTTTAACAAAGATATGTCAATCTGGCGAGTAGAAGAAGCATGTGCAGGAGATGAGACCAGAAGGAGAAAGATCGATCCATCCAAATCTGGATTGATAAATCCAGACAAATCTGGTTTGCAAAAATTTTCCAGACCAAGCCAGATTGATCCATCCAAATCTGGATCGATCCATCCAGACAAATCTGGCGCGCAGGAATTTTCCAGACCAGTCCAGATTGATCCATTCAAATCTGGATTGATCCATCCAGACAGATCTGGCGCACAAGAATTTTCCATATCGAGTCAGATCGATCCATCCAATTCTGGATCGATCCATCTGCTTCTCAGAAGAAAAAGGCAAATTCTGACTTTCCTTTTTAGCCCCAAAATCATCCAAACTCCACCAAATCCGACCCTAGACCTATATATACTTATTTTAAGCCACTTTTGGAGGCTACACTTTTTCTCTATACACTTTTATTTTCTACACAAGTTTTTACAAACACTTTCTATTCTATTCAGACTTTTGGTTTTCTGCAATTTGTAAGCTTTGGGGAGACGAAGCTCTAACTCTACATCTCTGAAAAGATTTCTGAACCCTTTTGGAATTCTATTTATTTGATTATGAGTTTTTCTTCATCTCCTTCTTGTTTCTTTGCATCCATGTCTGAGTAGTTTCATAGTTATGTTTAGGGTTTCAAGGGAATGTATGAACCATTGAATCATATATAGATAGGGTTTTATCATTTTGTCTTCACCTATTGTTGTTCTCATTGCTTAGATTAAATTAATCACTTAATCTCTGATTTTAGGTTTAATCTATTCATCAAAAGTGTTATTGCTTGATAGAACATAGGTGAGCAAATTGTCCTTAGCCAACGAAAGCTGATGTTAAGGCAATTTGTGAACATATCAAACCTTCTCGTTAATGCTTGTTTAGAATTCTAAGATCAAACGACAGTTTAGATTCTTAGGTTACTAGATAAAGTAATTGATACCACGACAGTGGATTGGTTAATCATTCATGTTTGGGTTTAAGACTGCGCTTATTATTCCCTGAATAATTGTTTGGTTCATGATCTCTGAATTCCTGCGAATTTCCCTAAACTTAACGCTTGTTTTTTTTATTGATTTCACACCGTTTAATTTGCTATTTTCATTTATTATTGCTACCAACATTCATATTGCCATCTTAGCTTAACTTCATTCATAATAATTTGTAGCGTTTCACTTGGTTCTCGTGGATTCGATCCCTAAATACTACTTCGTTTGCTGTGCACTTGCAGTGATATTTTAGGGTTAAAACTCTGTGTATCAGTTGGTAATCAGAAGGAAAGCAGTCACACTTTCAAATTACCGTCGCGAATTAGTCACAAATCAGTCGCAATTTTGGGACTATTTTGCTACTGCATTTTCTTACTAATACAAGAGTCGCAAGTTTGGGACTATTTTGCTACTACTTTTTCTAATAACAGTAGCAAAGTAGTCACAAAATGTAACTGGAGACATTATTTTGTAAGTCACAAATCTATACCCTAAACCCTAACCATTTAGAGCTAAAAACTGATACATATGCCTTTGCAATCAATCTTCGTTCTATTTCTTAAGTATATGTTTCAGTATATAGACTAAACTAATACTAATTAAATCAAATTTTGAAAATATTCATTTTGAACAAACATTAGATTGAAAACTTGTGTAATATATCTAAAAACATGGTATGTAAGATGCAACAATAGTTCACCAAATTGAAAGTTCAAAGTTTTCACTATTATATAATATATTTAGTGTTAAAAGTTGTTCAAATCAGTCTACATACTTCAAACTAATCTTTTTATAACTATCTTTGTTGAATTTCCAAAAATGATACGGATGAGTTGGTAAACGGTAGGAAAACAGTCACAACTTGTATGGTCCCCTCCCAAGTGCCAGAATACTAAGAAGTTCTGGGTCTAAACCCGTACACGGATGAGTTGTATGGTCCCCTCCCAAGTGCCACTCGAACTAGCGACCTCTAAACTTTGCGTGAGATACTTTACCAGTTCCTGATTTCATCTCCTTCAAAGCCATGAATTTCCGCCTCAACGATCTCACTTTCTACAGTTTAAATGATCAATATTTTTTCCTACTACGGAAAAGAGAAACGAATATAACTTTCTAACTATCTCCACTTTTCAAAATCCTATATTCTTCGGTCTCTCTACGAAATCCGTTGTTCTAGAAGCAATAGCACTCTTATGGTGAAAGAAAAGTCTGTCGATTTTAAAATTAGAAACCGAAAAGATTTTTGTTGGTAAAATTTATATATTCATGTAAATATGTTTTTTTTTGTTTTTTTGATAAAAGGCATTCTATTGAAAAATAAGTGAACGATTACAACATGGTATACAACATATAAACAACACTAATGACTAGCTAAACAAGAGACTTCACAAAATAACCATAAGGATACTAAAAGGATACATCACCAAGTATTAGCCGGAATTGTCGAAACTCCAAGAAGATAGTGGCAGCAACAAACAAACTATAAACGGCAGCAAAGGGCTGTAGGTGGTGAAACCAAACACTCTAAACTATCCAGAAAATCATCATTGCCGGGTAGTCACCGAGAATGCAAAGATTGGCATTGATTCGGAACAACTAAGTCCTCCGAAAGCAGAATGATGCTTGAGCAACACAAAACCATAACCCGCACAACCAGAGCTTATACTCTTCACAGTATCCAATCACACGGAACCAAGGGAAGAAACTTGCAAAACTAAGTACGACAATGACCCCAAAGGAGACTGCTGAAGCCTGACCGAATCGGAGAGGCTAGAGACCGAGGAAGAGAACCACCATAAGACTTTGGAGTATCAAGGCTGGAAAAGAAAAGATGTAGCCTACTACTAGAAAAACTAAATCCCAGAGAACCTCTAACCACGACACCTAGGCCCAAGAGATGCACAACGGAGAAGGAAGAAGCACCTTGAAGACCATGAGGCCACAGAACAATGGTCCAAGCAGCTACAACTAAACCAGACACTAGTAGCAGCCAAGGCGAGCCGAAAAGAGACATAAACAGGGAAGAACACGAACCTGGACCAGTGAGGTGATTGACCGAGACCAAGCGAGTAAAACTCGGACTGAGGACACACCGAGGACACACTGGTTACCTGCAATCGAGAAGACGCAAAAAGGCAGAGAGAAAGAATAGCAGGAGCCAACAGATCTGACCATGTCGTCCTCGAATAGAGTAGATCGAAGTCCTTGCCACCACAACCACTGAGACCAGAAGCAGCAACTCAACATAGTCCAACAGACACCGTCCTTAAGTATCTAGAAAGGAGAGCAGAGGAAGAGACATGAACCAAATCTAACCGAATGAGGAGCCGGTGGCGAAGACCACGACGAGGAAAACAAAAACCCAGATCTGAGACAACCAACCTTGAACCATCTAGTACCAAGTCGCCGAGGAAGAATAGAAGACAGAGGTGGTCTCTTTTCTGACGGCGGTTAGAGACACCGCACACTCTAGAATTTTTAGTTGAAAGAAAAGAATCGCCTTTCAAAGGCAGTCATATATTATTCAAAAATACTTAAGTTCTGTAAATATGTTCTTCCCATATTTTCATTCTCTCTGAATCAATTTTTTATATATTGGTGTACAAAATCCGTCACATGTTTCTCTCGCAACCAATTTCTCATTTATACAAAATCGTTTCCATAATCTTCATTAGCAATCTGTTTTTTGTCTTCTCCCTTGTGTTTTTCTCCTTATTGTTCTTAATCTCAGTCTCTAGCGTTATTTTGTATAATTGACATAATTGTTTTTTTCCAAGTCAAAGACAGAAATGATTACAATTACGAGACTACATCCAAGACACCAAGGATGAATGACATGTAATTGACAAAACATTGTGCAACTGAAGAGTAATTAGGACTATCTTCAGACGAAACCGCCACATATAATTGAAGGAGAAAAATACAGTTCTACGAGGATTTTCAGAATCAAAACCTTCCATCTCTTTTTAAGGTATACCCGTTGATTATTTTTACTACTTCTTCTATTCATTATCAATTTTAGCCGTTGATTATTTTTACTACAAGAACCTTCTTGTTGGACCAATTAAAAATTAAAAATCAATTAAAACTTCATGGACCAAATAATTGATATGATTAAATTAGATTATATGAATGAGAAATAGACCAATGAAAAACTATTTGGGCCTAAGAGTTAATTTAATTCATAAGGTTAAATATGTTTTTAATAGTGTCCCACATCGCTTAAATGGTTAAAAATCATGCGATATATAACAGAGGATACACACTTCTATATTCAAAAATGTGCACCTAGAAAGAGGATGGCCAAGTCACACGCGCGCGAGCGCCGCTGCTCGGCTTGGCACGGCACGTGGCATGTAGGCTTAATATTTGGCACTTAGGCACGTGCCACGTGACTCGTGGACTTAATATTTGGCACTTAGGCTCTAAGATGATAAGATATTTTTTGGTCAAAAGTCAACACGTTTTTGAATACAAAATATTCAAAATGTTTCTCCTTTCTTCAATTTCATAACGGCTCCGTATCTTGCGCTCTACACCCTGATATCATGCCTTGCATTTACTGCCCACGATCTTCGCTTCTCATTTATTGAGACGAAGCATCTCACCTCTTTCTCTTGGCTATATATACAAGTCTCATCTCTTCTCATTTTACACTTACTCATCTCTAAAACATCAGAAAGAAAAACTCCAACAATCTTTCTATCTCTCTTTTCTCAGTAAGTGTCTCGAGAGTATCGCAGATTCTATAGTCGAGTATCGTGACTATAGTCTCACACAGTTGTATCATGGGATTCATAATCTCACAGATCCGCCACACTGCGGGAGATTTTATGAATTAAAGAGAGAGATCATATCTCGACTCTGTGTTCTTATCTTTAAATAGTTATATATATATATCATTTAATCTTCTCCTTAATTCGCATTTCTTTAATCCGATTTTTTCGGTTCCTACAATCTTAATTCATAAAATCCGCTTTCTGCTTATCGCTTGAATCGGATTGAGAATTGCGATCTATAACATTCTACAATGATTTCGCGGAAGGTTTCAATCTGTTCTGAAATTTTTATAAATCTGTAAAATTCTGCAAACGATTTCCGTGAAGCCCTTTTGGCGAGTTTTGCGAAACGTTTCCGAATTCTATTCTTGGAAAACCTTATGGTTAAATTCCACATAATAATATAGTGATTAAAATGCTTTATAAAGGTATCACTTTCACTTATCGATACTGATTATGTTTATCTTACTAATACAGATCATGACTACCGGTGATGACAACGTTTTCTCGGGCAAATGATCCAGTGCGTTGACGCCCCAAATCGGGGATGGTCTTCCATTGCAAATCTCCACTATGCCTCCCCTTGCTGCTGTCACTCCAGATATGTTCGATGGGACCAACTTCAAGCCGTGGCAGAAAATGATGCATTTCTTTCTAACCAAAATGAAATTGGAGAAGTATCTCACCGAGACCAAACCAGTTTTGGCTTCGGATAATATTAATCCCCAGGCTTTGGCTAGTATTCAGGCATGTGACCATGGAGACTACTTGTGCCAAGGCTAGATCCAGAACTGCCTGGTTGACAAGTTGTACAATGTGTACAGTCCGTTTTCAACCTCCAAGGCTCTCTGAGATGCTCTGGATATGAAATACAAGTCTTTCAACGTGGGCTCTGGAAAATTTGCTATGGCAAAATTCATGAACTACAAAATGGTGGACCATAGGCCCATCATGGAACAAGTTCATGAGCTTCAAATGATCATCCAAGAGATAGCCGATGAAGGAATGAAGATCTGTTAAACTTTCACAGTGAATTGTTTCATCGAGAAGTTACCTCCTAATTGGGTGGACTTCATGAACTATCTTGATCATAAGCAAAAGGCTTTGACTTTGTCAAAATTGATATCCAGGCTGTAAAATGAGTCATTCAAGCGAAAATTCATCACGGATATCACTCATGATGTTAATGTAGTGGAGTTCAGAAGGAAGGGAAAAGACAAGTTTGCTCTTAACAAATATGTGCCAAACAAGATCCTTTCTCAGACATCCACGGCCTTTAAGAAGCAAACCTTCCCGAAGAAGTTCGCTGGAAAGTGTACCTACTGCAACAAGAAGGGGCATTTGGCTTCCGAATATCGTACCAAGGCAAAGGACAAAGCTCAAGCAACCCTGACCGAAGCTGACATGTGCGCGGTGGTCACGGAAGCTAAAATGGCTGAGGAAAACCCTAAGAAATGGTGGTACGACAATGGCACTACTACCCATATATGCATCGATAAGACGATGTTTA
Organism: Pseudoturritis turrita; assembly: GCA_900406555.1. Taxonomy (NCBI): domain Eukaryota; kingdom Viridiplantae; phylum Streptophyta; class Magnoliopsida; order Brassicales; family Brassicaceae; genus Pseudoturritis; species Pseudoturritis turrita. The sequence continues at coordinate 556,436 of OVBL01000004.1, forward strand.
ACACCTATCAAAAGAGCAAGGGTGATAATCAGCTCAGGATGGAGAACGTGTCAAAACCCAAGATTGAAGGCACGGGAAAATCATGTTGAAGATGACTTTCGGCAAGGAGCTGACTCTGAACAATGTGCAATACGTGCCGGACATGAGGAAGAACCTGATTACGGGGACAATTTTGAACAAGCATGGATTTGCTGTCAACTTCGAGTCTGACAAGCTGGTTCTTAAGTAGCATGGTATTTTTGTTGGCAAGAGTTATGAAAAGGATGGAATTGTCAAAATGTGTGTTCAGACAGTCCTCCGAAACAATAATGTAACCACTTCCAAAGTTTCAATGAAAAAGAAACAAGTTGCTTATTTGACTCAGTTTGGTAACATTTGGCATGAATAATTAGGAAATGTGAATTATAAATCTATACAAAGATTAATTAATTTGAATCTAATTCCGAAATGAAAAATAAATAAAGACAATGTGAAATTTGTGTACAAGCAAAACTTACAAAAACACCATCACCTCATGTTGAAAGAACAGCCGAACCTCTTGGTTTAATATACACAGATTTGTGCGACTTAAAGTTTGTACAAATAAGAGGCAGTAAAAAGTATTTTGTAACATTCATAGACGATAGTACAAGATACTACTATGTATACTTATTACGTAGCAAAGACGAAATTTTGGAAAAATTCAAAGAATACAAGACCGAAGTCAAAAACCAAGTTGGAAAAACTATTAAAATAGTTTGAAGTGATTGAGGAGGTGAATATGATGAACTTTTTAATGCATTTTGTACTGAAAAAGGCATTATCCATCAAACCACTGCTCTCTGTTTACCAGAATCTAATAGAGTTGCCGAACGAAAGAACCGTACTCTAAAAGAAATGATGAATGCAATGTTACAGGAATCTGGGTTAACCCACAATCTGTGGAGGGGAAGCTTTGCTCACCACAAACTATATCCTTAACAAAATTCCACATAAAGAGCCTGATTGGTAAAGACTGTGACTGTAGATTTTTGCTGTAGACTTTTGGCTATAGAGATTTTGGCTGTAAAAACTGTGATTGTTACTTTTAAATATTAATTAAAATCTGATTGGTAATAAAAGTTGTGACTGTTAATTTAAATATTGTAAATTTTTGGGTCAAAAATATGAATTATGATGGATTTGCATTCGAGTGCTGACATAGCGACGAATGTCGTACAAACAATTAACATTAATTTATTAACTAGATAAAAATTAAATAATGCGACAAAATAAAATTTAATCCAAAACTAAAAAAAAATTCAGCATTTCATCTATGTTTATTACTTTATGTATTGGTTTATTAACCAAAACTATCATCAAGAAGTGAGAGAAACTGGATAAAATTTGCTCGATTTTGTGTAACTTCTGAATTATTCTGATAAAAATCGTAGTACTTCTTCAAAAAAACTAAACGATGTTTTGCGTTTGATCGTTGTAGATAATTGAGAAGATGTTCATCGTTTGACAATCCTAAAACCATCTGACGAGCTGACTCATTATTTTCTATTAGGTATTTAGCATCCTGATAGAAAGATGAATTATACTCAATATTAGAGAGTTGGTGTACACGACGTACAACTCTATCTGTGTCTGAACCCACAGCTTCTCTTGTAATTCGAATAGTCTCCGATCTTCTATCATAAGCCATCGCAATCTTGGATTTTGCATTGCTCCATGGATCCTTACGTTTGCGTCTACCATTAACATCTTGATGCTTTGTATCCTTGTGGACTGAGTAGATACAAGCATTCAACCTTATAAAATAAAATAAAAACAGTAGCAAAGCTTAGAGCATTGAAAATGGATGAGAGTATGAGCCTATCTCCCATTTTCTCGATTTCCTTCAAACCAACAGCAAAAATTGGTTTACTGACAGTACCAACAAAATGGATCTCAAAAAAAAGAGAAAAAAAAAATTAATGATTAATTAATTAAAATTTCATTGTAATAGATTACACATAGATTTATATATAGATTTTAATAATTTTGGGAAAATAAATAAACAAAGTTTATCGGTTTTTATTTTTCAAAGTCCCAATACCCACGCTTTAAAAAAAAAAGCAAAAAAAGGAAAAAAAAAGTCACTGTATAGACTTAAAAATAAAAAAATACAGTCAAAATCTGAGTGGATTAAAAAAAACTGTAAGGACTGTCAAATGGTCTACAGCCTTAACAGCCACAACGCCAATCCGGCCCAAAGTCACTGGCAAAATACCATATGAACTTTGGAAAGGTAACATACCTTGGTACAAATACTTCAAAGTGTGGGGGTGCCTAGCAAAAGTCGCAGTACCACCTCCTAAAAAGGCCGCAATCAAACATAAAACCGTGGATTGTATATTCATCGGATATGCACACAACAGTAGTGCTTATCGGTTTCTGGTTCATAAATTAGACATATCGGATATTCATGTAAACACAATCATGGAATCATGAAATGCATCTTTCTTCAAACACGTATTTCCTTGTAAGGATAAACAAGGTTAAAAGCGAACTCGAGAAGAAAGAGACGCAACTACCTCTATAAATGAGGCAAGCACTTCTGGGACATCATCTAATGATATTGAAGAAGTGGAAGATGAACCTAGACCTAGCAAAAGAGCTCGTAAGGAAAAATATTTCGGTGAAGATTTTTTAATGGTCTTTCTTCTCGAGAATGAACCAAGAACATACACTGAAGCCATGTCTACACCAGACGCACCTTATTGGAAGGAAGCCGTCAATAGTGAAATGGACTCGATTATGGAACATCATACTTATGAGTTAACTGAGTTACCACCAGGTTTTAAACTGCTTGGATGTAGATGGATTTTCAAAATAAAATTGAAAACTGATGGCATAATTGATAAGTACAAGGCTCGCCTTGTGGTACAAGAATTCCGACAAAAAGAAGGTCATGATTTCTTCGATATCTATTCTCCGGTAACGAGAATAATTTCTATTCGAATACTGAAAGGAATTGCAGCATTACGATACCTTGAAATCCACCAGATGGATGTAAAAACTGCTTTTCTAAATGGTGATTTAGAAGAGGAGATTTATATGAAACAACCCGAAGGGTTTGTAGTCCCCGGACAAGAACATAAAGTTTGTCAACTTGTGAAGTCTTTATATGGACTTAAACAAGCCCCAAAACAATGGCATGAAAAGTTTGACAATGTAATGATGTCAAATGGATTCCACATCAACGAATGTGATAAATGCATATACATCAAAATTACTCCTAGTGCGTACATTTTGCTCTGTCTATATGTAGATGATATGCTCATTATTGGGAGCAACAAAGATATTATCCAACAAACTAAAAACATGCTTAGTGGACAGTTTGACATGAAAGACATGGGTCTAGCATATGTCATTCTAGGGATAAAAATCAAAAGAACTTTTGACGGAATAACTCTGTCTCAAGATTATTATGCCGAAAAAGTCCTAGAGAGGTTCAAAAACCACTCTACTAGGACAGCAAAAACTCCTTTAGACTTACAACTTACCTTGTCGAAAATACGGGTGAAGCAGTTCAACAAATGGAGTATGCTTGGGTTATCGGTAGTCTGATACACTTAACAAATTGTACTCGACCCAATATAGCGCACGCGGTCAATGTACTGAGCCACTACACAAGTAATCCAGACAAACACACTGGAAAGCCATAACAAGAGTTTTAAATTACTTGCGATACACAAAAAATTATGGCTTGCACTATGGTAAAGAACCATCATTTTTGGAAGGATACAGTGATGCAAACTGGATATCCGACTCCAAAAACTCTAAATTCACAAGTGGATATGTCTTTACTCTAGGCGGTACAGCAGTGTCCTGAAAATCTTCCAAACAAACTCTGTTAGCTAGATCAACCATGGAATCTGAATTCATAGCGTTAGACAAAGCTGCAGAATGACTTCGAAATTTTTTGGAAGATATTCCAATGTGGGAGAAACCAGTCCCGACACTACTGTACACTATGATAGTCAATCGGCTATCGCACGGGCACTGAATACTCTTTATAATAGTAAATCTCGTCATATCAGACGACGATATAAAACCATTAGTCATTTGATCTCAACTGTTGTAATCACAGTATGTGGGAGAAACCAGTCCCGACACTACTGTACACTATGATAGTCAATCGGCTATCGCACGGGCACTGAATACTTTTTATAATGGTAAATCTCGTCATATCAGACGACGATATAAAACCATTAGTCATTTGATCTCAACTGTTGTAATCACAGTAGAGTATGTAAAATCGGCATATAGTCTAGCTGATCCATTTACTAAAGGTTGCCAAGACATCAAGTGGTTCAATCATTGAAAGGAATGGGTTTAAAGCTTATTACTTAAGAGGAAGTTTTGATGGAAACCCCACCTACTATGACTGGAGATCCCATGATGTAGATTCAAAGGGACAACTAATTCAAGCTAACTCTACTTACAAGCACTGGAAATTACCCAGTTCCTACGATGATATACAGTGCTACCTGTATAAAAAAGAATAAGCGTTGCTTTTAATGATATTCACCATAGCTTTGATATATTTGTGAAGTATTATAGGAAACTTCATAAAACAAAGTCTAATGACATATCACCTAGTGAGTGCGAAAAAGGTAGTTTCTAGGAGAATGAACGAAGGCTATATTCTTTGAATCCACTCATGATACTATACATGTTCAAGGCCACAATGAACACAATAGAGAAATAAGTTCTACGAGAAAATGAAACTGGGTTATGGCTGTTGTCTAGGTTTACACAAAAATCCGGATGGTTCAAGACATCATGTTCACCATCTGGCAAAGTAAATCGGACAGATATTAACAATGAGTGGTTCAAAGCTGAAAAATGCAACAATCTCAGACACAGTGATTTTTCGCTTATACTCTCGACCGTCTGTCTGTCTAGTCTAGTCAGTTTTGTCAGTCTAGTTAGTAGAGTCCTTCGAGTCTGTCAAAATTTTCATTTGTTTAGAGTCATTTCTATTCATGTGGGGATTGTTGGACCAATTAAAAATCAAAAATCAATTAAGGCTTCATGGGCCAAATAATTGATATGATTAAATTGGATTATGTGAATGAGAAATGGACCAATGAAAAACTACTTGGGACTAAGAGTTAATTTAACTCATAAGATTAAATATGTTTTTAACATTGTCCCACATAGCTTATATGATTAAAAATCATGCGATATATAAGAGAGGATACACAATTCTATTTTCAAAAGTGTGCATCTAGAAAGAGAGATGGCCAAGCCACACACGCACCGCCGCTGCTTGCTCGGCTCGGCACAACACGACACGTGGCAGGTGAGCTCGTGGGCTTAATATTTGGCACTTGGGCTCTAAGATGATCATATATTTTTTGGTCAAAAGTCAATATAATACAAAAGATTCAAAACATTTCTCCTTTCTTCAGTTTCATAACGGCTCTGTATCTTGCGCTCCACGCCCTGATATCACGATTTGCATTTACTGCCCACGATATTCGCTTCTCATTTATTGAGACAAAGCATCTCACATCTCTCTCTTGGCTATATATACAAGCCTCATCTCTTCTCATTTTACACTTACTCATCTCTAAAACATCAGAAAGAAAAACTCCAGCAATCTTTCTCTCTCTTTTCTCAGTAAGTATTTCGAGAGTATAGCGGAGATTCTTAGTTCGTAGATTCTATAGTCGAGTGTCATGACTATAGTCTCACACAGTTGTATCCTGGGATTCAGAATCTCACAGATCCGCCACACTGTGGGAAATTTTATGAATTAAGTAGAGAGATCATATCTTGACTCTGTGTTCTTATCTTTAAATCGTTTATATATATCGTTTAATCTTCTCCTTAAATCGCATTTTCTTAATTCGGTTTTTTCGGTTTCTACACTTCTATATCTCTTTTATTCTTTTTGTCTTTTTCTATATAAACCAGCATAGTGGAATGACCACTAACACAACAACACTACGCAGGTTATGCCCGATGAATAAACTGTCGATTCTAATAATTTACTCTAAGCATCCGTATGATTCACCTTCATTCAACTTAATTATTTTTTCACGTTCTTTCTTCTTTTGTACTGTAGTCTGTATGATGCCTCAATGGTTAGAATTGTCGTGCAGGTGGCAAGATCCTGAACTGGAATGCAATGTGGAAGCAGCCATCTTCTCCACTTTTCAGCAGACATCTTCTCCACTTTTCACGCCAACGGAATCTTGGTACAATAGGCTCCTAAAAAATGAAGAAGAGGGAAGAAACAAGAATATGAGATAGTTGAAAAAGAACTAGAATACTAGGCATCTATGTTGCAATCGATAAGTTAATTATCAATGACCAGACGAACAATCATATGGACACACAATTATTGCAAAAGAAAAAAAAAACAAAGTAGAATATGCATTGGCCTGCAGCAGCAGGAAGTAAGGAGAATATATGTATTATACTATTTTCTCAGCTCATATATATATAGTTCGATTCATTTTTATTTATCTTGAAACAAGAAGAAGAAATCCTCTCGTTCCCCCTAGCCGCAAGGACTCCTTCACCGTCGTTCACGTTGCCTGACCGGCGCGACGGCTTCATTAGCGCCGGTACCGGTCCCTAGCTTTGTTCTCTGTCTCTTGCCTTGTCTAGTTTTTTTGCTTTTTTCTGATTGGCCGTGGTTTGGTCTGGTGATGTCCAGTTTGATCGGAATCGAGGTCTCAGTTGGTTCTAGGTCTCTCGTTTCGTTCCGGAGAGATTCATCGAGGGGTTATATCTGGTCAGAGTTGGTCTGGGTTGTGTGGTCGACATGTGCTATGTCTCTCTTGCCAAGATCTTCTGTTAGATATATATCTGCTGCCTTTGGTTCTCGCAGAAGAGTTTTGGAGTTTCGGGCTACCGCAGGGCCTCGGGTTTGTTTCTCTGCTTCGCGCCAGTGATCTCAGGTATGGCTATCTTCTGTTCCAGGCTTGTTAGGTTGCAACAGTTTGGTCTTGGATCTGTGGAATCGGAGTAGTTCGGTTTTAGGTGGTCTCTGTCTTTACTGCTTGTGGTCCTTGCTGTTTGTGGTCGAACGGTGTGTCTCCTTGATTGAGCTCGTTCCCCTAGTTTAGGCTTGCTGTTTTGACATGTGTTGATTTATCCTTCTTCCCTTCTCCCTTGGTTGGTTTATGGGAGTTTCTCTCTCTACCTCCTGGTCCTTTTTTCCCATTTTCTGAATATTTTTTCTATCGACGATGTATACTTGACTTCGATGGTTTTCTCTTTCCTATGTGAAGTTTTAGAGTGTTGTATTGGGTTGAGTATCAATATGAAGAAGCCGATAGGTGATTGGGTTCTACTATATCTCTTGTTGGTGGTTTCTATTCTTCGCGGTTCTTTACTGTGGTTGTCATTCCTTTTAGGATTTGGTTTAGCCTTGGGCCTTGGTGACTTTTGTTTCAAGTGTTTTTCGAGCTCTATCGTCACTTTCCTCCTTGCCGTATAGTCTCCGAATTTGTGCCAGGTTCCTAGTTCTTGGTGGTTTTGAGTTTGTTGGCTTTTTCTACTAGTGTTGGAGTTGTGTGGTTGGACTTTTGATTTGGTTTAGGAAGCCTTAATAGGTTTATTATGGTCATTCAGTTAAAAAAATGCCTCGTTTGGTCATATTTTCTCATGTTGTAGATCCTTTGATTCTGGTATCGTACTTTGATAGCCGGTTTTTGGTTTCGGTATCGTACTTTGATAGCCGACTTTTAACTCTCTTTTTGTATTCAACTCATTTTTAATAGTACAATCAAATGACAAAAAATAATATATATATATGGTTCAAATCAAATGTTACTTTTATTAGGTTCTTTTCTCTTTCAAAGATTTAAGAACTTTCATATGTTTAGCTTAGTTGGAAGACTTTTTTCTCTTTTAAAAACTATTTGATATATCGATAATTATCATGTTTCTCCTACAAAATTTTATAATTAGGTTTGTTTTGATTTTGAATACTTCAAATCATTTTAATTTGATGTTTAACGTTGATAATAATTTCATTTTATTATAAATATTTATCAAAAATTAAAAGTCTAAAATAATTATTGATTTTTTTCATATCTTAAATTAAGAAAATATGATGCCCGTGCATAACACGGACCATAATACTAGTATATATATATATATAAACCCAAAAACAAACCCAAACCCAAAAAATAAGTTTCAAACCTTATAAATAAACTTAAAATTTGAAATTGTTTTTAAAATTTGAAAGAATTACTATATTTTATTGTTTATGTGTTAAACATATCAGAAATCTGTGTGTTCTATGTATACTGCCTTGAATGCAATGTTATTATATTTACCATAACTTCTATATAAATAAAACCCAACCACAAAATAAATCGATTTGGCTGAGAAATAAAGAGATTAGATTCTAAAAGATCGTTGAAGCAGCGAGTTTGAACCGTGTGAGGCTTCCGTCTCCGACTATAGCAAAGCAAGCGAATAAATGTTGACAAATCATGTTAAGGAAATGTTATCATATTCTATATTCAAAATAAGAATTCATTACTACTAATGGATAATTTCAAAAATGCCACTTTGGTGTGTCCATTTTCAAAAATACCACCATGAATTGTTCATTTTCAAATATGTCACTCGTTAAATGTAAATTGACTAAATTATCCTTATTTATTGAAATTATGGTTTTATAGGGATTATGGTTTAGGGTCTAGGGTTTAAAAATTCTAAACCCTAAAGAGAGTTTTGACCCCTAACAAACCCTAAACCCTAAATCTAAAATATTTAACCCAAAACTAAAAGTTATTCTGGGTAAATGATATAATTTTAGTGGCATTTTAAAAAAGATTTTAGAAGGGTGGCATTTTTGAAAATGGGTATTTCAAAAGTGGCATTTTTCAAAAATTCTCTACTAATAAGTGCCTAAGTAGGAATGAGAAATGTTTTTTTTTTCACTTGTAAAGTGTATTGACATATGAAGGTATGGAAATATATACTATATGAAGGTATAAAATATAATAGACTCACAAGTTATAATATTTAGGGTGTGCAACATAATTTTACTGTTTATGATTTCAGATTTGAAGTTTAGGTTTAAGGATTTAGTGTTAGGATTCAAAATTTAGAATTTAAGGTTTAATTTCAAATTATTTTGTTAAGTTAATTTTTTTTGATAAATAGAATAATAATAGCATTCTATTTTATTTACATGTTCAATATAGAATAGATTGACGTATAATTAGTTACACCCATATATCATTTTACGATTAATTTATGACTGTTAAAAACACGAAAACACGATATCTATGAAAAAATCATTTTTTGTAGAATAACAAAATCAAAGCAATATGTAGGAAGAGATCAAAATTAAAATAAATAAGAGGGGATAATATTTTTCTAGGAATCAATTGAGAAAAAGAAGAAGAAGAAAGAGAAAAAAAGAAAAAAAGAGAAGAGTTTTTGGTCAAAAATGTAGTTTATAGATGGTATATTCTAGCCATCAACCAGTATTATATGACCAATTATAAAAAAAAATTTAGCTATTCATGCTAATTTCTCTCTAAAAACTGAAAACTAGAGAAGAAATGTAGACAAAAAAATGGCAGAACTTTTATATCTACTATTAAAATCTTATGTTTTTACTTTCATACTTTTATAATTGGGACCGCTTCAATTGTATCAGCGCTTCCGTTTTGATTTTGACCTGGATCACAATTTGTAGTATCAAAAGAATATCTAACTTCTATTTTGCTTTTTTATCTGGAGCACTTTATGGTATCAAAGCATATATTATTCATATTTTATTTTAATGATTCAGACTACGAATCGTGGTATCAAAGACTATTAAAAAAAAGGAATGCTCTTCCTCATCACTGCTGCCCCCACGGCCCACGGTCACCTTCGATTTCATCTTTGTAGGAAAGTTTTCAGGATTTTCAATGAACCTTGAGGAAAAGGTTTTTCCCTGCGATAGGAGTATTGAGAAAAACACATAAATGTTGAGAAAAATATAAGGGTCCAAATTACTGAAATTAGTACAGTGGTTGACTGCATGTTCAATTCAAGTTCCATTTCTTGCTTCCCATTTTCAACGATTAGTATTCAAATCCGCTTTATTTCCCTTTCAAGTAAGGATAAAACTCGCAATTTAACAAATATTTTCAATTTCTAATCAGTTATTTTTTTCAAAGTTTTAAGCTAAATTATCATTGAGCTGCTGTATATTCTAAATGAAAGAAAAAATGAAATGTAACAACTATATTAACAAGTTAACCGAGTAAAGTAGCATTATACCAATCCACATATAACATGGTACATATACATTTTATCCAAAAAAAACATGGTACATATATACGACATTTTATTATTACAAAAATTAAAATAGCAATATCATACTGATATAACATGGTACACAACAACTACATACACAACATATATCTGTCATATGCAACGTTTTATTATTTAGCTATATAGAATACAAAGTCAGAATTTTTTTTAAAATTCCACATATACTCATATTTTTATTTCTTATTACGCTGACGCTGGTCCTTGAAGTAGTCTTTCGCATTGGCTTCGAAAGGTGCCCTGCGAATAAAACCATCGGCCCCAGGTGCCTTCATCATCTTCTCTTCGGAGCTCGAGGCGAAGCTCAAAAAGGCTAGACCGGCGAATGCTACAATGGCTCCGGCGACGCCTACAGCTTTCGTTGCGGTATCATAAAATGACGAGTTCTCATCTTTGTTATCCTTTTTGCTCTCCATATTGATATGATCACAAAGATTTAAGTTCTTCTTTTCTTTTCTTTTTCTTTCTGTGATGTTGATTTGTTGAGTTAATAGAAGGGATTCATGAGTGACTTATATAGACTTGCAAATGTAATGCCAACAATAAAGACTATTTAGTGTATCTTTCGAGTAATGAAGTACTCTAGAATTAATAAATATAAATTCAGTGGATTCTGAACAAAAAACAACAAATTCAGTGGGACTGGTAGAATATATAAAAGTCTCTATGATTAACTAAAGGGGGATTGAAACAGTTTAAAGCATTTGTTTTATCATTATTTCCAAAATAAATGAATTTAATACATTGTACTATATACTAGGCTAAAGCTGCTTTCTTGTCTATTGTTTAGAGGTATCTTCTTGCTTAAGATATGCCTCTTCTTTTTGTTAATGTTAAGAATAAAGATGCTTTCAGTGTTTCATGTTTGGATTACTTTTTCAGTGGATAACGACTCATCAAAAACAAAGATAAATAGGTGCATGTCTTGACAAGAGAAAGAATACTGAGAGTTAGAGTAAAGTGATAGCAACTTTGTATTTTAGTTAAGTGATAACAAGTTTGAATTTTAGTAACAGTTCGTAAAAGAAACCAAGTTCGTGAAAGGAACCACATTATATTCTATTTCTTTTCGAATTTTATTTTGGTTGTATTTCTTGTCATTTGTAAACGTCAGAAAATTATATTATATTATTTGTCTCACATTATGTTCCTTTTAGGGTTTCTCTCCTCTAGTTCTAGAGCTAATGGTTAGTTTATGTTGTAATTAAAATTTTGTGGTACAAAATTTAACATTAAGAACAAAAAAGGCTTTGAATCACTTTTTGTTAGTTTAGATGAGTTTTGTTTAGATTATTGTTTTCTTACTTAATAATTATTTCAGATATAGGCCTTGATTGGGAAACTAAGAATCGGTCCGGTATTTGTTAACAAACGTGGGCTCCACTATACAGTCTCCATTCAATAAATTTGTTAAATTGCGGGACGTATTTTAATAAAATAATTAAAAAAAAAACATAATGATACACCTGCGGATCAATTTTACAAAGAAAAATAGTGATCTGCACCATGCAGTCAACACACTTCAATTATGGTGTGTTATTAGACTGGTTAGGTGTGGTATTTCATTTTTTTTAGAAAAAAGCTTTAAAAAATTGGGAAAAAAATTATGAGAGTTAATTGTATTGATTAATATAATTTTATTTGAAAAAAAAAAAAATCTTTTGGTTATCTGAAATATAAAAAAAAATTAGTCAAAAATTGATGATTATTATATTCGCACCGCACTTGTTATAATACCATTCAACTTATGTTCTATTTATTTTGTACCGCTTTTTCTGCATGATTCGCTTATCCTGCACGACCTACATTTAACCGTACCATACCATACCATCTAATATGCTTGTTTCGCACCGCTAATCTACTGTTACCATTCGGACCATATAGTATTTTATGCTAAGAAAATTAGGATGCTAGCTTTTTTTGTTTCGTGTGGTCTCTCATATCTCAAGATCAATATTGTGTATTTTCTCTCTCTCTTTCTCTCACACATTATCCTATATCTTATCTGATATAAAATATAAAAGATGACTTCATCTCACAAAGGTGTAACACCTCATCATCTCTCTCCATGACACATCAACCTTTGAAAAAAAACTCATATTAATCATTTTGTTTACACGATTAGTTAATGCACATGGAAACCAAAAAAAAAAAAAAGTTAATGCACATTTTTAGTTTACTTATTAGATTCATTCACCTTCATTATCATGGTGAAATCGTTCAACCTTCATCCTTAATAAACATTACTAATAGAGAGATTCCGACCAATTCACCATGACACATGCACGATTTTGTTTCTTTCCTTCTTTGTTCGCTCATTCGGATAATCCATTCCATTTTCTCAGGTAACCCCTAAAAAATATGTCGATATGATTGGTTATCACTAAATGTCTATAAATTTGTCACTGAAAGAAAACACTAGATGAGTGACTACTTTTTGTGACTGTTTTTTTTGTCGCAAAATTTTGTGACTACTTTGTGACCATTTTGCGACTACTTAACGACTACAAAAGATCTAGAAGCAAAGTAGTCGCATATTTGCGACGAAAAAGTATAGTCGTGTAGTAGTCGTAAATTAGCGACTAAATTAAGACTAATATTCGACTGTGTAACGGTAGTCGCAAAAGAGTCACAAAGTGTGACGAATTAGCGATTCTTTTATTATTCAAGAAGCGTAGTCCCAAATTAGTCACACACCCGGTTTTTAGATTTTCACATATTTTTACAGATAGTCATAAAACCGTAATTAAATACCCACTAACAAGCGACTAATTTGCGATTGCTTATATGGTTCTAAATTATTAGTGTTTAAGATATAGATTTGTGACTCAAAAATAATGTCACAAAAATGTCACTAATTTGTGACTACTTTTCTGAAAGTGTCACTATTTTCCAACCGATTTGTGACTAATCCGTATGATTTTTTTGAAATTCACCAGAAGGAAATTGTAAATAGATTAGTTTTAAGTATCTACATAGATTTGAACTACTAATTACACTAAATATATTATCTAATAGTGAAAATTTTTAACTTACAATTTCATAAACTTTAACTTATCTAATATTTGCATCTTATATAACATTTTACTTTATATTACATATGTTTGCAATCTAATGATTGTTAAAGTGTAATTTTTTTTTAAATTTTACTTAATTAACATTAGTTAACACTATATACTGAAGTATAAACTTAAAAATATAAAAAGACTGATTGGTTAAGCATGTGTATCAATTTTATGGATCTAAATTGTTAGGATTTAGGGTATAGATTTGTGACTCACAACAAAAATGTGACAAAACAGTCACACTTTGTGACTACTTTGCTCGTATCATCACATATTTGCGACTATTTTGTGACCATCTGAATTTGTTAACCTGTTTGGTTTTAAATAATTTGAGCTTCTGTTTAAATAATTTGAGAGTTTTTGGGCGCTAATTAATTTTCCCTAAAATTATTTTGCGACTAATTACAGACTCTTTAGCTTTAAGGACACTTAGTTAAAACAAGTACTTGAAACGATCTGAGTCCCAAATCCCTTGTGCAAACCCTAACTCTTCACCTTTCTCATCCGATTTCAACTCTCTTTCTCAATTTGGGCCTGAATATGCATATCTCTCTCTCGATTTACTTCAACATATTCATCTCTCTCTCTCTCTCTCAATTTACTTCCTAGAATCTGTTCACCTCTCTCTCTCTCGATTTGGGTCTGAAATCCTCGAGCTTATCTCCTGAAATTAAATCATTTTCACCATGGAAACTTGTTTGTTGATCGCTGTGCTCAGCCTCGGAATCCCCTTTTTGATGATTGAAGCGGCGTGTTCCTCTTCTCTTCCTTCCCCAACCACCGACGACAGTTCCAGAGGGACCACCTCCACCGCAGTGCCACCGCCAACCGAATCCATGGAATCCATCTCTTGGACAATAAAGCTGTTAGATTGTGTTATCTATTAGTATGAAATTTATAATCTGTTATCTATTAGTATCTCATTTCAATTTCTTCAGCTAAGCTGCTCTAAATTATGGGATTGCAGGTGGGTAATAAGTCGGATTGTGTCAGCTTCGACATTCGTCCTTCAGATGCAATTAATATAGCTGTTAGATGCAAGGTATAGCTATATTACCATAACCATATACTCGTTCTTTATTCTTAAGGGGAACAATCACACAGAGATCTGTCCACGAGATCATCTTAACCGAATATAAATACGTATTCAGTGTTGAAAAATGGTGTTTATTGCTCACTCTTTAGGTACCTATCCAAGTCAACAAGTATCTAGCTTATAGTGATGGAATGAGAGTCATCGAATCCGGAAAGCTATCAAAGCAAACATTTGCTTCGGATGGTTTATTGTTTACTGAACTATATCGGTAATTCAATGACACTAGTGAAATTAGTCATTTAAGATTCTTTGCTCGTGAATTTGACCATTACAAACTTTTTTAAAAATATTTTTTTTTCCTTGGGTAGGCCAAATGGTCAGACTTGTCTTGATACAAAAGAGTTTGATTTATTGAGAAACATGATGCAAGCTGTTGATGAAGAATGGTATGATGAAGCCGGTAAGCTTAGTCTCAACCTCCCCATTTCAATATCTCTTTCTTTTTCTTTTCCGGATCATAATCATGAATCACATTTTCGTAGTCAAACCTTTGTTCAAAATTTGAGCATTGGATATAAAATCTTTAATGATCTTTGATCATGTCCTGAGGGAATTTTCTGTTTAGTGAAAATGTACATAATTTTCATTGACTTTGGTATGAGCAAGTTTCTGGGTTTTTTATGTTCTTGTGGTCAAGAATCAAGATCAATATCTTGTTTTGTTTCTCTATGATTTTACAGCTGAGTGGAGAGACAAGCTTGGCCAGTTTCAGGCAAAACGCAAATTAAGGAAATACACATGACATGGATGGTAAGAAAAGCTCATCGATGGCTTATATACTACGCAACCAAAATTAGTAATTTTTGCTGTGTTTTTTTTTTCTTTTCTTCAGGAAGTTCGCAGACAAAGTATAAATTATATATAATTTATGTAAATAATAAAGAAGCCATTGCCAGAAGCTGTGATCTCAGCGACGGAATTTAAAAACACACCTTCTCCTTCGCCAATCAACGAAACGGCCACCGGAGGCTCCGCGGCGGTGTCAACCGCATCAATTTCTCCTTGGTCGGCAACGGAAGAATCAGCCGTGAGATTTGGTTGGTTCGAAACATGAATACATACAGAGCCATCCTGCATCGAATCCACAGAAGCTCTCGCCGAGTCAGAATCTATGAGCGAAAAGGGATCAGCTTCGTCTTCGTTGGCTACAAGAGTCATCCATAAATCACAAGATGAAGGGCTTGGTGTCTTCTAAGGATTTCCAAGTTGTGTTCTGGAGATACATTGGTAAATTCCATTATTAGTTTCCTGTGTTCATCTGATTTTTTTCAGCAATGGGAGTCTTATCTGATATGTATTCATTGGGTCTTAGATGCATTTTTAATCTGCAGCTGCTGCAAAAGTCCTGACACAGCTCTCGCGCAGGACAATGGTCTTTTCACTCTCAGATGTGAGATGGTAAGTAGAATCGTTTCTTGCAAGTATCTGATTGATGTGTTCATATCAGGGAAAAGATGACACATATATATATTGATCTCGTTTCATTTGGGTATGTTCTTGTGTAGTGTGGTTTAGTAGCATCCATCAAAGAACCGAATCCATGTGAATAACTTTCATGAAGAGCTACTTGCCGGCGATTATATGCAAGGTTCCATTGTAAGATTTTTAGTGGTTAATTCAATATGATATTTCTTCTGATTTTGATAGTCAAAGGCTATAAGGTGACGATGCTGCTGCTTCTTCTAACCCTCAGGCTACTTCTTACAGTGGGAGGAGTCCCAGTCGCGGTCCTCACCAGCCACTACACCCTAGTAGACATCATCATCTTCCTTCTTTTAAATGTTTTTTGTGTTAGAACATGAATTTATGTTGTCTTTTATTCCACGTTTGTAGTACTATGGAATATAAGTTATGGATTTTATATGTGATGTATTTTTGCGTTAAAAGTTTCAACATTTGGTTTTTCTTTTTAATTTCAGCTTTTCAAATTTGAAAAAAAAATATATATATTAATTAAAGTAGTTGCAAACAAGTTGCTAATTAGCCTCTAACTTATCAGTCTCAAAAAGTCGCACATCTACGACTACAAAGGCAGTTACAAATTAGTCTCAGAAATATGACTACCAATATCTGTCACTATTTAGTCTTTAATATACGACTACTAAATATTGTCTCAAAGTGGTCGCTTATTTACGACTAAATTTAGTAGTCACAAAATAGTCCGTAATACGCGACTAATTTGCAACTGTTTCAATTAGCGACCAAAATTTAGCGACTACTTTTTTTAGTCTCAAATCAGTCGCTTATTGCAGATTAGCGACCATTTTGGGACCGTTTAGGGAGTCACTCATGCTCTGTTTTTTTGTAGTGTGTATCTTCTCACCTATGGTTTTAAACCCAAATTGTCATTCTCTTCTTTTTGTTTCAGAGTATACTATCTACTGATCTTTATCCTTCTTTATACCCATTAATTAATTTTTTCATTGTGTATGATATATCTATTTTTACTGAATTAGCTGCATCTAATCCGTCAATGTCCTTCATTATGATTAAACACGTTTTTTCTCTGTATTCCTTAAAGGTCTTTTGATTATCTTGCCTCTTGGTTTGAAAGAAGTTGATGGTTTTCTTATGAATTGAATAATCTAACACTTAAATGGGTTCAAACGAATTTTACGTTTCTTAGCACATGAAAAGCAAAACAATCATAGCTCTAAAATGTGCGATGAAAAGATTCAGTTGTGACATTTCAATTTGTGTCATTATCCAGTATAAAGTGAGAGCCATGGTTGATAAATTTCAGATGAAGCATCATGGGCAATTGTAGATATCAACAAGTTCGGAGAAAGTAAGCTATGGTTAATTTCTTCTTTACTTTTGTGTTTTTTTTTAATTAGCTTATGTGGCTGTGGGTTTTAAAATTGGTGAATTTGGTTAATAACAAAAAAAAAAACATAATTGCAAAATTAACCAAAAATTTAGAAATAAATAAGGAGAGATAGAGAGAGAAAAAAGGGAAAATAGTTAGTTTTTATGTTATAGTTTTTTTTAATGTTATTTTTGCCAATTTCTCTTTTAAAATCTTTGTTGTTCTCACAATATGTAATGAAGATGTAGCTAAAAACATATATGTGACAAAAAGAAAAAAGGAAAAAAAAAGGTTCTTGCAACAAAAACAAATTTCGTTCGGTTGGATTGAAATGATAGTAAAATTATACCTTATGCATACGAACTGCATCGATTACGTACCGTTTTCAAGAAGGAATAGAATATCAAAATCTATATCAAATTTTAAAATAAATAAAAGAAAATTTAAGGGATATGGAAAAACACCCACCCATACGTATAGGTATTCATCTAGTATAATTAAGGAGTTATCTCTCCATTTATAGTGTCCACATCATAAAAAAGTAAATAAAAATATTAAAATAAACTTAATGACTCAATTAATTTACACACTTTTATATTAGATTATTATATTTCATTGAATAAAAACAATAATTCACAAAAACATAAAAAAATAATAATAATAAAAAATTACAACACAAGAAAATAAAAAAATATGAATATAGATGAGATGAATATCAAATTAGATAGTTGTATTTTTACATAGAGTTAATGTGTAAATATTTAAAATATTAAATATAAACAAATAATTACAACACAAAATAATAAATAAATAAAAACAAGGTGAATATAGATTAGATGAATATCAAATTAGATAGTTGTATCTTCACATATAATTAGCTAGATGTACAACATTTACAGTGAAGTTGCAACTTGCAAGGATCTTGGTACACAGAGTTTTAACCCTAAAAATATCACTGCAAGTGCACAGCAAACAAAGTGGTATTTTAGGGATCGAATCCACGAGAACCAAGTGTCATACTACGAATCTTATGAATGAAACTAAGCTATGACAGCAATATGATGGTTGTTTGCAATATGAAACGAAAATAGAAAATAAATCGGTGTAAACTTATGAATTCAAAGCATTCGGCATCAGGGAATTCGCGGGGATTCAGAAAAAAAAAATCGCCAGGGAAAGCACTAAGAATCGTTATAGAACTCAAATCACGAAATCAAATTGATCTACTGTAGTAGCATCAATTACTATGTCTAACAACCTAAGATCCTAAACTGTCGTTTGAATTCAAGAGGTTAAACATGCACTAAAGTTAAGTTTGATATCTTCACAAAACACCCTAACATCAACTTTCGTTGGCTAGGGATGCTTCGCTCATATAGGTTCTTTCAGGCTTTTAAACAAACACTTTTGGTGCATTAAACAACCTAAAATCAGAAACTAGGTAGCCAATCAAGTTTCAGCAATAAGAACAACCTAGATGAGGAAACCAAGTTATCAATCCCTAAATAAACATCTTAATTCAATCAAACCCTAAAATCCCTTTGAAAACCCTAAAACCCAATTGGAAAACTACTCAGACATGGTAGAAATCAAATCAGAAGATGAAATAATGAAATAAATAAAATAAATAAGAGGGTTTAGAAATCTTTTCCAAATTGTCAATAGGTTTGAGAGATCTTCTCCCAAAGTTTGTAAAGAGAATAAACTAAAAGTCTGAATAGAAAAATAAAGTGTTGCCTAAACATTGGCTAAAGATTACATATAAATAGGTCTAATAATGTTCTGGTCAAAATCTATTGCAAAGCCAAGCCCAATAAGGAAAAACTGAATTTTTTTATTTTTTTGCACATGTTTCTTTTGCTCGCCAGACGGACATGTCTGCACTAAAACTTTCATAACTTTCGATCTCACCGTTGGAATGACCTCAAATTACTTCCAAACAAATCTAACTCGACGCTCTATCCTGTGACACAATTTCAGGTCGATCCATTGGTGGAAACATATTCAACGAGTGCCGAACTTCTGACATTTCCGCAGGATCATGCATCTTCACATATCTGTTTGCAACTATTCCTTGCTCCTTATGCCTTGACTCTATCCAAATATGTTTCAACCCGAAAAGACTCTAAAACATAGAAAAGACTCGATAAAACGATGAATATCATGGTTGAAAACCGATAAAAACCATGATATATCAACTTCCCCAGACTTAGCCTTTGCTTGTCCTCAAGCATAACAAAGAACTTAGTTTGTGAAAGAAGTTTGAAAATGCGTAAACTCACATTCTATTTAGAGTGTTGTAATGACCATTCATCTCATAATCCACACACTGCAAAACCAATCCTAATCGAACCACCATGTACTTCTCCGCAGACATTCGCAGTCTCCCAGATTCAACCCATAATTTCGCAATATTGTCCTTAAACCTTTCATCGATGGGTCTCATCAACGGTCTCAATCCCAAGAACATTATAGACTCATTCCCGTTAAATACCATGACAAATTATCCATACAGTTTTTGGTACTATTTCTCTCCCCAGATTTATTCTGTTTTCCTCTTTTTTTTTTTTTTTTTTTTTTTTAAAAAATTTAACAAAGGTGTAAGCGAAATAATGGTATCATGGAAAAATTTCCTAGCCTCGCTTCCAACCTTTGTGTGATCATTTCTTTCGAAGTAAAATAATGTGATCATTGGAAATTTTCCTAACCCTTTACTCAAAAGAAAATCATTTCATTTTTTCTGCTTTTATTAAACTTAGAATAAGGGAGAGGAGTACCATTATTTTTCACACATGATGCATTTGTCAGATATGAATGAGGAGTCAAGCCCTATGAACACAAGTCACATTGATGAGGTAAAAGGAAGAGCTCAGAAATTAGCGCGGGTTTAGTGGATTCTATTGGAAATCTGGACGTCTCTAGTTAACTGGTCAGCCTTTGGATTTTTCATTAGTCGGATCTGAACTGATTCTGTAGCAATGGTCACTCAAATAAAATATTCAGACAATAAACCAAGAGAAAAGTCATCATTTCCAACAAATTTGACTCAATAAACCGACAAACTGACTCAAAGAGAAAACAAAAGAAAGAAAATAGAGTTAGTAAACGATAAACACCCTCCTCCAGACTTACTTCACACCATCTCGGTGTGAAAATAAATAAAGAGAAAGGCAAAACAGACTCAAAAGATGAAAATAAATTTTTTTTTCTGCAAAAACGTACATTGGCCCGGATCGGTCGATATGTAATTTTTTTTTGTACGTACTTTGCACGGATCGATCGATCGACGTCGGGATCGATCAATCCATACGTAGTTCGATCGATCTGATGCTGGGAGGTCGATCTAAAAGCTTACGGCCACTCGATTGATCTGCCCCGTTTTTGCACGGTTATTATTTTTTAATTTTTTTTGAAAAGAAACCTGAAACACTTAGAACCAAAACCAAAAGTTAGAAAATAACTGAAAAACGAAGTATGTACACTTACCGGTGGGTTGCCTCTCACCAAGCGCTTGTTTTTAGTCATATACTTGACTTCGGTCTCATGTATCAGTCAAGAAAATGAGCATGGGAACTTTCTCCAAAACAAGTTCCTCGATCAGTCATCTCAAACTCTAGAACCTTCCTCAACATTTCTTTCACAGTTTCTGCACCATTCTCTTTAAACTCTGGAGTGAGAATACCTCTACCCTTGGAGAAAGGCTTCGAAATTTCTTTGCACTTCACCTTGTACTCAATCGTGTCTCCAAAGATCTCTGAGGTACCAAAATCATATGAGAATCTTCCTTGATCCTTTGGCTCTTCACCTTCTCCTTTGTCTTGTTCTTTTGACTGGTCTTCTTTGTCGTGATATGAGGGTCTCCATCCAGGACTTCCTTGACCTCATTCTTATTATCTGGTTCCCTCTTTGTCTCGATTGACAGTTGCTCTTCATTGATAATGGTAACACAAGATGCAAGTCTTGTTGCTCCATTAGTAGGTATAACTTTGTAGAAGACCTTCTTGTCAATATTGGAGAATGAAACTCTCCCGTTAGGAAAATCAACAACTGCACCCACTGTCACCATAAACGGTCTTCCAAGAATCAAAGGCATATCAGGCTCTTCGCTCATCTCCACCACCTAAAAATCAGTAGGAACAAGACAGTTTCCTATTTGAACATGTAAGTCATGAATGGTGCCATGTGGAATCGTGGGGGAAGAATATGCAAACTTAAGAGATATCTGAGCAGGTCTCATCTCATCAATCCCGAGCT
This sequence comes from Pseudoturritis turrita, assembly GCA_900406555.1. Classification (NCBI taxonomy): domain Eukaryota; kingdom Viridiplantae; phylum Streptophyta; class Magnoliopsida; order Brassicales; family Brassicaceae; genus Pseudoturritis; species Pseudoturritis turrita. The sequence goes on from OVBL01000004.1 coordinate 577,974, forward strand.
TCTCTGTAATAGCCTTAGACATGAGGTTTATAAAAGACTCGGAATCACAGAGAGATTCTTCAAATTCAACTCTCGAAATAGAGCATGGAACAACAAACTTCGCAGGGTCTTCCAATTTAGGCAATATCTTCATAGGAGGTGGTGTATTCCTTGCTTCAACACAGAGGGCCTTGACAACTATAAGGCTTTCTCTGGTATCTCTAGCAAACTTCCGATATGCAGGATTGCCTCTAAGTGCATCTTTAAATGAGATATCATGGGGAAGTTTTCTCACCATCTTATTGAATTCAGCTAGCCTCTCTTTGTTAATACGATTCTTCAGTCCCTGAGGGTATGGAATTCTAGGGATGTACGGTAATAATTCTACAACTTCCTCTACTTTTTCCGATTTAAGCGGTGCTGGTTCAATCTCCATCTTACTCTGAACTGATATTGCACTGCAGTGCTCTCTAGAATTTTTCTCAACTTTTCCTGGAAGAATCCCTGGTTGTCGCTTGGCTGATGCTGAGATCTGAGCTACCTGAGTGTCAAGATTCTTAACGTGAGTAGAGAGAGCTTCAATCTTACCATTAAGATCATTGTACATGCTGTCCACCTTGACATTGATCTCGCTAGCAATTTTCTGCTGGTTGAGCAAAAGCTGCTGCATAAGAACCTTGAGTTCATCTTGAGAGTCATTCTTGGAGCTTGGAATGGGGCATGTGCTGCCGTCTGGAAGTTGTTGAATGGCTGTTTCTGCTGAAATCCACCCTGAAATCTTTTCTAACCATGATTTTGCACGAACTGGTTTTCTTGAAAATCCTGAGAAAAGTTATTCAGAAAACTCTGGTTTTGCACGCCTGCCTGTCCTGTAAACTCCTGAAAAGCAGTGACGCCCGCGTTTTGCACAGTCGGCTTTCGCTGAAATTGTTGATCCTGAGCGATCACTTGTTGTGGATAGACTTGATCTTGCGAATTCTCGATATTCGTGCTTTGATAGGACAGATTTGGGTGGTTTATGAAATTTTGGTTGAAACCCCTGTTTTACACGAAACCTTGCCCGTTCACATAGCTCACCTCTTGCAACTCATCAGTCCCTTCTTCAGCGAATTCCTGGCAGAAAATAGGATCTGTTCCACTCTCACAAAAACTACACGCCTCTCTAACTTGCCTTCAATAGCAGATTCAACTTCTCATTCAGCACGTCGATCTTCTGAGATTCCACACTGTTCACACGGTTAGACCTATCATACTCAGCACAGCGGTTGTTGGAACTTACATCCAAGTTCTTAATCAGTTGGTGGGCTCTATCCTTACTCTGAGTCATGAAATCTCCATTGCTAGCAGCGTTGAGAGCGTTCTTGTAATCCCACTCGACTCCATCGTAGAAGATGCTAAGAATCTGCCCATCCGAGTATCCATGATGTGGGCACTCTCTGCGATACTCCTTGAATCTCTCCCAAGCCTCACAGAAAGACTCTGCTGAATGTTGTTGGAAGGTAGTGATCTTGTTCCTCAGCGAAGCCGTCTTGGATTTAGTGTAGAAGTGATCCAAGAAAGCGGCTCTGCATTCATCCCAATTGGTCAACGATCCATGAGGTAGAGACTTGAGCCATCTCGATGCATTTTCCGCCAGAGATAAAGGGAAAAGCTTACACTTGATGTAATCAGCAGTTACCCCATTTGCCTTAGTAGTTCTGCAGATCTCTTCGAAGTTCTCTATGTGATCCATCAGATTTTCAGCTGGTAGACCATGGAACATGTGCTGTTTCACCAATGCAATCATCTGAGGTTTGATCTCGTAGTCCTGTCTTGCAATGGCTGGTGGACAAATAGCAGCTATGATCTGGTAGAAAGTGTGGGGAGTGTCTGCATCCCCAATTGCAGGCGGTCGCTGCTGTTGTTGCTGCAACTGTTGCAACTGCTCATGTAGCCTCTGAAGTTCGGCTGCAGTAGCAAGTGTCTTGTTGTCGATATTGTCACCCATTGTGACTGGATTCAATTTTTGTCTTCCTGTTTGCTCTTTCTAGCCTTGCGAGTTCATGGTTCTTGAAGTTGAAAAGGTTGTCAGATCCATTGCTTATTCTCTGCATACACCTGAAACATATAAGAAGACAAGATAGAATTAATTAGTAAATCTTAGACTAAATCTCAAACAAAAATTCGAAGGTAAAGCAATTGATCCCCGACAACGGCGCCAAAAACTTGATACACAGAGTTTTAACCCTAAAAATATCACTGCATGTGCACAGCAAACGAAGTAGTATTTTAGAGATCGAATCCACGAGAACCAAGTGTCACACTACGAATCTTATGAATGAAACTAAGCTAAGACAGCAATATAATGGTTGTTTGTAATATGAAACGAAAATAGCAAATAAATCAGTGTAAACTTATGAATTAAAAGCATTCGGCATCAGAGAATTCGCAGGGATTCAGAAATAGAAAAAATCTCTAGGGAAAGCACTAAGAATCGTTCTAGAACTCAAATCACGAAATCAAATTGATCTACTGTCGTAGCATCAATTACTATGTCTAACAACCTAAGATCCTAAAGTGTCGTTTGAATTCAAGAGGTTAAACATGCATTAAAGTCAAGTTTGATATGTTCACAAAACACCCTAACATCAGCTTTCGTTGGCTAGGGATGCTTTGCTCATATAGGTTCTTTCAGGCTTTTAAACAAACACTTTTGGTGCGTTAAACAACCTAAGATCAGAAACTAGGTAGCTAATCAAGTTTCAGCAATAAGAACAACCTAGATGAGGAAACCAAGTTATCAATCCCTAAATAAACATCTTAATTCAATCAAACCCTAAAATCCCTTTGAAAACCCTAAAACCCAATTGGAAAACTACTTAGACATGGTAGAAATCAAATCAGAAGATGAAATAATGAAAGACATGATGAAATGAATAAAATAAATAAGAGGGTTTAGAAATCTTCTCCAAATTGTCAATAGACTTCAGAGATCTTCTCCCAAAGCTTGTAAAGAGAATAAACTAAAATTCTGAATAGAAAAATAAAGTATTGCCTAAACAATGGCTAAAAATAACATATAAATAGGTGTAATAATGTTCTGGTCGAAATCTCTGGTAAAGTCAAGCCCAATAAGAAAAAACAGAATTTTTTTTTTTTTGCACATGTTTCTTTTTCTCGCCAGACGGACATGTGTTCACTAAAACTTACATAACTTTCGATTGTACCGTTGTAATGACCTCAAATTACTTCCAAACGATAGCTAACATAACTTTCGATTGTACCGTTGTAATGACCTCAAAGTATTGAAAAAGTTCTGAACTTCTGACTTTTCCGCAGGATCATGCATCTTCACAAATTCGTTGGCAACCATTCCTTGCTCCTTATTCCTTAGACTCCATCCAAACATGTTTCAACCTGAAAAGACTCTAAAACATAGAAAAGACTCGATAAAACAATGAATATCATGGTTGAAAACCGGTAAAAACCATGATATATCCGATCTCTGGGACGCTCTGGAAAAGAAGTATAAGTTTTTCAATGTGGACTCTAGAAATTTCGCTGCTGCGAAATTCCTGAACTACAAAATGGTGGATTTGAAACCCATCATGGAGTAAGTTCATGAGCTCCAAATGATTGTGCAAGAGATAGCCGATGAATGAATGAAGATCTGTGAGGTTTTCACAGTGAATTGCTTCGTGACATGTTATTTTTATCTTACTATTTTTATATAGATAGACAACAATTTGATTTAAGAAATAAATAATTTACAGAAGGAAACTTTTATTTTTACATTATTTAGATTTGACATGTGTCACAATCTAAATTAAAATTAACACGTGTCGCGATCTGAAGAGTTACAATTTTGCCTATGTGTCACGTTCATGTTGAGCGCATCCTGCTTTATATAATAAGATGTGCAAATATTTGTAGATGATTAGAAATAAGGAAAAAAAAATATCACGATAAAAAGATATTAAATAGAATGACAATTATTTTCCAACAGTTAGAAATTATTTAGGATAAAAAATACAATTTTAGGTGTAACAGTAAATGCAAAATTTTAAAAGGTTTTACTCAAAATAAGAATATTCATATTCATTTTCAGGAGAAAATATGTATGAAACATTTTTAGAATGTAGATTACTTTTAAAATAACATGTATTATTTGAAAAATAGTGGTAAATTTACATATTCGCTTAAATTTTTTAATGTAATATTATATGTGGTTTTTTTAAATATAAGAAAAAATCATTTTTCTAAGTAGAATACATCTTGAGAATTTGAGACGATTTTTATGAGTGTTAAAGAATAAATTCACGTTAGCGATTAAAAATAAAGTAATTTTAGCACATTACGTCAGATTTAGCACATTCACATTTGATGTGGAGTTATGTTTGCATAAGCATTTAATTATTTTTACGATTGGGTAAATTGTCAACATCAAAACCTCTAGAGAGATGTCCTCATGGGACTTCAATATGGAAGGAACTCTCTCTGGGATAAAGGGTCGTGGGATGGTCGCCAATTCTGTTTCCTCTTCCCGCTAGGTTTTCAACTGATTTTTATCACCACGTGAAATCTAGCGATTCTTTACTTTTCAAATAAAAACCGTGGATAATATTTATGTTGTATATCACTTGGTAAAATAATTTTACATATATATAAAAATGTTTATATAGATATTTTTTAAAATGATTATATTTATATTTAACGATTCATATTGTTAGAAGTTTTAAAATTGAAATCTCGCGCAACGCGCGAGAGTATAAATCTAGTTTAAAAAAATTAGTCGCTCTTTTGCGCTAATTTTGAGAATATTTTGTTACCAAAAATTAGTTTGAGTAATTGCTTTTGTTGGGTCATTGATTATCCAAGCAAAACTCATTAGGGCTCTATGAGAAATAAACTTGAGCAGCCAGCCAGGTCTCAAACAACTTTTGTGGCTCTATATTTGGCTCTAGTTATATCGTGACATAGTTCTCAAAGGTAGAGATGTCAGACGGGCCAGCCCGCGTTCAAGTTGTCCAATCCGTGGAGGGTTCAAATTTTTTTTAACTCGTGCGGGATGGTCCGTCGCGGATTGCGGTTCTTAAATATATGTCCAGGCCCGCACCGCATAGTCCACCGGATTAGCGGGCCAATCCGCGGGTCGTTTGATTCTTCTCGATTCTGGGTTTATGGGTTTTTCCAGTTTCGAAATTCCATTGGAGAATTGATGAAGAACAGAACATCTTACTTTGATTACTGAATATCAAAAATCAGCTTCTATCTATGTTTGTATATGAATATTATGTTGAGATGTTTCCGTGTTTTGTTTGAAACGTAATACTCTGAGAAGCCAGAGGCCATTTTTAAGTGTTTAAGTTAGAAACCAGATTTTGCTTTGGAATTGTTAAGAAGGATTAGAGAATAATCTATAACTTTTGGATCAATTTCGCAGGAGGTTTTGCTGTGTCACGTTAGCCCACAATGATGAATATGTTCCCTTGTGAAGCTACACGGTTGTTAGATTACCATAATTGAGAAATTTCTTTTCGTTTCTTGTTAGTTATTCAATTTTTATACTTTTAAAACTACATTTATAAGTTTTAACTTTTAACTTAACAGAATTATGATTATCAAAGTGATAATATGATGTTTGATGCTCTTTGATTGTAATTGAATTTGTTTTCAGTCTTAGTTTTGCATCAAAGTTTGATATGATCAATAAATTTGATAGAGATTTGTATTATGAACAAACGTCATGAAAATTTGTCTCTGAAGCGAAGCTTTAGTAGAAAATATAGAACACTCGGGAACATGGTGGTGTTTTACTGATTCTAAAAAATGGTGTATGTTTCTTCAATAAAATTCTTGATAATTCATGTTGAGACAAAGGCAATTTCAGTTATGTACCAAAAGAAAGGCGACAAACCTTGTTGCTGGTTGAAGAGCTTCAAAGCTGGAAACACGTCTCAGAGTTAGTACGATAAAGTTCCGTCCTGCATTCCAAAGGTAACCAAAGAATCAGACATACTTTTATAGCTCATCCAACTCCATAACCTGCCAAATCTATGCATTATTATGCTTAGCTACTACCTGTTTTAAAACAAATACTCGATCACATCTTTGGTGGTCTTGACAGTGTTAAAAGCCAAGGTAGCAATGCTTCACTAGAGCAGCGAAAACTATCCTGCACTAACAAAAACAATCCTATAGTAAGTTGGGAACTTTGAGATTTCAAAAGGAGTTAAAGAAGAAACAATCCTGCAGTCACTAAGAAGCTTTTTTCTAGCTGCTACCGTGTTCTGAAAAAGAGCAACATGTTCCAATCTCAATTGTGTTGTCTCTCTTGATTGTATACATATGACCAGAGATGACATGCCTATAGAATCTGTCATCAATTGTGTTCCTGTCAAAAACATATCAGATAGAGCACCATGTGAGAATCAGACATTAACATAGATTAATAATCAGTCTGATAATTGCACTTACCTGCAGAAACCACATGGAGAAATAAAAAAACGAAAGTTGCAGATTATCAGACATATTTGTAAGGTCTTATGAACGATTTTATAAGGTCTTTTAAACTAATTTATAAATCATTCTATATGAACCAGTAAACTACTTCATTATTGTTTCTTTCCCACCTGAAGTAATGAAGTTACTTGCTCTACCTTCGTTACGTCAACATGATAACAAGCTTGTCCTCCTGGCTTATCCATAGCTTATAGGGATTTAAATTAAAAACTTTATATTTGTTTATGAATCTGCTGTCAAAATTTATAAAGAACATTGAAGTGGAACTGAATCTAAATAAAACTACTTCCTTCTATACGAACCAAGTCACAAAATAGATCATACAAATCAGTGAAAACTCGAACAGAACTTCCAGAATGTGACATGGAGACTGATGGCACAAATTCAAACACAAACATGTAAAGAAACACAAGCAGATTATCAGACTGATTACCAAAAACACTTAGCAGCCAAGCTCTCTTTTTCCCATTAGTTGCAGTGTTAATCGCTTCCACTAGCTCATCCTCGCATCTCATCTTGACAGTCCATCATTTGAAATTCGTAATCGCATCCTTCAGGGAGCTTTAGCTTCTGACAATTAAAGCAGAAATCTCCGGTCTTAGCAATCATAGCAGTCATCTTCAACATCATACACTACAAGAAAACAGCAGATGAGCGACTACCAGGAAAGTCACAAAATGGTCGCTAAAACTCAATTTGCGACTACTTAGGGACTAAAACAAGTAATCGCAAATTGTTGGTCGCAAAGTAGTCGCCTATTAGGGACTTAATGTGATTGTTTTAATTCGTCGTATATATACGACTACTTTGATACTAACGAGTAGTCGTATATTAACAACTAAATAGGGACTACCTGAACTTTGCGACTACTATATGACCAATTATGTGACTCGTTCTCTGGAGACTAATTTATGATGATATTTGTAGTCGTATATATACGACATTTTTAAGCCTAATTATGGTAGAGGCTAACGAGGGTCGATGGTCGCAAAGTCGTCACTAAATCGTCACGTATTAACAACTAAAATGCCACCACTTTGTTGGTTTTCTCAATATTAGTGTCGCAAATCAGTCACAAATTTGCATCGTTTTTGCAACATTATTAACGAAAGAAAAAATAATATATAAATATTTTATATATTATTTCGAATTTGAAAAAATAAAAGTAAATTAAGAAGAAGCAGAAAATTACAATACAAAAAGACAAAATAAACTTAGTCTTTAACATGACATCAACAAGTTTTGAAACATAAACTAAAAATCCCAAACATAAAAATACGTTCAAACACAAAAGAAAGAAATTTTAAAAATGTTTAGGGCTAGAGTTATGTGGCAGGTGTGGTGCCTGGTGCAGAAGGTGGTGCGGTTCCTGCGGCAGTGATAAGTGCGGGGGTTGGGGAAGTAACCAAGACAGGGGGCTCCATCAGGAGAGCTGCGAGGCCGGGATCTGAGTTTTTCAGGTACGAGATCATCTTCTCCAATGTTGAGATCCACAATTGAACTTCTCGTTGCTCCTCATCACGTCGAGCATTATCCACTTCTTGCTCATCTATCTTACGACGAGTTGTTTGAAGTTGTTCTTGGATCTCTAAAAGTGATGAGGAAGAAGAGCTTGCATAGCTTTCTTTCCTTTTCCCTTTGCTGATCATCTCTCTAAGTTGGCCAAGTCCGAAAGAGTTCCCCTTCGGATCTGTCTGAGTACACTAAACCAACATAAAACTGGTTGATAGTCAAGCAAAACAAAAACAAAGCTAAACAGATAGAATGCTTAGAAGAAGGATTAAACAAGTATATATCAGAATGATTCAAAACAGGATGATTCATAAACAATATATTCCAGAATGATTAACATATTTTCCCAAGTAAAACCATCATAATGATTCACATCTATTACAAGTGTATAAATCAAAATGAATGATTTCACATCTTTTGCAATGATTTGACAATGATGCAAAATAAAAAACAGAAAGAAGTACACTATATTGAGAAGACCCAATTGTTCCTATGCTAACAATTAGTGCTCACCAAACAAAGACATGAAGTATCATTGAAACTCTGAATACCAGGTAATGAGAAGAGCAACAGAAGATGAAACAAATTTGAAAACAAAATAGCAGACAATCCTATGCTAAGAAATCAGAGAGCAAAAGAAAGACAATCATATGCTAAGAAAGCAGAAATTAAAGGAAACTACCTTAAAAAAAAATATCATTCTTTTCTTCAATGGTGAGGGTGCGATGCTAGAGTTTTCAGACACATTGTCTGAGCATTATGGGCCATCCTCATCCCTTTGCTCCATCACATCTGCTAGGTTCTTCTCATAAGCATCAGCTGCTTGTTTGGCTTTGTAATCAACAAAAGTTCCATCTGCCCTTGTATGTGTCCTCATAAACACTTCTCCAAAAGAAACTAGACGCCCTAATTCCTCCTCCTGTGATAATAGAAAATACATATTAAGTAGATGCAATTTAAAACAGTAAAGAAAGGATAAAGGTTTTACCATTTCTTGTTGCACGCGCAAGTAAGATTTCTGGCCGGAAACGTCTAGACCGCCCCGATCAGAGTTACGGGACTGTGAAGCAGTAGAGCTCCTCTCGATTGCTTCAGGAGTGATCCAATGCACCCACATTTGTTCCCAGAGCGTCTCGCCAATCCAAGGCGGTCTTCCACCACTGTTCTTAGCCTGGCTAACTATGTCTTTCATCCGATTTTTGGCAATCTTCAAGAAGTGGTCCTTGACAAGCTCTGTGATCCCGGTATCCCAAGTGTACTTGCGCTACACAGTAGAAGATTAGTAAGTATTTATGAAACTGTATCTTTAGTACTTTAATATTAAACAAGTAAAACCATAAAACCATGCCGCAAACGATCTGAAATATCTCTCTTGGATGTGTAGAGGCGTAACCTTCCAGCGAAAGTATGGCCCATCAAATTTCCGACAGAAAATTCCAGCAATCACACGAGTCAATTTACCTTGGTCCCATGTAAATCTATTACATGAATATAAAGATAGGTTAAGTTAAAATCAAAAAGCTTTAGAAGAATCATTATCTATATCTTATGTTTGTCTCTATATCTTATGCACACAGATACCAACTGATTAAATGTTTAGTTGTACTCAGACCATGGTTAAACTATCACTACAAGAAACAAGCCAATTTGCGACCAAATAAGAATCGCCGCAACGAGCTAGTCACAAACAAAAAATCGTCGCAATCTAGTCGTAAAATGTGCGAGGAAAAAAATTTGGTCGCAAACACCTCGCAAAAGTTTTGCGACGAATTTGCGTGGGATTATTTTGCAAGGCATTTGCGAGGCACATTTTGCTAGGAGTTTGCGAGGAAAATTTTGCAAGGCATTTGCTAGGCACATTTTGCTAGGAGTTTGCGAGGATGATTTTGCGAGGCATTTGCGAGGAATATTTTGCTAGTAGTTTGCAAGGATGATTTTGCGAGGCATTTGCGAGGAATATTTTGCTAGTAGTTTGCAAGGATAATTTTTGCGAGGCATTTGCGAGGAAATATTGTGAGGAGTTTGTAGGGCAAGGACGGTCGCAAATCAGCAGCAAAAAATATATAAATTGCTTTTTTAAAAACCGGATTTTTTAAAAAAATTTAAATAAAAATAAATAAATTTCGGAAATAAAATAATAATAATAAAAATTTAATTATATTACATAAAACGAGTATTTAGTACAACGAAAAAAAATAAACTACAAATCATCGATATCACAAAAATCCGAAGCTTCATGAAATTCCGAAGAAGAAGCTGAAGATGTTCCAGCTTCTCCATGTTTCTTCTTCCTCAGCATCTCCCGAATCACCGGGTTCGAATCCCCAAGTAACTCGAACATCATATCGTAGGTGTCGTGTTGCTGCGTCTCCGGAACGAAATCCAAGATAGGCGGAGTCGATGTAGACGGTCCGGCATGTCGTGAATGATACCCGCCATGTCGCGGTACAGGTGTACCGAAGGCGGATAAAAAACCGGTATACTCATTATGCGGATCATCCATCTGCAATAAAATATTTAATAAAAATTAAATTCAATCTAAATCTATTCCTAACCATTCTAAAACAAAAATTATAAATTTATTCCATACCTAAATCTATTCCTAACCATCCTAAAGCAAAAACTATAAATTTTTAAAAAAAATCGGATTACATAACTTGTAGAGAGAGAGTTGCGAGTAGAGAGATGTTGGGTGAGATGGAAATGAGCAAAGAGGTAGGCAAATTCGGCTGACTTATATAAACATATATTGGGTCGCAATTTAGCCGCAATTGGGTCGCAAAAACGCACCTTTTTCACCCAATCGGATTTACCGTCCAGATTTGCGACCAATTTGCGACACCACGTGGCAAAAGCGTCGCAAATCTGATCAAATTTTCGACATGCGGCAAAAAAGAGTTAATTTTTTTATATTACCGCCAAGTTTTGCAACTAATTTGTGACGCCACGTGGCAACGACGTCGCAAATCTGGTCAAATATTCAGCACATGGTAAATTAAACCGCCAAGATTTGCGATGCCGTTGCCACGTGGCGTCGCAAATTAGTCGTAAAATGGGCCAAAATTTTGCGACTGATTTGCGACTGACCAAATCAAACAAGAATAAAATAGAGTTTAGGGTTTTCAAAAAAATTCATACATATATACATCCTATAATTATACATTAGGGTTATGTGTTTAAGGTTTCGGGCAATTATATAAGCAATTCGACAATCCTACTAAAATTGATCGAATCATCTTCCATTAACTATATAGTTACATACTTAGTCTCTGTAGATTCATTAAAATCTAGATGTTGTTCGAGAAATTAATAGGGTTTATTCAGCTAGCCTATATGCATTAGGGTTTAGGGCATATAGGTTTTATTTAGGGTTTACGGTTTAGGATTTATAAGATTTTATAGGGTTTAGGGTTTATAGTAAACTAAATACAAGATTGCTACTAATTTGCGACCTCGAGTCGCAATCTAGTAGCAAATTCTATATTTTGCTACTAGATTGCGACTAGAGGTCGCATATTAGTCGCAATTTTGTACTTAGTTTATTTTTTAAAAATACACACGGTAGATAATTTAAGGTTTATGGCTTTTAGGGTTTAGGGCTAATTGGGTTTATTTAGGGTTGAGGGTTTCTAAGATTTTATAGGGTTTAGGGTTTAGGGTAAACTAAGTACAAAATTGCTACTAATTTGCGACCTCGAGTCGCAATCTAGTAGTAAATTATATATTTTGCTACTAGATTGCGACTAGTGGTCGCATATTAGTCGCAATTTTGTACTTGGTTTATTTTTTATTTTTAAAACACGGTAGATAATTTAAGGTTTAGGGCTTTTAGGGTTTAAGGCTTATTGGGTTTATTTAGTGTTTAGGGTTTTTAGGATTTTATAGGGTTTAGGGTTTAGGGTAAACTAAATACAAATTTCTACTAATTTACGACCTCGAGTCACAATCTAGTAGCAAATTGTATTTTGCTACTAGATTGCGACTAGAGGTTGCATATTAGTTGCAATTCTGTATTTAGTTTTATTTAAAAACAAAACACACGGTGCGTGAGAATACTTGTAATCACACCACTCGGTTGCCTTTACTTTGCCACCCATTCGGTCTAAATCCGAGAAGACATCAGGTACTCCCACATCATGATATGTTCGTCTAACCCCACCATCATCGTATCGTTTACGACCCATTTTCTTTGTTTTCACGGTTGGGCTAAAATAGTAACTCGAGAAATTAGATGTCTCCTCGGTCAAACTTCCTGCCACAATCGATCCCACAACCTTTGCGAGATTTTTTGCTTTCATCTTCAGATGTTTGAAGAACCTTTCGAACGGGTACAACCATTGAAATTGGACTGGTCCACCAAGATCCAACTCATGCGGTAAGTGGACTAATTTGCGAGGCAAATATATTTCGCAGCAAATGCCTAGCAAATTTGCAATGTCTTTTCTACGACCTTTCTTTTCATCGCAGATTAGCCGCAAATTTGAGGATATTTGCTACCACTTTTTAGTCGCAATTTTGCGAGGCATTTGCCACGAATGATATTTGCCTCGCAAATTAGTCGCAAATTTGAAGATAATTGCGACTAATTTGCGACAAAATTTTCCTACGCAAATCTGCGACGAATTTGCGACCACAATTGCAAACTCGTAGCAAACGTCTCGCAAATTTGCGACCACGTTTTGTGGTCGCAAATTCTCCTCGCAAATGGTTCTGTTTTCTTGTAGTGTATGAACCATCTAGAAATAGATACAATGGGATAACTATTCATCAGTAAACAGACACAATGAAACATACAACTACAATTATGCATTAGCAGAACATATTGTTTATATAAGACCCAATGAAGACCTTAAAATAATATCACCTAAGCAAATCAGTGTCAGCAGTACAGAAACTTATACATATACAAGCACATGTATAACTAAAAAGAAGAGGAAACATACCATGTCGTCTTGACGCCGAGTATCGGATGCTCACTCAATAGTGGTAGTCTCTCTCGGCCAGGTAGAGCCAACCGCTCATCTAACAGAAGCTGGTAGTCTTGTTCTTCTTGTTCGGGAGCATCTACTTGACCTACTTTCTCCATTTCTTGTTGAGGATTGGGAAAGTGAACTTGCGCATGTTGCTGTCCAATATGATATGCCGCAGGTTGTTGTTGATAAGGAGGAGGTTGTTGTTGAGGATTCTGATTCTGAAGTTGATGAGAGCCTTGCAGTTGAGTTGTTACCAGATACTGAATCGGAAGAGCCGTTCTTGAAACTGTCGCCTGAGATGACGGTGTCGCCTGAGATGAAGGTGTCCTCAGAGATGATGGGTTAGAGGAATGGGAAGACGCTCCTTCACCGATTGATCTATCAGATCGGCGTTTGGGCATAACCTCTCCGTCGTTGGGTGTCGCACCTCCGCTAAGGGTTGAACCATTTCCGCCGTGGCAGGTCGGACCTCCGCCTGAGGGTGGACTATTTTGGTGTGGTGGTGGAATAATTCAGCTTGAGGGCGTAACCTCTCCGCCGTTGCCTCTGGCGGTTGACCTGCCTCGGCCTCTACTAGATTTAGATTTCCCAGCCATCGGAGATCAAGAGTTGTTACGAAGGTGAAGGAAATCGAGAGAGAGATAAAGAGTTGGAGAGGAGATGATGAATCTGGGTTTACTGTGAAGGACACGAAAAGAAAGAGAGAGAGAGAGAGAGAGAGAGAGAGAGAGAGAGAGAGAGAGAGAGAGAGAGAGAGAGAGAGAGAGAGAGTTGGATATGAAGAGAAGAAGATTTAGAGTGAAATCGAAAGAGAAATGGAAATCAAGACGATTCTGGATTGGAATCACCGTTGGTTCGAGAGAGAAAGAGCAAATTTAGGGTTTCGTAAAATGATTTGGAAATTTGATATCGAGTATTTGTTTTATGTTAGAGTCACAAAGTAGTCGGGAAATGGTCGCAAACAAAATTTAGGAGGGATAAATACCCGCTCAAAAGCCCAACTAAACCCTAAATCCATTAGCCCAAATTTTTTAAAATCTGAAAATTTTGCAAATTTGAAATTTCCTTGTAGTCGCATAGTAGTCTCAATTGAACAAACAGTGGCAAAGTAGTCGAAAATTGTAACTGTTTTGTGACTCTTTTGATGAGTCACGAATGTATACCCTAAACCCTAAACATTTATAACTTCAAATGTAATAAAAATAGTTAACCAATACATTTTTTAATATTTCTTAAGTGTGTTGCTTCGGTATATAGTGTTAACTAATAGATTTAAAGTAAATTAAAACACGTGTATTAAAATCATATGTAAGTTATCTTAAAACATGTTTATAGAAGACGAAAACATGTGTTCAAGTTGAAATTTTAAATTTTTGCCTATTATATAATATATTTAGTGTAACATGTTGTTCATACTATGTACATACATAAAATAAATCATTTTAGTTAAAATCTTTTGTTGAATTTACAAAAATCTTACAAAGAGTTGGTAATTAGTCGCAAATGAGTCACATTTTTATGTAATCGTCGCTAATTAGTCGCATAATGGTGGGTAATTTATGACGCTTTTGTGACTGAGTGTAATAATAAGTGAAAAAATTAAAACCCATGACTGCTATATATATCATTTCGTATTAAATCGGAAAATATAAATTTTCAAACGTAAACACCACGTTTCGAACCTTAGACATGTAAGTCTTGTATATGTTGCATTGTCACTGAGCTATAGTCACCATTCGTTTATGTAATACAACAACTTATATATATACCGATATTAATCACATCCGAAAATAAATATAAAAAATGTTATTTTTTTCACAAACGCCACAAATATATTACAAACATTAATTTAAAATCCCATACATATGATTCAAATTTCATCATCATCATTTGAAGATGATAAATTACAATGAAATTCATCTTCTGGTTCAGCGTCTTCAATTTCGAAATCAATTTCTTCAACTGGATGATTGCCGTCGACTAAACTATCGACAATTATTTCTTCAACCGTATCTGTCATTCCATCATCATCTGTTTCTTGCAAAATGACCAGCTCTTTCTCGTTAAACTTTCCTTGAACACGATTTCTTAGATTCACTTTAAGCACCGTTTGCCACAATTTCCAGGGGCGTTTCATATATGGATATGGAGATAACAAACATGATCAGCTTGAGACCCTGCCGTTAATAAAAATTTTTAATTAGAAGTTTATAAATATACAAACATATATATAATCTATATATACACTGAGTTAAATCATCAAAATCATACCTAAAATAAAAGGTTCGTAGTTTTGATATCTCCGTGATGAAAGCACGTCAACACTATTTCATGCACCCAAGTAGGAAAACTTTGTGAACTTTTCATTGATCTGACCTATAAAGTAGAAAAAATGCCAATTAAAATAAGAAAATACAATTTAATAATGCACTCGGTGGGAATACATACATATTGGCGGACCCATATATGAAAATTTTCATCTTTTTTCGCCGTGACCTCATCATCAGATAGTTCCGGGTATTCAAATCGAATTTGCGCGTCCAACAATCTGTGTTGCAAACAATAAGATAACTATGACTAAAGTATCTACAAATAGATAAAATTAACTTAAATTACGTATTGTCAAAAGCAGAGTTACCTTTCAAGTGGCCGAAAGTAGTCACAATTCTGCAAAACATATGAATGTGCGCACTTATAATCTTTCTCGCTTAACCAAAATTCACTGCATTTTCCACTTGGACGACCTACTTCGGTAAATATATCCGGTACCGGTACAATATATACGGGTACTTCACCTTCATCATACCGACTTTCCCTACAAAATTTGCCTTCAAGTATTTGAAGCAAATCATCATATATAGCAATATTAACATACATATTAAGTATATTATTACCTTCTTCTGCTAGCTGTAGAAATTTGTGACGCAAAGTAGTGTTCAGAGAAATAAGATATCTCATCATTCATGTACGATAGAACAATTGATCCCGCTGGATATCTTTTATTCTTCGCTTTGGCTTTCAAATGTTTAAAAAACCTTTCTAACGGATACATCCACCTATATTGCACATGACCACCAAGCTCTGCTTCGTATGGCAAGTGGATAGGTAGGTGCTCCATCACACCAAAGAAAGAAGGTAGGAAGATTTTTTTCCAAATTACACAAAATCATGACAATGTTCTCCTTCAGAGACAGGACGCATGTTTGATCAATGATCTACTGCTTAGGTCACGAAAAAATGCTCCAATCCCTACAAAATATCACTAAATAATATAAATAAGTTGCAATAATAGAAACACATAAACCATAATATATATATATACCTGATAATGCTTGGTGCACGGTACGCGGAAGAAGTTCTGCAAAGATAAATGGAAGCAACCGTTCCATAAATATATGGCAGTCGTGACTTTTCATTCCCGAAAACTTTCCACCATTGATGTCTGCACAACTTGCTAAATCTGCTACATAGCCGTGTGGAAATTTAACCTCATTCTTGACCCATTGTAGTAAGGAGTCTTTCTCTTTTGAAGTCAACCTCCAAATAGGAAATAGAGCTCTCCCTCGATCATCGACATGCAAATCTTTCCGAGAACAAAATCTTGCGATATCCAATCTTGACTTGACTGTGTCTTTTGATCTGTCTTTAACATTCATAATAGTATACATGATGTTATCGAATTTTTTTTCTCGATATGCATCACATCAAGATTGTGTCTTAGATTGAGATCGGTCCAGTAAGGTAGCTCCCAAAATATGCTTTCTTTATGCAAATTATGCCAGTCCCCATAGCCGTCTTTTTTTTTTGTATGTCCATTTCCATCACAATCAGATGTTTTAGGTGGTTCGACATGATGTATACGCTCATATAACACTTGTTCACCAGTCAATGATTGAGGTGGGTAGTCGTTCTTTGCGTCCTTTCCCTTCAGAAAATTTACTTTATTCTTCCGCAGCGGATGATTGATGGGCAAAAATCTTCTGTGACAGTCAAACCAACATGTCTTCCTACCAGCCGGAAATTGGAAAGCATTTGTCTCATCCGTACAAATAGGACACGATAATCTTCCATGTGTCGTCCATCCCAACAACATACCATAAGCCGGAAGGAAGACATCAAGACTGGCTCATGGATGATTTGGTCCCGAATTCAAAACCGTAAGAAACAAATACTCACTTTTCATGCACATATCCGGGGGTAAGTTGTAGGGTGTCATAATCATAGGCCACAAAAAATTGTTTTTGACATACCAAACGGATAAAAACCGTCTGTACATAATCCAAGATAAACATTTCGCGTTTCCGCTGCAAAACTCGGATGCATTTGATTGAAATGCTTCCACTCTGCCGCATCAGATGGATGACACATTAATCCGTCTTCTGACACATGCTCAGCATGCCATCTCATCGATGATACAGTTTTCTCTGATTGGTACATCCTCTTCAATCTGTCAGTGATAGGTAAATACCACATACGACTCAACAGTATTTTTGTTCGTCCCTCACTAGCCTTATATCTTGGTTTTCCATAAAACCTACAATGCTCCAACTCCTCATCTTCTTTCCAGAAGAACATACCATTATCTACACATACATCAAATGTATGGTACGGCAATCCTAGCTTTCGGATCAACGTTTCTGTCTCTAGTATGAACCGGTTGCCTGATTATCCTCTGGTAAATACTCCGTAAATAATTCGGCTCATGAATCCATGCATGTTTCAGCCAAATTATGGTCTTCCTTAATGTTCATGAACCGAGAAGCTAATGATAACTTCGAATGACCATCATGACAACCATCATAAAGTGGCATATTTGCAGCATCTAACATGGCGTAGAACCGTTTTGCCTCATGGGTAGGTTCTTCATGAACATGATCATTTCCACTTTGATCATGTTCATGATATTCATTAAATGGCGTAGTACCATGAAATGCATCAGTTACCATCCCAACATATACATTTCCCCCATCATATACATTCCCCCATCATAATTTACTGGTTGATTACCACAACTAAAATCAGCATTAGCATAATGACTACTCGTGCCTGCCCCAACAATATCATAATCTTCACCATGTTCAAACCATACATAATATCCTGACATAAATCCTCTACTATGCAAATGCTTCGAAACTGTCATTGCTAGCATTAAAGTGGAATTTTGACATTTAACACAAGGGCAGTAAAACTTACCTCCACTGCTTAGAGCTATTGACTACTTGCAAAATTCATGAACTGCTCGACCCCTACCAAAAATTCACTCGAGAGATTATTTGTACGTGGATCGATTCTATTATACATCCACTCTCTGGATGAATTCAACATATTTTTCTCTTTCTTTGTGTTTTTTTTTCTTTTCTCTGTGTTTTTTTTCTTTTTTTGCTCTGATTGTGAATGATAATGGGGGTGCTCGTTGGTTTCTTTTATAGGCAAAACTTTTGTCACTACTTTCCGACTACAAAAAAATTCACAAATTTGTTACTCTTTTGCCACCCTTTTATGACCATTTTGTGACTATTATCAGAAGTCACACAAGTTAAGTAGCGTACCTAACTTTCATATTTTCCACGTTTTCACCTACTTTTAGTGACTAAATTGCGATTCTTCTGTCACGATCTATACGAGTGCAAATAAGTCGCAATTTTGGGACTGATTTGCGACTAAATTTACTGACTAAAAATAGAGTCGCAAAACAGTCTCACTTTGCGACTCTTTTGCGACTACATTTAAACAGTCGAATAATAGTCTCAATTCAGTCGCTAATTTAGGACTACTATACGACTGAAGAGTTCGGTCGTAAATTTGCGACTGATTTGCTTTTATATCTTCCGTAGTCATTCATTAGTCGCATTTTGGTTTCAAAACAGTCGCAAAATTTAGCGACCGAAAAAGAGTCACAAAAATAGTCACTCATGAGTTGTTTTTTTGTAATGATACGATTTATTCAAAACTAGATTTGTAGTTGCAAATCGCGAAACTTTAAGACGAAATCTATGAAATCTTCTCCAAAACTAGATTTGTAGTTGCAAAGGTCTCAATATCTCTCTACATGGTTATGTTTGAGGCACTAAAAGATTCATGTTTCATCTATTTTTAAATATGTTCGATGAATTGGGTTGCATTTCCTTCAAAGACTAACAAAGAATAACCTTTAAAACGTTTTGTTCATTATTTAGATACTAAAGAAGAAAAATAATAAGATGTTTTATAAGATGTTTTTCTATTTCCATTATTTGGAATTGGTTTTATTATTTCTTCTTTAGAATTGGTTTTATTACTTCTTTATTTTCCTTGAAATATTTATATTGTAAAATATTTTGAAAATAAGTAAAATCATGAAATTTATAGTTTAAAATGTCAAATAGAAATATTTACAGCAACAATCTATTCATTTGGGAAATTCATTGATAATATAAATAGTTTATACTAACGCTAAATGTCACGGCCCATTTTAGGCCCAAATGAAATTAGCCCAAAATTCTAGAATTGGTGGAAATGGGTTGGTGAAGTTGGTGGAAATGGTTGGTGAAGTTAGTGGTGAGAGTTGGTGAGAGTTAATCTCCACCATTATATCAGTTTAATCTCCACCGTCTGTTTTGGAGGTGAACTTGTATAAAAGGGGGTGAGATCCTCATTTGTAAATCATCAAGCAAAATACAATATAAACACTTCTCTAAAGTTTCTCTCTCTAAGATACGAAAGTTTCTCTCTCTAAGTACCAAGGTCCGAGTTTGAGTAAGGCTGACTTAGCAACCGCGAGGGGCGGAAATGTGCTAAGGCCGCGCGTACCGATTTGGGAGGAATCAGTTCGTGACAAGTGGTATCAGAGCGAAGTTCGACCGGGGCTAGAGAGAAGTCCGTCCGAGAGAATGGCTAAGAGAAACAAGGATGTGAGCGCGACGTCCGACGTCCATGACGAACGTGGATGTGAGCGCGACGTCCGATGTCCTGCCAAGCGGGAAGCAAACAGGAAAAGAGCATTTCCCGTGATGCTTTGGAGGTGGCCGTGGGCGAAATGACAGATAAGCTTGAAAGAATCGAGCACACCGTCACCGAATTGGAGAATCATGTGTTCGGTTGGCTGGAAGAAGTCAAGCAGAACGCAGCCGATCTAGACACTCGGTTCGTTCGATTGGAGGAACTAATGACCGAATCCATCCGGGCCTTGCAAGAAAACATCGAGGGGATGAAGGCAAGGTTTGTCGCGTTGGGGGAGGATATGGCGCTATGCAAACGGGCAAGCGCAAATGGAGGAACTGTTGCTGCGGTGGTATGCGGTCGGGTAGATTTCCCGAGACCGTCGCGGTTCAACGGGGTAAGGGATGCTAAGGAAGTTGAGAATTTCCTTTGGCAGATGGAGCAATACTTCGACAATCTCAATCTAGGGGATGAGACAGCGAAGATTAAAGCCACGATTTCATACTTGACAGACACGGCGATGCTGTGGTGGCGGAGAAAGCATGCAGACATTGAGCGGAGAACTTGTCGGATCGAGACTTGGGAGGAGTTCAAGAAGGAACTTAAGCGGCAGTTCTACCCGGAGAATGTTGTGTATGAAGCCCGCAAGAAGTTAAGGGAACTTCGACAGAAAGGTATAATCCGCGACTATGTTAAGGAGTTTACCACTCTTATGCTTCAAATTCCTAACATGTCGGATGAGGATCTCGTATTCCACTTCACCGACGGGCAGTAAAACTGGGCAAAGCAAGAGTTGCAGCGAAGAGGAGTTCAGTCCGTCGATGAAGCGATCGCGGTGGCTGAGTCGTTGACCGATTTTCGAACCCAGGGTCCCTCCGAGTCCTTCAAGAGGAAGGAGAAGGTCGTGACCAAAGGTGGGGGAGAAAGGCGAGATAGCGGCAGACCATCCAACTCAAGGAGTTACGAAAAGTGATCACGATGACAGGAGTTTGAGGCAAATAAGAAGTCGTTTGTACCGAAAGGTGGGTGTTTCATGTGCAAGGGGCCACACCCAATGAGGGACTGTCCGAAGATAGGGTCATTGTCCGCAATAATGGAGAATCACGAAGGTGAGACCCAAGACGCAGAACCGGGCAAGATGGGGTCGTTACAACTCCTTAACGCTCTTAAGACTGGTCCATCGTCAAAACCAATGAGCAAGGGACTCATGTACGTAGAGGCCCGTGTTAACAGAAAGTCAATCCGTGGGATGGTAGACACCGGGGCCACTCATAACTTCATGGCTGTAGATGAAGCCGTGAGACTTGGGATAAAGTAGGCCAAGAAGGAAGGTTGGATGAAGACGGTGAATGCAAAGGCTCAACCCATCAATGGCGTAGCTCAAGGGCTTGAGATGCGAGTGGGCAGTTGGTGCGGACCAGTAAACTTCTCGGTCATCCCATGGACGATTTCAAAGTGGTGTTGGGTATGGACTTTATGAGAGAATTCATGGCAATTCCTTTGCCCGCACTAAGTTCAGTGTGCATTCTTGAGAAAGGATCACCGTGCATGATTCCGACCATAGAGGAGAAGTCTGATGGGATAAGGCAACTTACGGCAATGCAGCTCACCAAGGGGGTGAAGAAGGGTGAACCAACATTTCTGGCCATGATGAAGGCATAAGACGAGTTCGGGAAGGTCGAGCCAATCCCACTGGCCATCGAAGAAGTCCTTGTATAGAACAAGGACGTTATGCCCGCAAAGTTGCCAGAAAAGTTACCACCAAGGAGAGAGGTGGATCATCGGATCGAGTTGGAGTTGGGAGCCAAACCGCCAGCAATGGCGCCTTACCGAATGGCTCCATCCGAGCTTGAGGAGTTACGGAAATAACTTGATGAGCTCTTATCGACGGGGAAACTAAGGCCATCCAAAGCACCTTATGGCGCACCGGTATTGTTCCAGAAGAAGCACGATGGGTCATTGCGAATGTGCATGGACTACCGGGCACTTAATAAGGTAACGATCAAAAACCACTACCCTATCCCTTTGATCGCGGATCTTTTTGATCGGCTTGGAGGAGCAAAGGTGTACACAAAGATGGACTTGCAAAAGGGATATTATCAAGTCCGGATTGCAGAGGGAGATGAGCCAAAGGCAGCATGCATCACGCGGTATGGGTCGTTTGTGGCTGGTTATGCCGTTCGGCCTCACAAACGTCCCAGCCACAATTTGCACCCTTATGAACCAGATCTTTCAGCCATATTTATATCGGTTTGTGGTGGCTTACTTAGATGATATCGTCGTCTATAGCAACTCGATGGAGGAACATGTGGAGCACTTGCGGGAAGTTTTTTGAGTTCTCCGCGAAAATGAGTTGTTTGTGAAGAAGGAAAAGTGCACCTTTGCCACCGAGAAAGTTCAATTCCTAGGCCACATCATTGGGCACAGGAAACTTAAGATGGATGACGCCAAGGTGAAGCCGATTATGGAGTGGGAAGCCCCGACTAAGGTAACAGAGTTACGTTCTTTCCTTGGACTGGTGAACTATTATCGACGGTTCATCGAGGCATATTCAAAGAAGGTGGCATCGCTAACGGACCTTCTTAAGAAGGGGAAGCCATGGGATTGGTCCGAGCATTGCCGGGAGGCCTTTGAGAAGCTGAAAATCGCGGTGAGTCAAGAACCTGTCCTTGTCTTACCGAATTTTAGTTTGCCATTCGAGTTACACACCGATGCATCCGACTTTCCTATCGGGGGAGTCTTGATGCAAGAGGGGCATCCGATCGCGTTCGAGAGCCGCAAGCTCAATGATACTGAGAGGCGGTACACGGTGCAAGAGAAAGAAATGACAGCCGTGGTCCATTGCTTGTGGGTATGGAGACACTATCTTCTGGGATCACACTTCATAATCAAGACAGATAACGTTGCAACAAGCTATTTCCAAACCCAGAAGAAGTTATCCCCGAAAAAAGCACGATGGCAAGACTTCCTAGCTGAGTTTGACTATACCTCGGAGTATAAGCCGGGGAAGGCGAATGTTGTAGCCGATGCGCTAAGCCGAAAGGCGGAGCTAGCAGCCATGAGCCAAGTCGAGGGGAACATTTTGGCTCGGATTCGGGAAGGGCTTGAGCGCGACCCTGTTGCTAAGGAGTTGATGAAGTTAGCAGAAGAGGGTAAGGCACATCGATTTTTGGTCGACAATGGCCTGCTTTATGCAAAGGGTCGACAACTCTATGTTCCGAAGTGGGAGTGTCTCCGCCGAGACATCATAAGAGAATGCCAGGATACTCGGTGGGCAGGTCATCCAGGACAGAAGAGGACATTGGCCCTAGTTGAAGCGGGGTATTTTTGGCCACGGATGCGGGATACCGTAGAGCTTTATGTGAAGACTTGTCTTGTGTGCCAACAAGATAAGACGGAGAACAAGCAGTCTGCGGGTTTATTGGAGCCATTACCACTACCCGAGCGACTATCGGACTCGGTCTCGCTAGATTTTATCAGCGCGCTACCAAAGTCAGAAGGGTTTGGATCCATCATGGTGATTGTGGATCGATTCTCTAAGTATGGGACGTTTGTAGCTTGCGACCGGGTTTGCACCGTGGAGGAGGCATCACGGGAGTTCTTTAAGAATGTAGTGAAGTTTTGGGGCTTACCACAGAACATCGTGAGTGATCGGAATCCCCGCTTCACTGGGCGATTGTGGACGGAGTTGTTTAAGATGCTTGGCACGGACCTGAGTTTCTCAACGAGCTTTCACCCGCAAACTGATGGGCAGATGGAAAGGGTGAATGCATTGCTTGAGTGTTACCTCCGGCATTTCGTGAGTGCGAACCAAAGGGATTGGGCAAAGTTGATGGATATTGCCCAGTTCTCGTACAACTTACAACGAAGCAAATCGACGGGACGAAGTCCGTTCGAACTCGCAACAGGGCAGTAACCTTTGACCCCACACACATTGGCTGCGCCTGCGACAGAGGGGAGAAGTCCAGGGGCGTTCATAATGGCCAAGCAATGGGAGGAACACACCGAATTTGCCCGAGTGTGTTTGGAGAAGTCCCAGAAGCGAATGAAGAAGTGGGCGTATGCGAAGAGACGGCCTTCCGAATACTCGGTGGGTGACTTAATCTTTGTAAAGCTCCTTCCCCAACAATTCAAAGCATTTGGAAGTTTACACAAAGGTTTAATCCGAAGATACGAAGGACCGTTCGAGATTGTAGCGAAGGTGGGAAAGGTGTCCTACCGATTGGACTTACCGGATACTCTTAAGATTTATCCGGTCTTCCATGTGAGCATGCTTAAGCCATATCATAGCGACGCAGAGGATCAAGACCGAGGCGTTTCCACTCGGGCACCACCTATCATGACCAAGTCTTATGATAAGGAGATCGAAGAGGTGCTAGCGTCTATGGAAGTGCGGAAACGAGGCGTTCCACGTCAAAATCACTTTCTCATTAAATGGGAGGGACAGCCAGAGGCAGAGGCAACGTGGGAACCGGAACAAGACTTGTGGCAATTCCGGGAAGACCTCGAGGTGTATACGGCGACGAGGGCATCACCGACTTAGGTGGGGGAGGATGTCACGGCCCATTTTAGATCCAAATAAAATCAGCCCATAATTCTAGAGTTGGTGGAAATGGGTTGGTGAAGTTGGTGGAAATGGGTTGGTGAAGTTAGTGGTGAGAGTTGGTGAGAGTTAATCTCCACCATTATATCAGTTTAATCTCCACCGTCCGTTTTGGAGGTGAACTTGTATAAAACGGGGTGAGATCCTCATTTGTAAATCATCAAGTAAAATACAATATAAACACTTCTCTAAAACTTCTCTAAAACTTCTCTCTAAGATACGAAAGTTTCTCTCTCTAAGTACCAAGATCCGAGTTTGAGTAAGGCTGACTTTGCAACCGCGAGGGGTAGAAAGGTGCTAAGGCCGCACGTACCGATTTGGGAGGAATCAGTCCGTGACATAAAGCTGTCTTCTTGTCTATTGTTCAGAGGTATCTTCTTGCTTAAGATATGCTTTTAATCTTAAGAATAAAGAAGCTTTCTTGTCTTATGTTTAGAATACTTTATTCAGTGGATAACGATTCATCAAAAACAAAGAGAAATTTCAATTTAGGTGCATGTCTTTAGGAGACAAACAAACATACACTACCAAAAAAATGTAATGTATTAATTAAATAAAAAAAACATATCAAAATGGTACGTTTTCTAACTTTAATGTCAAGCGTGGTATTTTCGTAGGAAAAATTGTAGAACTAGTACACTTTTTTGGAAATACCAGCGCTACCCCTTAAGACCAGCAGAGTTAACGAGGATCGGTGGCACACTGTCTGCATGTTGATATTTGCAACGCAAGTAAATGTAGACTACGCAGAGTACAAGTAGAGAGAGAAAAGAGTATGCGTAGTCTCTGCTTTTACTCGCAGAAAAAAAACAAAGCGTTCTCAGTCTCTGCCGTTGGAAGTAGAGTATACGCAAACGCTGTTTATATTCTACTTGTATTATGCAAAAATTTGGTATACACTGCTATGCTTTTTTACAGTTAGGGTTTCGCAGACCAAACCACCTAACGGTAGACCAAAGGGTGACTGATATCAGACTTTAGGATAATTCATTACAAAAAAGAGTTGAACATTGACTCCTTCCAATTAGCTTTGCACTTATGTTTCTTCATAAAACATAAAATCCCGACAAAAAAAACAAACAAACATAAACTCATAAACAATTTTATTAGAAGTGATCAGAGTTGTAATCTTGAGGGGTGGAAGAAACAACACAAAAGCATCTCGTCCTCATCCATGAAGCGCTATGCGAGCGTGTTGTTAGGGAAACGGGCCGAAAGTGAGTGAGTATTGGGTTGGCCCAACCATGCAGTAGACATATCCATGTCCATTCGCTTCATCCTCACTGAACTTCACCGTGGCAAGGAAATGCATGGTTGGCGCGGGATATGTCAAGTAGTCCATATATCCTCCAACTCCTTCAAGTGCTTGAACCCTTCTTGTGTCCAATCCTCAAACTCGCAGGTGCCTTGGAAAGAATGGTGGCTGATTCTTGTGGAAGTACTCGTGGTTGTGAAATAATTTTAGTTATGTTCTAAAATAATTTTGAAAATACTAGCGCTACCCCTTAATGTATATCACCAACGGCAGAAGACAATCACCAGTAGTGAATTAACCGGTATAAGCCAAAACGAGAAAACTCGAGAAACTCGGTGAAAACCGAGTGGGTAGGGTATCGCAGACTGACTGAATATCACCAACGGCAGACCGAAGGCAGATCGCAATCGGAGAATTCGTTTGTAGAGAGTTTTTGTTGATGTATATTTGTATATACTTCCACTTCCTTTATACATTATTTCTTTAATTTCTAACTGTTGTCAAAGTACAACTGATGTTAAAAAGAAAAACTCCACAGTGAAAACCGAGTGGTTAGGGTATCGCAGACTGAATAAATGTCACCAACGGCAGACCGAATGCAGATTGATATAGGAGAATTCGTTTGTAGTGACTTTTTGTTGTTGTATATCTGTATATACTTCCACTACCTTATACATTATTTCTTACTGGTTTCAAAGTAAAACTTATGTTAAAAAGAACAACTCAGACAAAAAAAATTGTTATCATATGTTTCTTCGTGTATCTTTGTTCAACACGACACTATGTGAAACATTTCCTTGTATTTACCATGGTTATTGATTTTTCTTCCATTCTGTGTTTTCAATGTAAATAAGTTTTTAAACACTTAGATTGAAGATCACTTTGGAGTTATGACGTCTAAACAAATGTTAATCGAAGTTTTTAATTTGTTTGAGTGGTTTAGGGTTTTGCAGACTGTATGCCGAGTAGCGCATCGTTTTTGAAGAGTTTCTACTAAAAGAAAAAGGCGGCGCTGACTTAACTGTACGACAAAAGGGGGCACCTCTTAATTAGGTAATATTAGTTTAAAAATATTTCCACAATATGTATTCGGGCCTCAAAGCAGTTGTTTCAGGCCCATGAAGTCCAGAAAGCTTAGAAAACACAACATTGACTCTTCTTCTACTTCCCTCGGCAACCCTAGAGCAGAGGAGCTATCTTCAATTTTGTCGATCTCTTTCTTCATTTTCTTCATTTCTCCGATAATTCTCTGATCTCTTCATTTCTCCAATATTTTTCCTTCGAATATATCATGTATATGAATGATTACAAGATGGATTTTCCTGCCATTATTTTTTCCAAAGGAAACGAGCCAGATCCAAATACCAGAATAAACTACAGTTCGAAGTTCAATCTTCTTTCACTGGTGGAAAGTGGGTGAGGAAGTGTGGGATTATGTCCGCAAGTCACCGCTAGGAGTTATTTGTAAGTTTGAGAAGTTAGGTTTCGGATGGAGTGCGAAATTTGTGCATCACCATCTTATTTGCAAACAATTGGAGTGTGAAAGCCCATTTGAGTTGTGGTTTTTGATCGCGGGGCAGCCAACACGGTTCTCGCTCTTCGAGTTTGAAGAGATCACAGGTCTTAACTGTAATGAAATTACGCAGTTGGATGGGTTGGTATCTTCTCAAGCTAATCACCAAAGTGGAATCGCTTTCGGGTCTTCTCAAAATACGCCATCCTAGCCCTTGTATTGAGGACATATTGAAATTTTGTATGAAGCATGGTGGAGATATAAGCAAATCTTGGTCCAGGGAAGATAAAATTAGGCTTACTTACCTAGCTATTCTGTCTAATGGGCTGTTGGGTGTTGATCGGCGTACCGAAATTCCCCTTAACCTAGCTAGGTTGGTGATAGATTTGACAACTTTCGAAGGGTATCCCTGGGGGAGGGTTGCTTACAAAGATCTTGTTGAGCAGGTTAAGTTAGTAACTAAAGAGAAGATATGGCAAGACTCTTATGTTTTGAAGGGGTTCGTGCAAGGTCTACAGGTCTGGGCATATGCTTATTTGCCCAAAGTGGGAGAGAATTTGGGAACACCTATAGCTTTTGAAGGTACACATCTGCTAAGATACAAGGGAAAAGTTGGCAAACCCGATATGGAGAAGATCTTCTCGAGTGAAGAGGTATGTATATCTTTGGCATAGTTTGTTGAAGTAAAAATGTAGAGTTTTTGCAGAGTAAGCCACAGTGGCAGCGTCTGCAAAAAGACTCTGCCACAAGTTTACATATTACCATCGCTAGACTTCTGGAAGAGTTACGCTGACTTATGGCTGACTTATGGCTGACTTCTGGCTGACATTTATGTAACCATATAATTGTTTTGTAGGTGTAACTACTATGTGGGATAGATCCCGGACAGAAATCTATCCACGTTGGAAAGGTAACGACGTAATAGATGTCAAGCTTGA
Source organism: Pseudoturritis turrita (assembly GCA_900406555.1). Classification (NCBI taxonomy): domain Eukaryota; kingdom Viridiplantae; phylum Streptophyta; class Magnoliopsida; order Brassicales; family Brassicaceae; genus Pseudoturritis; species Pseudoturritis turrita. The sequence goes on from OVBL01000004.1 coordinate 606,166, forward strand.
TAATCTCATCAAATACATTCTCTCTGGCCAGCCGTTGTCGGACATCAAATGGAGCGTCTCAAAAATGCCGCCAGTCCCAGAAAACCGCACTGGAAAAAAAAAAGTAGATAATGAAGGAAAGATAGGAAAAGGGAAAAAGAGGAAGGGAATGGAAGAGCGAGATGGAGAAAAGAGGAAGAGGAAGCGGAAGGGAATTGAAGAATATGAAGAAGAAGAACGGTATGTCATGAAACTGAAGTTCTCTGTAGCTAAAATCCCATCTACTGGTTCAACAGAGGTCATCGACAAAATTGAATTTATCCTGGATAAATAGTAGACCAAGTTTGACGCAGTTGTAGCTAGAATTAAAAACGCCAGACTTGAGCAGCAACGAGTAAATTTGGAACAGCAACGAACCAGCATGGAACAGCAGACTGTTTTGGGTGAAACCTTAAACAAGTTGGCACAGATCGTTGGAAAGCTGATGGAGAGGATGACTTGTTTCGGGCAAGATACTCGCTTCTCTAACAACAAACTAAAACCTGACAATCGCATGGTATGTCCAACTCAGCAATTGTTGAAATAAAAGCACTGGCATGATATGCGATATCATGCTCTATCAGATATGGTAAAACAATAGAGGGACATGGCATACTCTGCTTGCCTACGTTGTATCATTCATTTATGTGAGACATGTAATTGTTACGGCAGACTAATAACGGCATTCAATACTATTCATCATTGGCATCCCTTAATATCCTATACGGCAGAGTATGCCCTTAAGGTGTAAGAGGTTGAAGCTGATTTCATGTAATAGTCATTACTTTGAAATTTTGCAGAATGACGAAGAAGAGACGATGGTAGATAACAAAGGAGATGGCAAAGACAACGAAGGAGAAGGAATCAAGGTTGTTGCCTCTGGCTCCTTTTCAAATGAGAAAGTAAGAGATGGCAAAGAAAAAGTAACTGATAATGGCATCAAGGCAGAGGATGCCAAACAAGAACAAGTAGGAGATGATGCAAAAATAGATTACAGTGAAAAGGCAGATGGCATCGAGGCAGAGGATGCCAAACAAGAACATCTTCAAGATATGTTCCATGGGGAAAAAATATACAAATGTGAAAAGGCAGAGGATGCCAAAGAAGAACATCTTCAAGATGATGGTAATGATGGAGATGGATATGCTGAAAAAAGTGATGGGAGTGAAAAGGCAGAGGATGCCAAAGAAGAACATCTTCAAGTGATGTAGAGTTGGAGATGTTGAAAAAAGTGATGGAGTGAAAAGGCAGAGGATGCCAAAGAAGAACATCTTCAAGATGATGGTAGAGTTGGAGATGTTGAAAAAAGTGATGGGAGTGAAAAGACAGAGGATGCCAAAGAAGAATATCTTCAAGATGATGGTAGAGTTGGAGATGTTGAAAAAAGTGATGGGAGTGAAAAGGCAGAGGATGCCAAAGAAGAACATCTTCAAGATGATGGTAGAGTTGGAGATGTTGAAAAAAGTGATGGGAGTGAAAAGGTAGAGGATGCCAAAGAAGAACATCTTCAAGATGATGGTAGAGTTGGAGATGTTGAAAAAAGTGATGGGAGTGAAAAGGCAGAGGATGCCAAAGAAGAACTTCTTCAAGATGATGGTAGAGTTGGAGATGTTGAAAAAAGTGATGGGAGTGAAAAGGCAGAGGATGCCAAAGAAGAACATCTTCAAGATGATGGTAGAGTTGGAGATGTTGAAAAAATTGATGAGAGTGAAAAGGCAGAAGATGCCAAAGAAAAAAAAGGAGATAATGATCCCAAAGCATGCCTTCAGGCAGAGGATGCTACTCTCGCATATCAAAGCAATGTCTGCATTAAGGATGCCGCTGCAGCAGATGAAACTAATGTATGCATTAAGGATCCCATTACGGCATTGATAACCAACGTCTGCATGGAGACAGTTGCTTCCACTGCTGAAGATGGTAAAGGCTCAGTGATTGACACTGAAATTATTGAAGAAAGTGGATTCAGTCCACCCAACTACATCTCAAATCGAAATATACGAAAGCTCCAGAAATCTTCGCCAGACCAACAAGCTAACAACAAGGAGGAGTGAAAGGTTAAGCAAATCGATTGCGCTTCCTGTTGTACCTAGCAACAACGCAAAACCACTGGCCCAGAAATCTGCTTACGAAATTGTATTTGGAGATGTTGACAAAACACTGGTGGACAAGATGAACGTATTGAGAGCCGATGAGTAAGTACACACAGCCTATAAGATCGTCTATTTTATCTTGCAGTCTAACTTGAATGTTGATTTTCTTCGACAGAACAAATATTTATCCATTTGGAGGGAAAACAACGGCCCGTGAATTCTTCAACTTACTTTTGAAGCCGAGGGAATGGTTACACGATATGGTAAGTACATTATTCCTCGTCAACAGTGGATCTGGCAAAAGTGTTTATTTCATGTTTAGCTGGCAGACCGTTGTTGTTGTGTGTCTAGTAGACTCTGGTTTGGTGCCTAACATTTGTCCTTCTTTTATTATCAGCACCTTGACGCAGCACTGAACTTGTATAGACTAAGGCTAAAGAGAAATCCTAGTTCTTTCAAGAGTCTGCGGATTGCTATATTGGATGCAGCATTTCAAATGCTTTGGAAGAATCGGTACAAGGACTGGCATAAGCTTGAAAGATGGCCTGGTGGTACTTACGAGAATGTACACGGTATTCTTCCAGCTTATGCCGCAACAAATTTGGCCTGGGCAAAGACGTTGATACATTATACTTCGTTCTACACGTGAGCTCAAATCATTGGATTGGGACGGTCATATCATTGGTTGACCGGGTTGTCTACATATATGATTCCTTAAATAATCCAAAATCAGATATTGTGGCAGCGGCGAGGGCTTTTGCTGAAATGGTTCCTGCCGCAATTCATATGTTCTTTCCTCAAGACTACAATCAAGCAGCTTTTACAATCACAATTGTAAAAGACGTTCCCAAAATGCGTCCACAAGTAGGTGATTGTGGAGTATACGCACTCAAATACATTGAGTGTCACATGTTGGGATTGCCGCTATCAGGAAGAGAACCGTGTAATGCAAAAATGATGACCTGGAGGACGAAGCTGGCTGCGAAGGTGTTGGATGAGACATCTTCGTATACCGATCAACACATGTGTGATGAGTCAATTATTGCAAGTATCTACGATCCCTACGACGTTCAAATTTAATTGCATGGTTAGTAAATATATGTATATAGTAAATAGGGAGATTTTTTCTAGTAAATATTATATTAACTAAACTCTGCGGCGTACAAGCAGAATTTAAGTTTTTCCTTCCTTAGTAGAAGAGAACTTATTCTGCTTATTCTTCGTTTACACGTATCATAAACTACGCTGCTAGATTGTAAACTGAGAATACGCAGCACCTGCTCATACTCTGCATCTGCTTTGCTTACACTCAACATAAACATGGGCATAATAAGTTCTCTTCTACTAAGGATGAAAAACATAAACTTGCGGCGTACAAGCAGAATTTATGTTTTTCCTTCCTTAGTAGAAGAGAACTTATTCTGCTTATTCTTCGTTTTCATGCATCATAAACTACGCTTATAGAGTGTAAACCGAGAATACACAGCACCTGCTCATACTCTGCATCTGCTTTACTTACACTCAGCATAAACATGGGCCCATAACTGTAATAAGAGTATGCATTTGCGTTCCATTTAGTATAATAAAAATCAGCAGAGTTTCATTGAAGTTGGAATATCTAGCGTCATCACTCTTGTCATTTTAAGTGGATTTCGTCAACCACTCTTGTATTTGTATAAACATTAGTTCAAAATCTGCTTAAAATATGCTCCAAACCTAGGTCCTCTGCTTGGCATACTTTTTCGGTACTCTGCTTCTATATTTAAGTCTATTTGTACTCTGCACCAAAATCTGCCCGTAGTTTGCATCCAAAACGAGATGTAGGTTACTCTGCACCAACCGTAGTTTGCATCCAAAAGGAGATATAGTTTGAAAGGTTTGAATACACACAGAAACACAAGTCGTAGAAAAGAGTACAAACAACAAATCCAAGAAAAGATAAATAACATCAAATAAACTAAATGTTGTTGAAATTTTAAGAAAAGTAAAATAATTAGGATAACAAAAGTTCTACATAACTTTAGTCCTCCATAAACGAAAGATCAAGTTTTAACCAATCAATACGAGGAACTGTAATTCCTCTCAGCTCCTCCTCAGCAATCATTTCTTTCTCTGCTAACTGCTGCCGCCTAGCATCCATGACCACTTATTCAGTTGTTCTTCATGCATCATCTTCTCCAACATAGAGCGTTTACCGGCTATTCATTCCAACTTGAGTTTGACGTGGTGAGCTTCGTCCTTCGCTCTCATTTGAGATCGCACCAGCAGAAGAATTACCCTTAGGCGATCCTTTCTTTCCTTTTCCGCCTCTATAACTGCATCATTCCGCTTCTCTTCTACTTCCAACTCCAGGTCTGACATTGGTGATTTTCTTTTCTTCGAATGATCTGCGGCCATGATGTCTTGAATATGTGCCTGTAAATGAGTAAAATGCAGAGAATGTGCCTATTAAAAATAAAAATAAACTGCGCAGACTAAAAAAAAGATTGAGTAGAAGAGAAGCCGCAAGTTATTTTGAGGGTTCTTCTTTCTTTTATAGACGAGAGGGATAAAGCAAAACCACGTACGTCAGTTTTTTCGCTTAGCTGTCATTTCAACGGTCCACCTTCCCATCATTTCAGCGGTCCACTTTCCCATCATTTAACCCGTTATTTCGTAGAGTATATGCAGAGAAGGTGCCTAAGCAGAGTACTATTAAATTTATTGCAGAATATAAAAAGAGTAGTCGCAATCACTGCCATTACTTGTTTAACGTGTTCTATCATGAATGATCGACACGTGGCGTATGACGTATTGTAGTAGAATAATTTAACTTGTTTCTCGTGTTCAATAATGCGATGATCGACACGTGGCCCTTCGCATGGCGCAGCATCATCTCAGAGGCGGCCAGTAATTACTGCAGAGTATGACCTATTAGGGCTTCCATATCGATACGGTTTCCCTTCAACGAGTATAAAAGATCTCTTCTTTCTTTGGGTGTACAAACAAAACAAAGATAATCCAAAAGCTACAGAACGCAAGCGTATCTTTTATTCTTCTTTTCTACCCATCAGTCTCACCAATCTTCTTTGAATCTGATGTCTACCTTTTCCTCATCTTCTTCTTCCTCTGGCGGGAGCGAACCCAACAGTGTTCTTCCTGCTCTGCCAAGGAATTCGGATTGGTTCAAATATCCAGAGGTACAAGATGTGCCTGGGATTCCTCCGGTAGGCTATATCACCGTCTATTGGTCTTCCTTTCGGGCAGGTTTCCGCCATCGCCTGTCTTTTTTTATGATGGAGTTTTGTAAAGAACTTCGGATTGCACCCAGCAAGCTTAATGCCCGCTCATGGGGGTTGATAAACGCCCTCCAAATACTGTCGGACTTATCTGGAATACTGTTTCCAGTGCTATGAGTTTTGGGGCTTTTGAGGTTAGGAGTATAGACCCCTGGTCTAATAGATATGAACTTGTTCTTCGTGACGATTGCAGATCTCCAGTTGAATTTCCCCTCCAAATTAAGGGTGGTGATGATGACAAGATTCACTACTTCTTTGTTCGTCATTCTGGTCCTGGCGGACTTCCCCGCTTGTGGTCTGATTCAGGTAATTTCCCTCTTACAAAAAATTCATTAGCCTCTGGCGAATTGATCAAGCTAACTCATTTAACATGCGTTTTCTCTCTGTTGCGCTTCATCAGTTCTAACAACGCAGAACCATCGCACATATCCCGATTTTCCTAATGCCCTTTTTTTGATTCCACTCCCTTACCGGCGCCCTGAGTTTCTTCTCTCCGATGCCGCAGTTGACGGGAGTTCTCTTTGGGCCGATATCGACGAAGCAGAGGTCCGTCCAGGTAGCCTGGATTGCCTTAGGCTTACTTGGGAAAACGTGTATCCGTCTCGCATCACTAATGTTCATTGTACTCGTTGCGAGGAGTTGGAGTTGGAGGGAGAAGCCCTATGTGCTAAAATATGTGGTTTGGAGACTCAGCTTCGGAATGTGGAGAGGGCTGTGGATTCGGTTAGGGTTGTGGCAACAACTTTGACCCAGCAGTCAAGGTTCTTGGATCGTATAAGTAGCAAGTTTGGATCGGCCGACGTTGGCTGCGATGTTCCTGGGAGTTCTAGAGGGATGAAGTGCGACCGTTCCCCGGACACTTCGTAGAAAATCACCTATTTTTTATCTATTTAGTTTTGCAATTGTCACATTTATCTATTTAGTTTTGCTATTGATCTGCCGTTGGTTTGCTATTGATCTGCCATTGGTTTGCTATTGATCTGCCATTGGTTTGCGACTAAATAATGATGACGTGGCGAGATATGCCAAATGGATAGAAATGTAATTAACACTACACCTATACGTTGTCCTTCGATTCTTCTGTTATATAACAAATGCGTGTTTTTTATCGTTTATTTTTGGTAGTACCATTAGGATCAGTTCTATATATGGGTATGAACCCGTATTTGCCACGAGATTGATAATGTTTAAAAATTCAAAGATATTTGAATTTTCAATTTTTCCCCTAAACCGTAGAATCCAAATATACTTTTCCCAGCCTCTTCTGTAAAATGCTAAGTAAAAGCAAACTCACCACATAAATCTGCAGTTTATGCAGCATATTTTTACTGCAAGTTATATCAAATATAACATCTACTGCAACTCAACTTTGATACTAGATGCTACCATTCGGACCCATCAGCTGATAGAGCGTCCAGCAAAATGGGCCCCAGAAAGGAATACGCAGATTAATAATAGATGTCTGCGATTATCGACACGTCGTAGGCAGAGTAAGAGCAGTATATGAAGTTTGCTCGTACTCTGCTGTCTTGAAGTTTGAATATTATACTATAATTTTCTACTAATTCAATAAGTTTATTGGGTTGCTGCTAAAAACTTATTTATAAAAGTAGTTCTACGTCGAATCAAAAGTAATTGGCGCAACCCGCACTTGCCATTTATGGCTGCAGAGTATGGCCGTATAAGAGTGCATGATGTGATGTGAGTTGATATTGCTTTGACTCTTAACATTTTTAATGGAACCGTGAAAAGTAAGTTTCATTTTTACTATATATTCTTAATTTATTATATACGTAATGATTACGTATTCACAATCGTAAATATTTTTGAGACAGTAAAAATACTATTGGATTTTGGGAAGTTTAATATAAGGTTAGGATAAATGCAGAGACAAAGCAGTACTAGGCGTAGAGAATTCGCAGCGTTTGTTCGTACTCTGCAGTAAGGAAGTTTGAAATATTTTCCTATAACTTATCTAAAATATTATTTCGGAATAACGGTAATTATACGTTATTGTTTGTTTTACCAATTAAATGCAGAGTAAGTAAATGCACGACACTGCGCATTCTAACAAACGGTTGTTAATGTTATGGTACATTCAGTTATTATTTATCTCTTACTTATCGAATATGCCACTGCTATTCAAGCAAAATGCTATGATCTGCGTAAAATGTGCCATAATCTGCTTTACACCACATACGTCTAATACAGTTGTTGTAGAGAAGTCGCGTATATTGTACGATTAATGATTTCATTTACGTTTATCCTGTATATTGTACGATTAAGATGGATGTTGCATCCACCACACAAGGCGATGGTGGGATGACACCATGATGGATGAGTTCCAGGACATTAAGGCTGAGATGGGTTTACTAGAGGATCGCATTGGGTACATTACATCTGATAGCAATGGCGACAACGTAGACTCCCGGATGATGTGGAACAATGTCTTGTACTCGCGGGACCAGATGTTGCCCTTGCTGCGGAGTTGTGACGAAGAGTTGAAGAAGCTAAAGGATACGGTTCTGAATCTTGAATTGGCGGATAATGATTTCAATATGCTTCAGGGGATGGTTATGAATCTTCATGACAGGGTGTTTGGACAAAAGGACATGATCGTGAAGCTAATGATTGGAGTACTTGTTGGTGTTGTTTCAGTCATCCTCTTCTTCTGTTTTCTACTTATTTAAGTATTAGTAATTTCTTAACTTGATACTTTATGTTTCGTAGAGGAGCTATAACTCAACGATTATATGCAGAGTAAGAGCAGATTAAAAACTAAATGCGCTTAATTCACACTCTCTAAAGCAAAACTGCATAATCCAAATAGACTTCTCCCACCTTCTCCTGTAAAATGCAGAGTAAAAGAAAACTCACCACATAAATCTGCAGTTTCTATAGCATATTTTTACTGCAAGTTATATCAAATATAACATCTACTGCAACTCAACTTTGATACTACATGCTACCAGTCGGACCCATCATTTATTAGTTTCTTCTTCCTCTGCTGATAGAGCGTCCAGCAAAATGGGCCCCATAAAAGAATACGCAGAATAAAAATAGAGGTCTGTTCTTCGTCTTATGTCGTAGGCAGAGTAAGAGCAAAGTAAATACTAACAAAGCAGATTATAAATAGAGAAAGCGCAGTATATTAGTTTGCTCGTACTCTGCTGTGGTGAAGTTTGAAATATTATACTTTAACTTTTCTAAATATCTCCAATGACCCATTCAATAAGTTTATTGAGTTGCGTCTAAAAAGTTAAAGTAGTTCTACGTCGAATCAAAAGTTATTGTAGTATCAATTAAAGAAGTCCGCTCTTCCTCTGCTAGAGTGTCCATCAATATGGGCCCCATAATAAAGAATCGTAGAAACTAGCAAATAAGTCCCTTCAGCAATGGAACCGTGAAAAGTAAGTTTCATTTTTACTATATATTCTTAATTTATTATATTCGTAATGATTACGTATTCACAATCGTAAATATTTTTGAGATAATAAAAATAATAATTGTTTTTGGGAAGTTTAATATAAGGTTAGGATAAATGCAGAGACAAAGCAGTACTAGGCGTAGAGAATTCGCAGCGTCTGTTCGTACTCTGCAGTAGGGAAGTTTGAAATATTTTCCTATAACTTATCTAAAATATTATTCCGGAATAACGGTAATTATACGCAGAGTAAGTAAATGCATGACACTGTGCATTCTAACAATTACGGCAATGCCTTGTTTCTCGTATTGCATCATGCGATTATCGACACGTGGCGCTTCGCGAACCAAACTTGTGATGTGATATTGCTTTGACTCTTTAACATTTTTTGGAACCGTAAAAAGTCAGTTTTGATTATGTACCGTTCTTCAATCCAATCGTTTCTTCAAAACAATCAAAACTTCTCAGGCTCCAACACTTTTCTCCAAACATTTCAGACTCAAAACTTTTCTTCCAAATTTTTCTCTAAAACTTTCAGTCTAAAAAAATGGCTCATTTAGATATGGTTCTAGACTTATCACTCATGAAGAATGGTGGAAGAATCTTTGTTCAAGTCGTAAGAGAATTTGGAGAGGACTATGCACGCTTTCAACCTGAAAGACACTTGCTTCTCGCTGATTTTCACGTCGTAAGAAATGCATGTTTTGATGTCCTTATGTTGTCTCTTAGGAATACATGATTTTGTTTAATTTTTAGAGGAATAGATACAATCTTTGGTTTTATGGTTTAGGGTGTTCGGATCTCTGCAACCATTCGAAATCATTTGTTGTCAAATGTTGGGGTCAAAACCCACCCAGCTGTGATCAATGGGAAAATTGCTAAGTATGAAAATACGAAGAATCGGACAAGGCCGAAATTGTGCCTAAGTCATTTCTGTACGAGTCCACTTAGGCACAAGAGAGGCCATTCTGGCAAAAGTAGCTCCATTTTCGGCCGAGGGAGCTTCACTTCGGCATGAAGACTTCGGCAAAGAAAGAAGGAGACATCGGCAAGCTTGGCTCACTTCGTCATGGAGACTTCGGCGAAGAAAGAAGGGGACATCGGCAAGATTGGCTCACTTCGGCATGAAGACTTAGGCGAAGAAAGAAGGAGACATCGGCAAGATTGGCTCACTTCGGCATTAAGACTTCGGCGAAGAAAGAAGGAGACATCGGCAAGCTTGGCTCACTTCGGCATGAAGACTTCGGCAAAGAAAGAAGGAGACATCGGCAAGCTTGGTTCACTTCGGCATGGAGACTTCGGCGAAGAAAGAAGGGGACATCGGCAAGATTGGCTCACTTCGGCATGGGGACTTCGGCGAAGAAAGAAGGAGATTTCGGCAAAGCCTTGTTTCCACTTAGGCAAGCCTTGTCTCCACTCAGGCAAGCCTTGTCGTCACTTAGGCAAGCCTTGTCTCTACTTAGGCAAGCCTTGTCCCCACTTAGGCAAGCCTTGTCGTCACTTAGGCAAGCCTTGTCTCTACTTAGGTAAGCCTTGTTTCCACTTAGGCAAGCCTTGTCTCCACTTAGGCAAAACTTCAGCCAGACATTGTGCCTAAGTCCTTTGCGTACGAGTCCATTTAGGCACGACTCACATCGGCAAGAAGGGAGAGACTTCGGCGCTTCGGCCGAAGGCCAATTCGGCAAGAAGGGAGAGACATCGGCAAGAAGGGAGAGACTTCGGCGCTTCGGCCGAAGGCCACTTCGGCAAGCAACTCGCGGTCTTCGGCAAACAACCCGCGGTCATCGGCCATGACCCACGGTCTTCGGCCATGACCCGCGGTCTTCGGCCGTGACCCACGGTCTTCGCCAAGCAACCCGCAGTCTTCGGCAGACAACCCGCGGTCATCGGCCATGACCCACGGTCTTCGGCCATGACCCACGGAGACTTTTCGGCCATGAACCCA